>JANHMN010000010.1:10936821-10970807 GCA_030674055.1 Rhabdomys pumilio
ACACACACACACACACACACACACACACACACACACACACACACACACAATTCCCTTTTCAAAAATAAGCATCTCTGACATCTGCTGGAATTACATCATCCAGCCATGATGACAGGGGTGGTCGTTCTCCCCACCCTACCTCCACCTCTGTCTACCTTTGCACCAAAATAACATTAAAAATCGCCACTGTTGTTCTTAACACTGCAAGGGGTTTGATGCCTGCATCTCAGCTCTCTAGGAGTAACTTTCAACAGTCACGTGCCATGGTTCTAGTCATTTGTGATATGTGCTTTGTCTTTCGTGTGCTTTCAGAACTCTGAAGACTAGGAATTAGTCATAACTGTGAGCTTGGAATTAGGGAATCTTACAGTTCTTATAGTTTCTTCCCCCTGCGATCCTGACTCATGCTTGTTACAGTTTCTCCTCTACAAAGGTACCCAGTCCTATCTCTACTGTCTCAGGCATTTCTTCACCAAGTTGCTATCCATTGACTCAATTTTTTTCCTGCCGTTGGTAATGCCTTAGCTCAGAATACTTGTAACCCTCACTCTCACAAGGAGCTTCTGGGTGGAGAACAGCCAATAAGGCAGAAATCGTGCACTCTGTGCCTGGAGTTCTCCCAGCATTCGTCTGAGCAGCTAACGTCCTGCCTCACACTGTTATCAGGATGTATTTATTAGCTACATCAAAAAGTAGCCTTGTCCTGGTTTACTGGAGCACTGCGCCTCATCCCTGCACCACCGACACTACAAAAAAAGAGCACCTGGCTTATGTATAGGGTTAAAGGTCATGGATAATTACTGACGTCGAGATGATCCAAGCAAACAAACATAAAGTTCTGGCAAGCATTGGCACAAAAGAAAAGAACTCCAGAGCTGAAATAAATCTAAGTAGGGGCAAATACACAAGCATTACCAAGTCCGGCCAGACCTAATCTAGGGACTACATATCCTGACTCCCTTCAGATGCTATGTAGAAAACTTGTGGGCAGTTTCTGGAGAGCTCAGTTGGCCTCTTACCTAGAAAATCTGTCCTTCATCCCAAGGGAGGGGGGAAGCCCTCAGAAAAATGTCTACCTCTTTTTTCCACACTCCTGATGCCCCTTTTAAGGCTGAAGTCCCTCCCCCAAACATACCACATATGCCACGCCTTGCTCTTTCTTTGCCTGGGAAACTCCTTCACACTTACAGGGTCCCAGTTCCCCACACAAACAGTAGGGCTTTGTTTTGCTTACATGTACAGTTGGCCGCCTGGCTTGTTTGACATCACTTGTGGGAAGAGCACTGTCCAGAGGTTTACTGGAGTCCTCGGGTGGTACAATGTCTAACGTTTCCTGGGATTTGAAAGCTGAGTGCTCTTCCTCTATGGCTCCCCATTCCAAAGCCGCCTCCTGCTCCACCTGGAAGATGCTTGATACAATCTCGGGGAGCTCCTCATAGATGCTCGGCTGGAGTAAAACAAAAGGGTCAACAGCACGCTCATCCAAATGGATGAGTAGATGTGTGTCTGAAACTCAGCTTGATCTGGCCAGTTTTTCTTTCTGCAGATTCCAAAGCAAAAGTTCAAGTTGACTTTATAAAATATCTGAAGGCCAGAAAATTATTTTCCCTGGCCTACGTCACCAAGTCCCAAGGGGGGAAAAATCCCACAGGCACATTTCAACAGTCAATTTAAAAAAAAAAAAAACAGAAACAAAAAAGATTATGTGGGATTATGGACCACTGGGGGTTAAAAACAAAAGGTTGTAAACGCTTTCTGAATGTTTTCCTAAAGTATGTTCTCACTATATATACACATGTTCGGGGTCATATTTTCAAAACTCTCAAGTAAAGCAACTAACTGATCATCATGTCTTCCTATGTAAATGTGGATTTACCTTTAATTCATTTACTTTTCTCCACTTCAAGTTTTACTTTAAGTGGACACACTTCCCGTTATCAGAGAACACGATCCGGATTGCTCCAAATACCTTAGTCATTTTCCCTGTGGTCCACAAAGGGGAAGCTCTGCTTCTGAAACGTTTCTGTTACCCACGGTCCAGACTGCACTTTTAGCAATTCTCCTAGCTAAATGTATGTTAAAATGATGTTTGCTTAGAGGCTAGTAACTTTTAAATTATATCTCAAGCTCCTTTCTATATTAAGCATCTGTAACTCAGGAGAGCCATTCATTCATTCTCTTTCTCCACAAAAAGGGAGTTTGGCCTCACTCAAAACAGTTTCTGAGAGCTGGGAGTTTCTGGCCAAGGGAACCAGATGCCCATACAGCTTTGGGTTAGGTGTCAAAACGTGCTGCAAAGCAAGTTAGAGGAGACCATCATTAATCCTCTGCAAATGTTCAGTCAACAAACAACACACTATTTCTTTAATTCAGGGAAAGAAGATTGACACTAGAGATGTTACCACAACCGGCCGCTCCTTAATACTTGTCGGGAACCTTTTCTCTTCCTCCACCTGGGGTACTTCAAGATGTGCCTGAGACGGTTTGAGGTACATTTGTTCCATCAAAGAAATATCCTTAAGACAAAAGAAAACAAAGTAATGTCAACTTATAAAACCACTTAAATGCATTCATTATCAAATAGGGTAGTATTAGCCAATTAGAACAGTAAACATCGAATGCATAAGAGAGCTATAAAATATTCAGTAACAATGTTCAATGAATGAGAAAAGGATTTTTAAAAACATGAAAATATTTTTTGTAGATGGGCATGGTGGTACATGCCCTTAATCCCAGCACTCGGAAAGCATAGGCAGGCAGGTCTCTGAGTCGGACATTAACCTGATCTTCATAGTGACTTCCAGGTCACACAGGGCTATATAGTGAGACCTCATCACACACACAGATACACACACACAAGTTTATTCTACTTCAGGACTTTTAAATTGTTGACCTTTCTAAATAGATGATTAAATTTAATAAGACAATTATATAATACCAGCTACATATAAAATACTGCCATTTAAGCAGGTACTGTGAAGCATTGTATAAGAAACTAAAATCAAATCTAAAATTCAGCCCAAGCAAAACCAAAAATGAATACAAATACATTTTAGTAACCACTGACTGGCATTTCCAAGGTCACTTTTACCATTACTGATGCTTGTTACAGTGACCAGGACTCTAGTTAGCTGTGGCCATAAGAAGACATTAAAGTGAAGGACAATAAACCAGGAATTAAGAGACCTTGGTTATGTGTAAACTATAAATCCCCATATCTGACATCACCAGGCAAATTAGTCTGTTTGCTTTTACCGCAGTTTTATTGCCCAGGCACTCAACTATATGGCTTTTCAAGGCCCCTTTCTCCTCTAGCTTGTTGTAATATCAACAGCACACTCTAAAAACTTCTAGACACAAAACATTCAGGAAGTCTTGACACTATGAAAAGGAACAAACTTATGAATGATAGAGGTAGAGGAAGAATAAACATACTCAAAGGAACAAAAAATATTTAAAAAAAAAAAATCAAAGAAGAAGAAAACTTCCCCAGTCTAAATAAGCAGATACCTATGAAGGTACAAGAAGCAAGCAGCACACCAAATAGACCAGATCAGAAAAAAAAATTCCCCAGGACACACAATAATCAAGCTACTGAGTATAAAAAAAATCAGCAAAAGAGAGAGACAGAGAGATAAAGAGAGAAAGAGAGAGGGAGAGAGAGAGAGGGAGAGAGAGAGAGAGATTAAAAGCTACAAGGAAAAAAAGCCAAGTCACATTACAAAGGCAGGCACAAAAGAATAACATTGGACTTTTAAATGGAGACTCTGAAAGACAGGAAGAAGGAAAGAAAGAAAGAAAGAAAGAAAGAAAGAAAGAAAGAAAGAAGAGAAAGGGAGAAAAGAAAGCCCAGATTAACTATCAATCACAATCATCCAAAGAGGTGCTACATGATGAAAAAAATTAATCAATTCCTATCTACCAATACAGCTCTAAAAGAGGCACTAAAAAAAAAACTTAAATCTGAAGAAGTCAATCACACCCAAGAAGACAGAGTGAATAACTAATCTGAGAATAATAAATAAAAAGTGGGCACCAACCATAAGAACAAAATAACAAGAATCAATAAATATTGCTCATCGACAGTTATCAGTGCTAATGGCTTCAATTGCTCTATAAAGAGACACAGACTAACAATCTGGGTTGGAAAAGAGAATGCTTCTTTCTGCTGCATCCAAGAAACACCCCCTCACTAGCAGGAAAAGATAGCACTTTTGGGGAAAGGATGGATAAAGTTGTTGCGAGCAAATGTACCCAAGAAGCAGGCAGGTGTAGCAATTTCAATCTCTCGACAAAGTTGAGTTCAAATCAAAAACTAATCAGAAGAGACATGAAAGGACACTACACACTCATCAAAGAAAAAAATCCGCAGGAAGCTAGGAATAGATCCACCTCAAGATCCACCACTCTTGGATGTAGCCAAGCAACTCTAAAGCCTATTACACAGATCCTTGTTCACCCATGTTCCTAGCTGCTCTACTCATAATAGCCAGAAACCGGAAACAGCCTAGATGTCCATCAGTTGATAAATGAGTAATGAAAATGTGGTATATTCACACAGTGGAGTATCATTCAGAAATTCATGAAATTCAAAGATAAATGGATAGCACTAGAAAAAAATCATCTGGACTTCCGGTCTGGGCCTGAGCACTGAGCAGATCACCGCAGCTCTGCACTCAACCTCACAAAACCCAGAGGAGGTAGGGCTCCCAGGACTTCTAACCTGGGCAGTATCTCAGGTAAAGAGACAGCAATACTGACACAAACAGGGAGTAACTGAGACCCATGGGGACCCAGGAATTCATTCCTGGCCCAGAGAACTGGCTCCTTCCTGTCTCCGCCTAAGCACTGAGCAGATCTTGGGCCTCAGCTCTAACCCCAGCAGCAACACCCATCCCAAACAGTTCTGACACAACCAAGATAATACGAAAGATAGGCTCCAGTCAGAGACAGCTCAGGTAGCACCAAGGAGATCCAGATGGCGAAAGACAAACACAAGAACACAAGCACCAGCAACCCAGGGTACTAGGCATCATCAGAAGCTAGTTCTCCCACATTAGAAAGTCCTGAATTCCCCATATCACCAGGAAAGCAAGAGTCAGATCTAAAATCACTTCTAATGATGATGATAGAGAACTTTAAGAAGGACATAAATAACACCCTCAAAGAAATTGAGGAGAACACAGGTAAACAGGTAGTAGCCTTTAAAGAGGAAACACAAAAATCCCTTAAAGAATTACAAGAGAACACAACCAAACAGGTGAAGAAATTGAACAAAACCATCCAGGACATAAAACTTGAAGTAGAAACAATCAAGAAATCACAAAGGGAGGCTACCCTGAAGATAGAAAACCTAGGAAAGAAATCAGGAGTCATAGATGTAAACATCACCAACAGAATACAAGAGATAGAAGAGAGAATCTCAGATGCAGAAGACATCATAGAAAATATTGACACAACTGTCAAAGAAAATGCAAAATGCAAAAAGTTCTTAACACAAAACATCCAGGAAATTCAGGACACAATGAGGAGACCAAACCTAAGGATAATAGGTATAGATGAGAGTGAAGATTCCCAACTTAAAGGACCAATAAATATCTTCAACAAAATTATAGAAGAAAACTTCCCTAACCTAAAGAACGAGATGACCATAATCATACAAGAAGCCTACAGAACGCCAAATAGACTAGACCAGAAAAGAAATACCTCCTGTCACATAATAATCAGGACACAAAATGCACAAAACAAAGAAAGAATTTTAAAAGCAGTAAGGAAAAAAGCCAAGTAACATATAAAGGCAGACCTATTAGAATTACACTAGACTTCTCACCAGATACTATAAAAGTCAGAAGATCCTGGACAGATATCATACAGACCCTAAGAGAACATAAATGCCAACCCAGGATACTATACTCAGCAAAACTTTCAATTACTACAGATGGAGAAACCAAGATATTCCATAACAAAACCAAATTTACACAATATATTTCCACAAACCCAGCACTACAAAGAATAATAGCAGGAAAGCTCCAATATAAGGAGGGCAATTATACCCCAGAAAGAGCAAGAAAATAATCCTCCTCCAACAAACCCAAAAGAAGATAACCACATAAACAATGCCTCCACTATTAACAAAAATAACAGGAAGCAACAGTCTCCTCTCCTTAATATCTCTTAACATCAATGGACAATAAAACATCAATTCCCCAATAAAAAGACATAGGCTAACAGACTGGATACGCAAACAGGACCTAGCATTTTGCTGCATACAGGAAACCCATCTCGGTAACAAAGACAGACACTACCTTAGAGTAAAAGACTAGAGAACAATTTTTCAAGCAAATGGTTCTAAGAAACAAGCTGGAGTAGCCATTCTAATATCAAATAAAATCAACTTTCAACTTAAAGTTAACAAAAAGGATAAGGAAGGACATTTCATACTTGTCAAAGGAAAAGTCAACCAACATGAACTCTCAATACTAAACATCTATACGCCAAATGCAAGAGCACCCACTTTCATAAAAGAAATCCTACTAAAGCTCAAAGCACACATTGCACCTCACACAATAATAGTGGGAGACTTCAACTCCCCACTCTCCACAATGGACAGATCAAGGAAATAGAAACTAAACAGAGATACAGTGAAACTAACAGAAGTTATGAACCAAATGGACTTGACAGATATTTATAGAACATTTCACCCTAAAACAAAAGAATATACCTTTTTCTCAGCACCTCATGGTACCTTCTCCAAAATAGACTATATAATTGGTCACAAAACAGGTCTCAACAGATACAAAAAAAAAAATTGAAATAATCCCCTGCATCCTATCAGATCACCATAGTCTAAGGCTGGTCTTCAATAATGACAAAGACAATGGAAAGCCCATACTCACATGGAAATTGAACAATACTCTACTCAATGATAATTTGGTCAGGGAAGAAATAAAGAAAGAAATTAAAGACGCATTTATACAATGGAGTACTACTCAGTTATTAAAAACAATGAATTAATGAAATTCTTAGGCAAATTGATGGAACTAGAAAATATCATCCTGAGTGAGGTAACCCAATCACAAAAGAGCACTCACTGATAATTGGATATTAGCCCAAAAGCTTACAATACCTAAGACACAATTCATAGACCACATGAAACTCAACAGGAGGAAGGAAGACCAAAGTATGGGTGCTTTGGTCCGTTTTAGAAGGAGTATCAAAATACTCAACCCGAGCTCCCAGGGTCTAAACCTCCAGCCTGAGAACACAAAGGGAGGGATTCATGGTTCCATCTGTATAGGTAATTGAGGATGGCCTTGTTATGCATCATTGGAAGTGGAGCACCATGGTCCCCGAAAGTTTGGATCCCCTAGTATTGGGGAATTTGAAAGCAGGGAGGCAGGATTAGGAGGATGATGGGAGCACACCCTCATAAAAATAGGAAGAGGGGGCATGGGATAAGGGATTTAGGGGGATAATGGAAAAGGAGATAACATTGAAAAGTAGATATATAAAATATCCAATTAAAAAAAAGATAATGGATCTGGCAAAGAAAAAAAATTAGTTTACTTATTTCGAATTTTTTTCAAAAGTTTCCAGGGGATGCTTATTGGCTAAGATCTTACTTATTTTAAGCTCTTCACAGAAGAATTTAAGTCTCTGTTTAATATTTTCAAGAGAGATGCAAATCCTAATTTCCCTCAACAATTAAATGACAAAAGAGGAGTAATTTTACAAAAAGTAGGAAAAGCCATCATTAATTGATATATAGATTGATTAATTGTTGGATGTTTTATAATAGTCCTTTGATAAAAGAGATTACTATTAATAGAGATTTATATTTCTTTAAATAGTGTCTTCATGACTCCCTGAGGGTGGAAGGAGTGGCTGTTGGTGCTTCTGCCCTGATCTTACAAGAACTCTGAAAAATTGGCTTTAAAAACAAAAGAGGGGAAACTACCCCTAGAATGAGTCTCCCAAAATACTCTCCATCATGCCTTGCTCACTTTTAGCTTTCTAAAAATGAAAGCTCATGGCAAATCTGCCGCTGACTGCCTCTGGCATCACTGAGACCAATAAAAACTATGCCACAGCTATGTGGAAGGACCCTCTTACCCTTAAATGGAATGGCCAGGACCCAGTTCTCATATGGGGCCCAGTATTAATATGCCTGTTTGATACCACAGAAGGCACAGCTAAATGGCCACCAAAAAGATTAATGAAATAAATAAATACCCCCACAAAGCCAGGCCCAATTATAAACAAGATGAATAACAACTGACATCCAGGGAAGAGAAATCTCCCTGAGAATTCCCTTCTTTTTCCTTTCCAGATAAAAATGAATCACCCCTGATATCTGCTGTTAGGAGTTCTAATCCTGATGCTGGCCTCTGGACTTATACTACTCAGACCTTCGATGGGCCTTTGACAAGGACATCAAACAGCTAGAGACTGACATCACTAATCTGAAGAAATCCCTCGTTTCACTGTCTGAAGTGATTTCCAAAAATTACAAAGGACTTTATTGGACTTGATTTACAATAGAAAAGACAGTGTACAGTTCTAGACTGTGCACAGCCCTTAAAGAAAATGTTGCTTTTACATAGATAAGACAGGGATGATTAAAGAGAACATGAAAAAGGTCAGAGAAGGCCTAAAGAAAAGACAGAGAGAGAAGAGGTAAAGAGAGAGAGAGAAAGAGAGAGAGAGAGAGAGAGAGAGAGAGAGAGAGAGAGAGAGAGAGGGAGGTGAGCTGGTACAAGAATTGGTTTTCAACCCCTTCATGATTGTCAACCCTACTCCCTTCCATTTTGGAACCAATAATTGGGTTACTTTTGCTTATTTCCTTTGGTCCCTGGGCCTTAAATAGGCTGACTTTGTGAAACAACAGATAGCTAATCTGATAGTAAAATCTATTCAGATACATTATCGTAAGTTAGATATGGAGGACCACGAGACTCTAGATGAGGTTGTTACTCTATCCAAGGTGTTCCCAAATCCCATCTCCACCCAACCTAAAAGAGGGGACTTCTGCCCCTACACCAAGCAGAGAGGGGCCACCCAGAACCCCCTCTGTCTGGTGATCTGAATTCTTGCTTAGGTTACAAGGCTAAGCACTGCAAGGGAATATAAATAAAAGTTAAAAATATGTTTCTGGGTTCCCTGAGGGACAAGCCTGACTGCATAGGGGTTGATGTCAAAAGTATCCCCTCTCCAGGAAAAAGACATTGGGATGGGTATGGCCCTCATGCCTCACTGGACAATGACAGGAGGACTGGAGCCATTACAAGGTTCCCTTTAATTACTGGAGGTCAGGTCTCTAGACCTGCCTTCACAAGATTAGAATTGCCACAGCCCTTCTATACTTGGAAAAGGAAGGAGATGTCAGGGGCAGCCCCACTTATACACTGAAGGACTAAAATCAGCCATAAGCCTAAAATCAGCAATAGGCCTGACATACATGCCTGCTAACACAAAGTCTTGGGTCTCTGTGGAAAAACACTGAAACAGATGGCTATAAGCTATTGTAAACAGGCAGCTTTTGTGGAAATTTACCAGCCTGAGTAGTCATAGACCTTGTAAATAGGCAGCCTTGGCGGATAGTACCAACTTAGATAAGGACAAGTGAATCATAGGCAGAGTCATTGTGACCTGTCCCCTAAACCTTCACCCAGCTGATACCCTGTTCTGAAAGATATCTGTACACCCCCTGAACACCTATGCTCCTGTGTCATCCCCTTCCCCACATCCTGCATTTTTGTGTTTATAACCCATGTTAAAAAGTAAAAATTATGATTTGATAATTTAAAAAAAATTGAAAAAAAATCATCCTGAATGAGGTAATTGAAACCCATCAAGACAGTGTATGTTTTCTCTGATGTGCAGACATTTAACTTTTAAGTTTTCAAAATGTGTACTACACTGTGAATGACCACAAAGGTTAGGTACCTGGAAAGGGACTAGGGGCAGGAGAGGTTTTCTCCAGGAAAAGGAAGTGGAATACAGTAATAGGAAGCCAGGAAGTGGTGATATATGCCTTTAATCCCAGAACCTGGGAGGCAGAGGCAGGTGGATCCCTGTGAGTTCAAGGCCAGCCTGTTCTACGGGATAAGTTCCAGGACATTCAGGGCTCCACAGAGAAACCTTTTCTTGAAAGGAAAAAAAAGAAAAGAAACAAACAATAGAATATAGTGCTATGGAGAGGCAAAGGGAAAGAAACCAGTGTAAGAGGGTGACATATGGCGGAGAATTGAGCGAGAAGGGTGAAGGAGGGAATAAGGGGGAGGAAAAACTAACACTGAAGGACATTTGAAAAGCCATAAGGAAACTTAGCATTGTGGAAGCTTCCTAAAATCTGTACATATCTGAAAGGAATCTAAACAGAATTACCAAACAATAGGGGACACAATGACCCAACCAGACATCTTATACCACACCAAGTAAAACCTGTGCCAGAAACGGGTTGCATCTTGCTCAGTTATTGAACAAAGAGGGCCCATGGAAACTCCCAAACATCACAGACCACTCCCAAGGATACTGGTTGCTCTCCACAACTGGATAGTAAGACCCTATTATTTAAGACAATGCTTACCTATGTCATCAAACAGAGAAGTCAGTGCCTAACTGGCTGACTAGAATTCACTGTACTGGGAGGAGGTACTTTTCACACTACCAAAAGAGAAAGGGATCATCAGTATCACCTAGATGCAAACCCTGTCACCTACAACAGTAAACTGTCTGCAGGATACATGGGTACAGTGGTGGCACAGACCTTATGAGAGAAACCGTCCACTTTTTGATTGGATTTATGGCCCACTCCATGAGGTGCATCTCCAGTTGTGGAGAGCGTCCTCACACTGCTAATGTGGCCAAAAACCTGAGATGAGATAGGTCATGGGCCTATGAGAAAACCTACTACTATTGTTCTGCTAAAGGGACATGGCAATGAAATGGCTCCTGATGACATACTCTACACCAGTGCCTCACTTGACTAGTATCAGAGAAGAGCCTTCGTGCAGTACAGGAATTAACAGGCACTCACAACTGGACAATGTAGAGAATGAGAGACTTTGGAGTTCTTGGCCCTAAATGGGATTTATTCATCAAGCCTCTGAAGCCTCAAAGCTCAGGGATCTGTGTGGGAGAGGAAGCAGAAAGGTTTTAAGACTCGAGGTGATGGATAACTCCAAGGAAACAGTGTCATCCAGACACAACAGGTTAGATGTACAGTTGAACTTCTGGAGACTGGCAGCAGGGCTTTAGGCCAGGTGGCATCTAATCACTAAGGAGGGGAAGTTGACGTAGGATCCCACCGAACCCTAACCAAGAAGTTACCTAAAACATTAACCAGGTTTCAGGAACCATGCCCAAGAGAAGCTGGATAATACTTAGTGAACTCAATAACATTGTTATATGTTGTTTTGTTTTGGCACATTTTGTTCTTTTGTGGTTTTGTGAGACATTTTGTGGGTTGGTTTTTTTTTTTTTTCTTGTTTTGTGTTTGTTTGATAAAAGGAACGTAGATTTATTCATTTTTAGTGTAATAAACCCTGAGCAGTTCACACTCAATATTTTGAAGACACATATTATTAAAAGCAACAATTTTGCTGGGCATAGTTAGTACACGCCTTAATCCCAGCATTTGGGAGGCACAGACAGACAAACCGCTGTGGCTTCTCAGCCAGCTTCATCTACACTGGAGAATTCCAGGCGAGGCAAAACTACATAGTAAGATCCTGGCTCAATAAACAAACAAGCAAACAAACAATTCATTTATTGACCACAATAGTTTTGTCGGTAATAGATGGAAAGTTTAAAGATAAAAACACACAAATGGGAGTTAATGAGCAAGTTTCATACAACACTGTGAAATACATAGCTTTGAAAGGCAGCATGAGCCTGTAATCCCAGATACTGGAGAGTTTGAGGCGGGAAGACAGGAGGGCCTCTCTGGGCTACAGAGTGAGCTCAAGACCAGTATGTGCAATTTATTAAAACCCTGTCTCAAATTCAGAAGGTGGAAAGGGTATTAGGGACAGAAGTCAGTGTGTCGAGCGCTTGTCTAGCATGCACAAGATGCACATGGCCCTAAGATCAAGCTCCAAAAAAAAAAAATAAGAAAGAGAGAAAGAATGAACATACAAATATATTGGTTTTTAAGCCATAGCAAACCCATAAGCCCAGCCCCCATAGGAGTGCCGACGCGGGAACATCATGAATTCAAGACCAGCCTAGGGCTACAGAGTGAGTTTGAAAGACAGCCTGGACTCCACAGAGAGATTCTATCTCAAAAAAAATCATTAATTTGTAAGTCAAATAAATTATAGTCTCAAGTGAAAAAAAGTCACTCGTGGAAGGAAGTATGGTGGAGGAAGTGTTGAGCCCATGAGCTCTGTTTGGGGTTTTAAATATTTCCTCAGTCAAGCAATAACTGAATTCTCTGAACTCCAGTTTTATAACATAGGGATAATGATACATACCTCATGTTTATGGGAGACAGACAACAAATGCAAACAGAAAATGCCAGGGAGCTAATAAATGTTACCATTTACATTAAAAAATCAAAGTAAAGATGATTATATTACTATCAATACTTAGTTTTATACTGGAAGTTCTAAATGTAAAACAACCCAACTATGTAAGTATAAAAAATGGATTAACCACATATCAGAGACTATAATATAACCTAGACCCAAAAAATAATCTATAGAAAATGATTAGGTTATGAATTAAATGAATCTTTAGACACCAAATGTGGCCCTTTAGAAAATGAGAAGAGCTATAAAAAGCAACAAAAATTAAAATGAAATGAAATGAAATTTTTATTGAAATGGCGTTTTGAGGGCAAGGGTAACAAGGAATCTTTTTAACTACCACTTGTGAAACACTGTCTTGAGTCAAAAAAAAAATATGAAGTATATGCTCACAAGAAAGAAAAAACAAACAAAAGAAAATCATTAAGTACACACAGCATTCTGTTTAACATGCATGAACTTTATTTTATATCATCTCTGAGTCATTGACTGTAACTAACCAGGACAATGATGCTACATCTACAAGGTCTGGAAGTGCACTGAACACACCTTACAATTCTGTAAGTAACTGAAAGCCTGTGAGGCTGAGAGAGGACCAGCCTCACAGTCCTCACTACAGCTTCCATTTGTTCCACCACAGAAGGTGCTGCCTGAGGTGTCTGAGGCTGTAGACAACAGAGTGAGAGCTACAAGGCACTTGAACGATCAGCACTAAATAACTAAATGTCCCAGGCAGTGACACCCACAAAGGGTGCCATGTCTTCAAAGCAAATCAAGCAAGCACGGGGCCTTCCAGGTAATCTGATGCAGGTAGGTGGCCCAGTAGCACAGCAGCTGCACTCTGCTCTGGCCTTTGAGGCTGGCTCTGTGCTTCTTCAGTCATGAGCCAGAGGGTGTATGAAAACAGGAAAACCCAGGCACATACTCCATGCCATGAAATTCATTTTCTCCCCAAATGACAGTGTTAACATGAGCCAAGCGTATAGCCCTAACCCAGGCCTTCCTAGGGTCCCATTAGTATTTCCCTAGAGGATACCACCTCCAATTAAACTACCCTGAAGTTCAGAATTCAGGAAAGGAGGAAAAGACACTTAATGACCCTAAACAGGGACTTGTCCACACAGGTTTGAAAATACCCTGATTTACGTTACAGTCCCTTGCCTCCTGCAGGTGCAAACCTGAGGGCACCGGCCAGCAGAATTCTGATTGAAGGCGCAGGAATGTGTCAGGACCACTTGGCAGTTTTCCCAACTTTGACTTTTTTTTTCTTAGTTAAATATTTTATATGACTATTGTGAGTGGTTTGACCCTAAATTCAATAGACCTGCCAGTACTGAAAAATATTTCAAACAAAACAGAAACTTAATGTAAACATCTAAACTGCTACAGTGTCTGTCTATAATTATACAAGGCATCTTCTCCATTAAGTCCTTAAATCTTTTCAAAAAGATTCAGTGTTTCTAGAAACACAGTACTACTATATTTCAAATAAGATGGAATATCTCTTTGGTAAGTACCCCTTACTACAGAATTATATATGCTCTGTGTTTAGAAAAAGGAATCTATTGAGTTTTTTATAAAATAGATTGTTTAAAACAGAAAATCTGAAGCATGTCCTAAGTAGCTTAAACTGTCAACTTGACACAACTCAGACTGTCCTATAACCAGGTCTGTGGGAGTTTACTGTTAATTGATACGGGAGAGCCCATCAAATTATGGGCGGCACTATTCCCTAGGCACACCATTCCCTAGGCAGACAAGCCCAGGCTGCTTGAGAAAGTTAACTAGGCATGAGCCTGCCAGCTATCCAGCCAACAACGTTCTACCATGATTTCTGCTTCTAGGTTCCTGCTTGAGTTCTTGAATTCTCCCAATCACAGTCTATCACCTACGAGTTGAAATAAAGCCTTCCCTGGCCTACATTGCTTTGGATTATAGTATTTGGCAATGATACTAGAAAAAGAAATTATCAGAAAAAAATATTTCAAGAATATGACAGCTTCTCGGGCTGGGCAAAGCTCCATTCTTCGCTCACTGTCATCAGCACAGGAAAAGACAACCTATACATCTGGCTTTCTCTTTCCGAAACCTATGAAGAAACTTGACTCAAAAACAAAAGATATCATAATAATAATGAAACTGCTGAAAGAATGAGGATGGCAGAGACAGGCCTTCCTGGAAACAAAAATTAGATAAATATTTGATATTACAATTTATCACCACTATTTATATGAAAGCAAATTGCTGTAGCAATGACCTTAGGTACCCTTCATCTTAAGACAATTCAGACTTTGCAGAGGTGGGGAGTCCTATCCAACAGTACTAATAAATAAAACCTGCTTAAAGAAAAACTAAAAGGAAGAAAAAAACTTGAGCAAATGTAGCCGCCTTTCTCTCATAGGCGATGGCATTTGTTATGTCAGCATGGCATTCCTTCTGCATTAAGTAGCAAGTATTCGGGGAATGGTGTCCTGTTAGTTCTGCGAGCAGCCCTGGGTTACAGCACTTCAGGGAGGAATGCAGGAGAAGTACAAGGATGGCGGGCAAGGCTCCTCCCCTGAGAAGGAGCAGGAAAGCTAGAGATAAAAATAACAGACAAGATGGTTTCCAGACTGCACCACAAGTACATTTAATCAAGCCTAAGTATTATGCACAGGCTACAAGTTCAATCCTCATATAAACCCAGTTTATATACAAATATGAAGATAAGACTATAAATAACAGAGAATGTACCTGCTCCTATTGTGCTGATGGAAAAGTAATTTGGGGACAAGTTGGGTTCTTGGAGTGGGAGAGAAGAGAAAAATGGAGCATGGCTGTTGTTCCATACCTTAATATAGAACATGTGAACATGTGTGTCTAACAAGTCTGAAAACTCGGATACTACTCTGGCCACAGTACTCTATGAAAGTGAAGGTTTTCCAACTGGAGTTGTGACCGTGATTGAGGAACTGCTGGTGAAGTTTGAGGTCCTATCTCCAGGACTACCAACACCCTGTCTCAAGACACACAGATAGTTTTGCGGGATGAATCCCTTGTTCCTTGTCCCCAGTAGCACAAAACAACAGCAGCAGCAGTGACAAAGAAGATGTCAGGAAGCATAGATGATTTTGTGGAACAAAGGGTCTGTGAAATATTGCCCAGTGCCAGCCCCTGCCAGCCATGGTCTTCCTAATACTTCAGTCTTTTCCAGAATGTAACAGTTTAACTTATTCAACAAATTGCCTTTTTACAGTTTCTTTCTTTCATATATATATATATATATATATATATATATATATATATATATATTATATATGTGTGAAATAATATATATATTATTTATATATATGGAATATATAAATAAATATATATATGTAAATATATAAATAAATATATCTTAGCTTTTCCATATATATATATGGAAAAGCTTAGACAGCGTAAAAAATTGGATGTGTATTATTTCATGCAGGTATATATATATATATATATATATATATATATATATATACATATATATATATATGGCACATAGTAACTCTTTTGGGTGGTTGTACAGCGTTCAAATTCAACTTTGTGACAGGGAAGGTGAAAACATGTCTATATTTTTCCAAAATAACACTATATCTGAAAATGATTCAGTTTTTGCTATTTCTGAGTCAAATAATAAATATAATCGGTTCCCTTAAATACATTCTATTTTTTTTAAATGCAAAAAAAAGTTATCTGAAAATTTGAATTAAACATGAAGAACCTAACCACTGTATAACAAAAAACAGTTGTAATACAACCTGTAGATCTTATTCCCAAGGATTCTGGGAGCTGTCATTCAAGGTGGTTCCCAAGGACTCTCAACTCCTGAGTAGGCTCCGCCTAAGTGAGCAAGGCTATGTTATGTAATCTATCAACAGACACAGGGATGTGCAGTTACACCATAAAACTCAAGGTAACTTCCGCCTTTCTCTCTTACATCACCTGTTCCTGGGACAGCCATCTGGCATGTCATCAGGACAATTACACAGTCCTGTGGTGAGGAACCGAAACTAATTTCTGGCCTTGTGACTTAGATATCCTGGAAGCAGATCCTTCAGTTTTCCTAAAGATTTCTAATAACAAGGGCTGCAGACAAGACCTAGACCCAATCCATCAGAAGTGTGGGGCCACCACCACCCAGCTAAGCTGTTTCCAGATTCATGACCCACAAAACCTGCATGAAATAATACATGTTCAATTTTTTAAGCTGTCTAAGTTTTGTTGACACTTACTTCTCAGAAATACTGAGAAGAATAGAGGGAGGTGAAATTTCAGTCAGGATGTATTATATAAAAGAATAATTTTATGTGTGTGTGTGTGTGTGTGTGTGTGTGTGTGTGTGTGTGTATTGCTTAGAAACATCATTAGTGAAGTAGTTGGTGACAGAATCTTTAGATAAAATGAGTATGTGTGTTAACAATGTACACTTGGCAATATTTCACATGTCCTTCATCCTACAAGATCATCTATACGTCTTGAAGTCTTTCTGTCGCTCCTGCTGTTGTTGTTTTGTGCTACAGGGGACAGTAACATGCTAGGCTAGCTTTTCATAAGTAACTTAGACCCGAAGACCCTGAAACCAGATCACTTACTATCTCATTATTCATCAACACCTTTAAATAACACAGTTCTTGAAGGACTTCTGAAGTACTTGCAAAATCTTCAGAATTCAAGAGATTACTAGAAGTAAAACATTCCTATGCCAAGAACATGATTCTTGACCTTATTAAACTAGCCAAATGAGAACAAAACTCTTACTCTTTCAGTTACACAAATCGTGCACAAGATTTTATGCAATGTATGTGTCTTCCTTAGTTAAGAGAAAGATTAATTAAAATCCACGAAAGTTAATGAACAGCATTAAGTTTTGCTTTCTGCATATTAAGTTCCATATTCTCTGAACTTTTGTTCTATAACAAAGTTGAGAGAATAAATGATAAATTTTGAAAAGAATTTATTTAAAACATTCTTTTGGGCTTCCTAAGATTTAATAACATAAATAAATGCTCCAAAAATAATATTCAGAGCTCCAAAAGCAAGCAAATTTTTGTTTACTTCATTCAACAAATATTTATTTATAAAGTAACTACTAAGTCCAAAGAATTATGTAAAGTGATTTGAAGCATAACAAGGCAAAAGAAAAATAATCTTGCCTCCACATTTTATGGTCTTCAAACACAAATTCAATATTTTAATCCTTATAAAAACAGAAAAAAAAATAGACTCAACTCTGATCACTTAGATAGTCATCACCAAAACGAACATATATATTAGTGGTTAGACAAATAATAATAATATGCTACCAAATGAGTTGTTGCCCAAAGGGGACCCATGGAAATCCTGTAGGTGTTACTAGACTTCCTTTAGAAGCAATAAGATAAACTTTAAAATCACCAAGAGACTAGAATAATCCTGTATTGCACAGCTTTTTTGAAAGGTAATTAATCTCACTTGAAGGAATGTGTTTTCACTTGTTTTCCAAATAGATACAGAGGTAACAATATGCCATTTCTGAGTCTTAAGAGCAAGTCAGTTTATATGCCACCATGATAAATGCATGCTTTTGAAATCATAGGTTTCAGGAAGGAAACATATATGGATGATCCTAGTCATATGCTGGTCCCGGGGGAATATATTAAACAAACGTGATCGAGCCCTAATAGTCTTTAACTGATTCACTATGTACAAATAAGACAAGTGAGCAAGAGGCATGATAAAGCACTCTAAGTTAGCTGACACCAACTATATGCTTAGCTTTAACTAACAACTCGAAACAGTAGAGTCATTTGGGGAAAAGAGTCTTAATGAGGGATTGCCTAATTGGGTTGGCCTGGGGGTATCTACCAGGAATTGTTTTAATTTTATTAACTGATGTGGGAGGATCCAATCCAGTGTGGGTGGCACCATTCCCTAGGAAAGGGGTTCTGAACTATCTGAGAGTCGAGTGATCAAGTACAAGAAAAGGAAGCAAGCCCATTCTCTGCTATTTTAAGTTCATGCTTTGACTCACCTACAATGACAAACTGTAACTAGAATTGTAAAGTAAAACAAATTGCTTTCACCCCTAAGGCGCTTTTTGTCAGGGTATTTCATCCTCAACAGTAGCAGCAGCAATAGAACTAGGGTACCAGTCAGTCTACTGAAGTGAGAAATACTATTTAAAGCCACTGGGCTTTGGGAGTCCTTTTGTTATATAGTATTAGCTGGCTTATGTAACTACTGCAGGAAGACAAAAGATGAGATAATAAAATGACAAAATCAAATTATGAGGGTCACTCTGTACTCTGTGCTATCTGTGGTTTGGATTTGAATGTTATCCTATATCAATAGAGATCCGATCTCTTGTGTAAAGCAAATTATAAGTGTCTGGTAGAAAAAAAAAATAGTTTTACTGGGGTAAAGCATAGGATATAGGCAAATGCTGATGAAGGCCTAACCTAAGACACAAATAACAGAAATAAGGACTCAATAGTCCTTATTCTCCATTGTTTAAGGGTTACCATAAAGAGAAATATTTAATTAAAATAAATTTCAAGTTTTTAAATATAAGGGAGAATCCGTCTTCAATAAACTGGAATCTAGGGGTGTTGAGAAATATCTGGAAAAGTTTGATGGGATAGAACTCCCTAAATCTTACTTTTAAGAATATTGGAGACCACTTGGTTAACATTCCAGAGAATAGAGGAATTAGTCATGATGAGAGACGCTCACAAGAAAGCCTGGGTCATAGTAAAGGAGACAGTGAGGCAGTTCTTCAGCAGTTGCTCCTAAGGCCCTCTTCCCAAAGCATTTCTACTTAGCATTTACGAGGTTAGCACTCACACTGTGAAATGTGCTTCTAGGATCACCCACCCTAGTTATTCACAGACTTCAGTAAGCTGGCTCACTCTGATGTTCTTCTCTGGAGTCCTGAGGAGGAGCCGGCTGCAAATGCCAGAAGGAAGCATCTCCCCTCAGGATCTCGCCTCTCTTTTTGCCTCCCAGGTCTCACTCACCACCAGACCCTTACATTTGCTGCTCACATAGCTCTGGGAAAAACACTATAGTATGTTAAACACTATAATAGTCTCTGCTGCATCTCCCACTACATCCACTCATTTCTCAGAGTAGTTTCCTGAACCAAAACACACACACACACCCTCCCCCTCCTCTTCTACCTTCCTCCTCCCAGACACACTTTTGAAGAGGTTAACTAGCTATTTAGCACAGCCTATTAGAATCCACTGTAGTTTACCAAAGTGTTAGGTTTGAGCCTACCTCTCCTCTCAGGTCAGAAGATCAGGGACAATGGTACTATGTCTGATACACAGTAGTTGTTCAAACACAAGAGGCTTTTTGAGTGGGTTAGCTAACATCTTACTCTGCTTTGCATTCTCAAGGCTACCAGCTACTTTGAGGGAGTCCTTTATAGAATTTCCAGATTCCTACAGGTTTTGAAATATCTTTTGTAATTACTTATCTTCAAGTCCTTTCCGAGACACACACACACACACACATACACACACACACACACACACACACACACACACACACACACACACACATACTTTTTTTTTAGTTGCTAAACCTGGATTTCTGATGTCAGGCCATTTTATTTCATGGTGTTCACCCATTTTATTTTATTCATAAGGGATTGTCACAAGTGATATTGTCCACCAGGTAGTGGTGGTGTACACCTTTAATCCCAGCACTTGGGAGGCAGAGGCAGGAGGATTTCTGAGTTCGAGGCCAGCCTGGTCTACAGTGTGAGTTCCAGGACAGCCAGGGCTACACAGAGAAACTCTGTCTCGAAAAACAAAACAAACAAACAAAAAAATAAGTGATATTGTCTATTTCCAAAAAAACCTTAACTCACTCTCAAAGGTTAGATGCCTTATGAGAGAGAGCAGATATACTATGAAAGCTATCAAATATTACACCCCTGTATGCCAGGCCTAAGTGAATATTTTATGACAATTTCTCAATAAAGCCACATGGTAGTGGTCACTATTAGTCTCACCTTACATAGTAAAACAAACCAACCAAGAAAATTTAAGAGAGGTGGGCAAGGAGGAGTCATGGCCTTCAGTTACCGACTACAAAGAGAACCGATTATGTAGCAAAGTCCCTCATCAATGCTCATGCATAAAATATTGGAGGTAGAAAGTGTCACACCAGTGTTTCTGAGTGCTTTGTGTTTCTTGGGAATTTGCAGTCTTATTCCATTATCCTTTGCTGTTCCCTGTTTAAAATCTTCAGGGACCTCTGTGCACATGAGTCATGATGAATTAATCAGTGTTAGTAATTAGGAAAATAAAAATTGAGAGCAGGGATATTGCATGCCTTTATTACCAATATAGCAGAAAGTTCAAGGAAACAAAACACTCATCTCAATGTGGCACAAAGGCAGTTCTGTCAGGAAAGACAGAATGGACTGATGTCGTACCTATAAAGTCGAACACTAAGACTCCTCATCATGGCACCATAGCAAAACAGCAACACAAAAGTGACACGCCACGGCATGTTTTTAAAGTGCTAGAAATAGCTGAAAATTCAAATTTAAAATTAAGTGCCAGGTAATATGAGACATCATTTTTTTTATATATTTGTGTTGTTCTTTGCTCTCTGGATCACTCAGCTTTCCCACTCTGGTGATATATTTATCATCTTATGTTTTTTTAAAGGTCTGTCTTCACAGTATCACAATTCACAAATGTATCCAAGCATTATTCTTGCTTTTCCTGGCTAAATATGAGACTGGTACGGCACAGAAGCAATTGTTTTAGCATTTAGTGGGGACCAGGGTGACAGTGGCAATAACATTCAATGTTACTTGATAAGAGAGAGAGCAGATACACTATGAAAGCTATCAAATATTACACCCCTGTATGCCAGGCCTAAGTGAACATTTTATGGCAATTTCTCAATAAAGCCACATGGTAATGGTCACTATTAGTCTCACCTTACATAGTAAAACAAACCAACCAAGAAAATTTAAGAACAATCAGAACATCACACTGTCACACTTATTCATGTGGCAAGAAAATTATACAGTTCAGAGATTGCTGGAGGAAGAAGTTAAGATGGAAAGCCCCATGTCTGGGAAGGTGGCTCCATGACAGACTGCCTCCCTAGCAAACAAAGGCCCTAGGTTCCATCCTCAATATTTCAAAAATATATATATAATTTCTAAGTTAAAATCAACAGATCATAATCAATGATAAAACCTAAGAACATTCCCTTTGAACCAGAAAACATTTCCAAGATGCAAGCCTCTGGTGTAGCTATATTTCTAGAAAGACTATAATTTAAACAAATTCAACTTGTCTCTGTATACCAACTACATATTTTGTAAGTTCATGGGATCAAATGTTATGAGGTAAAATTTAAAAAGAAAAATTCCAGAGCTGCTGTACCTTGTGTAACAAGTTTCAGTGCCAAATTTATTTTCCTAGTCTAGTGCTTAATAGTCTCTCAGTTAAAAGAGAATCTGAAAAGGCACATGTCGAAGAAGCATGTCTAAGTGTCTTAACCAGTTTTAACCGTAAGAAGACAATGCCCCTCCCATGGTGAACAAACACAAACAAACACAAAAGGAAGTTTACTTTGGATGAGATTTAATAAGAACCTCAAGATGTATTCTACAAGACAATTATTTATTTTTGCGACTTACTATTGCAATTCATGTAGTGAATCACCAGGGTATAAATGAATAAATAAAAGGGCCCATTAAAAATAACAACAAACATGGCTAAGCTGACAAGAGAGTGTCATGTAAATATTTTCTTAATATTTTTACCAACAACTCTGAAAAGTAACTATTTTTTACTAAACAAAACTAAAAAGCCAGAAGAAAAACAGGCCTTATAGTTCCTTGTATAAAAGCTCAGAAAGGTTTAGGAATTAGAGAACCCAAACTCCAAGGATGAGTGGGCAACCAGGACCAGAAACAGCCTCCATCCTTGTCCCCTCTGAGCGACCAAGTAGCTTCTCTCCCACCCCAGAGCAGGAACCAATACTTTGACATAAAGCAAGAAGCTAAAAATGAGACCTCCCCTAAATCATTACTAAATTTTATACCTGCAGCCACAGACATCAGAAGACAGAATTTTCAAAATTCAAGGTAAAGTGATTAACATTCTAGAATTCTACCACCAGCCAAGCTATTATTTTAACAGAGATTGAGTAATAAAATTTTCAGATGTGAAAATGTAACACACCTATATACAACACACACACACACACACACACACACACACACTTCCCATATCTCCTGCCTTCCCAGTAGATTGGAAATGAGGAAGATGCAGAGATAATTAACACATGAAGTCAGATAGTAGACCCAAGCTAACTAAGTAGCAGAGGCCAGAGAACATTCAAGCCTGAGACCAAAGGCTCTAGAAGAAAATGTCTAAGAAAGAACAGGAGAGATTACTTAACATGTCCAGATGCACTCAGAAGACAGTTACACTTGCCTTCAGTGACAAATCAGTAATGTGCACTTAAGAAACCAAACAACAGGAGGAAAACTTTGCAATCATGAATCCAGAAGGAAAAGCAATTGCTTGAGAAATTAAATGTTCCCCACAACATCTGCCCAACTACAACACCTCAAACTCAAAAATTCAAACTCACTATATTTGAAAGGAGAGAAAGCCTGTGCACCCTGGTTAAGCTGGAGCAAAGATGACAAACTGTCAGACTCCATAATGGGAGAACAATAGACTGGTGCAGAAAGAGAAGCTAGCAGCCCCGGCATGTGGTGTTGCATACCTGCAAGCCCAGCTCAGGAGGCTGAGGAGGAGAATCACCAGTTTAAGGCCAGCTCAGGATACACAATGAGACCTTGCCTCGACATGTTCCCAGAAAGAAAAGGATGGGGATGAAAAACCTATCAACAACAGCATATGACACAGAAATATGGAGTGATATATAAATTGCAACAGCTAAGCTGTAGAAAAGCAGCTATCGACAGGAGGCAAGAGGCAACAGGAAGAGTGGAAATTTAACAAGGAGTTTAACAAGGAGCTGTTTGTATACGCCGAGTACTATATCGACTGTCCAAACAATGTTTATATATTACTTTGACCAAGATTAGAATATAAAATATAGCAGAACAGAAACATCAAGAAAACATTAGGAACATTTAAGTCTAGTGCTGCTCATGGTGTCTCCAATCGTTCTCTCCTCCTCCTGCAGGTTTTCTTTCCCACAGCACATAGAAGTGGAGTGGGAGACCGGCAGGAGGAACCAGGAAGACAGGAAGATCATAAAAGCAAAGTATAGATAAAAATACCATCAGGAGGTCCGTAACGCTTCATACACTAACTCTCAAAATAACGAATGATAAGGGAAAAGCAATCTCCTTCATCTTGTTCCTCTGAAATTTTTCTAACACAGCCAGACTAGCTCTGATGCATTCTGTGAGCGGATCCTCTGTCAATCCTCAGTCTGCTAATACACGTTAAGTTTGAACCACATGAACAAATTCATTTTATAACCTGTAAGCTCGGTAACTTCATATGGGTCAACTTAATGGCTTGCAGTCATCACTCCCAGATTCTGAAGCTGTGACCCAAATGTCTCTTGCTGTCCTTTACTTCGCAGTCTGCTATGTAGCCCCAGCACCCTGACGTAGTTCAGACGTGCAGCTGTGGTTCTTGTTCCCACCGGCCAATAGAGGTAATGCCTCCAGAGTGCCCCTTCTAAAATACAGGTCCTACTGTCTCTCAGAGCACTGTCAGAACCAAGATGGACATCCTTCCTTCCCACTATTATGTGCTACCCATGCCACCTCCCTCCAGCTTCTGCACACTTGGCCTGAACCCAGAACTGTTTCAATCTCAATCTATAGAGATGGTTCTTCTACCTCGACGTATATATGAGAGATCACAGCCCCCCTAATGGTTACACCTTCAAAGCATCTAATAACCACCAATTGTAGGAAATTCCAATATTTTTAACAATGATCCAGAAATTAATCATGATATTCGGGGTTTTCTAAGCCAAAAAGCTGACAATGTTAACTTAAGTTTCAGATGGGACAATGACAGTAAATTCTAGCCAGGTTATAAACCGTAATGGCAACAAGAAAGAACAGGTGAGAAGCAGGGAGAAGAGGGTCTGGAGGAAATTAGCTTCACAAAATACAATGAATCTGTGGGCAGAAAACCAGTCTCCATTTTCCACAAGTAGGAGAAAAAATGGCTAGGGCTAGTCTTTAAAGCTGGTCTTAGAGGATCTGTGGACACAATATTAGCACTTCTATTTGTTTTCTGAAGAACTGTCATTAACTTTTAAAAGTTGTCCAACCAGTTCTCAAACCTGTGTCCCTTCCGACAAACGCTTAATTAGTTTTGGATCTTTGTTTAAACTGACAGCTGTGGTTCAAAAATCCCCCGAGGTCATCATTAGAGTTTGCATCTTAAAATAATCAAATGGCCTAAAGGTTTTCTGTGGTTCTGAGGTTGTTATTCTTCATTTTAATTTGCAAAGGAACTAGTCTATAGCTCTATGCCCCAAATATGCCTTATTCAAATACAAAAATATTTTCACAGCATCTGAGCCAATAAGAACAGAAAATGGAAAAGGCAGTTATTCCTTCCTTACCCATTCACTGAGCAGGTATCTTCTGATCTCAGGGCCTGGCGAGGAGTTGGGGAAGCAGGAGCTAAGCAAAGAGGCCTGAAGCCATGTCAGCCACGGCCTGAGGTTGGAGGGGAGCTCCAACTTTCCCATAGGAAGGCTTCCAAGGTCCTGCCTCTGAGGCTATTTACCCTCCCTTTACAAATAATATTGCCAGGTTTATTTATCTAGCTTCTATGCCTGGGGCAGAACAGAAATAAGATATTAGGAGGAGAAGCTGTGGGAGACGAGCTACTTGCAGCATACTGAAGCATAATGGGAAGGAGGAAACAGAAATTATTATTTTTTTAAAAAAAAAAGAGAGAGGAAACAAAGAATTCAAAGCACAGCTGAATGAAGGGGTGGGACACACACACACACACACACACACACACACACACACACACACCACAGGTTACTTTCCAATAAGACCCAGGAGTATCACTCCATACTGTACACTAGCATAAAGAAGTGATAACCAAGCAATAGTGTCAGCCATTCTCAAGGGAAGGATGGTCCCAGCACTCCTGCTGGGACACATTCGTAGAGGTAAAGAGAAGGTGAAGGAGAACAGGATGCAGTCAGTTGAGCAAAGAGAAAAGGCACATTCACAGATTGCTGCCTACCCCAGTTGCCACCAAGAGGCTTTATCCAGCAACTGATAAAATCAGATGCAGAGACCTACAGCCAATGTTAGTTGGAGCTTGAGGAATCCTGAGAAACAGGGGGTTGGGGGAGGAGGAGGATTACAGGAACCAGAAGGGTCAAGGGCACCATAAGAACACCCACATAAAGAACCAACCTGGGTTCATAGGGCCCACAGAGACTGAACCACGAACCAGGGAGCATGCAGGGGACTGACTTAGGCCCTTTGCATATGTGACAGTTGTGTAGCTTGGTCTTGTGGGACTCCTAACTGGGAGCAGGGACTGTCTCTGATTCTTTTACCAGCTTTTGAAACCCTTTTTCTCATACTGGGTTGCCTTGTCCAGTCTTATTCCGTGGCTGGTTGATATCCTGCCCTTTTCTGAAGAGAAATGGAGGAGTGGATGAGGGTGGGGGACAAAGGGGAGGTAGGAGGAAGGACTGGAGTGGAGGGTGAGGAACTACAATCAGGATGTAAAATAATAACTTCATCCAGTTCCTGGTATGTCAATCATCTCTTTATTGTCTTTTCCTGGAAATGGTTTACATGAGTAAGTCATTTTGGTACATGTCCACACAGGAGGAGAAATCTAAAATATAACAGAAGCTAGATAATCTTTTGTGGAGAAAAAAAAAAAAGGAAGAATTAGACTCTCAACATTGGTTTTTCTATCTTTAAAAAACATCTTCAGCTATCCTTTACCATCTGTGCAACATTAATGCTACCTCGACAGGCAACTATATTAAAGGAACGTATCTAAAACAAAGAGAGAAAGAAACTCAGCACCCATTATGAGGACGCGGCGGTGAAGGGATCCACAGCCGGCAGAGAGAATGAACTTTCCAGTCCAGTTACAGCCACTGCACTAGCTGTTGACCTTAGGCTGTAGAGGAGCTTTAAGTCCCTGCTCAACGGCACAGAACTGGAAGGAGTCCCAGAGCAGTACTGGGTATCTGGGGCCTGGAGTCTGCCCCCCTGCTAAGTGCATGTGATCCTGGCACACTGGCTGCTCCTCTGAAGTTCTGTCTTCATTTTTTGTCTCTGAGGACTCTAAGAGACAGTTGTGATGATTCCCTACAACCCCTCCACTGTAATTCTGCCTTTGCCTGGATGGCTCACTGTGGGCACGTGGCTACATGGTACAACCACAGGCGCTACCACGGAATCTGACCAGTAGAAAAGAGGTTCTTCCTGGCTAAGGGTTTCAGGGGAACTTGGCAGAATGGAAAGAAGAGGAGAAAAATCACTGCTGATTTCAGATGGGAAAGCCATGAGCTTGAGTCATCTTTTGAGCTTCCTCGTCTCTCTGAACTGAGTTCCTTGGCCACAGTAAACTGGCAGGGAAGTATTAGATGCATAGATGCTGCTGGGATGAGGTTTTCTACCCAGCACTCAGGGGTAAGTCCAGAGTAAAGAAACAACAGGGACATGTATTCATGAAGAATGGAAAACAGAAATGACCTAGGACCACTTCCCAAGGAGAATCGAAAAGCAACAAGCTTCTAGGGAAGAAAAGGAAGTGTGTGTGATATGCCAAGGCTTTGGGGCAGCATGTAATTCCCATAGCACTGATTAAGGCCCAGCACAGTCTGAGAATGACAAATGACTTCTGTGTGCCCCACAGGTAGATACATATTGGAATGTTTTGGACAAAGATGGGATGCCTCAGCAGAAGTGCTTAGTGTGGCCTATGGCACAGCGAAAGGTATCACAGTATCTAGTCAACCCACTCACTTGGAAGTATATTTAACATGAACCCAGACTATTTTATAAATCAGCTGCCCTTAGTAATAATAACAATGACAATAAGCAAAAAACAAAAATCAAAGTCATTCATCACATCCTGTATAGTTTTCACATGTCCTGGAAGACATGCCAGTAAAATATCATAGTTTATGAATATATGAGGCCAGAATCCGATGCCATTTTATGTATGTGAGCACAAAAGTTTTCCCCGTTTAGCCTCACTGTATTGTTATCCAGGGATGGAACTACTATGTCAGTTGTAGCCTCTCTGTTAACACTTTTATCCCCCCTGTCTGCCCCCCTCTGCAATTACACAAATATACACACTAAATAAAGAAGTCCATTCTGTAAACATAGCACCAAGCGTACTGAGATTAGCAGCCAAATGAAACAGATGAATGGATTTTTGTTAATAAGGAAGAGGTACTCTAACATTATCATATTGTTGATACGATTTTCAACAAAATGTTAATGATTTTTTTCAACAACTACATGCTAACGCTCTGCACTGAATTTTGAGTGGCCTGCTCTTCTCTGTAAAAGTGCCCATGAAGGTCTATTTCTCCCATGAGGTCTTGTATCACTGTGTTTTCCAACCCTTTCTGTACTGTTACCATCTATTACTAGGTTATTTTTTATACCAGAAACTGATTGTGCCCTGATGTGTTAAGATTCCAATCTATGAGACCTGTTTGTTGTACTTTAATGCACTTTGTCAACCTGTCCCGTGTCACAATACAGCTTTGATGTCCGCTTAAACAGAGTATTATTTGTTCCATTTCAAGAGTCCTTACCCGGTCTTAGCATACACGGCTGTTTCTCTTTCTGTACACACATTAGTCTGGCATTGGTATCCTGCTGTATGTTCTGGTGCTGACTGCATTGTCTGCTTTGTTCTTTCATTCTCTGGTCCTTCTTGCACACTAGAGTTCTTTACATTCATGACTCAAATGTATTTATTATCAATAAGAGTTTGTGACAACAGATTATGGAATTCCATTACAAAGTACTCTCGTTTTCCCTATATGTTACAAATAAGTCATATTAATCTTGACATCATTATACAGATAGAGAAAAAAGATAACTATAAACTTTATTTCATGACAGTAAATGGGATAAAATATATCAAATAAGAAGAAAACGCTAGACTGGCTACCTCTGAGATGTCATCTCCACATCCAAAGTCCTCCACTCCTCAAATACCTCAGGGCAGCTCTGCCTTGGGATTCCGAGGCTGCCCATCCCAGCACCTGGAAGAATTGTCTCCCATTCATAAACCACATGCCTGGCCCCCGTATTTCCTTCAGACAAGCTCAAACGGCTTGGGCTCTTAAGACCCTTTCCTGACCATTTTATTTAAACAAGTCTCAATCTCCATCATTCTCGGCCTCTCATATCCTAAAATTATTTTTTCTTAATGTACTTATCATAACACATTGCTTCACCAAGGGTCTACTCTGTCGACTCCTAGAATTTAGGCAAAAAAAAAAAAAAAAAAAAAAACCTTCTGTTATAGACAGCTCACTAGTCTGAGCTGATGAGTTATATTCCTGACCTCCTTCCCGACTGAGGCTCTGCAGATCAAGTATCTGGGACGTTGAACTTACATCAGAGGTCTTCTCTGAAAACAGTTCCCGCTAATAAAAAGTACTGGAAGGAAGGCCTTTGAACTTTCAAATTAAAAAAAAAAAAAAAACTCAAAAGGCACAATAGTGTGTGAGGCTGGTGGAGGGACAGACACGCTGGCACTGCCTGTTGAGGGGAGTGCGGCTCATTGGACTTCACAGGGTTTGAAGCAGCAGTGTGGACTAAAAGCCTTCAAGTGCAATGTAGGTTTTTACTAAGTGTGTCCTCGCTTGCAATAACCTTGGAGCTAGAGAGATGTACCCATTCTATGTATCCCAGATACTTGAACGGATGTCCATAGGAAGAACTGGGAAGGAGGGACGAGAATCTAATTCAAGTGCACTCAGCAGTTAAGTGAACTTGATGTGCCTCCAGAGGACCGGTCTGGCTCCAAGAATGCACTTTGAATGGCTCATAAACACTTGTAACTCCGTCTTCAGGGGATCTGTCGCTCTTTTCTGGCTTTTATGAGCACCCAGGCACCCAAGGTGGAGTGCACGAGTGTGTGCATGTGGATACAACACGAATATTTTTAGAAAAGATGATTTTGTCCACACAGGATTGCATAGCAGTACTAGCTCCCTTGTATAGATGAGAACACTGAGGCACCACAAGTTAATAAACTGCCACAATGACTTGTCTCCGCTCTTTCAGAATAATAAAATATAAACATTACACATGCTTCCCACACAATGATTCTATTTTTCTTCTTCTTCGGGAGCTAAATGTGCTTGCATATCAAAATGATATAAGCCAAAATTATAAGCAACTTGGGGCATGTGTTTCTCTTATTCAGTGGCTTCCTGCTGACAAGAATGCAGTTGTGATGGATATCTGTGGTGGCCATACTGGACCTTAAGATGACCTGACCGTGGGAATGAGGATCACAGGAGGTGGGACTATGAGCTGACAGGAATCTAGACTTTGGCCCTGCCAGATGCCATATCTCTTCTACACTGCCTTTACAAGACTTTTTTTTTTTTTTGAACGAGGAAGAAATAAACTTTGATGTAGTCTAAGCCACTGTTACGTTGGGTTCCTTGGTTATCTGGATCTGTGTGCTAACCACAGCGAGCTGTGTAAGACGTGTTACTTACTCCTTGTTTCTTTTAACACAGGGTTTGGCTAAACTGAGTTACTTTATCCTAGAACCAATTTCTATGAATTATGCATTTCATTTAGCATTCTCAGAAATTCCCCCCTTTTAAATGTGCATTTACCGTCTCTTCTCTTAACCCCAAAGAGCAACAAGACAGTCATACATAAAAAATCCACTATTAGAATAATATTCAATAATCACTGCCCAGAATAACTGACTGCCAGAGACCATGCAGTGAGGTGGTCTCAATAACGTAATAAACACATGAAAAGTCGCTCAGCTGACTCAGAATTGACTTTCAATTCTGCATAACCCCATTTCTAAGGATTAAGAGATGAAGAGCTTACGCTTTGAAATGTTCTTGAGGGGGAATCTAGCTGAAATGATGAGGTCTGGGCTCCATTATGATCTGTTCCTGTGTGCCTAATAAATTTATAGTGAGCCAAGCAGAGAAAGAGAGCAAGAATTTCATTGATTACATTATCTACAAAGGTGAGAGACGATAGAGTACCTCTTTACAATGTGGGTGAGTGATAGAGTTAGGTTATTAACAAGACAGAATAAACCCAATTAGCAATGTGCTGATGGATGTGGTGGAGAGGTACCACAATAAGCCTATAGCCCCGCGTAAATAATACCTATTGCACTGGATTTCCCCTCCTGGCATGAGGGAATTCTTGGTAAGGGCTAATTACACATCTCATCTTGCTAAGAATTTCCAACAAGGCCCTAACTCACCATACATAATAAGAAATACTTTGTGTATATCAATCAAAATAGCTTTTCTTCACCTTAAAAAAAATGGGGACTCATAACTCCTAGCCAAAGAGAGAAAAATAAAGGTATTTGCTTTGAAAACAGATGAAGGCTTTCCAACAAATATGATTACTAAGGTGAAAACATTATCAGGTCTGTTACTCAGCCCTGTTCAACATGAAATATTTAACCTTTCATGAAAACTGAAACCAGCATAGGTTAGCAGAATTGGGAGTATTTGAATGAATGTCACAGGCTAGTAATCACATAAACAACTTCTGGTGTGACAAGTGGCATTCTTCCTATCTGTATCTTTTCAACTGATGACAATGAGTGGAATAGCTTAGGTCCACAGACCAAATCTCATCTCACACCAATGTTCACTAACAGCAGCACGCTAGGAGAACCAACCCAATCTGTGCTGACTTTCTCTGGGTCTTGGTTTAGTCCCAGAAGTGATCATGAAGAGGCTGCCTGGCCAACCCACCATGGGAGGGTCTTCTAACCACAGACCTAAAAGCAGAGGGTTATAGTAAAAAATAATCTCAGTATTTGATGTCTGGGTCTTAAGGTACTGTAGGGAAAGAGGAAAGGAGGACAAAGGGAAGGAGAGAGTGGGGAGGCCAATCAATGTGGCATAAAACACCTCGAAGCTATTCTGCACTGCCTGTCAGAGGTACTCAAAAGTCCAATCCCAAATAATACTTCCAACAACTGAGCCTAGCAATAGTCACTTTCCTCACTGAGGTCTCAGTCTTCTTATTGTAGGGGGAGAGAGAGAGAGAGAGAGAGAGAGAGAGAGAGAGAGAGAGAGAGAGAGGAACTTCCAGCTTCCAGATCAACATATTATTTTAGGGCAAAACGAGGTCAAGAAACACTATGAGTAGTTACTCACCAGAACTCTGAAAGTTCTTTCCTACGTAATAACAGCACAAAGTAAAATACATCCGAAGCAGCGTGCTCAGTGAGGAGGTGTTTCATTTTGATGGCATTTAATCTTTCATTCTACTGTGATCATAAGAAGCACACAATGAAAACACGGATGACTGATTCCATCAAGCCATTCCTCCCCACTTTGGTGAGACAACGATCCAGCATTCAACACAGTTGGAAACGATGAAAGAACCTTAGAATGTCATGCCTAAGATGAAATATGTATCCAAAACAATTATAAAATGCACTGGGTAGTCATTAGATTGTTTTTATTTGGGATAAGAGATGCTTAACCACAACTGTAACTGGCTAGTTTTCAAGATTTTGATTTTACTGTCAAAACTGTTTATCTACTCATCCTTAAAACCTACATGTTTACTTATCCTGCTTCAAAACAAACACAGTAAAAACTACAGCTGCCTAGCTTCCGGCTGTTCAGAGCTACAGCATGGCTGACTTCAAGGGCAACCAAATACTGTACTTTTCAGTAATAAGAAAGTTTCTCATGTATAGTAAGTTGATGTGTAACTTACCCAGGCTACTTAGTTGATTCAAACTGCTGTCAAGGCAGACAGATGGCTCAGTCTTGTATCAGCCTTTTACGTTACACCAATGTTTTACTTATACAAGCTATTTTGCCCCCTCTGGTTTCACTCAGAGTAAATAAAAATCATCACTTGAGGGTATCAACAAGATAGCCTTGTTAAAGGCTTGAGAGCAGGTGCTGGGAGAGGGGGGGGGTTGAGGGATGAATTAACCAATGGGAAGGATGGAAGAGAAAAAGTTACGGAAACCCAGTACAAGCTAATTTAAACACATAAATTTAAAGAACAGTAAGTAAACTTTCCATTTTTCATTTTCCATCTGGGGAATATGTGACTAGCCAACAGGGCAAGCCACCTCCCTCCTCGGCAGCAGCCTTCTCAGTGGGGCTATCTCTGACCCTTCACAGACAGGATTTTGAAGGGCATGCAGAAATTTCACCTGCTGCTCCAACCACCTGGGGGAAAATATGAACTGATTTTCTTCTGAAATTATCCTCCCCCTTGCCGATATTTAACACACTTGTAACCTTAGATAACAGACCAATCCCTTTTGTAGTACACATTACAAAGATAATTATAAGCCGGTCCCATCTTTCTAGAACCTCATCTGCTCACATGGCAAAAGAATAAAACCACCAACTCTTATATAGTGTATAACTTGGCTTTAAATAACTTCAGTTTTGTTGAGTTTGTTGGTGGTGGTGATTTTGTTTTTTGCAAAGTACTGCATAATTAAAATTGGAAGATATTTAATAATTAACACTAAGATTTAAACAGAAACCTGCTATCATTGATCTGTATCCCCGATAAGCAACACAGGTTCTATTGCCATTCCTCCTAATTTCCTGCCATAACTAGATGGTAAGATTTTATTGTTGACACACCATGTTTTGATTGTAGGACATAGAGAAATCAAACTGGAACTGATGTGAAAACTTCCTCCCTGCAGTATAAGTTCTTGGTGACAAAAGGAGCAAGAACCCATCAATTTACCTACACAGTGGTGCAACCTGTGCTATAATATCAACCTACCCGGCCAGATACGCCCACAGGTGCCGTGACTGTTACTAGGGTAACCAATTGTTTTCGGACCAGATTCAAAGCCTGCTCCACAGGACGTGATTCATGCCTGGCACTGTAAACCTGGTCAAAAGCATATGTCTGGGGAGGTCAGATGCCCTGGTAGGGCAATCTACTACTGCTTTGCTAGAGGCACATGCCTTCTAATTATTATGTTTAATATAGATTAGTGATGTTCTCAAACTTGGTGAGAGGGACTTCTTTGTACAGTGGGCAGCAGGCAATGCAGGGACTCCTAATTTGTCAAAGTGCTGAGAATAAGTGCAGAATCCCATTAGACTTTCAAAGATCTAGAGCCAGTCCTTCCTAAACTATTACACAGAGAGAGACAGAGACGGAGATAGAGAAAGACAGAGACAGAGTGGGAGAGGGAGAGGGAGAGGGAGAGGGAGAGGGAGAGGGAGAGGGAG
>JANHMN010000010.1:10970817-11030817 GCA_030674055.1 Rhabdomys pumilio
GAGAGGGAGAGGGAGAGGGAGAGGGAGAGGGAGAGGGAGAGGGAGAGACAGGCAGGCAGGCAGACAGACAGAGAAACAGAAGTCACACTCTCAAACTCCCTCTACAAAGTCAGTGTCACTCTGATACCACAACCAACCAGGTAACAACAACAACAAACTACAGGCCAATATCTCTGATGAATATAGACTTAAAATTTTCTAAAATACTTGCAAACAGAAATACACATGTACATCATAAAGATTATACATCATGACCAAGTTAGCATTCTTTCTAAATAACAGGGATGGTTCAACATATGTAAGTCAATAAATATAATAAACCATATAGATAGATTTAAAAAAAAAACCCATGGTCATTGTAATAAGTGAAGAAAGGGCCGTTGAAAAATTCTAGCATGCCTTCATGATAAACGTCCAAGAGAATGTAAGACTAGAGAAAGCATATATCAACATAATAAAAATATGCAAGAAACACACAGCCAATGTTATCCCCTTGAAGAACTAGCTGGAGCAACAAGGAAAGAGAAGAAAATGGAAGGGAAATAAATAGGGAAGAAGTCAGACTGTCCCTATTAACAGATGACATGCATCTATACATTAGAGATCCAAAATATAAATCAATAGAAAACTTCTAGAAGTGATAAACAAATTCATCAATGTTCCAGGATACCGTTCACAATAACCTCAAACAAACAAACAAAAAATCTAGTTATAAACCAAACCTAACCAAGGACATAAAGGACCTATACAACGAAAACTTTACACTTCTGAAGAAAGAGATAAAGACACAAGAAAATGGAAAGGCATCCTATGCTCATCTGATAGAATTAACATTGTTAAAATGGCAATTTTAACAAAAGCTATTTACAAATTCAACATGATTCTAATAAAAAGCCCCATCTCATTCTTCACACCAATAGAAAAAACTATCCCAAAACTCATAGGGAGCCACAAAAACCCCAGATTAACAAAACAATCCTGAGCAAAAGAACAATGCCAGAGGGACTGAATTTCCAGCTCTTAAGACATATTACAGAGCCATAGTAAAAAAACCAATATGGCATGGGCATAAAAAAAGACACTTAGAACAATTCGACAACACCAAGAGCCAAACACGAGTACAAATTAACATCAGCTACTTTATATTTCACAAAGGCACTCAAAACATATGCTGCGAAAAAAAAAAAGAAAGCATCTTTAACCAACAATGCTGGGAAAATTGGATGTCCACCTGCAGAAGATGAAATTAGACCCATAGCTATCACTGTGCACTAAACTCCAAATGGATTTAAACAAGTAAACAAAAAATATAAAACACTGAAACTGCTAGAAGAAAAATAAAAGGCAAGCGCCCTACCTGAGAGAGGTCTAGGAAAGAGCCTCCTGAATAAGACTTCATTAGTCCAAGAATTAAGGCCAACCATTGATAGATAGGTAGTACCTCATGAAATGAAGGAGTGTGTCTGCACAGCTGAAGAAACAACTGCCCAAGTGAAAATGAAGCCCACAGATGGCAGAGAATATTTACTATATGTCAAACAGAGAGTCAATATCCAGAATATACCAAGAACTCAAAAAAGCAAAGAATTAAAAATTAAAAAAAGAGCCATTTTAAAAAATGGGTCTGAGGCTTGAACAGAGAATTCTTAAGAGAAAAAAAATGCCATGAAATATCTTAAAGAAACAAAAAAAGTTCTTTTCATTGTCTCTAGCAATTAGGGAAATGCAAATGAAGACTTTTGAGATTCCTCCTTACTCACCCAAGTCAGAATGGATCAATGGAGCAGCTGACAGCACAGGCTGGGGCAGGTGCAGGGAAAAGGAACCCTCGTTCACTGTTGGTGGATGGCAAACCCGTGCAGCCACTGTGAAATCAGTGTGGAGACTTTTTAAAACGCTAACAATAAACCCACCATACATATGGCCCAGCCACACCACTCCTAGGCGTATGCCCAGAGGACTCGACAGCCTACTCCACAGATACTCGCTCAGTTGTGTTCATGTTGCTCTTTTCCCAATAGCTAGGAAACGGAGACAGACTACATGCCCTATAGCTGAGACATGAAGAATGTACATATACACTGTGGAATATTAGTCAGCTCTGAAGAAAAACGAAATCATTAACTTTGCAGTTAATGAACAGAACGAGAAAAGACCATTTTGAGTGAAGTGATCCAGACTCGGCAAGACAAAGGTCACGTGTTATCTCTTATTGGAGAATCCTAGCTCCAAATCTTCAGATGTGAATACAGAGCCTGTAGTAACTACAGAAACTAGGAAGGTAAAACAGGGCCACTGGCAGTTGTCTTAGTCACTTCTCTGTCTCTGTGAACAGACACCATGACCAAGGCAACACTTATAAAAGAAAGCATTTAATTGGGGCTGGCTTACAGGTTCCAGTTCAGTCCATTATCCTCATGGCAGCATGGCAGTGTGCAGGCAGACGTGGTGCTGGAGGAGCAGCTGAAGCGTTTTTTACACCCAGATCCACAGGCAACAGGGAAGAGAAAGCTCCTGTGACTAGCTTGGGTTTATGAGACTTCAAAGCCCACTCCCAGGGACACACTTCCTCCAACAAGGCCACACCATCTAGCCCTCCTCAAGTAGTGCCACTCCCTGGTGACTAAGCATTCAAATATATGATCCTATGGGAGTCATTCTTATTCAACCATAACACCAACAGGCAGGGGGTGGGAGGGAATAATAAAAAGAGGAAAAGCAGGGTACGAGCAATCAGTGTAGAGAAACTGGAAAGAGAAGGGCTCCTTAGGGAAGCAGGAGGGTGGTTAATACAGAAAAGGGGTAAAGTAGGAACAAGGATGTCTGAAAATAGCAAGAAATCATGCTGTTAACTATCTGCCTTTTAAAAATCCTATCCTGCACATAACTCAATGTATAAATATACATATTACTTCCAATGAACTTTTCTCATTTGGGCTGGCATTGCTCCTTTCAAGAACAAATGGCCATCTGACAAAAAAAAAAAGAAATATCAAGAAATATCAGAAATGAGGAGCCCTCTTTTGAGAGGTAGAAGTTAAGTCCTTACTCCTAAAGACACCATGCCTGTTGGTTAAGAAACGGTTAAGGAACTGACTTGAGAGGTCCTGAGTTCAATTCCCAACAACCACATAGTGGCTCACAACCATCTGTAATGGGATCTGACGCCCTCTTCTGGTGTGTCTGACAGCTACAGTGCACTTATATACATAAAATAAATAAATCTTTAAAAGAAAGAAAGAAAAAAAGGAAGGAAGGAAGGAAGGAAGGAAGGAAGGAAGGAAGGAAGGAAGGAAGAAACAAACAAAGGAACTGACCTGACTGTCCCCTCGCTTCCAAAGGAGAAAGGCAACCTTCAGTCCTATCCAGCTATGATGCCTATGAATCACATCAAAAACCAACACAGCATAACTCTTGGTAGTGATTTGGCACCTTTTTTCTTTGCTAGTGACAAATATAATGCTATAATTTCCCCCTCTGCTTTACTTCAGCTGTGACCCATACACTTCTGACATTTTGTTGGTATCAAAACTTAGTTCAGTGTATTGTTTCTCTCTGTGGCATGTCCTCTTTGACCTGGAACTTACTCCAAATGACACTGTCTGGTTTCCTACTGTTTGATGGTGTTCTTATCTGTGGATTTCTAGTTGGATTCCCATATGGTTGCAGAAAACACTGCAATTGCTTTAATTATTTCACTCTTACTGGGATTATTTTATGGTTCGTTTCATTATATGGTTCATTTTACTGTATGAACCCTTTGGCAGGGACAAATCAGGTGTTTGGCTACCGCTGAGGACGTCTCTGCCTAGTTTTCTTAATCAGTTCTTAAAGGAGGAATGTGAAGAGTCTTCAGTTATAACTTCAGACTTTCCTGTTTGGTTTTTCTTCTTACATTTTATAGCTCTCTTACTTAATACATTTACATTCAGGACCCTTTGCCTTCTTGGCAGACTGATTCTCTTTTGTAAGCCTGTGTTAGTTATTCAAGAAGCCTCAATGTCTATCTTCTCTGAGTGTGATACAGACATGCCTGCTTTCTTTCAGTAAGTGAATGGTATATTCACCTTCATATTTATCTACATATATGTGCATTTCAGAGATCACTTCTTACTGACAGTGTAGAGTTGGGACTGAGTATCAGTACAATTCTTGACTTTCAACTGATGTATTAAGACCACATACACTTAGTGGTATGTTACAGTTTAAGTCTCCTGTCTTAATGTTTTATTTTCCTTTATATATGTATGTGTGTGTATACATATATATGTATACATACATATATATGGTATAGTGGTGTATTAGTACTCTTCTTGTTGCTATGACAAAAATAACCTGATGAAAACAACTTAAGAGCAGAAAAGTTTATTTTGGCTCACAGTCTGAAGGTACATTTCATCACGGCAACAAATAAGGCGAGAGCTGGAGGAAGCTGCTCACGTCGTGTCAACAGTTAGGAAGTGCAGAAGCTAGGTGTGCTCACCCATCTTTCTCCTTTCTATGCAGTCTAGGGCCCAAGCCCAGGGAATGGTGCCGCCACTTTAGGATAGCTTGTCCTACCTCAACCTAGTGAAAACAGCTCAGAGACTAACTTAATCAGGATAATTCGTCACAGGCAGGTTTCCCTTCCCCTTTCTTCTCTCCTTCATCTGGCATGTAGGACTCAAGTTCCCGTATTAATATTTTTGAGAATCACCACCAAAGCAAAGTGTATATCACAAAGAAAATGTCTTACATATGATTCTACAGCTTGTTTCCTATGAGAGACATATATTTAATAAATGGTGTTCTGGACTTAATTATGACCCAGTTTCTGGGGTGAGATGACTGGGGTTAAAACCCCAACTCTGCCATACATTAGTTCTGGCTGTGTCCCGGGGAACAACCATTTGACACGGAAAATCTCACTTCTTTTCCTACATAGAGCAAATCTGTTGGTATCCACCTACCTGATGTCATTCTGGACATCAACCTCAGGTGTCCAGATACACATGTGCGCACCCACACAAATATGCATGCACGTGAAAAATAGAAAAATATTTGTGTGACACGTGTCATGGTGCTTGGCATACAATACGCACTTAACGGGTGTCTAAACTTAGGAATGACTAAGAAAGTGTTTTCAGAGAATAGAACCCACTAAAAAACTTAATATAAGTTCATGTAAGTTAAGTGTAATAGTGATGATGGTTTTCTTGACCTGTAAATTCATTATTCTGTAAATCATGACTAATTGGGCTAAACTCGAAAATAAATAAATAAATAAATTTTTTCCACAGCATGCCAATTCTGATCTTTCAGTACTAAGTAATGACAGTCGTTGAAAGGAAAGGCCACTAGTAGTATGCTGGTTGTCATTGAATCCATTTTTTGGAATAACCTCTCCATTTCTCTGACGCTAAAAGCAATGTACGATCAATCCCATAAGGAAAATTTCAAATATTCAAAATTCCTTGGGACTCGTTGTCTCATTGTGCAGACTGAAATATGTACAATGAAATGTTACGTGTGCATACCTGCATGCAGACATACATACATACACACACACATACACTAAATGTATACATATATGTGTGTTATGTGTATGAATAATCTCCCACAGTTCGGACACCCAGAAGCACTCGTCTAGTTCACCTACTTCCATTGCGATGTCGTAGTTCTGGCCCAGGATGCTCTGTATGAGCTCCTTGATGGTCTGGTCTGAGGCCTGCTGGGCTTCGGACTGCAGAGAGGCGATGATCTCTTCTATGTTCATGGGCACGTAGCGTGCCCCCTGCAGAGGCCCGGTTCCCTGGCTCGTGGAGCTCCCCTCGCGCCCGGATCTGGACGAGGGCTTGTGGTGCCACCGCATGATCTCGCGCTGGAAGTGGGTGCGAATCCGCAGCCTGCGCAAGCGCGCGTTATCCTCGGCCTCGCTGCTCAGGCTAGACAGGGAGCTGGGGTGTCTGTACCGGGTGTGGCCCATGTCGAGCATGGGCGGTCCGTGCGCGGGGCTCTTGGACACGCGCTTGGTCACCGGCGCCTCCCGGGCCTTCCCGCGCAGCCTCTTCCGGCGCGAGCGCGGCCGCAGCAGGATCACGGGTCGGGCGGTGCCAACCTGCGGGGCAATGGCCGGAGCCTTCTTGAAGGTCAGGTACCGGCGGAACGCAGAGCTCCGCATGTAGAAGTCCCGCGGGCAGAACGGCTGCGGCTTCCCGGGGCTGCCTCGCGCGCTGAGCGGCGCCCCCTGCAGGTCGGCCGCGGCGGGGCGCTCCCCGCTCGGCGCCCCAGACGACGGCTTGGCCTCCCAGGACACGTGCCCCTTCTTCGCCTGCCCGCTGCCCGCTGTGCCCGGGCGTTTTTCCTTCTCCTGGTCCTGGAGATCATCATCAAAGCCTGCATTCAAAACCGGCCTGGCAGCCAGCCTCTGCTTGAGTTGCTCACAATCCTTCTTGGTCTTCTGGCGAATCTTCTCGAGCTCTTTGAACATGTACGATTCTTCTCTGGCTGTCAGTCCGAAGTGCTTTGGGATGGTGGACATCTTGACGAACTGGACCTGTAAAATACGCCACCCCAGAAAAAAAAATTATATGTTAAAACAGATATTTAACAAAACGAAAGCTAATAAAATGCCAGTTCTGCAGAATGTCTCGGGGTAGAACGTGTTGTGTTCAAGTGAATTTACGTCTATCATGATCCATGAAAGCCCCCTATAAATCAGTAGGTTGCCACTCCTCTATGTATCGAAACCCCTCTGGGGACGAAAGAGCCTTTCACACTGGTCGTCTGAGACGATAAGACAATAAGGATATTAACACGATTATTTATAACAATAGCAAAATTACAATTATAAAGTAGCAACGAGAAAAACGTTATGGATTGGGTCCCCACAACATGAGGAACTGTATTAAGAGGTAGCAGCATTAGGAAGGCTGAGAACCACTACTCTAAACTAGCAAATTTTTTTCCAGTGATGATTCCTAAGCCCCTGAGGACCTATTTTAACATTCGCTTTAACATTTGTTGTGCCCTGCTTCCAATCAAGCAAGACTCCCATAAGTCTACCTAGGCAAGGAAAACCTAAGGTAGCGAGGATAATAGAGAAGAATCTCCAACTGTACCTCCGTGCCCCGTGGCTTGGACTGGGACAGCAAACATGTTTTTCAATAATTTGGAAGGTTCTCAGAAATGTAAAATTAAAACGGACAAGTTAAAATTGGGACCTTTACACATACAAATTTCTCTTGGGAGAAAAGTGAGGGCTCTGGGAACATAAGGATCAAATCTCTGCCCTTACCCTATAGCTGCTATCACCCATTGCTTCTCCACGTAGTCCTAGGTGTCTTCCCACCTTCCCCTGACTCATCCAACCACTCTGCTTACTACTCCAAGGGTCACCTGAACTGTGGTATAGCACAGGAAGAGAGAGAGGAGGCCAGTCTCTAAGACAGGGGCTGCAGCTTACTCACAAAGCCACGGGTGCTCGGACATTTGTACTTAATCTGTGAGCTACTGGTAACCACTTGAAACTTTTAAGAAAGAAATGTGGCTTGAAAAAACTAGTACTTGGGGATGATATTATACCAAGGGAAAGGGGGACCAAGCAGCTCTGCAGCTTGACCCTGAGGCCTGTAGTTGCTAATCAAGCAGAAAGAAAACAGACACAACTGGTAAGAAACGGTAGCACCTTGTCAACAACTCAGAATGGGTAGGATCTGGGTGTGGTGTGCAATCCTGTAATCCCAGCCCTCGGGGAGGTAAAGGCAGGAAGATCAGGACAATACAGAGACAAGGCTGACCTACATACTGAGTCAAGGCTACACACCAATATCCTGCCTAGAAAATTAAAATTTAAAAACAAAAACCATAATATAAAATTTAAATACCAAAAAAAGTAAATGGGAGAAACTAAAAGTGCATTCAAAAAAAAAAAAAAACCTGATACTTTTATAGTTTAGAAAGGCAGCTGTGTGTGAACCTGGGTTTCGTCCTAGCTGAAAAATAAAGGAGGACCTTACATCACTGATGCATAATAAAATGTGCTATTCACCCAAATGTAAATTTCCAAATGGCTAATAAGGTGACTTTCATGTAGTGTATTCACTATAATTTTTAAATGCCAATCTCCGATTTTCGACAGGTCCTTGTATGATGCCCATGGTCCTGAGTGAACTTTGGGATCCTGAAAACGCTGAGATCATTATTGCACCCTAGGAGGGACTGCTGAGGAAGTCCCCTGAGAGCCTGCAATGAACTTACCTGCCTGTGAATGCTAAAAAGAGGGAGAGCAGGGGAGCCAGGAGGTGGAGTGCACTCGGCTCCCCAAAAGCCAAGAGGAGTAGTTAGAGGCACATAACTAAAGCTATGAAAATAAAAACAGAAAAGAGTGAATCAGAGCAGAGGTTTTAAAGGCAGCACATGACAAGCATCTGTACTGCCAGCACCCAGGAGGCAGAGACAGGACGGTGGGGAGACAGACTGTTCAGCTAGAGAACGTAAGTAGGAAAGAACTATTTAGAACGTAAGTGTTCTCCAAATGCATAGATAGAGCAAATGCCCTCATTTAAAACATAACGGTGAGTCTTCATACTGGTTCAAAGAGTAACACCATATGAATAATTTCTTTAATTGAAAGGCATAAAAGTTTGAATAGGTAGCAACTGTTCCTTGGTGATAAGCCAGTAGCTTTAATTATATCAGGTAGTCTCAAGATATAGTGTTGATTTCATGTTACACATGCAAAAAAAATCTAACAGTGGTATTTTAAGTGCTTTAATTTGTTTGAAATAATAAATAGGATTACTAAACACTATGAGAGAAGAAAAGGAGGGTGGTGCATCTGCCCTTTCTCGGGGGAGGGGGTTGACAAGGTAATTAAGACTTGCACAGACTCCATGGAACTCAAACACTGCTGATACAATCAGTAGGTGTACTGAGAAAGAGTTTTGTGAGATAGTATGAAGTATATTATACAGGCAGAATTTGATTGATGATGGAAGGAAGGAAAAACCGTTCAATAAATCACGCCAGGGCCATAGGCTGACTACTGGGAAACAACTGTGCTTTGATCTACCAACAGTAAGTCGAGAGCTACTTAAGATGTGTAACAATTAACTATTTAAAGCATTCGTTTGCTTACCACTAACTGTATTGATTAGACTCATATCAATATACAAAACAGTTGTTTTCCTAGTAGAAGTCATTTACTATCTAGCTTGGAAAATTATGAAAAAAAAATATCCATGTCTGAAACACAACCTGCTGAATCCTAAACTGAAGACCATCACAATGGGACAAAGCTCTCCTCTGGGAACTACTAAGCTTTCTTTCTGCACTCAGCTCCACCAATGACTGGCCCTGCAGACAGCTCAGTTCTGTGTACACTAGGGGTTCATACTACGGAGTAAAAAATAAATGGACGTGGTGACACATACCGTTGATCCCCATTCCTGGGATGCAGAGACAGGCACATCTCTGTTGAATTTTAGGCCACCCTGCTCTACATGAGACCCTGTCTCAAAAGCGGAGGAGGGGGGGCAGGGAGTAGGTGTGAAGAGACTCTATCTGTTGTCTGTTGCCTCCCCCATAACATATGCGCAGTAGACATGGGTTCTAGAGGCTTTAAGGAAGTTTTCTCCTTTAAAAACTCCTCACAGGCCTTCTGCTCTCATTGTTTGCACAGGTGACAGTATGCTCAGAGGGTTACCAGCTGCAAGTGGCTGAAAAGTATTAAGTGGCAGGAGGAGAGGTGCCTGGTGAGAGACTGGCTTCCCACTCCTGTGCACTTCCCTCTTCTCTCTTCCTGTTCTGGGTGCCCTTCCCAACTTCTGGGCCCTTAGTTCGTTCCTGAAATTTAAACAAATGTCCATTGTTTAACACTGCTATGTACATCCCCTTGAAATCTGAATAGAAAAATGTTTTCTTTTTTAATGGCAAAAAATATATATAAACAAATAGAAATTAGGACTCACAGATTAGATGGACTGGAGTTTCCAGTCTAGCACTCCAGCTGTGTGGTATCCTAAGGCTTATTGGACCGATTATCAGAGTGTAGTGCCTGTATCTCCTCATCCACTCCTAGCACCACCAAATGAGTTAATCACTTGTTAAAGATTCAGCCTCCAGGGAAATTAGAATACTTTCTTTCTCTTGAGGGCAATTTACAAAGACAGGCTGGTTCTAGTCTGGAGATGCTCAAAGAAAACTAACACATTTGTCCCCAAGTAAGACATGCAAGAAAGGGTTGAATTTTCTGCTTATGATCCATGCTAGCCAAGTCTACTACTGCAGTCTGAGGTGGCACAGAGTGTGCTTAAAATCCTTGGAAAATGAGTGATGATTTCATTGTCCCATTCTTTCCAAATTTGAAAATGCATCCCTTTTCCTGTCTCTTGTACTGGAAGTCCAAAGTTGTAGGCGGCCGAGGGGCCAACATCCAGCCTTTGCTCCTTTCCCACCAGCCAGGTAAGGTATCAGGAGGAAACTCTGGCCAGAACTAGTTAGACTATCTAGGTGCACAGGCTCCCAGCCTGCTTCCTGCATGCACTCTATACTTTGATACAAGCAAGCTGACACCTGGTTCTTAGGAACCTACTGGAACAAAAAAGCCAAACAGTGCTCCAGACCGGTGGTGGTGGTAGTGGTGGTGGTGGTGGTGGTGGTGGTGGTAGTGGTTTTTAGTTTAGGGGTTTTTTCCCTTTGAGAAAAGCTCTTGCAATACATCCCCGAGAAGCCTGGAAGTTGCTGTGAACACAGGCTGGCCTTCTGGTGATCCTTGACAAGCCTCTGCTTGACAAGCACTGAGATTACGGATGTGTGATCCCACACTCAGTGTTATGCTCCAGACTCTAAGTGAGGTAAAACCACACCAAGCACTTCCCAGATGGCCTGGGCCTACGCTGCACGACACCTGAAGCACAAGGAGAAAAGCCCTGCATGTTGGGCCTCTCTCCTCACAAAGCCCACGGTTTGCTTGGCTTGTCCTCTCTAAGATAGTAAGGGCGCCTGGATGGGAGAAGTGATTAAGAACAAGATTCAGGATTCAGGTTCTCTCTTAGACCCGTAGCTGAATATCATCTCTATTTCCTCAACTCATGTCACTGTCAACTTCTAATGGGCTTCTACAGAAGTTCCATCAGAAACGCCTAAGCTCATGGACAGCTTATCTCAGCTGGCAAAACCTCTGTCTCCAACAAGAAAAATAAAACTTCTTGGGAAAAAAAATGTTTGCTTTTGAAAACTCAGTGGTAAGAAGAAGACCTATTTGTGCTTTGATCAGAATTTCCTTGATCTAACAGAATATATTCTAACATGAATAATTCTTCGAATGAGATAACTTTTTCCTTCTTTTTACATTTTCCATAATACTTGAAGCTTTAATGAAGACAGAATCAACTCCTAAAATCAAACTTAGAATACATGTTTACACGCGCGTGCGCACACACACACACATTATACATGAAGGGCAGAGAGGTGGTTCAGCAGCCACCAAGATCTGAACACCCCAGAACCCAATGTTAGGCAAGAATGGACCCATGCAAGTGTCCTCTTACTTCTATATGTCCACTGTGGCACATACATGCCCCTCCCCCAATGAATAAATAAATGTAACTTTTACATTTACATTACATTAAATTACATTTAAATGTAATTTAAAAATATACCTGGATGAAATACAGTACTTTACATACTAATCTAAAAATTTAATTAAAATGAAACAATAATTCCTTAGTTGGGAAAAAAATTATACATGATAATAATTTTTATGTAGTATTCAGTCTCCAAATATTTGTGTATTTTCTGGGTTTAGTCTTGCTATTTATTGATTTATCCTTTGATCCTTATTGTATGATAAAGTGAGGAAATTATCACAATTTTTGTATTTGTAAAGACTATTTGTAGGAAATAACTTGACTAATTTTAGAGATGGTTCTAAGCACTGCTAAGAACGTGTGTTCCTTATCAGAAGTGGAGTACTCAGTATAGGGCACGCACCTCAAGTTAGCTTTGATGTTTCCTTGCTGATTTTCACTTTGGAAGTTCTATCTAGATGTGAGAGTAGACTGTGCTGAGGTCTCTCAGTTATTATTGCATCGAACCCAATATGGTCATTTCTGTCTTTTACTGTGTGCTTTATGAAGCCAAGGTGCCTAAGATTCGCTGCATACGTATCTACGATAGATACATTCTCTGAATGAACTGTCCCTTTGTTAATATGTAGTGCCCTTCCGTGTCTCATCTAACTGGCTTTGGTTTGAAGTCTACTTTATCAGATACGAGAACAGCTATTCCATGTTGTTTGCAGGTTCCATTTGTTTGGTGAATTTACTTCCAACTCTGACCCTCATATTTTAGATCTTTCCTAGTTTTGCAAGTTTCTTGGTGACAAAAGGTAATTGGATCTTTTTATCCAATCAGTCAGCCAGCCTGTGTCTATAGTCGGTGAATTAAGACCATTTATATTTTAGGTTATTATTGATAAGGTTTTGTGCTTTCTGATGATTTTGTTAGTCATTTCTCTCATCCACTTGTCTGTTAGGAGATCTTTTCTCCCTCTTCTGCTGATACAGGATTTTTGCAGATTTGTGGCATTGTAGATGACTGATTCTTTCCCAGTTCTCTGTTGATCTCTTCTCTTCAAGAAATGCATTCCTTCCTGTTGTGCTGGCTAGTTTTATGTTAAGATCAGGCTGTAAGTAGGCAAGCCTGTAGAGCATTTTCTTAATTCGTGATTGATGGGGAGGGATCAGATCATTGTGGGTGGTGCTATCCCTGGGCGGGTAGTCTTGGACTCTATAAGAAAGCAGACTGAACAACCATGAGGAACAAGCCAATAAGCAGTACCTCTCTATGGCTGCTGCATCAGACTTTGCCTCCATATCCCTGCCCCATCTGAGTTCATAGCCTGAGTTTCTTTGCTGACGAGCTGTGATATGGAAGTGTAAGTCAGATAAACCCTTTTCTCCCAACTTGCTTTTGGTCATGGTGTTTCATCACAGTTATAGTAACTCTGACTAAGACAACACCTGTATTCTTGTGGACAAAATCTTTGTGTGGTGTTCCTTCAACAATTTTCTGCACTAATTTATTGTTGCATTAACTTGTGTTTGTCTTCAAATATCTTATTTACCCATAAATTTCTCCATTAAAATGACCTTGCTAGGTATCTTGGTTGACGGTTGAAATACACCACTTCTATTTCAAGACTGTGTTATCAGACATTAGGACAGTGACACCTCTTTGCTTCCTCATTCCTCTTGCTTGAAACACATGTACCATCTTTCAACGTAAGATTGAGTCTGCCTTACACGTGGTGAGGCTCATTTCCTGGAGGCACAAATAGATGGGTCCTGTCTTTTAAACCAATCTACTACTCTGTGTCTTTTAAGTGGAGAATGGGCATCACTGATATTCAGACTTGTTTTTGAAAGATGTGTAATATGTTTCTTGACATTTTGTTGATTTGTAGTAGTTGGTGTTTTTATTTCCGTCATTTCCTTACCTGCTGCTGGGACAGTTTGTTCTTTACTGCAGCGTCATAATCACAAGTGTCTACCTTTCTTTCAGAACAAAGGTTTCTTTCACATGAATTGTATTGAGCTAGCTTAAGGGTCATGAATTTCTTTTCCTTTTTAAACGTTGGATTTTTTTTTTGTTACTCCTTAAATTATGACAGTTGTGTTGGGTATAGTAAGCTGGGTTGATTCTTGTTTTCTTTTTGAGCTTGAAAATCAATGTTTCTGATGAGAAACTCTTAAGAATATGATCTCTCCCCTGCCTCATACTTTATATATGACTTGGTGTTTCTCACTTGCAAGTTTAGATATTTTCTTTGTTCTGTATATTTATTATTTTAATTTTAATATTATGTGGGAAGGCTCTTTTCTGGTCTTGTCTATTATATTTTCTACATGTTGCCTGAATAGACATCTCTTCCTCTAGATCTGTTCTGCTAATCATTTTTTTATAGAAAATGTTTTCTAAGCTTTTAACATGAAATTGTTATTCTTCTAAGTCAGTGTGCTCTGTAGCAATTTCATCCAAATTGTAACGTTCCCTCTTGGAGGGAAGAAAGGAAGTTCATAAGGCTTAGGAAGTAAACAGAAGCTTACAGGTCTCAGAACTGATGGATCTTTCGAGATCCCCAGGTTCCTGCCCTCTATGATACAAGCAGTAACACCTGCTAGAGAAGGGCCCTTCCACTGCCCATGAGTTGTGCAGGGAGCCCCAGGGATGCAGCTTTCATGGGTCATTGCCCAAGCAGAATAGGCTTCTCGGTGACTCAGTTGCCCTTGAGTCATCAGTTTTTCTGTAAGTGACCCTGGTAAACTCACTGGCTCACTAAGCAAGACTGTGGTGGAAACATTTCTTTGTTCTACAGTGCCCTACCTGGAGTGCATAGGCATGGATTCAAGTCTCTTAGAAAGAATCACATGGCATGAATCACAGGTTGATTTTCATGATGGCTTATAGATCTCACATGTTTCATTCATATACTTCTATTAATTTATCTTTGTAGTTAACTGAATGCTCCATCTCTCATATGTTGTTTTCAAGCCCTGATAGTCTGTCTTCCCAAAGATCTAAAAATTTTTATTTAACTTCTTGAATTTTTCATTTCCAGTTTGCTTGTTTTACTATTTTTATCTCTTTATTGAATTCTACTTTCATATCCTATATTGACTTCCTTATTTCATTCAGCCTTTTGTGTTATCTGGGATTTACTTAGGAGTTTGTGTCCTTTTTGATTTCTTTGAACATTTATAATCAATCTCTGAATTCCTTGTCTGGGATGTGATCTAATTTTCTTTCATTGGGAGGCAATTTAATGGGATTGATAATTTCTGGAACTGTCAGATTACCTTGGTTTTTGCTTGTTTGTTTTGTTTTGTTTTATTTTGGGGGGGTTGGTGTATGTTTGTGTGTGTGTTTGTGTGTGTTTGTGTGTGTTTGTGTATGTGTGTTTGTGTGTGTGCCTGTGTGTTTGTGTTTGTGTGTGTGCCTGTGTGTGTGTGCCTATGTGTGTGAGTGTGTGCATATGTGCGTGTGTGGTGTGTGTGTGTGTGTGTGTGTGTGTGTGTGTGTGTGTTTTGTATTGAGACTTGCACACCTGTTGTTGACCACTGGCAGATTTTTTTTTACTTATAATTATTTTAGTGACACTGGAGGCAATGCTCAAGACAGGTTATATTGAGGTAAGGTTGAAGTAACACCCGTCTCTGCCATCCTCTGTCAGGATGCCAGACTAGGATGTCAAACTCCACTCCTAGTACTCCCCTAAGAGTAAAATACTATGAAAATTGGGCCTCCATAAAAATCCAGTGTTACTCAAATCAAAACAATCCCCTCTTAAGCACTCATCATTTTAAGAAGTCAAGGAAGAGTGACAGAACCTTGCACAATAAGAGCCTAAGGCAGTGGTTTCAACCTGTGGGTGGAAACATCTTTGGGGGTTGAATGACCCTTTCACAGGGGGACCTAAGACCCTCAGAAAACACAGACACTGACATTTCAATTCACACAGAAGCAAATTACAGTTCTGAAGTAGCAACTAAATAACTTTATGGTTGCGGGTGTGACCACAACATGAAGAACGTTCTTAAAGGGCCACACAGCATTAGAAAGATTGATAACCACTGTCCTAAAGTACTAGTGTGAAGGAAAAAAGAGTGAGGCCAGTGAGTAGAGAGTGGGAGAAAATGAACAGAAGGTGGAAAACAGTAGGGAAAAAAAGAGGGAGAGACCGGGTAACTTTGACCAAAGGTTGAATGAGGAATGGGAGGTTTGGAAACGCAATCAAATAGCCTAAAACAGTCCCAGCTCTGAGACATCAGTGACACGTGGATACCACAGACCACGCTCATGTTCTGGAGAAAAGCTTACCAACGGAAGAAAGAAAAGAATAAACTTGTGAATTGTGAAAAGGTAAAGAAGAGGGGAGATAAAGAGAACAGGACAGAACAGAGCTGGCCAGTAGCACTAGCAATGAATACTAAATAGAAGAATAACTGTGCAGAAGGGAGAGCTGAGTGGAGAGACACTGTCTGAATGGTCTGCCTTCTTGCTGCTCCAGACACAACTCTGCCTGTTCCTTCTATGGCTCCCAGATGCCGGTCACACCCCTGGGCAGTCTTTTGCACAGATCTTTCATGGGTGTCCTTCAAGATATTGGATTGTGGATACTGTTCTCCTTTGCAAGGCTGGGTCACAAACACTGCACTATCTTTCTTTACAGATTGAAAGTGGAAATCTGTACCACTATTCTCTACCCATTGGGCAATCCTTTGGTGTCAGGTGCACTACTGGGAACCTATATCTATGTTCTCCAAACAATGCTGGCTCCATCCAGGTTTCTGCCTCACTGAATACTCCACAGTTTCTTCCCCATAATTTAGAGGTATTCTGGTCAGGTTTTAGCATATAATAGTGACATTTGTTCTGGGTTTCCTAAGAGTGCAGTGCACTGGGGATCTGGGACCAATATGGATTTGTTAAAATAGTTTCTCACTGTGGCCCTGTTTATTTGCTTGATTGTTTTTTTGATGGCATCTTGTTGCTATTCAGGCAGAATGCTGGAGATTTACAGCCCGAACTGTCTCCCTTCTTCCCTCATTTTTCTTTTCCTTCCTCTCTTTAAAATGTCTGTTACTGAGAGAAGAGGAAAGAGAAAGAGAGAGAGACAGGGAGAGAGAGAGACAGACAGACAGACAGACAGAGACAGAGAGAGAGACAGAGAGACAGAGAGACAGAGACAGAGAGAGACAGAGAGATAGAGATATATAGAGAGAGACAGAGACAGACAGAGACAGAGACAGAAAGAGACAGAGAGAACTTCTGAAGCTGTCTGTTACCTGGTCACTTCCTGTCTCTGGGAGGGGAGAGATCCCTAGACCATACCAACTCCTCCAGGATACACTCCAGATTTGTTGTTGTTGTTGTTGTTGTTGTTGTTGTTGTTGTTGTTGTTGTTGTTCTGCTTTGAAACAGTTTCTATTTTGCTTTGATATTAAACTAGAAATGTTTGGCCATCGGCCACCTATTCTGATAATACTCATCAAACTTTCCCCAGTTTATTCTCTGGAGATTGTAGCAGACTATGTTGGCTTGTTATCTACGGACTGCAAAAATAAATCCCCAGCAGATATTTTTTTAACAGCAGTAACAAGATAATTCTAAAATATTTTCAAATGCCCTAAAGTCATCCAAATAATTTCAAAAGGAAAGACAAATCTAGACAATTTACCTTATCCGGTTTCAAAACTTATTACAGGGCCAAGCATGATGAAGCATGCCTGTGAGCATGCCCTTGGGAGACAAAGACAGGGGTCACAGTCAGGTTAGTCCAGGCTAAATAGTGAGACCCTGTCTTAAACACAAACACAAAGAAACAAAACCCACATTACTACAGTAAACTAGATAATTGGGAAAGGGGCCTTGGCAAGCCACCATCCTAAGTAAATGAAGGCTCACAAACTTGAATACACTATCTCCTTAAACCTATAGAGCACACAGCTGCCTCTGTAATATCACACAGCAGACCTCAGGGGCTGCCGGGAAGTAAAAGAGGAGGGAGGGAGGGAGGGAGGGAGGGAGAGAGAGAGAGAGAGAGAGAGAGAGAGAGAGAGAGAGAGAGAGAGAGAGAGAACAGGTATGGATGGCAGAATGAGCAGAAAGGGGCAACGATTCAGTTTTCTTATCTGTCAAAACTCCTTAAACTGTATACCTGTGCATATTCCACAGTGGATAGACTGTACCTTTGTGCAGCTTACTGCTAATAAATCATGGTACTACTCAAAGGTGTAAACACAAAAAGAGCAAGTTGTAAACATTTATATTTGAATGCTTTAAAAAAAAAAAAGAATAAAGACGATCCCCTTAAGTTCATCTAACACAAATCTGCAAAAGGATTTACTTGTCCGAAGCCTTCAGTAGCAAGTAACCCTTACAGCAAGCTCGTAATACCTCATTTGTTCCCAAACTCAAGACCAACAGCTCTCTATTCTGAAATTAGACAGACTCCACTGCATGTTCTCACCTAATCGTGGTTAAGGCTTGTCTGAAACAAGCTGTACTGGCTCAGGGCGCCGAGATGGTCAGCGATGACATTAATTCCCTGCACTCTGAGCTTTTACCCTCCCCACAGCTATCTAAATCCTCACCCTCGTTTTCATCTATGCCCCCTCAATTCCGATTCCCCGAAGCCTACTCTGCCTACCTCTACTGGCGTTTTCCAGCTCCGCTTCAATCCAGGCTCGTTTCCCCACTGAAATTTTCCTTTAGTTCAAGCTTACAGCCTACAGAAGCCCACTGACCACTCCGGCCTCTATCACTTCTCAGCGTCAGCCCTGTATTTGACACGACTTTTGTGAAACTGGAACCCACTAAAGTGGACGAGAGAGCGGGAACACTGGCTCAGCCAATTATCAGTCTCACCAGAGTTTAAAGGAATTTACTCGCAGCCCGTCCACAGCCTCCGCTTACCTGGCTGGTTCAGAAGGTCCAGAACTTTTCCCAGCTGATGATGATGGACCAGATACCCCAGAGACTGCCAACACCCAAGGAGACCCAGGCAGGCTCTACCAACTAAATAGGGAAGAAAGGACCGGCTCCCTTGTTGCCCAGCAACAAACCTCGCCTCGAGGAGATTCCGGTTCCAACTTTTGAGCTCTGCACATGCTCCACTCCCAACCCCTGTCACAGTGGATTGCCAAGGCTTAGAGTCCAGAAATCAGTTCCAGACCCTGGTTCCAGCAGCTTAAACCCTTCATGAGAGGTCTTAGTTCAATGCATGGTGAAAACGGATCCCAAGGGACAGCCTGGTCACCCGTGACCTACAACAGCTGCCTTTCTCAGAATGGCCAACCGTCCGGCTTAATGAACCATTTATAACACCTTTCCTTATACAGACATGCAATCATTTGTTTTTAAAGGAGTGTGTCTATATTGCCTGGCAGTGTGTTGCCATGTTTCCTACCATGAGCTCAGCTCTAAAGAGATACGATCTCTGAGGCATGAGATTCAAGTTTATGGGACACACAGAATAATCTTAAATTCTGCAATATTCAGTTTTTTCTGGTGTGATCTAAGAAACAGTACTTGGCCTTATCTATTAAAATTGAATGTACACATACTTAATGTCCACCAGCTCTGCTAAGTACAGCAAGAGACACATACAGAATATATAGACTTTTAGGAAAAGAACAAATTGTAAACATTTATATTTGAATTTTAAAAAATGTAGCCATTTTGTCTATCTGGCTAAAAACTTGAAAGCAACCCAAATGTTCATCAAAAGCAAAATTCACAAAATGTGTGGTCATAAGTCATAACAGCTTATACAAAGGAAATAGATTAATTCCACATTGGGGGACATCAACACAGAATCTCTCACACATGCAATGTGGGGCAAAGAAGCTAGATAGAGTGCCCCATGTTGTCTGAGTTCATTACATAGAGCTCAAATTTTAGGTCAGTATAAACTATGCCACTTACAGATGCACCCTCAGTTGATGTACTACAAATAACCACAAAAAAGTAGTCTCCACAGAAGCCCATATAGTCTCTGTGCTGGCTAGTTTTATGTCTATTTGACACACGCTAGAGTCACTGGAGAGGAGAAAGGCTCAGTTGAGAAAACGCTTCCAAGAGATAGGGCTGGCTGCAGTCTGTAGGGCATTTTCTTAATTGGTAATTGATGTGGGAGGGTGGCACTTGGGCTGGTGGTCCTGGGTTCTATAAGAAAGAAGGCTGAACAATGATGAGCAGGCCAGTAAGCAGCATCCCTCCCTGACTTCTGCATCAGCTCCGGTCCCCAGGTTCCTGCTCTGTTTGAGTTCCTATCCTGACTTCCTTTTATGATCAGCAGTGATGTGGAAGAGTAAGCCAAATGAACCCTTTCCTCCCACGTTGCCTTGGGTGTGGTGTTTCATCAGAGCAATGGAATCCCTAAGACAGTAGTCATCTTGGGAGAGAGAAAGTGACTTCAAATAAGTGAGCAGTACCTTAGGGAGCCTTTGGGAGACATGCGGTTGTAATGTTCTGGTTTTAGACTAGTGGATATAGCTCTTTGGAGTGTATGTGTGTGTGTGTGTGTGTGTGTGTGTGTGTGTGTGTGTATGTGTGATAAATAAGCTTTGTATTCTTTTTTTTTCACTTACTTTTAAAGGAAGAAAAAGAAAAGACAACTCAAACACTGAGGTGTTTTAACTCCTGCCATTTATAGACTCACACATGCTTGTTACCCCTCTACTCTCTACCAACCTGCCCACGTCAGATGCTCAAGTGACTTCAAAGTCGTCCCAGATGCTCACTTCTAAAGATCCTTGATGAAGCTCCAGGACCTGGAAGGAGGCTACACCAAGTTATTAGATGCTTGGAGAGAAGAATGGTTTATCCGCTACAACTATGTGAGTCGAGCCCAGAAACAGCCTAATCACACAAGTGTTCTCTGGCATTCCCAGGACTTTGGAGAGAAACCTCCATTTCATAAAAGCAGGCTGTGTTTCTTCATCCTCACCTATAAAAAGGGATAATAATTTTACCTTGCAGGTGTGTTTCACTCTCTAACAGGACACATTCAAAACGGTTGCTGAATGCTCACAAGTGGAAAGCACTCTGCAGAAAATGGCTGAGCATCCCTGAGGCTTCATCACACCCGAGTTTACGGGTGGTCAGACCAGAATCCATGGGCTAAGTACTATCATTTTCATTTAGTAAGTAAGGCATCGACATTCAAAGAGATAACAGTTTCACTGGAGGTCCTTAGCTGGTTCTGTGCTAGGAAGGTCTATTCCAAGTCCACTTTTGCCAAAAGAAAGATAGACAGATAAGAGAGTTAGTTACTTTGTCATAGTGACTTTTGTATTGCTGAAAAGATGTCACGATCAAGGCAACTTATAAAAGAAAACATTTACTTAAGGGCTTGCTTAAAATTTCAGAGGGGGAAGCCATACCATCATGATGGGAAACATGACAGCAGGCAGGTAGTTGTGGTGCTGGAGAAGTAGCTGAGAGTTTATATCTCATCCACAGGTTAGAGGCAGAGAGAGAGAGAAAGAGAGACAGAGACAGAGACAGACAGACAGAGAGAGACACTGGGTCTAGCCTAGGCTTTTGAAATCCCAAAGCCCACTTCCAGGGACACACCTTCTGCAATTCCAGGAGACACCTCCCAAAACAATTCTACCAACTGGGGACCAAGCATTCAAATATCTGAGCCCATGGGGTCTATTCTCATTTAAACAACCACAGTAATGTTGGTTATTGATCTAAAGTCCAAAGCCATTTCATATTCATTCTGTGGTATTTCAAAGTAAAATAAATGTGGATTTATCTAAAAGAGAAGGAATTTGACTCAGCAGAGCAGAAAAAAATTATTCAAGCAGGCAATGAAATTCTATCATATTACCAAATCCTTGTGACTCACCAATGTCTACCCACTAGTTTTCTCGCCGTGACTTTTGGAGTCACCTCTGTTCACACACAGGAAGCAATGCTAACTCACATGATGGTTTGTATGTGCTTGGCCCAGCGAGCAGCACTATAAGGAGGTGTAACCTTGCTGGAGTAGGTGTGTCACTGTGGGCATGGGCTTTGGAACCCACATCCTAGCTGCCTGGAAGCCAGTCTTCTTGTTCATAATGAGCAAGCTTACAAAGGAAAAATATAAAGGGGGCACCAGGAGGTGAAATGGAGCTGACTGTGTTCACATATATTAAATTAAGAGAGTGGTGACCTTGGGGCAAGATCCCACCTAGCTAAATTTAGGTCCAGGCATGGTAGTACAATCCTTTAATCCCAGGAGGCAAAGGCAAGCAGTTCTCTGAGTTCAAGGAACAGAGAAAGTTCTGGGTGAAGTCCAGGCATGGTTGTGCACACCTTTAATCCGAGCATTCAAGAGACAGAGCCATGCAGATCTCTGAGTTCAAGGTCAATCTACAGAGGAACTTTCCAGGACAGCCAAGTTTGGGCAGTGAAGATGTTGGAAAACAGAAAGAGATTAACATGTGAGGTGGGTGGGGGGTGTTGTTCCAACCCCAGCAAAGCAGCAGAACTAGGCAATTTTGGCCATTTGGCTCTGACTTTAGAGTCCAGAATGAAAGGGACTACTGGGAAAATTGATGCTGATTAGCTGGAGCTAAGAAATTAGGAGTGATTAAGAAGAGACCTACATCACTGAGGCAAAATCTTCTGGGAAATGTTTTCTGAGAGCACAAATAAGCTGTCTTCCAGAGATAGACAAGGTTATACCTCCTGCTGCAGCTGTACTTGGTAATATGTAAGAGTCACCCAGATGTTACTGGCTTTGAAGACATGAAGGCATCATGAAGAGCAGCTGAGGCTTGACACTGTGAGAGGTCATGAAGGCCATTGGTGAAGGTGTAGCCCTCAGTTGCAGTTGACAGTTCAGAACCGGAGTCATGCAGAGGAGCTGAGGCTTGGCACTGTGAAGAGAGCCTATGAGAGGTTATTAATGATGCTTAGTTGCAGCAGAAGATACCCCAGTGTATTGGAGATGCCAGTACCATAGGATGACCACCAAGAACAGCAGTGGCAGTGGAGTGGATCAACTTGAGCTTAGACTGCTACAGAGGGCAGACTGGAGAAGTGATACCAGCACATTGAAGGAGCCCAGAAGACCATGTGTGGATCCCAGACATTGAAACCAGAAGCTATAACACTGAAGTTGCCTTGGAGACCCCAAGATGTTCAAGATGCCAGAACTGTGAGCTGTCTGCTGAGAAAAGTTGCTAACAGGGCATGGAACTAACTCAGAAGAAAAAAGATTGTTGCAGTCAACAAAGATGAAAAAGGAGTCGGAGGTTTGAAAACCACTTTGACATCAGACATAATTGAATAAATCTCAGAAGATACCATGAACTTTGGACTTTTAACATTGTTGAGACTGTTATAGACTGTGGGTTGCTTTTTTGTTTGTTTGTTTGTTTGGGTTCTTTGGGGGTTGGTTTTTTTGGGTTTTTTTGTTTTTTGTTTTTTGTTGTTTGTTTTTTGTTTTTTGTTTTTGTCTTTGAGACAGGGTTTCTCTGTGTAGCCCTGGCTGTCCTGGAACTCACTCTGTAGACCAGGCTGGCCTCAAACTCAGAAATTCGCCTGCCTCTGCCTCTGCCTCTGCCTCCCACGTGCTGGGACTAAAGGCGTGCGCCACCACTGCCTGGCGACTGTGGGGGTTTTAGAGGTTGGACTAAATGTACTTTTTTTTTTTAATGTCATGACTAGATATGACCCCCCCCCATAGACTCACGTGGTTGAACAAACCTATGGGGGCCAAGGAGTGGCACATGATGGTTTGTGTATGCTTGGCCCAGGGAGTGGTACTATTAGGAAGTGTGGCCTTGTTAAAGTAGGTGTGCCACTGTGGTTGAGGCCCTCATCCTAACTACCTGGAAGGCAAGAGGTGGAACTCTCAGATCCTCCAGCTCCATGCCTGCCTAGACACTGCCGTGCTCCTGTCTTGATGATAATGGACTGAACCTTAGAACCTGTAAGCCAGCCCCAATTAAATGTCATCCTTATAGTAGTTGCCTTGGTCACGGTGTCTCTTCACAGCAGTAAGACCCTAACTAAGACAACTCATTTCCATCACATCTCAGCTTCCACACCTCCAAAGTGCAACAACAAAAGGAAGTCCAAATGCAGTTATCCAGGCACAATACAAGGCTCTTCATAATTAGAGTCTGCCCAAAGTTTAAAAGATTTGGAAAAATGAAGGTATATCTTTATATTCTGCACACACACAAAAAATTCAACTGGATGAAAGAGTTTGACTTGTACAGAGAAGATTTGTAAACACTAAGTCACAGAAACCTTGAGATTCTAATTCTATGTAGTTAAATAAACAATATTATGATGCAAATAAGAATCTGGTGAAAATCTATAACTTTTATGGCAGAAATGAAATCGCAGATGAGTCTGTGAGGCACAGGTCAATGACAAGGCATTTCTCTAGCATGCACAAGTCCCTAGGGTCAATTCCTAGCACCGTAAAATACTCCTGTAGATGAGAAGTAGACCAATGCTCAAATTTTTTTCAAGGATAAAAAAAAAGTGTGGGCAGCTCATTCCACAATGAAGAAACACTTACAATGTCACCAACCTAGCATTAGTTAATACTGAACTGTTATCAAACCATAGGCCTGAAAAGAAACTAGATAGAACTAACTGCTGTGGAAATGGAGAAGCCAAAGATGGTAGGTCTTTCTCAATATGTAAATGAATAAGCACTTCTATATGCTAGACTTAGTTCACAGTCTGGTTATGTTAATACGACTTAGCAAAAGTCTCAATCCTTGCTTTACAGCAAGGTCAGTTGAGCCAAGGTCAAAACAATCTTGGGTAGTATGAATATTTGGTTTGGGCTGTAATTGTTTCAGTGAAGATATAAAAACGCATTTCACCAAATTCAAGCAATGAGTATAAAGCAGATTATATTATCCAAATTTGCTCTGATGCTAGACCCTTGCCTTCAAAAGCACAACCACTCTGGAAACTCCATGCCTCTACCTCAAGACAGGAACAGGAACAGGTAGAGACCCTATGATGAATTACAATATTAAAAGGATGACCCGGGAAATAACCAAAGACTGCTTTTTCTCTCCCATCAGGTCTGCAGAGGAAACAGTGGGCTACTCAAAGGAAAAAGAAGTAGCATGGAGAGCGGGGAGAGGCCGGCAGACAACAGTCAAAGAATTCTTTGCATGACTGTGAATGGAATTAGAGAGAGTCACCCGATGTCTACAAACATTAGGGGTTAGCATTAGGGGTTAGCAGAACCCAGTGAGAGCTAAACTGAAAGGGAGGTTTCCCAGTCCAGAGAGGACAGAAGGACAAAGCCACTGAAGTAACCATAGCCCCTCATTGACCAAATCCAACTGGGAACCCAAAAGATAGGAAAACCACATAGCATCCTCCATTGAGGTCAGTGTCCTGGGGTAACATCCAGAAGAATCTTTGCCCAAACGTTTCCTATACTGTCACCTCCCACCCCCAACCCCCATGGAAATAAATGCATGTATTCTGAGACAATTTCTGCTCCCTAAGGTTCACCCTAGATTGGCTGCCTCCAGTCTTCTCCAACAACACTGGTCACCACTCTTACTCTATGGTGACCAGTCCTTCCCTAGATCTTGAACTCTGAGGTGGTTTTAACAACAGACCTTAGCAAGCCAGCCACCTCTTCCCCAGGGTGCCTCAGAAGTCTGGCGCCTGGTCTGATCTCAGTGTTCTTAGGTAAGATAAAAATAGCAAGCATGGCGCAGAGGGAAAACTCTGAGTAAAGCAACCCATTGAAAAGAAAAGATACACGGAAGCAGGTGTACTTGGCTGAGAATTAAGGGTTTATTTTTCTTGGAGGTAGGAGCTGCCATCTAACATTCCCGCACACTGCAGTCCTCCAACGGGCTTTGACGAGAGATAGTACCGAGCATGGTAATGCAGTGGGAATTTTACTGAGTTGGAGGTCAGAACCATTCTTTTTCTGAAGGTAGGTATGTAAGACAGTTGTACCGGCTTTGTAGCCTAAACATTGAGCTTAGAGGACCAATGCCCGGTTTGTGCTTAGAAAAACTAACAGCTCTCCCCAAGTAAGCTGTAAAAACAGAACCTGCATTTAACCAGCGATCAACTGCTGGAGACTTCTGTGTGCTGGCCCAGTGTCTCCAATTCACCTCCCCTAGTACCGACCAAGAAAAATTAATAAACTTTGAAGATGTGTTGTTTTTCTATTCTCCGGTAAAAGAAATATTTTATCTGTCCCCATTCCGATTACTCAGAGAAGCAGAAGTCAAAAACTTATTAGAGCCTGCACACAGGACCCTCTTAGCCCACCCAAGCACTGTCTGAAATTTGTATGACATTATTCATGAGAGCCCCTCCATCCACGACTGAACTCCAGCCCTTCCAAATTCCCTCGGTGGGAGGGGTTAATCATTCATGAATCTTCACCCAGCACAGGAGTCTATGCCTGAGGAGACCCTCTTGCGATTTGTTCTTTCCACACACTGTATTGTTTTTCTTAATTAAGCTTTAGGACCCCACTAAGCCTTTTGTACACACAAGGTAATATTTATAATCTTTAGTATTTGAAGGATCCACTGTGAGTCCAGTGTTCCTGCTTCATTTCTGATGGACTTACACTCCCAGGAAGGAACCTTTTTTTTAGGGAATTTAAATCAAATAGTCTTAAAGACAGCAAATAAAGATACCTTGTTATAATGACATCTTGGGTTTGGGGATTTTAGAAAATATCTAAGTGGTACTTCTCTAAATGAATAGTAAATGGTTCCTTCTAACTCTGCCCACAGGAAGGGGAGTGGAGTGAGCCGAAAATCAGGAGGAATGATCAATGGTATTCTCATCTCAGTTCTCCCTAAGTCCATGTCCTGCAGGAACCCAGCTTCTCTCCCATTGGCCCTCTTTCCTTGTAGGGGTGCCCCTGAATCTAAACCCCCATCAGGCTTTCTCCAGGGCTTTCCAGAGCCCAGGTGTTGGCAAGGGCCCAGGAGGGAAGCTGAGATACCCCACTAACTGCTGTTGGCCTGGGACAACAATTTCTAGAACCCAAGGGAGCTAGAGCACAGCTCTTGAGAAATATCTTCCCCTTTCTGAAGGGGAAGCATAAATGTATTTCACTTTCCTAGTTGAGTTCTGTTCAGTCCAGAGAGGGAGATACATGATTTCCAAGGTATCTTTCTCCCTTCAGCCTCTTTTCCCCAAAAGGTCCCTGGCAACTTGCAAGAAGAGCAAAGTCAAGGAAGATTCAGGAAACATGAAGGACCTGCTGTCCAGTTCCTACACAGGAATGCCCCTGGGGTGGCTAGCAGGAATAGTCCAGGCTGATCACCACAAACAAAATACTTAGAGGGAGAAGGAAAGGTGTACTTGGATGGCAAGGCCTCCCCACCTGATGCCCAGCCCAACTTCCTAGCCTGCTTGTCTCCCTTGGAACTCTGTGAAGCTCTCTCCTACCTTTGTGTCTTTAGGTTTGCTCTGCTTTCAGGTGTTATGGGGTGAACTTTAATATGCCCATTTTGGCAACTGGAAAACTGAGGCTCAGAGGGAGCCAGCCTTCTGCAGAATCTACATTAGAATTTATGTCTGATTCCAGCCTTCGGTCTCTCTCGTTTCATTTGCTACCTCTGATGATAGTGACAGAGAAAAGTGAAAAGCAGAAGACATTTTGTTAGGAATTTACCAGGAGACAGCTAAATATTCAGCAGGAAGGAGGGATATCTTCAGGTACCAATGCTTCTAGGACTTCTCTTCTCATACAGGTGCTTTTCATCAACCTACTTTGCCCCACCCACAACAGTTGGTCCCTCCCGGGTTCACAGGGGCCCTCATTCCTGGAATAGGAACTGGTCTGGTTTTGTCACACCAGTCCTCAAGGCTTTGTTCCCTGCCGGACACTGCCAAATCCGGCCACTGTGATCCAGAGCTTCATTTGGAGGAGGACAAATGTGTCTGTCTGCATCCCAGCAGACTTGAGATAGCAGCAGGGTGCTCAGATCCAGATTTCACCGCTGCCATGTTCAGACATCAGCCTGAATCTTCAGGCACACTCTCTAGCCTCAGTTCTTCCCTGGTCTCTTTCCTGCCCCATCCCCATTCCAGCATCCGCAGGGGTTTCAGAAGCCCCGGTTCCAGTGCAAACTGACCTTCAACCCCATCACTGGGCTTTATTTATTGAAACCATTTCTCTCAGCAGGGGGTTTTGGGGTGGTCATGAGCAGGTCAGAGGGAATCCAGGATTCACAATAGAAGGTATTTCTTTATTTTTCTTCTTCTTCTTTTTTTTTTTTTTTTTTTTTTTTTGGCTTGGTGAGAGGAGGGGAGTTGGATAAGCTGAGTACAGCCAGCAAACTGACTGCATCTTCAAAAGCGTTTGCAGAAAAAACAAATTTACATCAGACCTACTAGACCCTATCAGTATATAGTGAGTCTGGCTCTACCAGAGCTTCAAGCAGCTCTTCCTTGATTGAGTATCACAGATACCTAGAGGGGACACAGAACACCAGATGTGTCCAGGGGAGTGGCAGGACCCTCAGAAGAGGAGACAGAACCATACTCTCATCATGACTCCCCAAATGCCTATTTGCAAGGCAAGTAAAATTTGGTGTGGATAAAGTAAGTTGAGCACTCTCTGGCTGGTGCATTATAACACACCACAGGTTTTAGTTTGGTGTTTCTTTAAGAAAAGTCATTACAGGACTCAGGGAAGATGGATAGAACACAATACTTTGTATTCTAGGGGTGGAGGGAGTGGAGGCCAATGTCTGATAATGCCTACTCCCTCTACCAAGGCCCACTGAGAAAAAGGAAATAGGGAAGGATCTTAAAGGTGTCTGTCACTGAGCAAACTCGGTTAGGCAGTCTTAGAGCCCCAGGCACCAGTCAGTGCAGGGTGGGACCCAGCAGGCAGCAAGCAAGCTCTATACCTTGTATAACCTCAACCTCAGAGATCTGTTCAGCTTTCTTTGCCAGTTTAAACACATTATTTAAACCCCGACATTTTCCTGTACTGCTCTGGGTAAAACATTTTTGCTTGATGGGAAATTGATGGGGTTAACTTTTAATCAATATCTTCTATTGATGCACGCTGTTGCCACTGCCTTTACACAGTGAGGAAATGTGAAATATTTGTTTGGGCCATACATTGACCAACCTGTATCAGCTATGATTCTATCCATGTCCAGAGAGCTAGGAAAGGGAACGGTTTGATATTGCCTGATGCTTTATTTTAAAACCAAGTTTTTAGAGATTTGAAGCTAGAGGTCTGAGGCTTTCCCTCTGACCATTCTGGATCTCTTTTCCAAATTCAGGAATCTCTCCCTGCCTGAAGCCAGTCAGGCCTAGTCAATTCTGCTCCAAGATCTACTCAGAAGAAGTTCTGGGAGCTACTTGTGACCATTAGGGGAAACAAACAAGAGAGAGTGGGGTTAGGGCAATCTGCTGTACAGGAGTGTTAAGAGCACAGCAGATCCCAGCAGCAAGACTATGGAGGCTAATCCTCTGTCAGTCGGAGGAAATCTAAATTCTCACTCTGGGGAGCTGCTTTGGGCTTGCTACCATTCCTAATGTCCAACAGTGGGCAAACATTTCCTTACTCTAAACCAGGAACACCGTGGAACCCAAATCACACTATTTAGAAAGTACTGGAAGTCCCTGAGATCTCACTAGTATCCCACCTAAGCCAATGGCTCCAAGGACAACTCTACCTGTTCAGAAACAAGTTGAACTGAAAAAAGCAAGATGAGCCTAGGCCTTGCTCTGTGACCCATAAGACAAAAAAAAAAAAAAACAAAAAAACAAAAAAAAAAACAAAAACAAAACAAAAAACCCTTAAAGTCCAAATATCTATCTGTCCCCATGATAAACAGCTCCAGCTCCAGTATAGCTACTGGAAACAGCAGAAGCTGCAAACCCAAATTGTCCACCAACAATATATATATATATATTTTTTTTTTACAAAGAATAAAACCTCCCCTACTTGTGTCTGTAATTTAGTCTCAAAATTAGCTGGGTGGAGGGGCGGGGTGGTAAGACACGAATACAATGGGAAAATGAAATGCTTTTTATTGTTTTTGTAAGTGAATGATATGATTTAGTTGACTGTTTTAAAATCATCAGTTATATAGAACTATGTAAATGTGAGAATGATAACATTTGAATAAGCAAAGTTAAACCACCAGAGGGTACCGAAGGATGTGGGAAAGCTGCTGGATGTGTGGAAAGTGGGGGCGGAGGGGGGCTCCTGTGGATTGGAAGGGGTGCATGGCCAGCAGAGGAAGCTAAAGACTTGGCTACTTTCTGCCCTTAGGGAAGGATTACATTTAAGCTGCAACCCTCGATGCAAAAGGTGAAATTCGTTGACTTTTGACTTTTCGGGGACCTCAGCTTCTGTGACTGGTTCCCCTTAGCGTGGACTGGACTGTTGTCCCATGAAGGATCAAGTCCCGACCAAACACTTGGGCAGCAGGTGGAAAACGTCCTCCCTCAAAGGGATCTCAAAACCCTCCGTTCAGTCTGTGGCACACAGACTGCCTCCTTCGCCCTTTTTCTGTTCTCGGAAGAAAAAAAAAACTTTATTTTCCAGCTCTTTACGTGAAACGATCTTTTTCCATCTTGCTTCAGAACCTTCTTGTGTTTTAATTAGAGGAATACTATGGCCGATGTACCCCACCTATCCCCGCTCTTGAGGGGCTAGCTTAGGAAAGAGTCGCTGACTGAGTAAATCTTCCAACTAGCTCAGCTGATGGAAGTAGTAGCTAACTTTCAGGACAAGCATCTCTAGAGGACTGTGGGGATCCAGATGCGGCCCCGGGGTGGGGGAGGTGCAGGAGAGGAACGGTGAGCTCTCCTGGAGGGGTAGAGGTAATATTTTTCTCCAAGGAAGATGGGAGACTTAATTTTTCCTTCCAAGGCTGTGAATTGCCCAGAGAGGCAAGTGGTTCTTCTCAACGTTTCTCATTTGAATACATGAAAATGTGAGTTGATCTTGGCAAGGTGACGCTCTCTCACCGCCTGACTGACGGTTTTGTCGCCCTCGGGGCGAGGCCAGGTGGGGAGCAGCTCCGGCTTGGACATCCGGCTGCGGACGAGCCTAGATCACGGACTCCCAGGACTGTCTGAAACCTGGCGGCAGCTCAAGGAACGAGAGAACAACAAACTCAATGCCTGTTTTTGTTCGTTTTTAACAAAATAACCGAAAGCCCTGAATGTGCATATGTGTGGCACAAAGGCACACCTGAACAGGTGTGCGGGCCCAGAACAGTAGATGATTTGACCTATCAAGTGACTCCAGGGCTCTCACCTACTGGAGACTGGACTTCTTGCAAGCGGTGAACCGATTTCTTAATGAAGATTTAGTGGCAGAAAAAGAGTAAAAAGATCGTGTGAGGACAGAACGGAAAGAGGAACAGCGGAAGAGCAGGAACCAGAACGCTTGCCCTGAGTTGGTATCAGGCTGGTTTGGGTAGTAGTGGAGCCTGCTGCTTAGGGCCGCGGGGACACGGGTGGCCAGAGTTGTCTGCACCCTGGGCAGGCACCCGAGCAACCTCCCCAGACTTCGAACCCTCAGGGCGCTGCACAGCAAATGCAAGGGGATGCTTCCAGCGCAGCCCTCTGGCTGCAGCCTTAAGCTGGTCTCAGTCTGAGCTGGCTTTGAACCCAGTCAAAGACCACAGGTCTTAGTTGCTTCGAGTCTAATTCTCCCCGCAGGAGGAGGACTTAAGCTTCTTATCTGGTGAGGGGTGGGGCCCAGCGGAGGAACTCGGACCACCCGGAACCGAGCGTGACTGGGGCCACAGCGGCCTTGACCTGGCCACAGCCCTGAGATGGGAGATAGAGTCAGTGAGGAAAGGGGGCAGACTAGGGAGATCCAGGGAGGGAGCTCTCTAGAGACTACAGCGGGCACTACAGGGGAGGTCCAGGCTCAAAGTCCTACTCCCTGTCCTCGTCTTAGTTCAGCTACACGGCGAAGGTCACTAGCATCAGCACCAGCTGGTCTCAGGATCCGATGGCCTTTTATCCCCCTTTCATGCCACGTCTTCCGTGTCCTTCTGTCCTGTAATTACCTGCGGGATTCCCAGGTCACTCTGGGAAGGGTAGGCTAAGGCAGACGAATCAGACAGGGGATCTTGTGCTACCGGTGGAGCATTGAGCAAATCCTAAGGCCAGAGCTAGATCAGCTTCCGGGAATGACAGAGCCTCTTCCTCTGTTGGAACCGACTCAATGTACCAGCGCAGCCCACCTTCCCGACTGTCCTGGCTTCCTCGACTTACTTTAGGCTACCCGGAGCGCCCAGGGCTGTGGCTGACTATCCTGACCCTGGCAAGTTCGGCCTGGGCATCGCAGAAGAGACCACGTGGCTCCCTCCTTTTGCATTCTCTCGGTTCTCTCAGTCCCCCCAGCGCCGCCCTCCAAACGCTCCCCCACCCCCCAGCTGAAGGCAGGTTTAATTGCCCTGTTTTACTATGGGGCCTAGTGGTGGAAAAATGCTAGACGAGTACCAGGTTTAAGATGCTTGGACTCTTTATCCGAGTACCAATTAGCCAGAAAGCGGAGGCAATAGCCCTTCACTCACCTCTACCCACCACCCCACGCCACCGGAGGTGGGGGAATGTGCCAAGTCAAAGATTTAGAAAGAAGTGATCCCACCGTTTCACTTTTAAACCTGGACGAAACTGGCCTCTTGGTACACTAAACAATTTCACCAACTAAATTTGTTAGGTGTCGAAAAAAGTCTTCACTGAATGCAGAGAAGTAACCGAAGTACTGCTTTTCCTTTTTCGTGGCTTCAGTCAACTCAGAATCAAAGCCCCCAGCTGACTGCCTAGCGCCTTCCTCGGTTCAAACCAGTCTAGCCCGGCGGTGTTGCGGGAACGTACACACAGGAGGCGCTGTGTTGTTGGGCCACAAACCCAAGAACACCGGGATCAAGGCTTTAAAGCCAGCACAGCCCATTCTGTACCACCACTCTCGGATTTGGGCGATGCTTTTGAGAAACTTCAATGTAGTCTCACGCTATGAATGGCCCCCTTCGCCTTTTAAGTAGATTTGAAAAGGGGGCAAAGTAGATTTGGGAAACGAGCTGAAAGGACATGTGATATTTTAATTAACTCCTTCCACGTGACAGGGCCCCCCAAAAGTCATCAACTTGTTATACACTATATATAGCCATTACTAAGTTGTTACTACCCACAGGAAACGTCCAAGTCCTGCTAGCTGCTGTCGAAAAGCCAAGAGAGCATCAGAGAATCAGCCACGAAGGAACAAGGAAGCTTCTTAGCCCTGGAAGTCCCCAGGACCAGACTAAGGAAGCTAAGCATCGCTGTGCTTTACAAATGAAACGGAGATCCTGCTGTAGATGGGAACTTTGCAAAAAAGAATTCGTTTCTGACTTATATCCACAGGTACATTTACACAGCCGATGGGAGTGACTTCTAGTCACGGGGGCAAACTGCAGTTGGGGAGGGTTGTCTGCTCTACTGTGTTCCAGGAGGATTTAATTTCACTCTCATTCTTTTGCTTATAATGTGATGTATACACACACACACACACACACACACACACACACACACACACACACTTTCTGTTCAAAAAGGAATTGTAATCCAATGCTTTTATCTTTTTTATTTTCTTAACTACACATCTTCACCTTCTCTGCTCTCCTGCTGATCTAAGAGATTTATTTGGTTCAAGGATTTAACCTGATTCTCTTGCCAGATTTCAAGGAAGAAAGATTTAAAAGAACAAAGCACGGGGTGGGATGGGGGGGGTATCTATTTGGAAGACAAGTAAAAACACATTCCTTCAAATGAGATTAATTACCTTTTTTAAAAAAAAAGCTTTGCAAAACAAGACTATTTTAGTCTCTGGGTGACTTTAACGTTTATTTTATTGCTTCTAAAGGAAGTCTAGTACACCTACAGGCTGGAGCAGCACTCACAGGGAGGGCCACACAGTCACAGTCGAAACACACACGGGGTATTATTCGTTCACAAACACTTGCAGTCACTTGGAGGTAGGCACCTGCTCCAAACCTATCACAAACTGTAGCCTAATGTCTCTGGTTAGTCTCTTTCCGCTGGATACAAGGACAAGCCACTACCTGGGAAGAACTGGAAGGAAGCGAGAAACTTTGAGTGGAGGAGAATTTTCCACAGTCACCAGAACCTTCGATATACCCTAGCCGGCTTTTCCAGCTTAGAAACGATCAGGCACTACTGTGGACTGACTCTAGCTTCAGGCTGGCTCCTCGTTTAGGTTGGCAGATGCGTTCCAGCACCCAGGCCCATACACTCCCAGTTTGTGACGGTGTTTAGGGAGATGTCCCCTCCCCCTGACCTTTCTCTATCAGAAACCAGACGGTCGCCTCCTGCTCAGTCCCGGAGGCTGCAGAAGGGGGGTAGGAGGAGGAGCCGGCAGAGAGAGGCAGGCTTGACTAGGATCCGCCTGCCTTATCACAGAAACATCTGCACTCAGTTTCTTCCTCTTTCTGATCGTTGCAGATGACAAGGGGAGTGGAGTGGACTGAGGCGGAAAAAAAAAGTTATGTCATAAAAATATAAAACGGTGCCGTGACTCACCTGCTCTTAGCCGCAGGTACGAGTTTCGTGGCAGCGCCTCCGTTCTGCTAGCCAGGAGCCCAGGTCGGCCTAACGTCACTCTGCTCGGCTGACTCAGATGACTGGGTTTCTAGTGACGAGGCAAACGTGGGGCTTTTCCCCTTTCCAAGCTGGAAGCCCGGGAAGTGGGGGTGGTCTCCCAGGGTTAAACTTTGGGTCAAGAATCGGGATGAGGGGTAGCAGAGGAGCCGAGTGGACCAAGAACCGGGTCGTAGTCAGATCCAGCGGGTGGTGAGCACCTCTAAGAGAGAAGTCGGGGTCATTCAGCGAGCACGATCCTTGCGCTGGGGCTCTGATGCCACCAGCCCGGTCCTTCTCCGGCAGCACAGCTTGGGTCTATAGCCCTGGCCTGTTCTCCAGGCACCGCCTATTTTTCTTTTTCTTTTTTCGTTTTTTTTTTTCTTTCTTTTTTTTTTTCCTTTTCCAAAGAGGGGTCACACACACACCCGCCCCATTTTCCTCTTTCCCTAGCCGTGAGGCTTAAACCAATTACACTGCTTTGTAAACAGAGTGAGGGCCAGGTTTGGGGGAGGGGGATGGCGGGAGGGGCGCGGGGGGCGCGCGGCGCTGGCGCGGCGGGGCGGGAGGCGCGGCGGCTGGACTGGCGGGCGGCCGCCTCACAGGTGCACCTCCGGCTTTGTAGGTGCGAGCGTCTTTGTGCGGCGGACAAATGGGGAGAGGACGAGGAGGTGGGCACTCCGGCGACGTAAGATCCACATCAGCTCAACTGCACTCGCTCCGCACAGGCCGCCCGCTCACTTCCCGCGGAGGCGCTGCCGGGCGCCGCGCTCCGCGGCCGCCTCCTGTCCCCGGCGCTGCCCCCTCCCGCCGCGCCGCCGCCGCGCACGCCGCGCCCCGCAGCGCCCCGCTTCCTCCTCGCCGGGGTGGCGCTGGGCCCTCGAGCGCTCCGGTGACTGCAGCGCCTCCGCGCCCCTCCCCCGCCCCGAGCAGCGCACCCGCCCGTCGCTCCGCACAGGGCTGGATGGTTGTGTCGGCCAGGGTGGCTCCAGGATGTTAGGGACTGTGAAGATGGAAGGGCATGAGAGCAACGACTGGAACAGCTACTACGCGGACACGCAGGAGGTGAGAGGCGGGGAGGCGGCGGGGCGTCCCCAGAGTCGGTGTCCGGAGAGACCCGGGCGAGGTGGGCTCCTGCCGGGACTGGGGCGAGCGAGGTGGGGGCGGCTCGCCCGAGGCGCGGCTCCCAGTGTGGCCCCCACCGGCCTCTCGGCCAGCCCGCTGCCCGGGCTGCAAGCGCCACGACCCAGCGGGCGGAGAGTTTTAGGAAACTCTGGGCTTTGAAAACACCGGCTCCGGGAAGCACTTGTCTTTGCCCGGTAGAGAGCGGGAGCCGGAGCCCGGCCCCGGGAGCCACGGGCTGGCCGGCGGGCTCTGGTTTGAGTTAAGAGCAACTAAGAGAGTTGGCGCTTGTTTACCGGGCGGCCTCTCTCACGCCATTTAATTAGCCGACGTCTTTGGATAAAAATGATTCCCTGCAGAAGTTGGAGTTTTTCCGTCATGAGTGATTTCTAAATTTTATAAAACTTATTCTTCAAAAGCCGATTGTAGAAAAGTGTATAGTCGTTCGTCTCTAGGACCGCGGGGTGGCGCTAGTGCGAACAGAATGTTTTTCCAGAACTCGGGGCCAAGAACCTGTTTCTCTTCATTGTCCCCTTGGTGGCATGTTCACTGGGTTTATTTTACATTGTGCACAAAAGCATTGCGAGGAGAATCAGGTACAGGCAGGGCCACTACCTATTAAAAGTACTTTTCTAGAAACAGCTGCCGATTACCTTCAAAAGTGTAATTACCGTTATCGAAAGCACTTACTGAGAAAGCCTCGTGCGGAGCTAGAAATAAATCCCAAAGTACTTTAAGATCTATACAGAATCCGAAAAGACCTTCATGACGATTTATTTATTCGTTTCTGTGTTTCGCTGAGAACCATATCTTTTTGAGTCTTCTTCTTGAAATCTAGCCATCTCTTACGTTTTCAAACCGAGTTACATTTGCTGATGAACATAAATTTAAGGACTTCAGTATTGTCTGTTAGATTACCGGATAGGCGGTTATATGTCAGGACTCTGTGTTTTTTAACTACCTAGTTATTCTCTCGATTGCAATTGATGGAGATTTCGCTTGCTGGTGATTTTGAGTAGGGGCTCAGACCGCTTTCGGGGGGGTTTAATTTTGATGCAGTCACCTCGGGCCACCAGAGAAGACCCCTATGGGAAGAGCTTTCTTACATCTCAAAGCTGAGCATTAGGAAGCAGAATAGCATTAACAGAAAGTAAGTGGAGTTTCGCTTGGGAATTTGAAATTGTTCCGAACTACTCACGTAGTTTCAAAGCCTGGGCTTTTGATGTGAGCAGCAGCAACTATCAGTTACAGGGTGTGTGTGTGTGTGTGTGTGTGTGTGTGTGTGTGTGTGTGTGGTGTAAATTGTGTTACCAAAGTTTTCAGTTGCCAAAGGACTACAAACAGGTAACAGAATTAATGCAAGGTTTTGTATAGCGTGAAGAGCGGTACATGTAAAGTCACGCTAAAGTTAATTATATGCGCTTTTCATTTTATTTTTTTTTCAGAACTTTATTTAACTGATAAGTTTGCTTCTTTTAAAATATTATCCTTGTTACAAGTAGATGGAAAGCATTACTTCTAAATATAATAACAGAAAGTCATCTTTTGGCACCAACTCTTAAGACAAAGCCAGTTGCTGGAAGATGAGTAATTAGGATGGGGGGGGGATCCTATTGGCAAATACGCCAATATGGGTGGGAGGTTAACAGCTGCCAGCATGGTGCATCCCGCTGTGCAATCGGCGGTGCCGCCAGCCCTCCGAAGGATGGGCGCCTAGCTGGTGCCTAGTTGATCACCCAAGCAGGCCTGTGTGGAACCTACATCCCCGTTGGGGTGAAGTGAAGAAGTAAGAGCTCAGACATAAATTCTATTTTCGGAATTTCAAAATTGACCTGGCCAAAAGGCAAATTATCTAGGCTAGTCTGGAGTGGATACTTGGATATAGTCTGTCGTGGATGAAATGAAGGGACCTTAGAAGCCAGCCACTGATCCAAGCTTGTAAGGCGATTATGCATCTTCCGGGGACATATTTTCTGTGAGCATTAGTCTTCCCTGCTTGCAGCGCTAGAACTACACCCCCCCCCCGCCTCCCCGCAGTGTAAGCCATCTTTGCGTGGTCAGGAAAGGGCACCTAACACTTTGGCTGGGGAGTTCCGGAGTTTTGCAGAAACGCTGTTAGCTAGCCCCGGGCTCACCCCTGGCCAGCCAAACTCTGGGGCACCCTACTAACCCCGCCCTTCGGGGCCTCTTTGCTCGCTGTCTTCGCTCCAGGCCTACTCCTCTGTCCCGGTCAGCAACATGAACTCCGGCCTGGGTTCCATGAACTCCATGAACACCTACATGACCATGAACACCATGACCACGAGCGGCAACATGACCCCGGCTTCCTTCAACATGTCCTATGCCAACACGGGCTTAGGAGCCGGCCTAAGTCCCGGGGCTGTGGCCGGCATGCCCGGAGGCTCTGCAGGAGCTATGAACAGCATGACTGCGGCGGGCGTCACGGCCATGGGTGCGGCACTGAGCCCGGGAGGCATGGGCTCCATGGGCGCGCAGCCCGCGGCCTCCATGAACGGCCTGGGTCCCTACGCTGCCGCCATGAACCCGTGCATGAGCCCCATGGCGTACGCGCCGTCCAACCTGGGCCGCAGCCGCGCCGGGGGCGGCGGCGACGCCAAGACTTTCAAGCGCAGCTACCCTCACGCCAAGCCGCCCTACTCCTACATCTCGCTCATCACCATGGCCATCCAGCAGGCGCCCAGCAAGATGCTCACGCTGAGCGAGATTTACCAGTGGATCATGGACCTCTTCCCCTATTACCGCCAGAACCAGCAGCGCTGGCAGAACTCCATTCGCCACTCGCTGTCTTTCAACGATTGTTTCGTCAAGGTGGCGCGATCCCCGGACAAGCCGGGCAAGGGCTCTTACTGGACGCTGCACCCGGACTCCGGCAACATGTTCGAGAACGGCTGCTACTTGCGCCGTCAAAAGCGCTTCAAGTGTGAGAAGCAGCCAGGGGCCGGAGGTGGGAGCGGGGGCGGCAGCTCCAAGGGGGTCCCAGAAAGCCGCAAGGACCCCTCAGGCCCGGGTAACCCCAGCGCCGAGTCACCCCTTCACCGGGGAGTGCACGGAAAGGCTAGCCAGCTAGAGGGCGCGCCGGCCCCCGGGCCCGCCGCCAGCCCCCAGACTCTGGACCACAGTGGGGCCACGGCGACAGGGGGCGCTTCGGAGTTGAAGTCTTCAGCGTCTTCATCTGCGCCCCCCATAAGCTCCGGGCCAGGGGCGCTGGCATCTGTACCCCCCTCTCACCCGGCGCACGGCCTGGCACCCCACGAATCTCAGCTGCACCTGAAAGGGGACCCCCACTACTCCTTTAACCACCCCTTCTCCATCAACAACCTCATGTCCTCCTCTGAGCAGCAGCACAAGCTGGACTTCAAGGCATATGAGCAGGCACTGCAGTACTCTCCTTATGGCGCTACCTTGCCCGCCAGTCTGCCCCTTGGCAGCGCCTCAGTGGCCACGAGGAGCCCCATCGAGCCCTCAGCCCTGGAGCCGGCCTACTACCAAGGTGTGTATTCCAGACCCGTGCTAAATACTTCCTAGCTCCCAGAACTGAGAGTTTGTCTACATATGGCCAACCTGATAGCGGGAGAAGAAAACCAACAGCAAACAAACACACACACACACACACACACACACACGCACGCACGCACGCACGCACACACACACACACATAAACCAACCGCATAATAAAATTCCAAATAGTTTTATTTTTCATGCACAATTTTCCCCAGTTCAAAGGACTGTTACTTTGTTATTGTATTCAACACTCACTGTGTGTATTACTACAAATGCTACCGACTGCATACCAACAATTTTTTCTGGCAACGTTTAATGACCCATAAATGTACATATAGAAAATCGTCCTCCCCTTTCCCCTTTCACTCCTTCCCCTGTGGACACATTCTAGTCCGTGCAGGGCTTATTTAAAAAGAAGTTGGTCAAGTCTGTAAAATATTTGTTCGTGCTTTTTTTGTTGTTGTTGTTGCGCCTCCTTACTTAGGCCCACCACACGAGTTTACAGGTCTGTGGCAATACTCTTAATTCAGTAAAGATGGAAATGGTAACGAAAACAAGTAGACAGTAGGGCTCTTGAGAGTATTGAAAGGTAGTGCTGCCATTATGCAGGAAGGGTATAAACCGGTTAGGACATCAGAGCCATTTGTTTTCAGTTTACATTTCGGATGCATTCACATAGCGGACGTCTTTAAAGGAAATGCATATATATGTCTATGGACTTAATATCGCGCCCGGATATAAAGACCTTGTTCATTTTTGCATAACACGTAGAGGTAATCGCTAGGTGATAGACGTGCTACATTTTCAAAAATTGCCTGACCAGTTACAAGGATGCCTCTCCACACTTGTCCTCTCTACCCACTTACCCTGGAAATCCAGTTCCTCAGGAACTGCCTTCCTCCCTAATTCTGCTCCTTGCTTTGCAGAGAGCCATCATGGTCATGTCATTCTGAGGTCACATGTATAAAATTAGCTTTTGTGTATGTATACCATTGAAAGGGTCCCCCCAACCCCAGGGGGAAAGGAAGTATCATACATTTGAGGAGAGAGAAGTTATAAGAAATACATTTCAAAATTTGGTCCAGAGTTCCAAAATCCCAATTGTGGCCATTTTAGTTATTGCCATCCTATTCTTGGTTCATCCAGTGTTAATGCACTTTCCACAGTTGGTGTTAGTTTTAGACAAACGGGTTTCATTATTATTCCTCTTTGCCTTCTCAATGTTAATTTATTGCATGGTCTATTTCTTTTCTTTACAGCCGAAATTGCTTTAAGTGATGGTTAAAATGACAAGTTAAAATGTTAATTTTTATCGATGTGATTTGTAATTAAGATATTTTGATTTCAATAACAAAAATAATACAAGATTTTAATCTGTGAAATATGTTCCTGATCATTTGCAGTTAAGGAATTTAAATAAATCACATGTTAACGACAAAGAATTTCTGGTTTTCTCTTTCACTCGAAATCCAAAATAGATTTCTAATTAGAATCCAAAATAGGTCTTCTGAATGGGATATTTTTCAAATTTTGAAATTTAATATAAAAAAAGCCGGTATAAATAAATTAAAATGGTCTCATTTACAACGTAAATGAGTGTGTAACTAGTAAGATATGGCAAAAGAAATTCAATTAAAGCAGGTAGGTAACCTGACACTGTTCCAAGAACTGAGATTAAAAAAAAAATATTACCGGTAATGTTAACTTGAGGGTTTTTTTTTTTTTTCGAGGTGGGGGGTGTAAGCCATCTGTGTCTCTTTTTTAGTCTTTTTTTTTTCCTGGTTTGAAACTAAAATAATCATTTTCCTATTTTTTCTAATCCAAGAAGTATTTGAATAAGAATAAAATAGCAACTGTGGCTGCTAAAATTGAGTTATCTAGCACAGACTCTGAACCCTCACATTAACAGAGAAACAAACCTCAGCTATCATGGTCGGTTTGGAGGGTGGGGAGGAGAGCAGTTAATTCATTCCTGCCGGGGAAGCTTGGTGAGTATTTCACGGTAGCTGCTGTTTTGTGTTTTGTGAAGATAGTTTTAAAATATTGTTTCTAAGAACGTAAAGCTGATGGCTTGTTTGCCTTGTAAGAAGCTTTAAAATGCAACTTCACACCCCATAGTTGCTTGAGATCACAAAATCATTAATCTCCTTTGATAGTAGGCTCACTTTCCAGTCCACCTATTTCTTTGTAAGGCTTGTTCGGATTGACACCAACAATAACAGCACAAGCTGAAGCAGAGGCTGGCCTGCCTGAGCCCTCGTGTGTGAACTCCATCCTCACCTCCTCACCAGGCTTGAACTTGGGCAGCCTGTACTGTGATCACAGCACTCCACACTACAGAACAAGATAAAAAGAGCCGTGCCAGTCGCTTAATTATCGCGTAATTACCTCCCCAGATGAGAGAAGGGGGTGCCATGTAGCCACTTGAGAAAAATCCAGAAATCCCTGCTTTGCTCTTTGCGACTAATGAAAGGAGGGAAGAGAAATTGCTGGCGTGAGTAATTTCAAAACTTAATTCCAAATCCTCTAAAGGATATCAAGCATATCCCAAAGACGAAAAAGCTTTCGATTTCAGCAGTTACACATACAACGGGTAAATAAATGCCAGCAAATTCAAACTCTTATGTAAAACAAAAGCGTGATCTTCGGCCTTTGCTTTGCTCATGTTGCCCTGAAACGAAAGTCTAACTTCGGGTGCAGTCCCTTTCTCCTCCAGGTTTGTGTAGGTCTTAGTTCTTGCTCCTTGACTCTTGGTGAAGTTTCCTGGGTTTGCAGAGGAGAGGTGCCTGTGGTCCAGGCCACCCTAAGGACGGGGGATGCGGGATGCGGAAAGCCAGAGCGGCGAGTCCGGCTTGACTCACAGGCGCCTGCGGGCTGTGCTCCCGCCCCGTGGGCTTCGCACCGGGTTCTGCGTCTGTGCTCTCTGCCACCTCGGGACAACGCGCGCCTCTAGACGCACGCAGGCTGGGGGCCCGGGACAGATGGTTGCTGGGGAAGAGGGGGCAGAGCGGACCGCGCAAGCATCCCGAGGTGACAAATGCAGTTAGTTCTTCATTGTTTGGGCATTTTCCCCTCCTAGCGAATAAATCTTCTGTTGAGCCACAGACCTAAAAGTCAACAAAGGAGGCCGGGCGCCGGGTCTCGGGCCCACCCCGCGGCCTGCCTGGCCGAGTCACTCCCGCTGCGTAATCCCTTCCTCGGAAACCCCGACACACAAACGCCGGATCGCCCGACCAGGGCGCCGCGTCGGGGCCAGGAAGAAAACATCTGTGCTTCCAGCGGCGCGCAGGGACCCTCCCGAGAGCACCGCCTGCGAGTGACCCCCGGCATCCTCCGCCCCCACCCCGTTTTAGTCCCCGTGCCCCTGATTTCTTCACCGCTGCTTCATCCTCCAGAAAGTGCACGCACGGGGCTCAGTGAACACCCAGAGCTGAGATTTTTTTAGGAATTTTGCTCGGGATGGGGGAGGGGCCGGAAGCGGGGGCAGCGAGGAGGGAAAAAGCTTCCAACTGACCCAAGTGGAAAGCTCCAGGGGCCGTGGGATCCAGAACGCCGCGGAGTAAACAGTAACACAGAAAAGCCTTTGGGCAGTGAGTGCAGTGCGTGCCTGGGAGCGGAGTCTCAATAATTACTTTCACCTTGTGTTTGCAAGCTCGGCTCTGAAACCTTCTAAAACAATGATTGAAAAATATAAAACAAAAAAGAGCCCAAGATAGGTACGGAACTTCTATTCAGAGCAACCAAACAACTCCGAGGCGTTCCCAAGCAGATTTCTGTGAGATAGGCCGAGATCACCTTCAAATCTCAAAGATAAAATTCAATTCCTATTGTCCCTTCGTGGCCTCCCGCACCGCAGAAAGATGGATGGGAAATAATAAGCGGTGAAAATAAGCGTCTGCCAGTGAGGTTCTTAACTTCTCTGGTTTTTTTTTCTGAAGGCGGATTTCACTGAAACTGTTAAACCTTTTTTTTTTCCTCAAGTTTAACCTTTTTGAATGAGCCACAACAGGAGAGAATTCTAAGAATGATAAAATTATAAAATTCTGTTGTTTTGGCATTTAAAATATTGATCTCAGTTCCAGGAAAATGCTTATTAACTTTCTTTACAAAAAAAAAAAAAAAAATCCTGCCGTGATCAATAGAAATTCTTTTCATTGCAGACGAAAGTAGGAGACCTGTAGCCCAAATTAATTAACCTTTCCCCAAGATCAATTGGTTTTCTGTTGATTTAGCAGTAATATCATAGAGCATTTAGCTATAATGTATTTTAATGTGACACTTCCATATGTCAAGAGAAGAAAACCTCATTGAAAATAAAATTGCTCAAATGATGTAGTATGTATTTAATAAAGTTTTAAAAATTGTCTTGAAAATTAACTATTTGCTTGAATTGTGGATGTGTTTTGCAACCAAATGCAGTTGGAGAATGCTCCCTGTTTCCAGATAATTGAGTTCGAGAAGAGATTATCACAAGCCAACCTGACCTAAATAGGTAATCAAATTATATTGAAATTTAGGTATAAAATTTACTCAAATTGGAAGTGTAATTTTACCTCAAAAGAGTCTCAGGAGACTAAGAATGTAAAGACAAAATAGCATAGCAAAGCTCAGAACGTTGTTAGAATCAATCCACGGTGGAGAGGGAGGACACTTTAAAAAGTAGCCACACTAGCAAGCTTTATTTCTCAACGTAAGGTTAGTATTTAGTGTGTCCAAATACATTTAACAACAGACTTCTTTAAGTCTCCTCTTCCTTCCAAATAGTTAACTTTGGGACATAATGATTCCATTGGTATTTCTCTTTTTCCCTCCCAAGCCAGCTCCATTCATTGAACTTTACACAGCTGGGTTTGCAGCCCTCGCCCCCGCCCCCTTTCCTCCAGCCCTTTTAGGAAGCATTGTGGGACTGGAGAATACCTAAGAAGTTCAGTTGTCACCTGTAAAACACATTTTCATTCCAAACAATTTAAAACCTAACCAAAAGGGAATTCACTCCTACTGACTTTCTTGCCCCAACTTCTCCCTAACCTCTCCAATCACTATAGCTAAGATCACACACCGAGAGAGTAATGTCCACTTTTCCTCTGCAGCCCTGGGAGCGGAGGCTTAGAAATGCCACCTCAGGATAAGTTGGAGTGCGCTAAAAATGCAACCGACTTGGAATTTCGAGGCAGGGTATCATCCTTTAAAATCTGGGAAGGAAAGGGCTGTGTTCCGGACTTTAGACTCCAGGTGAGATGCTAGTCTGTTGAAATCCGACTCAGAACCTGACCAGGGACACCCAGGGAAACAAAATTCAAAGTTCTACTCCTGAGGTCGCCTTCTATTTTCCCAAACTCTTTTTAAGGATTGATTACACATTGGGGGCAAGGTTGGGTGGATGCAGAAACCCCTGAACCTAAGAGAAACCACCTGGAAATTCTCCCCTCCACTCCAAAGCATTGACTAAAAATAGGGAACAATCAAAGAAAATGGAAGGCTGGGCTTATTTCCCGGCTCCTCTGAAGTTTGTTAGCCTATTGCTTGTCTAATCACGTCCTCAGCTGAGATTCTCTTTTTCTTCTTTTTTTCCCTTTCTCTGACATCCAGGAGGGTTTTTTGTTTGTTTGTTTGTTTTGGTTTTTTTGTTGTTTTTTTTTTTCATCAATTGAATGAGAAAACTGTAAGGATCTCTGTGGAGGTTTGTTTCGTTTAGAGATGTAATTTTAAGAGTCCTTTACGCAGGAGGAAGGAAATAAATGTCTTGTGTCTTCTGTGCTCTTCAACACCGATTTTCTCTGCACTAACTAGGTGTCTGGGACATTTTGGGAAACATTTGTCTAGTTTGGGGTTCCACCTTGGAGCTTTGAGCTTCCCGCCTAGGCGCCCAGTTGTGAACTCCAAGTCCACAGAGGCTGAGCTGAGCTATGAGCACTCGCTCTCACGGTGTCCTCCTTGGCTTTTTCCCGGTAAAGGCGGATACACTGGCTAGGTCTGCCGTGAGCGGTGAAGTGGGCAGGGCATTGTCCAGGTTTCCTCCCTGGAATCACAAGGCCTTCTGCCCACACGCGCTTCCTTTGTGTTATGCCTGGCTAATATATTAATGGGGCGGATAACCCGGATCCTTCGGGCAGAGGGAGGAGGTCGGTGATGGGGAGGGTCCTGAAAGGAGCAGTCGGGTTTCAGTGGCCAACCCTGGGACCAAAGAGTTCAGAGGAGGGGGTGAGGGGTTGGAAGGATGAGAGGTGGATGATCCAGGTGAGGTAAGTTCGCGTTGGGGCAATGAAAACAAATGCCTTCAACAAGTTTTTAGAAAAGGTGACCCAGTGCCCTCCTGGCTGTGTGAGAAAATTGCACGCTCCCGGGGTCAAGTGTCCATCACTCCCCGTGGAAAACCTTCAGCAGTCCCTTTTTGAGGTGTACACTTTTGCAGTCAGACTTAACCAACGATGCTGGGGGCCAGGGTATGGAAAGAATGACTCTGATCAGCTGGACCTGTGGCCCTCACCAAAACCTCTACTTGCCCGAAGGAAGGACGGTTCCTAAAGAATACCCTAAGGGACCCCCTGCGCCACCCCACCAAATCCATAGAACGTATCACATAGAGTCTCAGCCCTGGACAGGCCCCAGGGTCCGCGCCTCTGGATGCTGGCCTTAGGTCCAGTCCCAGTTCCTCTGGGACGAGCCTCCTTCCCGCCAGGCCCACGGTCCTGCGCGCCAGACGGGGCCCGAATGCCCTGAGACATATGCTGCCCGCAGGCCTGCGGCCCGACGTGGTGCTCATTGCCGAGGCGGTTCTCAGCCCATCAAAAGCCCGGGCTTTCTTCAGCCTTATGGGCCACGAGGTGAACAACAATGCCCGGGCCCCTTCACTTCAAAAGCAGCGATCAGGGGAAAGGCTCCCCCAGAGAATTTTTTTCTTCTCCTCCTCAGCCTTTCATTTCTAGTTTAAAAAAAAAAAAAAAGGCACCAGCAACTCCAGAGCCCGGGCAAGCCTAATGCCCTTTGATGGGGATTGAATTCATTATCTCCAATAACACAATTGTGCTTGGCCAACGAAAAGAGCAAAGCAGGGCTCTAGCCTGTCCAAGGGGACCGGCCAGGCGGGGCGGGACAGCCAGGCTTGCTCCAGGGGATCCGCACCAGGGCTCGGTCCCAGCCCACCAGTCCAGCCTGGGGCACCCCAGGGCGGGGTCTCGGGCTCGGCGACGCTGCAGGACCCGGAGCAGGCAGAGGTGGGGCGGGCCCCGCAGCGCTGTGTTTACTCTGCTCCATCGCGGCCTCCCGAGGCCACTAGCCAGCTCCAGGCATCCGGGGCGCGCCGGGCAGTAGGCCGCCCAGTGGCCCTAGCTATCGGCCCCCTCCGTCCTGGCAGTGCTGCTCCACCCCGGAGCCCAGAGTAGGCAACCATCCCTCCCTGCCCCCAGTTAAGGAGTTCCCCATTGGTTTTCACGCTAGGTATCCGGAAAGGACACCAAGGTGGGCGAGGTGGCTAAACTCTGTGTCCTCCCGCAGCAGGTTGCAGAAGTCTTCTGCGGACATCACCTCCCTGGCACACTGCCCACAACCTGGAGCAGGTGCCCACTGCTGCAAGGTTCTCCTGGGTCAGCACCCTCCAACATTGCTTTGCTTTGCTGCTTTTCTAGTGCATGGAAGTTAAAACAGGCATCATCAGTTCCTTGGCGGGGTGTGTGTGTGTGTGTGTGTGTGTGTGTGTGTGTGTGTGTGTGTGTGTGTGTGTGTGTTTGAGAGAGACAGAGACACATAGAGAGACACAGAAAGAGACAGAGAGATTGACTTTGAAACCCTGTCAAAGATGTCTACATCGTTTTAGTTTGGTGTTGTGGTCACGACTAAGCTTCCAACAGGAGCCCATTCTCTCAGTTGGGGAAAGAATGCACTGAAGTTTTAGTTTTGCTAGATAAAGAATAATTTTAAAACAGGGTATAAGGTGCTTCTGTCCGTTTTAAGTGACAATACTCTGTGGTGCAGACAGTTTGTTTCTTACCAATCGATCATGGTTATCCCAATATTCAAGCAAACCACAGAACGTGGCTGTATTGAGGCATATCCAGGAGACCCTTGCATCTTCAGGTCAGTACCCGCAGCAAAGAGGCAGGGAAGACAATCTGCTGGGTTGGGGTAAGCTTCGGAAAGTGCAGCTTCTTTAAGGCTTCCAGACAGGTATTGGCCTCATCAGGAGACATGGAGCTTTAGTTATTTAATTCCTTTCCACTCGGAGAAACCTACACAAATTTATTCTCATGGACCTCACATCACCTTTCATTTTTCAGGTCTAAACACTTGGGGAAGAGAATGTATTAACTCTTGCAGAGTGTAGTCTTTGTGTTTTTCATTTACTCCAAAAATCATGCAAAACACCCACCACCTCTGCTGATACTCTGTGTATTTAATGAAGAAATGTATAGAACATTTTCTCCAATTTCTGAGACACAGTCTTGTCATGCAGCCGAGGCTGGCCTTCGGATCTCACAATCTTCCTGAGTTAGCCATCTCAGGCTGTGGCTTATACCTGGCTCAAGTTCTATTTTCTATCTGAGTTTTAAACTTCAGACATCAGAGGTTATAAAGAAAAAGTGACTGTAGAAACCCACCCTTCTTTTCATTAACGTATTAAAACTAGGTTTGAATCTTGGTGACAGGCTCATTTGCATGTGGTGCAAATGACTTCCTTCGGTCACCCTTAAGAAACTGTTTTTGTGAAGGTTTAACCTTTGCCTTGAACGCTGGCATGTATTTTGCACATGTGGGAGACTGCTGTGCTCCTTCTGCAGAAGCAACAGGACAGCCCTGTGGTTTTCTCACATAAACAATTTGTCTAGTGCCAGAGCACACATACAGGATTATGTGACTTCACATGAGCCAGCCATCCCAGGATGGAAGAATTACTAAACAAAACATATTCCAATTTCTATGTAGATATCTTTGGCCATGGAGCAGGATCAGGCAAGGGAGAAGACATAAGACATTCCAAGAAAGCTGAGAATTTACTGCTATGTAAAGCACATCCCCAAAGCACAGCTCAGCCTGAAAAATCAATCAGTTACACAGCCATGGATACAGTAATAGGAAAGACCCCTTCTGTCTTCAGTCCACTCATCCTGTAAGATCACTTCTCCTCAGAATGTTTCCAAACCTGACCCAGAATAGCTCTAAATGGTGAGGATGGACGACTGGTACTTCTTGAGTTCATGCACGTGATTAACAGCTCTGCATTTATGGTATAGGACACTTTTGCCAAGCAATCCCCACCTCTCTCTCATATTAAAATGAAGTTGGCTGATATTTCATCTGTGCCTCTTTTGAATACTCATTCTCATTATCTCAAACTTGCTTCGGGTACCTGAAAACTTGTCTCCAACTATTTATCCAGACAATTTAAATGCACTTTCCTTAGTCCCTACCTAAGACTGATCCAGACAGAGGGAAACACCCATAATGTTGAGAAGCATCGCTTTCCAACTCCATATACTGACAGGAGAAAAGGGAAGTTAAATGTCAAATTCCTTCCAATGGTTCCATTATTCTCGATAACGGATTCAGTCACTTTATGAGACTAACCACCAAAAACTCGTCATTGTCACCTATGTACTTTTAAGGAAAGGTTAATGTTGACCAGTCACAGGATGACCCCCACTCTTTCATAATATTTGTTATTGTGATTTACACATGGCTCTCAGGCATAGTTTTATATGGTAAGTGGTTCAAGGCAGTTCTTTATGAAACTTCTTGAGAGAGATAATACTTCTCTGTGGCTTGTAGAGACCCCCAACACATGGAAATATTCACACCCTCTCTGTATAGTAGAGACCAATGGGCCATGCAGACCAAGGATTAACTTCCCAGGCTATACCTCACTCCCGAGTTGCAATATCTCTGCTGAGTCAGGCATACAGAGAGGGAATGCTAACAACTGGCTCACAGTGGTAGTCATAGTCATAATAACACAACTAAGTTGTAGAGGAAAAGAGGAAGACAGAGAAATCTCCATTCCTCTCACCCATCATTTATAATGGAATGGATGAAACATTAAATTGGAATCACAATCAAAGTGAAAGGTTATGAGGCCTCTGATGATTCAAAGAGCAACCTTAGGAAACTGTATAGTAATAACACCATCTATAGACATACATTGAGTATATAAATACAAAGACACCAGCTTCCTCAAGGTGGCTGTTGATGCCTAAGGGGGGTCAGTCCTAATTCTTGGTTGTGCCACTGGAATGGTGACATGCTATTGAACTCCCTGTATGTCAAGCACAATTTTGGAAGATATTCTTTAAAGCCTTCTAAGATAAAGTAAGGTCACCTCATGCCTCAGCCCCTAGCATCTGTTCTAACCATACACTTTACAGTGTTTGTTTCACTTACCCTTTTTGAGATGCAGTCTCACTATGTAGCTCGAGATGGCCTCAAACTCACAATCCTCCTGCCTCTCACACACACATACACATACTGGGATTATAGATATGTGTCACCATGTCTGGCCTCTCTTACATTGTTGCCAGATTGTGCTGGTTGTGAAATAAGCTGAGATTTGAAGGGTATGCACAACTTGAGTCTGGGGAGAGAACTCAGGGGTTAAAGAGCAACTGTCGTTCTTGCAGATGACCAGGGTCTGGTTCCTAGCACCACCCACGAAGCGCTCAAATACACATGCAAGCAAATACTAAAACACATACAAAATCGTTTTTTAAGAAAGAGAAAGCACAATTTGACTTTATGGAGTAGGACAGAACTCCTCTCTTTAGGGCATCCTGAGAAACACAGAGGAGTACTGGGCATGAGTAAAGCATCCCTGGAGACACAGGCAGCCAGCTGTTGAACTTCATAAAATTCTTTTCAGCCATATTCATGATTTGATAAATTGGATTTGTAACAAGAGGTAGTAAACAGTCACTACTAGATTGTCATTAAAATAATAAAGTATTTTTAAGCTCAGGAAAGTAACTTGTTTTAAAAGGAATACGGATCACAGAGGTCTCTAGGGATAGGTGAGAACCAAAAAGAGATGACTGCGAGTCCCGCCCCAGAGGCATCAGGAGGCATTCAGCCTTCTACAGCCTTCCTAGCTAGGGGACAGACCCAGGGAGTGAAAGATGGCACAGAAGCAAATTAATGGCGGGGGAGAGCTAGTCAGTGTGTTGAGGAGGGGCCTGGCGGGAAAAGATTTGGTGTCGTCATAGCAACCGGCTCAGCCCTGCTCCCCCTGAAGTCCATTCAGCTCTGAGCTGCCGGAACACGTTTTTAATTAAAGCGTATAAAAGTTGTTTTGTAAGGACTTCTCCTCATCCGATAGGTTTCAAAATGGTTAATCAGGCTTCATCTCCTTTTGATGCTCCAAGAGCTTGGGCTATGTGGCATGCACAGAATCTGTTGTTGCTGCTGCTGCTGTTGCTGCTACTGCTGAGTGAGTTGTCTCTTTATCACACCTAATGCCAGGAATGAGACAAGTATCCAGTAATTTAGACACACATAAACAGAATTCCAGAGGACTAGGGAGTCCGGTTTTTTTTATGTTTGTTTGTTTTTTTGTTGTTTTTTGTTTGTTGTTGTTGTTGTTGTTGTTGTTGTTTTTTCTAGTGGTGGCTGGGAGTGTTGGGTTTTTTTTTTTTTTTTTGGTTTGTTTGTTTTTTTGTTTTTGTCTGTTTTTTTTCCTCTGGATACAGGACTCTGTCTTATGGATGGATATTGTCCCTGGCTGATGTTCTATTTAGATTTGGAAAATGACAAGAATTTTTCCCCATGAGAGATGCAGTTCAAAAGCCAAAATAAAGGTTACATTATTTACATTGAATAATATTTAAACCAGCCTAAGTATTTGGAGAAAGAGAATTTGTATCACTCAGAAAAGGATGGCAAGGTATTCCATTCTTCAGAGGCTAAAGGATGCACACTCCTAAATCCTTGGCAAATTCATGACACAGCAAAAGTGACACTTTGTAATTTAATACAACAAACTTGGTAAAAGACAGCATCTCTGTGGAAACACCTAACAGTTTCTTAGCCTACATAAACCTCTGCATGTCTTCATCTCCTGTTCTAGTTAGGATCTTAATACAAGGGATGGGTTCACCTGTGACCACAGGAGACCTGTTTCAACTTGCTATTTCTACTTCTAAATCAATATAAACTTTATTAGATCTGGTAGGGGGTGTCCTGTCTCCTCTTTCTTGGGGCAACTTTTGCAACAAATAATTTTTTACCAAGATGAGGCCACTCTGTAACCACAAGACTCAGACAAAATCAAGACTACTTTGTAGTTTTTGCCTAAGCCCACATAAGAACAAGGTATCTGGGGAAACCACAGCATAGTAAACATTCCACCACCCCAAGTAACAGAATTCCTTATTTTCACAAATTATAGTTTTAGCTTCATTTTTGATTTTTCTTTTTCAAGTTAAGGTTTAGGAAGACACCCAACCCCCACATTCCAACAGCTTCCAATTCAAAGTTTATGTTCTGAACTATCCATTAATCACTTACCATGAACCACGATCCTGTATTAATAACCTTAAATGGAAATGCCTGGTTCCCTTGGTGCGTGAGCCCTCTTATTTTCAACAAGCAACAAACCCAACACACTCAACTAACTGTCCGTGTCTGGTAGTCTCTGCAAGGTAAGGTCTTTGCTCCTTTGTTTCATGGTTTGTGCCACCACAGCCACCATTGGCTGACAGTTCATACTTGTTCTTTTTTAAAACAATAACTTCAATTGATTTTTAAACTTGTCTACATGGTACTTGATGGATAGTTCACATATTTAAGTTAAAGCATCCTTTAATAACAAGGCTCCCTTAAATGTTCATATATTTTTCTTGTCTTAGTCATTCATATACAGTAATCATTTTCACCCCTGAGTCACCCCCCATGTACCTGCAATTAATTAGTGTGTTCTTGTCAACGTCTCCCATTACCCCATTGGCAATCTCACCTTAATTACTTTGTCAAAGATCATGGGTTTTGACCATATGACTGTTCGATATTTTTTAAAGGAACTTCCAGGTCTTTTTTTTTTTTTTTCAACTCTTGTCAGGGCCGGCACGTCATTTCTAGCCTAATATTCAGAATAAAAGCTTTCAGTGAATACAAACAAGACCTACTCTCTCAAGGCTGAAGTTCCATAGTAATAACTGGGTAAACAGTAAGAGTTCCCTCCATAAAAGAGAGAAAATGCCCTTTTACGTTGCAACACAAGATGAGAAGATACAGGTCCCTACAGGACTTGGTTAAGAAAAATAAAGTGAGGTAGAAGATTCGAGATCTGGTTAGGATCTAAGCCATGGTTTCTGAAGGATATTTTAGCCTGGGAATGTTTGCCAGAGAATAAAGCATCGCTGTTAAGTTGGAGAATCACATAGTTACTACAAGCCTTCCCTTGTTTACAGAGGACAAAATGAGTGCAAAGGGTAGATAGTCGTGGGTTGCAGGTGACAATCTACACGAGGCCGTAGACTGAGTACTTGCCTCAGGAAATAGTGGGCATCTCAACACCAGCATTAGACAAGCATGTCCCTCAAGTTACCACATATCTCCTTTGATCCCACCACGTGACTTTTTTTCTCTCCCCTCCACCTTCCCTTCCCCCTACCCCCATTTCTTTGTGTAGCCCTGACTCAGTCCTTGTAGCTTCATGATTCCTGGTTGTGGGGGGGAACCCAAGTTGTTGGTGTCTTTTTATTTATAGAGCTTGAAAGGTGTTATTTGTTGTTTTTGATTTCTGTTTGTCAGTCTTAGTCTTCCTACCTTGTATTTGTCTCCTTAATTTTCCCCCTGTAGTTCACATTGCTGGCATTCCCAACACTTTGGTCGTCTCTGGATCGTCTCTGTTGACTACTTCACTTAAATTTTTGCATGAACTTTTGTTTTCTTTTAATGTATCTCCATTTCTTCAAACAATAAATGCCACATTTTGTATATAATACAAATTAAAGCCCGAGATAAATATCTCAGATAAATATCTCAGACATGGATTCCTTTCTATCAATCAGGCTCTTAGTGTGGACTCTTACTCGATCCGGTCAGTATTTGAGGAGAATGAGTTTTTATTGTTACCCTAGTCATTTTCAGCGCCCAGCACACTTGAAACCCTCCAGAGGTGGCCTGAACTGTCATTGTGTACTTAGTGTGAGCTTTGGAATGCTGAAGTTTTTTTTTTCCTCAGTGTCTCAGCTCCTCCCTCAGATTCTAGCGGGTTCTCCAGGACAACAGAGCAGGGGTTTTGTTTTCCCGTTCCTGCTCCTCCTACAGCAGTTATGGCTGTTACCAGGTGCTAGGTACAAGATTACTGGTGGGAAACAGGAGAGAGACACATTAGCAGCCTGCATTGCATTTTGGGCTTAGTGAGAGATGCAGGCATGTGCATCTCTCCTCCAGTGCCAGGCAGTCTCTGCCTGTCTTCCCGGCCCAGGACACAGGCGACCACCCTGATCTCCCTCAGTTCTGTTAGCTGAAAGATGCATATATTTATACTTGTTTTTAGGAGCTGTTTTGCTGGAATATGTTCTGTGTTTTCTAGTTTCTTGAACTAGAAGTACATCTTTCATTGATTTAGAAATGTTCTAGGTAGTATCACCTCACACACGGGGGTTAGCTCAAATTTTTCTGAATTCAGACTTCAGACACACACACACACACACACACAGACACACACACAGACACACACACCCATATGCACGCACACAATAAACCTCATGCCACACCCCACATGTCTTCAGAGTTTCATAGATCTTTCCATGCTCTTTCTTCTCTTTGATTTTGATTAGCACCAATGGCCTCTCTCAGTTCTCAAGGCCGCATTTTCACTGATTCTAAGCTGCTACTAAAACTAGCTATCAAAGTCTCAGATTTCTCCTTGTGATTTATTGTCTGAAATACCTTCACACTGGCCTGAAACTCAGGTTCCTTTTGTCTCAGATTATCAAATGCTGAGATGAGGGTGTACACCACATTGTCTAGGTGAATTGTTAACTTCAGTTTCTGTGTGTGTATGTGTAGAGCATGTGTGTGCACATGCACACATGTGAACACATGCAGGCCAGATTTATTAAATCCTCTGGAGCTGGAGTTACGGGCAGATGTATGACACCAAACGTGGGTGCTAGGAACTGAAGTCACGTCCTTCGCAAGAGCTGGACACGCTCTTAACTGCTGAGTTATCTCTGTAGCCCTGATATATATATTTTATATATTTCTGAGGTGGGATCTCAGATAGCACTGTCAGGCCTCGAATTCTCTGTGTAGCAAGAATAACTCTGAACTCCTAATCCTTCTGCTTCTATCTCCCAAGTGCTGGTATTACAGTGTGTGCCACTGTGCTCCATTTATGATGTGCTGTGAGTTGAACCCAGGACCGCATGCCCAGTAGACTCACAGTGCACCTCCTGAGCCACAGCCTTCACCCTTGGTCCTTGTGCATTGAGCATCACAATATTTGTACCTGAGTCTATTTCTGCTTCTCTTTTATTTTCTCTTGACTTTTACTGGAGAAATTTACTTCCTGGCATTTTTGGATACTCTTAATTGAATGAACAATGCGGGCTGTGGAACACCAGTGGGGATTTTAGGTGAGATTGCCTAAGGAGATTTAAATTTTCTGCGGATGCGTCTCAGACACTTCCCCGCAGTTCAGGCTGGCCTCTTTAGAATTAATTTAGCCCTACTCGCAGAGCACAGCTATCTCAAGATAAAAATAAGACGCTGTGTTTCCCTTCACTAGACTTCCAGTTTTCCTCTTCTTTTTTTCCATGGGACTAATAATACTTTCTTAGCTTTTTCTTTCTCCGTGTTTGTTTCCCTGAGCTTTCTAAGGAGTCTTAGCCTCTCAGAAATCAGTTGGTGGGCTAGAAAGAAAATTGTATGTGAAATGATGGCTATAATACTTTTAATGTTTTCCCTCATGTTATAGCTGCTGAATTTAAACCTGAACTCTTGTTTCTAGGAACCCAGCCTAGGGATTGCCACAAACTAAAGAATTCTGTGCAATCCAGTCCTCCATTCAGCAAGCAGAGACCTCAGCCCCCCACACCCTACATGTGCGTGTAGTGTCTTCAGCCTCTGGCATGATCTCCCTATCCTAGAGCTTCAGGCTTTGCTGTATTCTTTGTGTCATTTCTGAGTTTTATAGCTGTTTTCAGAGGCTGAGTCATGCTGATTCTGCAAATGTGTTATCACCAGAAGCAAATAGCAGCTCCAGGATATCCTCTCAAGTCAGGAAGTCTTGGCTATTTTTATGAGGTCCTCTTATTTATTTCATATTCAACTTTTTACTCCATATTTTATATATTATAGTACCATTTTATTTACTGTAAATTTTGGTTAATTATTCAGTAAAGACCATCTGGTAGTATATTGTGACTCTAGAATAACATCTTTTGTTTTTTTTAAAGATTTATTTATTTTTTTATGTTTTATTGCTCTCTTCAGACACACCAGAAGAAGGAATCAGATCCCATTACAGATGGTTGTGAGCCACCATGTGGTTGCTGGGAATTGAACCCAGGACCTCTGGAAGAGCAGTCAGTGCTCTTAACCCCTGAGCCGTCTCTCTGAGGAGTAACATCTTTTTAATCTGGTATATTTGGGTTCCTAAAGGGTAGAAAAACCACATATTAATATCATCATATGAATAAGCATCCACATAAACAACGCATCTCACTGCACATTTAGTCTACAGTTTGAGTTAGACAATGTTAAAAATGGGAGGATTGCCAAAGCTCAGACGGACTCACAGACTGAGGGGTGCATAGGGCCTGCGCAAGTCTGAAGCAGGTCTGTCTTCTGCATATATTTTATGGCTTCCAGTTTAGTGTTTTTTATGGGAGTCTTGAGTGTTTGGATGAGTGGGTCTTTGATTCTTGTGCCTTCTCTTGGACTCTTTTCCAGTTTTATTTATTTGTTTATTTACTTTTTTTGTCTTGTCCAACTCCTATGTGATAATTTTTGTTTCATCTTATTCCATTATTACCCCTTAGAGTCCTGATTGTTTTCTAATGAGAGACAGAATGCAACAGAGTCTGGGTGGGACGGGGAGCAGAGGAGGAACTGGGAGGAGAAGAAGGGGAAACTAATTGGGAGATATTATGTGAGAAAAAAATCTATCTTCAACAAAAGGGGAAAAAGGAGGGGTCTCACAGAAAGGAAAAAGAGAAATATGCATTTGAGTCAAATTAATATAGTAGTTGAATATATATGGGAAATGATCTAGATTTGATATAGCATCAAAACCCTTCCTGAAAGTGGGTTTTACAGAGCTGGAATGACTGTTGTAAACTATACTATAGAAAGTGAAAAAGTAGAACGTTCTAGAGGTAAGATAATTTAGGGTTTTAAAATTAATTTGTTTACTTATTTTGTGTGTCCATATATGTGACTGTGCACATGCGATAGTATATGCATGGTCTGTTCTCTCTCTCCTCCACAAGGGTTCCAGGGATTTAACCAGGTTATTAGGGTTGCGACTGGCACCTTTACTCACTCAGCCATCTCCCTGGCCAGAGAAACAGTTTAAGATGAAAGTCGTTGGCAAATAGTTAAGAAGCTGTTGGAAACTTAAAGGAGATTGGGAAATATGTTAGTATGTTAGTGTTGAGGGTTTATTATGTTTATTATGTTTATTATGAGAATGGAAAAGCAGTGTTCACAGGAGTGTGTGTTCAGAGGTGGCATGTGCAGCATGGGCTGAAAATTCAGGTCACTGGAGTTTAGTAGATCATTTTTAGGGAGAAGCTATAGCAGAGCCACCAGGTATGGGAGCGGTGGTGAGGGCATTTGGGATCTGAGACTATGAAATTCCAGGACCTGAAGAGATCAAAGGGAACCAAAGGCATGGCTAACACAAAGGTGCGGCTAGGACCCTCCTTCTAGGGATGAGCGCTTGCTGAAAGGATTCATGTCCTTGACACTGTGCAAATGGAAAGCAATTATTCACAAACGCTCAGGAGAAAAAGAGGAAGCATTGCTACCATCGGCTGGTAATTGTACTATGCAATATGAAATTCATTATTAAATCTTTTCAGAATGGTTAGAAAGTAATTTCCTGGGGAAAATGGTCTCTATCCACTGACTCAATTTCTACATCTGCCTCTTGGCTCTCTACATTTGGATTTTGTTTCTCAAAAATTAGAAATTATTATTATTTTTTTTCGAGACAGGTTTCTCTGTATAGCCCTGGCCATCCTGGAACTCACTCTGTAGACCAGGCTGGCCTCGAACTCAGAAATCCACCTGCCTCTGCCTCCCAAGTGCTGGGATTAAAGGCATGTGTCACCACTGCCTGGCTAGAAATTATTCTTATGAAAGTTACCAAGGACTCCTTAATTGCAAACTCCATAGGAATTTAGGGGAAGCCTTTCTTAAGCCTAGGGGCACAGTAAGATCCCATCTCCCCTGTTCTGCCAAGACTTTCTGAACCTGTCACCACAATGGTCCCCACCCCCAGCCCCCACTGCCTTAAAACTATTTACAACTCTTTCAGGACTGGGTAGTATGAGGTGAGACATTGTATTATTTAATCAGGTGTGATACTTAATTATCACTAATCACTCCCACACCTGTGGCTTTCTGGATGAGAAAGACCCCCATAGGCTCACGTAATTGAATGCTTGGTCCTCAGTTGGTGGGACTTTTAGGAAAGGATTAGGAGGTGTGGTCTTGTTGGAGGCTCTGTGTCACAGTGGTGGGTTTTGAATAGGACAGGATGTCTAGTGCTTTCTCTTTGCTTCCTGCTTTTGGGTCAAGATGTGAGCTCTCAGTTTTTCCTGCCACCATGCCCTTGCTCTTACACCGTAGACTTTAACCCTCTGAAGTCATAGCCCAATGAAATACTTTCCTTTGTAAATTGTCTTGGTCATGGTGTTTTGCCACATCAATAGAAGTAACTAAGACAACACTTCTATTATCTTTTTCTTTTAATCCTCTCTGCAAGATATACTTGTAGAAAAACAATAGAAAATTCTAAATATAACAAAACCAAAAGCTGCTCAAAACATGAATGGAATAGATATTTCCTCTGAGAATGTGCTTTTCTTCTTATACTGTGCATTTCTTATCCTGAGTTATTTTGTAACTATTAAGTGATTAATATATTGGTTAAATTCTGGATGCTTTACAGTTGGTTTCCTTATCTTTTAGCGTCTCCCATCACCACAGGTCAACAAAAACTTTCTTTTTCGGAGGCAGGGGTCTTCTTCAAGGTCTTCCTATGTAGCCCCAGGTGCCCTATAACTCACTAAGTAGACCAGGCTAACCTCTTACTCAGAAGACTCTGCCTGGTTCTGCCTCCTGAGTACTGAAATTAAAGGCATGGACCACTTATTCTCAGCCCCAAACTTCTTATAATTCTATCAGATTGTGATTTTATTAGCTAAGGACTATGTTTGTCTTTGTTAGTTATGTGACTCTTCTGTGGTTAAGAAACATATGAATAGCAATGAAATAAATACCTCATACAATTTTCTTAATAGTTTTTACCTAATTACTCATAATTAATAGAGTAGTCTGATGTTTGATTATTCTAACTGGTTTGTACATCTTTACATATTTGGATTTCTACAGGATTTTGAGGTTTCTCTGCACACACTCACATGTACTTTCCCCTCCCCTTGTGGTCCTGGGATTGGACTCCTGCCTCTGTGCACAGGAGATTACTTTGCCAGTGAACTATACACCCTACACTCTGGATCTTGGTTGTTATTTGTCTGTTTGTAGCTATAGTTTTGTAAACTCTGTAGCATTTATTACAGTGATGCACATGGCATTTAGAATCACTCTTTGTGCCTTCTGTCCCATCTATTTCCTTATTTCAGCAACTGCCAAGTTGCTCTCTTCTCACATCCACAATCCCTGTCCTTTTCTCTTCTTCCCTTCAATCTTGCTTGCTGTCTGTCATTACGCTTATAAACTGAGGACCTTACATGTGGGGGGTGGGGGAGTAAGCACTGTGCCTCCGAGATACTTTCCTAGTGCTTGATTTTTTTCTCTTCCTTCCTTTTTTCTTTCTTTCTTCCTTTCTTTCTTTCTTCTTTTGCGGCAAGGAATTGCTAAGTAGCCCAGGCTGTCCTTGAACTAATGATACTCTTGCTTCTGCATGTTTACTGCTGTGTTTATAGGTATGTTCCACTATAGCTGGCTTATTCGAGCAACTGTGTTATTACAAAATGCTTTTGATACCACTTATCATTGAACAATTCCCAAAAGATGTATTATAGATAAGCATGTAAATAAACTGTAAAGACAGTCATCTAAAATTAACCTTGGGGAGATTTTAGAACAGTGAGGCAATAGTTGTATAAGAGCATTCTCTTTTCAGAAAGTTTGTAATAAATATATACTGATGCCATGCGAACCAAGAAAACCAGTAACTTAGAGTTTAAGATACAAAAGTATTCAAACTGAACTTATTGTTCACTGTTAATTTATAATGTCCATGAAGAAACCTGTTGTATACTGTGAATTTAAATAACAGCAGAATATAATCAAGTGCAGACAAGTGGCAGAGATGATGTCTAATAATAGATATTTAAAGTGTTGGTTGGGGTGGGCACAAAGCAGTAGCTTGGCTAATCTCTGCTCTCTTGCTGCCTCAGTTTCCTCACTGTACTTCCTAGCAGCTAACAGAGAACTAAGCAAGATGTCTGCACATATCCATTTAACGATGAGCACATTGAAATATCATCAAAAAGGCCATGGAGCAGGATTGCTGTACACAGTCCAGGGCATGCAGCCTGCACAACAGGAGCCCAGTGTCTCCACAGAAGAGTGATGACTGGGTGGTGGAGAGAATTCTGCATCCCCTGATGCTGGATGGGGAAAGCTAGTCTGTATCATCAACCATCTCCAAGATAACAAAAGGAAAATGAAAGAGAAAGGTGCTGCTTCAGCAATGATAGCAAGAGTACATCTGGTTTAATAGCATTGGATTTCCCAGGGAAAACAACCAAACAGGATCTTACAGATTATCCGAGTGCTTTGGAGAGGGTCTTATGGTGCAGGTCAAGAGAGATCCTAAATTAGGGGAAGGACTGAAAGAGCTGAAGGGGTTTGCAACCCCACAGGAAGAACAATAATATCAACCAACCAGACACCCCAGAGCTCCCAGGGACTGAACCACCAACCAAAGAGTACACATGGAGGGACCCATGGCTCCAGCCGCACATGTAGCAGAGGATAGCCTTGTCTGGCATCAGTGGGAGGGGAAGCCTTTGGTCCTGTGAAGGC
>JANHMN010000010.1:11033317-11200817 GCA_030674055.1 Rhabdomys pumilio
ACTGATTTGATATTACATATCCTCTAACTGTATTGGGCATACATTCTATACTTTTAACTTTCCATTCTTTCCAAATTAAAATAAAAACATGACTACTCAAATAATTTCAGCATTACCAGTTAAGTGAAATATATAATGATATAATACAATAAAACATGCGGTCAAAGGAATTTATAGATGTTTCATTCTTTTTTTGCTAAGAACATTTTAGATTAGTAATGTTGAAGACAGATATTTGATGGGGACATTATACAGAACATTATACAGAGATACTTAAAATCAGTATTTTAGAAAATACTATCTAAACTTCCACTAGAATTTTCACTAGTGATTTTTCTTTCATGTAAAAAAAGTCAAGAAAGGATAATTACTTGGATGATTTTAGGCTTAGGGATAAATGTTAGTGATATTAAGGAAACTAATCATTACCTACACGGTAGTTGTTGGAACTAAAATCGTTTCCTTATGGTTTGTAGACAATTGTTATGGAGGGACAGCAGAGATGAAGTTTTGGACTTGGAAGGAGTGTGGTATCTGTGATGTCAGAGGCACAGGGAGCACTGTGAAGGATTTGTCAAGAGAGTGAAGTGGAAACAAGAAGCCAGGGGTCTTCCAAATCATACCTCACTCTTGCTTTTCACTATTAAAAACAACTCTATACCTTCTAATATAATTTTTTACATGTAATTGTTCTCATTAAGGCTACATAAAATGACTCACTTTCAAAGTATAATTTTACATTTATCGTAACTTTTTTTTAAGGATAAATTTTAAACTCAGAGAGAGCACTATGCTTTGGAATTGGGAGAACTTAAAAAAAAAGAAGAAGAAGAAGAAGTCAGAAAAACCACAAAGCAAAAGTAGCTGCATTTAGATAAGGGGAGAGAAGGGTGGAGCTCGGAAACAATACACCAAAGTGCTTTCCTTTCACAGATCTTGGTTCAAATTAAGGTTAAATTCCAAAGGAGGATGTGCTTTCCCCATGCGGAGCCTTAGAGGACATGCCTTTGTTTCCAACTTCCCAGAGAAGATATATGCTAAGACAAACAAGGCATTTCATAATAAATTTAACTTTTATAGAGTGACTAATGCCTTGTGAAGATAAGGCAGACTCTCAGTCACCTGTGCTTAATCCAGGCCGAAGAAATGATGCCAAGGGCGTCCTCACGAACTATTGCTCAGGGGAGCAATGGCAGCGAGCTGCTGGGGAACAGAAAGAGACTTGGGTTTTAGCCTTGCTGTGCTTTTCTCTCACCGTGAGCTCAGCTTAGCATTTATGTACTTTGGAAGGACAAAGAGGTTGGGTTTGCCTGCCAAAATCTGAACCTGTTTCTGGGAACCTGTTAGTAGGTCAACTGTTATAAATTTAAGAGAAACCAAGAAGCAGTGTAGACAGTAGAAACGGGGACCCACACAGGGCTGCGTAGAACTCCATTCTGTTTCTCCCAGTCCTCAGGTGAGATGACTGGAAGTCAGCATCTCTCTGTAGCTCCACCCAGCCAGCCATGGGTAGGGGTCTGAAGGGGATGAAGTAGGGTGGAAAAAAGCAGTTCTTTTCTTCTATGAATGTCCCACTGTAAACAGAAATAGAAGTCATTAGAATGTTATCTGGGGTCCTGTTGATAACAATAATCTATTACCATCTCAAAGAAAGACAAATCAGGTATGCATGTGAATAGTGCTTTTCTTCCCTTCTCCTTTTTGTTACATTGTTATTTATTAACCAGAGGCATAATCCTAAAGTCTTACATCTAGAAAAATGACTCTGATTTTGTGACAAGGTAAGTTGGCTCATTAAACACACGCATCTTTTCCCCATCTACAAAACCTGTCACCTTCAATGAAAGGGGCCATAATTAGTCTTAGGGCAGCTCGAGAAGGACAAATAACATATTTGTGTCAAGTATATTAAATATGTGATTATATATTGTATAAAAATAAGTTAACTATTATACCTTGTATTTTTGACAGGAGGCTTGAAAATTTTACTGAAAATTTAGGTAGAGTAGCAGCCTCTTTGCTCATGGAAAAAAAAAAGGGAGATATCAACGTAGAACAAATTTTTGGTTGCATTTTTAAAAAACTTTTGAAATAATTCTAGTTCTCAAACTTCCGGTCATTAACAAAAATTCCAGAGAAAATTAAGTTGATCCAGGTTATTCCACTGCATTTCTTCATTATGTGCTCAAGTCCTTCTTAGGCTCTGGGTTAAGTAAAAAACTTAAATAATTTCCTTTGTCTTGTTATGTCAGCCACTGACTGACTAATAGAAGAGAACTTTGCTGCCTCTGAATGGCAAACAGTAAGAATGAGGTTTTTTGGCTCAGATTGTGTCATGTCAAGTTTCAGAAATTAATTAACTTTTGGGATAAAAACACCACAAGGGGGCAGGTGAATCCAGGCTAGGTCCAAGGTAAGAGGGTCCCAACATTAAAGGACTTTGGTCAAAGGAGGTTGGGAGGAGAGAATTAAGCAGAAATTAGAAAGAACTCTAGAGACTTATTTCTTCTTGAATACAAGCATTAGATTTCACACATGTGAAACTTTATTTAAGATATATCTAAAGACTTTACTTATAATGCAATCAAGAATATAAATGGAAGACATGAAAGCAGTACAAAATTGTCACACATGGAAAGTGCTCACTGCGTTTGGGAAGGTCATTTGGATACCTCGAGAGAACAATGTGGACATTTACCACGGAGCAATCAGTAGTCTTTGAAAATAACTAACCAGATTGGTGTGTCAAGTAACTAAGACAAGCTGTGAAGAGGCAGTCACCTGAACACTGAACAATTCCGTCAGGCAAATGCAAGATTTTAAGAACTTCAACAGCAGTTTCCCAACAGACTACTAAGGAATTAATTTCAGACATTTTAAGAAAGAAAAACTTCTGGGCAATGAAAATTATTTAGAGTCTGTTTTGATTGTCATTAGAACGTAACATCAGCCTACCAATAAATGACAAAAATTGCCTCCTTAAAAATAAGTCCCCTCAATAAATATTTTTAAGTTGGCATAATATATCCCTAGTAAAAATCTCAATAATGCCTTCTACAGCCAACCTAGGCACACATCTTCTATGTAAAGCACCCAGAAACAATAGCATTCAGGAATAATGGATGGTATACCAGCCGTCCTTTAATATCTCACTGAGACAATATATTCAGTTACTTGCTATGATCACAGATACCATATTCTTTACAAAAATTAACACAATGAAATCCAGAGATTGGAACAGGACAACAAAGTTCTTGATGTTTTCTTCTTACTGGTAGTTTTATATTTATTTTCTCACATCAATTAGAGCCTTTAAATTTAGCTTTGAGGTGGCTTCTTTTACTATGAGCGATTTTCTTAATAAGCCTTCCTCAGTAACTTCTGCGGTAACAACGCAGAAGTCAAGTTTTTGATTAGAAATCTGCCATTGACAGGGTCATGCCATAATAGATTTTAGTGGAAGCTGGTCTGTAAAACTGCAGACTCTAGGATGGATATTTGCTCTGTAATATAATAACAATTTTGGTTTGATGGTTGGCATCATCGGACTTAACACCAATCAAACTATAAAGCCTACTTTAAAAGCAAATCTCTGGATTTAAATATTAATATTATACACCATTATTTATATATTCATATATTCAAATGTTAATATCTATTCTAATGTCACTGTAGCACAGACCATTTCTTTTAAATACACTCATAGTTTTCTGGAATGAATACATAGATATGTATTGGGCATTATATCATGTACATACATGATATAATCTCGTGCACACCATCATACACACATACATACATAACAGACGATGCAGTCCATCGATGGTATTCTAGGGTATCCTCTCTCCTGTTTTCATGTTGTGAATTAACCTTCTCTTCTTTGCCGTTCTCATACACTGTGTCCTTAAGGACACAAAAGTGGCTTCTGCAATGCTTGAAAAAAACATAATGCTTTGATTTGCCAATTTGAAAAGTTGGGTGGCTTTTAAAACTTGCCCAGCCCAGGGTTATTTGCACACAGTAGACATTCAATAAATATTTGTTGATTTGAGTTATTCTAGGGTAAAGAACTGAGTAACAAACTCTTTTTGTCATTACTAATGTGCTACGGTTGAGCTTGTGTACAAACGCATTTATAGGTAAATATTAATGGTCATGGTCATTGAAGATATTTTAGAGAGAGACAAAAATCTTGATTGGCTGTCTCTAGGAATAGCAATGACTGGGATCATGTTTTTAAAATGCCCTGAGAGGTTAGAACAGATAAAAGTCATCACGAGGTCTCCCTAATATGAGCTCTGAGAAGCTTCCTATAAACAAAGGGCTTGCTCCAGAGTTTTAAGTGGATCATATTTTGGTGTGTTACATTTGAACTTAAGAAGGAATTATTTTGATTATAAAATTTACTGAGAACACATAAATCATATAATGTTCCCTTTGGTATCTTTTTCTAATGCCCTAGTCACAAAGATGTGTACATACGGTTCCAGTGATAACATAGAATAATGCAAGGAATGAGAGTTTTCCCAAAACCTGATTTGTAACACTGAGAGTTAAAACTTTCCACTCCTATCATTTAAAATAGCATTTCAGATTATTTCCCTTTTCTGGATCACAAACAATAAGAGTCATTTGTGAGAGTTTAACATGTTAAATTTTGGTTCAAAGAGAATTTACGATAAAATCTGTCAAAACATTAACCATGATGGCACAGGTTTCAGCTCTTAGCAGCAGACAGGGAGACAGTGCAGCTGAGAAGCTGGGCAGTAGGAATGGTCGTCTCTTTCCAGCTTTGAAAATGTCTGCTGATGGCACATATTTAGATTCTTCAGTTCCCATGTTCTTATTTTACTCAATGTGAAAAATCGTAAAAGAAGACTGTGTGTTTTCCATATGTGGTTTCGAAGAGATGGGAGATCCTAAAATTGAGAAGATAATCCCAGGTGAAAAATTATTAGCTAAGAGAATTTTAGATGTTTAATATAAAAGCTAAGAATCAATAGCACTTTCTTGTCTGATGAATTCCAAGTTGAGAATGAATACAGTTAGTGTCCTAACCTTTTTACAACTTTAAGACAAATATGGCCATGTGCCAGCATGTGGACACTCTTCATTAAGATAATTTTAATTTTCCACATGATAAACAATGCTGGCATTTCTGGTTTGCTCTTCCCTGAGGAGTAAAGAAGCAACATTTCCTAGAAAATTACAAACAGAACACTCCTGAAATGAATCACTCAGCAGGCAGTCAATCATAATCAAGAAAGTTAACTTTGCAAGGTACACACTAGAAACAGTTTCCAAGCACACACTATACTGAGAAGTGTATTTAGTTAGATGCAGTTAAGGGCATATTTAGGAGAAGAAAACACTTTGAAAACAACTTAAAGTTTTCAGTGTGGTGATGTCATAGCCACAAGGAGTAATAGTCCATGCTTCAATATTTCAGAAAGCCTTTGACACAACAGACCTGCTTCTGCAGAACAGCTCACACCTTAAGCCTGAGGATCTTCAACATGTTCTATGACAGCAACTTGTGGTGACTATATAGAAGTATAAAATGATAATTAAATATTCACTTTTGGAGTCATAGCTTGAGGAGCAATATTCATGCACAATTTGCTTTTCCTCTCAAATATCTGCAAATAGAGCTCGGGGTTTGAAAGAATAATATATAACTGGAAGACTAAGAAAGTGTGTGAACCCGATCTGTATTCACAAAACCCCAGGTATTTTATGGGAACTGAGTGACTTTGGAATTGAAAGCAGATGAAGCAGCATTGGAAAGCAGCCCAGAACACCACACTGACTGAAATTTGGATTTTATTCACCAATTTGGATGTTCTTGGTTCTGGAAAGCAGTTTAGCTCTTGCTCTTCTTTAGTGAGTATGTAACTGGACTGCTCAGGAGTGTGGAAACTTTGTATGAACTTCAGAGTCAGCAAAAGGAAACCATGACTTCACCTTACCAGAGGAGATTTCAAACTTCTGATTGTTGAGACCACATCTTAACAACTACTCAAGAAACTCTGAGTTTTAATGAACCAGCTAAACAACTCCCCTAAACACTAGCACAGTCAGCTGCAACAGTGTTACAGTGAACCAGCTGGACAACCCCCCTACCAACTAGCATCAGCTGCAACAGTGTTCAGCAACCTTTGACTTGAAATTGATGTCACACAATAAAGAGCTTCAGGCAGGCACCATGTCCGCCCTGTCCCGGTGCCAGACAAGCTGATGTGATAAATCTATTTTAACACAATTATAGACAAAAACATTTACTCTTAATCTTCTAATTTTTTTAGAGACACATCATACAAATGTTACCAAAAACCGAATGTAGTTTGAAAATATAGGTTTCGCCATTGAAGAAGAATAACCAAGTATTTACCTGCACAAAGAAATGAACAAGAGGGAAGCTCTGGTCCCCAGAAACTTGCATTCTAATGGGAGACAGGGCAGCAATAAGGAGGCGAGAGAAAGGTTAACAACGGCCCTAATGGAGAGAGGCAGACAGTGCTACTAGGCACATGGAGCAGAGAGTAACTTGACTGTGTGGGTGGGGAATTAGGGACTGCATCTTGTAGGGGGCAACAATAAGTGTTTCTGAAGGATGAATTAGATTTAAATGAATGAAGGTAGATTTAGTTGTAATTAAAATGGTAAGTAAATGAATTAAACAATAGAAGTTCAGGATTGGAACTCACTGGAAGAGAAGACGCGCTGGGAGCACAGACTCCAACTTTTATTGGTTTTCTTGCCATACACATGAAAATAAAGCAATGCAGCCGAGAACTTCTAGAGACGGCCTAGACAGCTGGCTCATAAGAAAACCCAGTATAACAGCCTCAGAAAATCTTCTTAAAATTTAGACAATAATATATGTGATATTTAAACTTACAGCCTGTAATATGATATGTTTGTGCAGTTTTTTTTATAAAAGTAGAAATAAAGTGATTATTCTTGGAGCTTTAACTGAAAGGGAACTCTGACCTTAAAAGCTTTCCCTGACAGTCCTATTGGCAAACAAGATTATATATTCCCACCCCTCTAGTCACCTAATAAAGTATTCAGCTATTCTTTATGAGATGACCATGATGATTAAGATGCAAAACCATTTTACTTTTGCAAAGCAATCAAACTATGTTGTAATAAGGCCCTAAGTAATGATTAGTGATCAACATACATTTAACTAAAGCACAATTCTTTAAAGCAGAAACACCGATGTGCTCGATATCAAATCACTATGGAAACGTTCCAAGCATACTTGAATTTCTCGGCACTGTCTTCAGAACTAAATTGTATGAATTACAGAAGAAGTTGTCTTTCACCTTTTCAGGCACTGAGGTTTTAGACTCAAAATATGTTTGGAAGGAAAACGTAGCCCAGAGATTTCAACACAGCACTCGTTCTTAGCAATCCAATGTGTGTATAATCCACACGGCTCTGGCTCTGAGACATTCTTTGTGACATGGTCAAGAGGATCCCTAAGCAACTAAAAACATTGTCGGGAAGGAAAGTGCACAGGAGACAGCAAATGTGCCTGCTGTACCTCGCAGTCCTCTCCTTCCAAACGCTATGGAATTTTGGTCTCTGCACTTTAGCTGACTACCTAACTTTTAACACAGGCACACACTTTGAAGCTTCTGTTAGAGCAAATAAACTTCTGTAAAGAAAACCCACTTCCTAAGGGTGTGTGTGTGTGTGTGTGTGTGTGTGTGTGTGTGTATCTTGGTTTATCTATTTCCATATGTATATTTTTGAGGACATTTTATGGAGTGGCTGGACTGGGCAGGCAAGAACATCTAGATGCCACAAAGACGGATAAACCACATAGTTTTAGTTGTAAAACTAGAACTGTTGATAGCTGCTGGTTTCTAAGTCTTGCCTGACTAGAGCCAGTGTTAAAGTTCGTTAGCTGGAGCTTAACAGCACAATGGCTGAAGGGACGGAGTTACCACACAAGTGTTTAAATTCCAGGCCGGATCCCTAGTTACACCAGAGAAGAAAGTTCAAACAACAGAAACAGAGTTGCAAGGTCTGAACTTGTGTGTCAGAGATACCTCTTAGTCACCACCAGGCAGCTCTTGTTGGGGCAACCGGGCCCTCCCCAGCAACATGGCTAATTGAATAAGGATTTCGAAGCTTTTGGCTACAGATAAACCAAAGTGGCACATGGCTCATAACTCAAACACTTCATTTTAGGCAGCTGTTATTTTTCATGCCAGGGCTAATTTGGAGTATTCAATCACTTTCTCCTTTTTAATGAAAAACTGTTTGTAGTTATTGGTAGAGCTAGAGCTACAGTTATTGTTCTCAGAAGGTAAATAATTATTGCTCCTTTTCCTCATGTATACAAGTAATACTAAATTCAGAGCATCGTAACACTCTCTCTCTCTCTCTCTCTCTCTCTCTCTCTCTCTCTCTCTCTCTCATGTTTGAGCCGGACCATGGTTCCCCATTATGATTTACTTATTCCCTCCTACAGTAAACTACAAATATTGGACAGAAAATGACAATAATTTTTTTTTCAAATTCACCACCAACAGAGTCATTAAAAGCCCCAGTCTAAGAAGCAGGAGTCCTGAGCAGTGAAGCAAAGCACAAAGGGTTGGTGGGGTAAGGTTGAGTTTGTTTCTCATGGTATCAGGGGATGGGAGACAGAGCTGGGACATGCCCAAGGACAGAAAACTAGAATTCAAGCTATCAATGGGACAAAAAAACATTTTCCTTACAAATTTTACAATTAAAAATGAGCTCTCATGTGGTTTTTTTTCTACAAAACTTAGTATCATCTGAGTAACCCCATAAATTTCAAATCAAGCTTTAGAAGTGCTCCAAGGCTTACACGTTTCCAAGTGTCTGGGCAGGAATCTGCTGTTAACACAGCCCGTGAAACAAAGCACAGAGAGTACTTACAAGTTCAGGCTCACATTAAAGAGGCACCAGAAAGTGCAGCCTACAGGAGAGGTAACTGAGTGTAGGAGTAACAGCAAAATCAGAGCATGAGCACTTGAGATATTCAAATGACCAGAAAACAGGCATCAAATACATGTCTTAAAACATATGAGAGGGAAAAAAAAGGATAAAAAAATGAGATGGTTAGAAAGGCTATAAAAATTACCAAGTGGAGTTGGAAATGAACAGGCTGTAACTTCTGGAAATGAAAACTATAGTAACACAAATTAGACTCACAGGACTTCTGCTTTCGAGCAGAATAGTCTGTGGTAGACTCCACACTCCTGCCAAGAACAACTAGAAAAGATGGTTAAACTACAAAAGAGTATTTGCTTCAAAGAATCAGAGAGGGGCTGAGACAAAGACAACTAAGGGGCTAAGATTCTGGAAAGGGACGAGCAACTGCATGGTGAACCAATGGCCTGTGGTCACTTACCCTGGGGGATCAGTGGCAGTACTGTGTAGACTTGCACAATAGCCAATATGTGCTCAGAGGAACAGTCAAGCCAGTAGTGTCTTTGGAATGTTCTAGACATCAAAATGGATGCCTACGCCCATTCTAGTAACCCAGCAAAGCTGAATTTACCAGAATCCCTAACTGGGATATTTAAGAAGCTAAAATGGGATTAACTAAAGTAGTTTCCATAAAGATATGGCTTTCACAACACAAAGCTCTAGTGTACTATTCCATAGTAAAGAGGAAAACCAAAAGTAACAGAACTTTATTCAAACTGCAACCCAACACCAAGCTAGTGCTGTGCTTACCTGGTGTAGGACGCTTAGTTTCTGCTCAGTCTTCCCGGTAAAGGATAAATCCTCTCTAGAGGAAGGCCAAGTCATCTGAAGACTCAGGATGACTGACACTGAATCAAAAATTAATTGGCACATCAAAGAGACAGAACAGACAATAGAAAAAGACCCACAGATAGATCTGATATTGGAGTTTGTACAGTTGGATTTATACTTATTAATTATATTTGTATACTTACATGTGTATATTCACATGCATATATGATTAATTATACTTACATGTGTGTGTGTGCGCACATGTATATATGTAGAAGTGCAATGGTAACTGTGGGAATCGGTTTTGTTCTTCTATCACACGGGTTCTGGGATTATATATAACCCACTGAGCCTTCTTTCTGTCCCCACTTGGATTTTAAAGTCACTATGACCAGTAAATAGAAACAGGCAAAGGGGAAAAAAATCAACAGGCCATTGTAGAATAGACAAGTATTCCATCTGAAGTTAAGGATTCAACAGGTGATCTCACAGCAGAAGGCAGGATCAGGGGAATAAAAGCCAGTTTTAAACTAGGGTTTTTCCACCCCTGGTGCCAGGAATTGAACTTAGGCCCTCACACATTCTAGGTAAGGGCTCTCTCTGTGCTGAGTCATAGTTCCAGCCCAATAAACAGGCATTTAAAAACAGTCAAAGTTGATATGCATTAGGAAACAGAACAGAGAGCATAGGAGGCATGGGAAAGACATGAGAAGCCAGTGAAAAGGTTAACATAGATAGTATTGGAGTCTAACAGGAGAGAGATACACTGATAAAAGATTTCTAAAATTGCTGCAAACTAGAATTCCTGGTAAGAAGCTGTCTGCATATGTTGACGAACTGGCGAGCTCAGTGGTGTGGAGAAGTTGGAATGTTGTGGGCCTAGAACAAAATTGCATTTATTTGGGGGCGTCTTTAGCCACTTAGACACTCAGGGTCTACTCCCGTGTCATACCTAATATTTGATGACTAACAAATAAGAATTTTTTGGAATGTTTGAACAGACCTCTAGTTCCTACCAAACAAAGAGCTGTCAAATAGCATCCAAGGCCTCCAGCAGAGGCTTCCCCTTTTTGCTCCACCTGCCTACTCAGTGTTCCCACCAATGAATTTGAGAAGTGTCTTAATTTATGGCTTTTGAAGTTCCATTACAATAAAAACTTCATGATCATGAAATTTGGGGTAACTTTATTCTGTATTTCCAGACCATGGTCCCTCATACTTGGCTCCATGATAAGCTATCTCTTGTCCCTTCTGAGGTGAGCATTGTGTCATGTGGAGACACTGATAAAGAATAGTCAGTCAGAGTTTTAACTCAGTCTCTCAGAGTCATGCAGAAGATGATATCTTAGCACCAAAGAAAGCTGTTGAAAACAATGTAAATGAACAATATATAAAAAGCAGTCAGGGAAATGAGACTGAAGAACAGAATGACATGTCAGGCAGCTGGCTGGTTATGGGGAAGACAGAGACACTCCCAGAACTCACACTTTCAGCTTTGAAGTAACAAGCTCTAGATTTATCCTAAAACCTTAAGGAATAAAAACAGAAGTCCACCAAGAAAGTAAAGAAACCAAAACATTAATGGTGAGAATCCACAAAGCAATGCTTTTGAACTGTGGACAATAGATAGCAATGCCTGACCAGAAGGGATCAAACATTAAACAAAGCATGAGCCCCGTGATGGCCCTGGCTGTCTAGGGAGTTTCCAGAGCAGAGTGAGGGGAGTGAGGCAGAGAGCCAGAGTGAGCAGGCTCTGCAGAGGTGCAGAGCCTTTCTGGGTCTTCCCGTGAGCACAGGACCTAGGCCAAGGTGCAGCTCACCAGACAGGAGCCTAAAAACAGACTCAGGAGCATGCCTTGACTCAGGGAGGACTACAGAGAGATTCTGTTGTGAGTAGTCATAGTAAAAGCATCTCTTAGTGCAGGGACTGTACAGTCACATTTTTAGTGGAAGACTGACTGGCTGACTGGATTCTGAAGAAAAATCTGCCCCAGACTGATGGCCACATTGGTCCAGCATGTCCAAGCTTGAAACTGCCTTAAAATACTCTGAAACTCTTTCTGCTTTATGTGCCCATGTTCCTAAACAAAGCTTAGAACACTTACAGTCCTGAGAGTCATGTAAGGTATGCCCAAGATAAAGAGATGTGAGTAAGAAGCTGAAACCCAGTTCTAGCTTTTAGAGAAAGAAATATAAGATAACATCTGCAATGAAAAGGGCCATAGGCAAGACTGACAGAACATCAGAACATTAGACACAAAAACAAACAAACAAACAAACAAACAAACAAAATTCCCCCAAACCCAACCCAATAGTTATTAAAATTGAAGGCAAAGCAATGGAAAATATTAGAAACACATAGAGGTGAAAAAGAACTAAAAAATAAATGTACTGTGGGGAGATGTCAAGTGTCCAACACACATCAAGTAGCCAGAGGCAGAGGGAAAGGAAGTTTGGGGCAAAATTATTACAAGAAGTAATTACTGAAAGTTTTCTAATTACAATGACTACAAACTCCCACGAAATACAAGAAACTACATGCTCATGGACATACTGCATAATTCAAAGGTCAGTCAACCTAAGTGACAAGGAGAAGCAGTTTACATGGGCAGAGGATGCGAACAGGAACAAGAGGATCTGGACATGTTACCACATCTGAAATGCACCAGGAAGAAGATACACAGCTCTTTATCCCAAGACTCTTGTTTCTAGCAGTTTGTGTCTTCATGGGCAGCATGAAAAATGTCAAAGGAGAGAATTTTGGACATGCAGAAGCCAAGCAGACAGCACTACATCTGGTGACATGACAAAATGGTAACAGGTGGGAGTGAATGTAAGCCAAGAACACCAGGGACAATACATACAGGCACAGAAGTGAAACCCCGCCTTCATGTTCTTATTTTAAAGGCAAATCACCTACAATATTGCCATGGTATACATGAGAAGTGTTTGTAGCAAGAAGGCCTTTATGAGACAACCTTATTTTTCTAAAGGTAATAATATCAGTTTACGGGGCTGGAGAGATAACTCAGCGGTTAAGAGTGCTGTCTGCTCTTCCAAAGGTCTTGAGTTCAATTCCCAGCAACCACATGATGGCTCACAACCATCTGTAATGGGATCTGATGCCCTCTTCTAGTGTATCTGAAGACAGCAACAGTGTACTCACACACATAAAATAAATCTTTAAAAAAAATATCAGTTCACACATTACTACTTTATAGAATCTTTGTCCACCTCAATCCTGGGGATGTGTATACGTTTACTGTACAGTCTGCTACACAGTGTAAATGACACAATGTCTCTGTAGCCATTCGCCATGAGTCCACATTCCAGCACAGCAGACACACTGCTCCCAGGTTTCTGCATCACTATTATTAATTATTATTATTAATTTTTATGACTACTTTTTGAGACAGTATAAGTATATAGAGCGAGCTGCCTTTGAACTTGAATTCTCCTGCCTCAGCTTCTTAAATGCCCAGATTGCAGATCTGTGCCATTATGCCCGGCAGATACCTCTGTGAAAACGAACATTGTTTTTATGTATTTTTGTCTGTTTTTATTGCATGTTGAGAATATCCTCTGCACCCTCACCCTCCTCATTTCTTCACTTCCCATTGTCCCTCAGATTCTATATTTCATGTCACACACACACACACACACACACACACACACAAACACACAATTTCATACATCTATATAAAATTTAGAAACTACAAACTCTTTTTTTTTAACAATCTATTCATTTATTTTATGTGATTATGCCATTGATGTCTTCAAAACACCAGAAGAGAGCATCGGATCCCATTACAGATGGTTGTGAGCTACCATGTGGTTGCTGGGACTTGAACTCAGGACCTCTGGAAGAACAGCCAGTGCTCTTAAGCGCTGAACCATCTCTCCAGCCCTGAAACTACAAATTCAACAATTTATTTCTGAGACTGTCTTAACACAAATGTGTTAAGACATCAATGGTTGTAGCCTTCGAATGACGTAGCTCTTTCTTCTTTATGCTGCAGTGTTCCACTGTGTACACGTGTCTCACTCCCCCTATTCAATGTTGGTTTCATAGCTCAATCATTATGAGCAAGCAGTGCTGCAATAAACCCAGATGTGCAAGTGTCTGTGATATGTTGCTTTAAAGCCCTTGGGCAAATGACCAGAAGTAGTACAGCTGGGTTACATGAAAAATACCTTTGGAGAATTTCCACACTTCCCCCAGCAGTGTACATACCCTCCCCAGCATGCTTTCTTGACTCCTTCTCCTTCCCACCTCTCTCGGTTGTGTGTGTGCACGTGCACTCACCCTTGTAGTCATGTGTGAAGACCAGAGGCGAACATGAACCTGTTTGATTCACTCATTTCTCTACCTTTGCTTTGCTTATTTTTATACTGTTTTGAGTCAAGGTCTCTCACTGAATCTGTAGCTCACTGGACAGTGAGCGCTTCAGTATCTTCCTGTGTTCATGTCCAGCTGCAGTCTAGGATGTCCACACCCAGCTGGACTCTAGGATGGACTTCTGACCTCAGGTCCTTATGCTTACTTACACTAGAACACTCTACCTACTGAGCCATCTCCCCAAAGCCATCATTATTATTATTTCCCCTAATGGCTGCCTTTTGCTCGTGGTGAGATGGAATGTCAACATAGGTTTAATTTGGACTTCTCTGATGGCTAGTAAAGACGACTATTTTCTTCATGCTTATTGTATTTCAACTTTGATGCAAAATAAAACAAAATAAAAAAAACCTAAAACACTTCGGAGAAAAGACTGCCCCCTACCCCATCTCCATGCTGAGATTTTATCAAGTTTAGCTTACACACGTCTTGTGAATGCTACCATAACCACTAGGATTTCTTCTGTGCAATTGCCATGCTATGCCTGGAAGACTCTTTCCTGATAAGCCTACCTCTGGCTCTTACAATCTTTCTGCTCCCATGCAACTACTCCTGAGTCTTAGGAGGATGGGGTACGGCACACATTTAATGTAGAACATACTGCAGTTTCTTATTCTCTGCATCTTGACCAGTTGGGGTCTTTGTGGTTAACAGCCAAGTATTGTAGAAACAAGCTTCTCTGGTGAGGGCCGAGAGATGCAATAATCTGTGGGCGTAATGATAAATCATCAGGAGTCGTTTTTAGTCCTGTGCCCCTTTAGTGGAATAGTAGTAGTTGGCTCTCTCCTAGGGATTATGACCTGCTTTGCCACAGGTTCTTGGTTCAGATAATATTGCCAGGTGTAGATTTCATGTTATGGAGTGGGCCTTAAATCCACCAGAGATGGTTCCCATGACACTGTATTAGACAGTGGACATGTGTTGACAGGCTGTTGGGTATTAGACCTCTCGAAGTTCACATCTGGATAAGGCTGATGATCACTCCCTGGCCCCTGCCTTGCCCCAGTAGTTTGCACAGCATCTTCCAGCACTATGAAAGCTAGACAGTAGGGAATGAAACTTCCAGGTCAATATCAACTTGATATCTCCATGTCCTATGACTCAGATGTGTGTTACCTTAAGCAACAGGATCTTACAACTAAGTTTCTGAGGGTAACCAAAAGCATTTGCAATGGTCTGTACTATTTGGGGGCTGTCTATTGAATCTCACTGGCCAAGAACTCTAAAATAGGTAGCACTGGACTTTTCATTTGTTAGCCTGTGATACACAGTAAGGACATCACTGTTTTGTTATATGGCAATTCCACTTAAACTCACTATGTATATGTTATATGGTTATATAATTTTATATAATGTTATATGGTTATATAATTTTAGGAAGCTTCTGCCATAGTAGGTTTCCATATGATCTTTTAAGTGTTTCCATGTGATCTTTTTGATCTTCAGTGCTATCCCTCCCTGTATTATCTTCTTTATCCTGTCTGCCCCTCCTCCCCTTATTGCAGTTTAACCCTTCCTGTTCCATTATTCCTCTTTAAGCCTTTATAGCACTCATCCCTATCTCCCTTCCCTTGGAAATCACCCATCATGGCCCTATACTAACTTACTAACCTCTGTGAGTATTCCAGATGAAATGTATCTGATGATTCAAAACTGGCATCGACAGAGGACAGTATCCATGTGATATTTATCTTCCTGGGTCTGGGTTACCAGCTGTATCAGTTTATCTGCAAACTTCATTATTTTACTTTCCTTAACAGTTGAGTAATGTTCTATTGTGTAAATATATCACATTCTTATTATCCATCCACCAGCTCATAGACATCTAGGCTGTTTCCATTCCTTGGCTGTCACGACTACAGCAGCAATGGACATGGATGGCAGCTGTCTCTATAGAAGGATATACAGTCCTTTGGGTTTAGTCACAAGAAACAGAGTTCATAAAATATGAAATACATTTTCAAATATTCAACATCATTATCCATTGAGGAAATACAACTTAAAAACTTCTTTGATATTTCAAGTTATTTTAGTTATAATTAAGTTTCTAAGGAAAAACAAAATAACCAAACCCAAAACAAACGATGACAAATGCCAGCAGGGACGCTGGGCAATGAAAGCATTTGTTCACGCCAGTGGGAGTGCACACGAGTACAGCCCAAGTGGAGGTCAGTGTGGAGCTTCTTCAGGTTAGAAACCATCCTACCACATGACAGCAGGCTTGTTCTGTATCTTATGAAAATAATATTTAATATTTTATTACCATAACTTATTTTGCATCTGAATAGTTTTTTCTTCCTGAGAACTCTAGTGCCTCTCGTAAGGCAGTGGGTGTGCCCAGAGGAAATGTCCCTCTATCTCCACGGCCATATTTCGTAGCAGAAACAGTGAAAGCAAGGTTCTACAAAACAAAAACCACATATATACTGATGACAGATTTTGCTGAAAAGAAAGGTACAAAATGGCACACACAGAACAAGACACTTGACAAAGGCAACTCAAGAGCAAAACTGTTGGCCCTTAGAAGAGTTGGTGGGAGCCACCGACCTGGTGGAAGGCGTCTGCTTTGAGTCTTGGGCACAATGGAGTCCAGCTCATGCTCAGCTGCAGAGACTCCAGAGTGGGGAGGAACTTCAGTTCAGATCTCAATAGTTTAGAGAGGCTTGTAGGGTACGTCACACATGTGTTCTTATCAGCTTTAATCTTTATTAAGGAAATAATAAATACTTTGTAACGTGATCTCCTTTGCTGCAGTATATTTCACAATGAACATTTAGTACAACGTCTTTGTATTGTATACTTATAAATTTGATTAAGATCAATGTGTAGGGACTGTATTAAAACATGTAGGATTTGAGATAGGAGATTTTATATGACTAAAAAGTAAATACAAGTTTTAGATACTTGAGTTGGTGCATTAAAATGTATCCTTGTTAATAACTGGCTAGTAGCAGTGTATTCTGAAAACACACCAGAGAACAACAAAATCCAGGGCAAGCATAGTGAGGCTTCTCAGTAAAAATCACTTTAATGATTCTTAAAAATACACATTTATCATTGTCAAATTCTATTTGTGAAGACCTACATTAAAAACAACGTCAACCTTTATAGATGTAAACTCACACTAAAGAACACGGTGAAAGAGAAGCTTTTCAGTAAGGGCTATTTCAGTAAAAGGATTACAAAACATTTGGTAACGTGAGATGCTAGTTTGGAACGTATGCTACTAGTTCAAATGTGCAAGCTCCAACTTAACAAATGTTTAAAATATTTGAGTTTTAGAACGGTGCCAAAATAAATCACATCTTCTCTAGAGATGACATATTTAGCTAAGCATGGGCAATATAAATCTTTCAACCATTTCATGTATTTGTTTAAAAGCCCCAGAAACCACATGCACTTCCAACCAAACATGCACAAAATGCCGCTCGCTGGAGCCTGACAACCGACTTACAAATCAATTTTAAACAAGCAAATATGCTTTTGTGTGTATTTGTGGTTATATATGCAATAACCGAACACAGTGGTTAACTGTAAATGAGTTACCAAGAACACGCTAATATATGTGAAAAATCTGTGTACCACACAAAGTTCATGTAAGATGACTGAACATTTGTTATGGTTGTTACATCATAAAATGTTATGTATAATCACCATTTGACAGTGGAAATTTCAAGAAGTTACACTAATCTCTAAAAAACTAAATGCAGATTAATTTCTATGTACCCTTTTTTCTTATCAAACCTACAAATCTTTTAAACCCTTTTTTTTGTGTATAAAATAAGTAAATTCTATTAGTTAGTTATCCAGTATGATTCTTCAATATGTTTTGATAAGGAAATACACAAAATAAAAGTTTAAAGTATTTATTTCAAAACGTATTTTTGTTAATTAGCTTAAAACACAATGGCTTATTTATCAAACTCAGTTATTATGTATTAAACATTAATCTTGTTGCAATGCTTATATGTTGCTTGTAACCCGCCACTTTACCTGTAACTGGTTTATTTTTATCAAATATGTGTTGTAGGAAGCAGTGAGTATTGGAAGTGGGCTTTGCCATCTTTGTAACACTGCAGCATTGGGTTTTAGCAACAGATCAAATAAAAGTAGTTTAGAATACTCCTGCCTATGTTTAAGTGAAGGTTGAGGCAAATACACAGAGGTGACAATAATGTCAAGGGATTTATGCGTGTGGTTTATGCTGAACTACACAGAAAGAAATCTATAATCTTTAGATTACTAGAAAATTCATGTGTATGTGTAAAGAGGGAATGGAACAATGGTAGCAGAGATGACAGAACTGGAAAATGTATCTTTCAAGATATTCTAACTGCTGGCTTATGTAACTTTTTATTTATGGTGTTGGGGTGTGTGCGTGTGTGTGTGTGTGTGTGTGTGTGTGTGTGTGTGTGTGTGTGTGTGCGCGCGCGAGCTTACTTAACTTTTATGTGTCTTGTATGAATACAGGTGACCACAGAGGTCAGAGGGTGTTGGACCCCGCAGACCAGAGTTCTAAAAAGCTCTGAGGCACCTGACATGGGTCCTGGGAACCAACTTGGGTTTTCTGCAAGAGCCATAAATGACCATGAAGACATCTCTGCAGCAGCAGACATTAAGATCTTTGCTGTGCTCCAGTGGATGTGCCTACTCCAGTCACTATACAGATAGCACGAACTTTGGTAGCTAGGTTATTAAATTAAAAATAAAGACTTAAAATTGGAGCAGATAAGGATTTGGGGGAGGATCTGGGAAGAGCTAAGGGAAGCAGTTACGGGTAAATATGATTAAAATATGTTTTAGGAGATATTCCAAGAATTAATAAAAATATATGAAAAAATTAAAGAGAAAAATATTTGCTATGCTATTCTTTTCCTTACAGTGAGGATTAGGGACCTATAGTTTAAATGGGGGATAGTTACAAGACCTCAATCCTCTGGGAAGCTCCAAAAGGCTCTGCATTTATTTTCTCATAAGAATTAATATAATTAACAATGACCATAAAACAATAAAATCAATACTAAAAGCTATATAATTATCATGCGGCTGCTGGTAGAGTCAAATAGAAAAGATGTGAAATGATGATTTGCAGATCAAGTGTCACAACCAACAGCAATCTTTTCTTTAAATGAGTTGTTTATTTGTTTAGGAAATGAAGTCTCATGCTGCTGGGGGAACAGTCTTGGTGATGTTACTGCGAACTCAAGGAAGCACTGCAGACGGAATTCCTTAATAGATGCACTGCTTTTTAACAAGTGGCAAATAGAGTTTCAGCGATTATGGTTATTCCTCCACATAAAAATAGTGATTGCTTGAAAGAGTTGGTGGGCGTTTTTAAGTGTAGGAACTCAAGGCAAACGTTGTCCGGGACACTTCTGGATGCTTTGGGAAACCTGTTCTTAAACGTGCTGGATGTTTCATGAGTTTCACTTTATAATCTCTTGCTCTGTACAACAGTACAGGAACCAGTTGCTTCAAGTGACATTTGGAAGTTATCAAATATTTTTTATTCGTGCTTGGTGTTCTAAGACTTCAGAGTAAATACCTTAAGGAAAGTGTCTTTTTCTAAAGACCAAACTGAAAATTCGACTTTTACCTATGACTGTGTTAAAAACATTCAGGAGTGGGTATTTTCTATACTTACCCGCATGCCCTGGGTAAGCCTGAAAGATGTCATGTCTTCAAATGGCCAGGGGGATGGGGTGGCTGTCACAGAGCACGAAGACAAGCGATAAGGGCACTGCTTCCATGTTTAAAGTAGCCAGTGCCCTATCAGAGGCTGGGATGCTCTCTGTGACTCTGAAATAAGTGCAGCTACGTTATTTTTACACTTAATCTTAGCCCAAAGGCCGAGAAGCGATCGCTAGTTTATTTTTAATGCCTGCTATCATTTATCCTGTAAGTCTCATAATTTAAAATCACTAAGAGCATGAAATAAGAGTAGATTTCAAACCTGAATGCAGTGAGATAAATCTTCATTTTACAGATTAAGTAATAAGAAAATAGTACATCAGTATTTTGATTCATATTTCATCTATGACAAAGGACCTCAAAATAGTCTTCATAGTTGAAAGAGAAATAAAATGGATATTTCTAATGGCATATGAGTGAATGGTATAGTCTACCATTCTGAACATATTTATCCTGAAAACAGAAAATGACAAATACTTTAGGTCACTCTAATAGATGAGTTAGGAACTTAGAAAAGTTTCTGCCTATAAAATTTCACTAACTCAGTTTCTTTTTCATTTCATCCTGTTCAAGGATTGGCCTTTTTCAGCTGTCAATCTGTAAACTGACAATATTTTCCTTAAGTATTCATAACATCACATGATAAGTGGCATTATTTTAAGTTATATCTTAAATAAATTCAAAAGTAGTAATTTAAATCAAATTGCAAGAATGCTTTTTTCTAAGTCCTTATATTTGGAATTTTTTGTATATTATATATTAGATTCCCTTCTACCACAGCAAAGAGAGTAATCTAAAAAATAATAAGAATGCTAACAGGTTTGATGTATTCTTGCCTTTTAGGATAGAGACATGCTGACTGGCACATGCTAATTTTCAAGCCCAAAGTGTCCCAGACTATCAGCAGAAACTTGGCTCTTTCTACAGCTTAAATGATGCTTAGATAATTACCTGGACTCAACACTAAAACATACCAACAATATTTATGCATAAGTGTACTTTAATAGCCCTTTTTATTGAAAACAGTATATATTATTTATAGTGAAACAAAAATCATGCCTTGGCTACCGCCATTTTAATGTACTATTAAAGCAAACTACACATTTAATTCATGGCATCTATACTATATTCTTCAATACTAAGAACAAAAGCTGCATACATACATTGAAGGTAGGCTACATTCTCTCATGTCTCAGCTTCTCCCATCAGTTAAGAAATATACTCTATACTGAAAATGCATTTATTTGAAGTTTTGACCTAACACAGTGGATTAAGGCTCGGACAATATTTACTTTGCTGCACTTTGATTCAGAAAGGGCCATATGCGGGCCACCGACTCCGACTGACTTCACACGTTTTTTTATAGGACACCGGCTAAAAGATTTACATTAAAGGCACAAATATAAAATAGCTACAAAATAAGCTGCAATGTTATAGTTGGTAAAAGCCTACAGTTAATATATTTGGATAAATAACTGAAGTCAGCAGCAAAGTGGTTAAACATTTGTGATTTGATTTTATCTCGGCTTGGAATGTGGTTGGAGTGTCCCACTTCTAACAACTGTTTGCTAAGTTAAGGCTTTCAGTGTTTACACAGTGTTGAATGAGGCAGCCTGGTCACCAGATGTGACTGCTCCCCCAGACTGGGTGGCTTCCAGTCAGATCACGGTCCTCACAGTCCCTGCTCCAACCTTCTTCCTCAGGACATCCACCAGCCTCTGTAGCCTAAGCAGGGGCAGGGGAAAGGGAAAAAGAAAAGAAAACGTGCAGTTAGTATTGGGAATATTCCGGCTGCAAAGAACAGTATGTGCTTGTGACCAAGCCATACTGGAAGTCATGCTAAGAAACAACGCATTACTGTAAGTGAGAGACACAAGAACTCTGGGTTAAAGAACCATGCACCACGAATTTTAACTCAGATCTCTGATTATGTTAGATGTTACCCAAAATATACAGATCACTCATTTGAATACATTTATCTACTTGCATGAAAGTTGTGAATGAATTATCTACTCCGTAAAGACAAGATGGCATATCAAACAAAGAGCAGCTTCAAGCAGATTTGTGTGAGAAAAAAAATCTTTTAATATAGTCATATAGGCAGTCTTCGATGTGCTCTTGCACATACCAAATCTCTTTCATAGTCAGCTGCTTAAAATAAAGATGAAAAGTTTAATGTTCTAGTAGCATAAAGTACACACATAGTTTGACATTGATACAACCAGACTTCCAGTGCTGTACTTTTAAAAGTTCTTATTCAGAGTAGTACAGGCCAGGAGTTACCTATAGATTTGCTTTCTGGCCATAGAAAAGTGATTTTTTTTTATTTGATTAAACCGACAACCACATAAGGTCTAGAGTGCATCCTGTAGTGTTCTTTGGCTACTGTATGGAGAAAAAGCACGTTTATGTTGACCAGCTGGCTCTGCTTAACAAGAGAGCATAGAGTCAGAACAGTTGTTTGTCTTTTTCTTTTCTTTACTAGAAGCACAAAAACTCAACCAAACCTCTCTCTCTTGATGTCATATATATATATATATATATATATATATATATATATATATATAATTATATATATATATATATATATATATATAATTGTTATAAATGAAAACTGACACTCTTGTGATCCCTGCACAAAGATTAGCAAGCAACAGGCTTTTCTGCTCCTTCACAGATAAAGGAAGCACAGAGCCAGATTCTAAAGACGATGTGAGATGCAGCAGATGCAGAGATGCAACAAGTCAGTTGCCTACAGCTCTGGAAACCAGAGACTGCACATAGCAAGACTGCAATCAGTGAGGAGGGGGACCATGAAACAAACACTCAGAATTCTGGAGCCTTCCTTCCTTTAAGAAATGGGGCAGTGGTCTCAAATTGAAATGTATCTTTCTTTTTTCTTTCTTTTTTTTTTTTTTTTTAATTTTAAGACAGGTTTTCCCTGCATAGACTTGGCTAGCCTGTAGCTTGCTTTCTTGCTTTGTAGACCAGGCTGACCTCAAACTCATGGAGTTATGCCTGCCTCTGCTCCCAAGTGCTGGAACTAAAGACATGCATACAATGCCTGGTGTAAATCTTATTTAAATGTATTATTATGCTTTTCAGCCGTATAAATATGTACGTGGGTAATACAGTGTCACTAAAAACAGTCTCAGGCTACAAATACCTAAATTAGAAAATTCATGGAAAAACTTACCACCCTCACAGATTTGCCATTTTAGGTGGGCATTGCTTAGTGGTAAAGTAGACCCACTCAATAAACTTTCAAGATTATGAATGATGGAGCTACATAAATCTTTTAAGGTGAAGTTATATTAACTTGAATTGTGGAAGAGGGTATACAAATTCTAGCATGAAATAAAAAATACTAAAAGTTTATTGTTAAAATCCAATTATAACTTACATTAACTTCTCATTGGGCCACATTAGGATCAATCCCCGGGTCTTGTGTGTGGTAGACCCATGCTATACCACTGAACTACAGCCTGAGGCTCTGAGCTAACTCATAGCAAATGATTCCCATGAGAAATCTTAGCAAGCCATTAATATTTCAATCCATTATTAACATAAGATAATATTTTTAGTTAATGAAATATGTCCCTGCCCTTTATCATTCATAATATTAACTATTTAAAAAGTTTCTTATAGAAATAAAAGTAAGTTCTACTTACTGTTATTACTATTACTATACTGTTACTGTAAAGCCAGACTCAGGAGGGTACCACACTGCTCACACAGATCTACACTGTCCTTCTTCTTGGCTTCCTCTTTATAGACAAACTCTTGTGACTCTTCTTTCCTCTTTACACATTCAGACATTTTGCTAAGGTAAGGGGCTAGGAGGAGGTACTTGAGCACCATGCTTTGGAATGTCTACCATATTTCAACAGTCAGCACACCAACTACCTTCTCAGCTTATTCAGATGTGTAAAACTTTGATCTCAGAAATGAGAAATATGTCAATTACTTCATTTTGTAAGAAAGCAATGACTTCTGAAACACAATGTAGCACTTATTTGTTCCTGTAAGGAACAGAATACACCTGCTAACAGAGGCCCTGCCAACAGGAAGTAGGCATATATGCTGAACATCTTACAAGATTTGCCTGTAGGCTAGTTTTTACCATCCCATTGTTTAAAAAACCATGCAGCGCACTAAGACCCAACTGTATTAATTAATTTGTATTAATTAATGATATATCCATGAGAGTTTAATGGGCTAGGAAAGGGCTATCTAGTGAGGACTATGAATTTTCAGATTGGAATATGAGACAACGGAGGGACTGGAAAGTAAGCTCTCCTATGTGCCGTGAGGCATGTGGGGACACGTCCAGGCCTTTGTTCCTTGTTTTTCCTCTTAGAGATAGTTCCATTAATGTTTGGGTTAGCTGGCACATTTAATTTGTTTTAGCATGAATGCTTTGCAAAAAAAAAAAAATAAATTCATGCTAACTCACCTAGAAAATAATAAATAGTTAAAAATCTATTATTTGTTTTAAAGGAATTTCTGTACAACTTAAAAGCTAAATTTACAACTATTTTGGTAGAAATCCTAGTTTTCTTTTCTTTTTCTCCATTGGTTTATTTATTCACTTTACAGCCTGATTGCAGTCCCCTTCCCTCCTCTTCTCCCAGTCCCACCTTTACACTGGCTTCCCCCATTCCCCTTCTCTGAGGTCGTACCCACCTACCCTGCTACAAATCAAAGCAGGACTAAGCGCATCCTCTGCCAGAGGCCAGGCAAGGTAGACCAGCTGTAGGAAAGGGATCCAAAGGCCCACAACAGAGTCAGAGACCGCTCTGGCACCAATTGTTAGGTAACCCACAGGAAGAATAAGCCGTGTCTCTACTCCCTGTGTGTAGTGGGCCTAGGTCCAGCCCATTCATACTCTTTGGCTGGTGGTTCATCTTTATGAGCCCCAAGGCCCCAGGCTGGTTGACTCTAGGTTTTCTTGTGGTATCTTTGATTGCTTAGGTTCCCTCATTCCTTCCCACCCCACCCCCACTCTTCCACAAGACTCCCTGAGCTCTGCCTATTGTTTGGCTGTCAGTCTCTGTGTTTGTTTCCATCAGCTGCTGAATTAAGCCTCTCAGAAGCGTCATGCTAGGCTCCTGTAATAATTTAATCTTTTATTTGTAGTTATATAATTATATATGCACTATAATGAAATTAACTTTTCCACAAAAATATACTGTGTAAATTATTTACCATTTTTATGTTTTGCTCCCAGGTTTCACTACGAATGAATCCTGTGATATGTTCTGTATGTAAGAAATAGGAAGAGTAGTGCCTATGTGCCAAGAAGTCTTGAGAGGTCATCCATTCACATATTTAATATGCATTATAACTCTATTATAATCAGATGACAGAAACAAAGACCATTGGGGGGTGGGGAATTTGATCAGTGCCACACAGCTAGTGGGTGGTGGAGTTCAGATATAATGGTGGTCTAACTACCAAAGTCCCTAATCTTTCTAACATATTGTATTGTTAGAGAAAAGTACCAAGACCATTCTGCCTTCTGAATTGTTATGAGGCAGAATTACTCTTATCAAAAAAGACGCGAGGGGGAAATGCGTAAGGATGGTGTGTTCAGGGTGACTATTGCTATAATGAAACCCTGTGACAAAAAGCACCTTGGGGAGGAAGGAGTTTACTTAGTTTACACTTCCACATCACTGTTCATCATCAAGGGAAGTCAGGACAGGAACCTGGAGACAAGAGCTGACACAGAGGCCACAGAGCACTGTTGCTATTGGCTTACTTTCCAAGGCTTGCTCAGCCGACTTCCTTGTAGAACCCAGGATCAACGGCTCAGGAGTGGCACCACTCACAATGGTCTGGGCCCTCCTCATCAATCACCAATTAAGAAATGTCTTACTAGCCTACAGATTGGGAAAGGATTTTCACCAAGCCTATAGCTGACAGAGGGCTAATATCCAAAATTTACAAAGAGCTCAAGAAGTTAGACACCAACAACCCAAATAACCCAGTTAAAAAATGGAGTACAGAGCTAAACAGAGAATTCTCAACAGAAGAATCTCCAATGGCCAAGAAGCACTTAAAGAAATGTTCAAAGTCCTAGGTCACCAGGAAAATGCAAAGCAAAACAACTCTGAGGTTCTTTCTTACACCCCTCAGAATGGCTAAGATCAAAAGCTCAAGAGACAGTACATGCTGGCAGAGCAAGGGGAATACTTCCTCATTGCTGGTGAAAATGCAGACTTGTACAACCATTTTGGAAATCAATTTGGGAGTTTCTCAGACAACTGAAAATAGTTCTACTTCAAGACCCAGTTATACTACTTCTGGGCATGTGCCCAAAGGATGCTCTAACATCCCACAAAGACACTTGCTCAACTATGTTCATAGCAGCTCTATTCATAATAGTCAGAAACTGGAAACAACCTAGATGTCCCTCAACTGAAGAATGGATAAAGAAAATGTGGTTCATCAAGACAATGGAATGTGACTCATTACACTGGGGACATGGAACCTGAAGATGCTACCTCTTGTATCCAGACAGGAACCCCAGTGAGTAAAAGAGACACCAATCCACCAACAGAACTTTCAACCCAAAACTTATCCTGTCTACAAAAAATGCACGCATGGGGGATGGAGCAGAGACTGAGGTAATGGTCAACCAATAACCAGCCCAACTTGAGACCCATCCTGTGCGCAAGCACCACTCTCTAACACCATTAATGATACTATGTTAATGCTTGCAGATAGGAGCCTAGCATGGCTGTCCTCTGAGAGGCTCCATCTAGCTGACTCAGACAGATGTAGATACCCACAGCCAAACAGTGAATGGAGCTTGAGGACTCTTATACAATAAGAAGAAGGACTGCAGGCCTGAAGGTGATAGAAATTCCACAGGAAGACCAACAGTCAACTAATCTGGACCCTTGGGCTTTTCATTTTGAATCACCAACCAAAGAACATACACAGGCTGGATCTAGGTCTCCCTGCTCATCTGTAGCAGATGCAGCTTGGTCTTCATGTGGTTCCCAGACAACCAGAATGGAGGCTATCGCAAAAACTGTTGCTTGTCTGTGGGATATGTTCTTCTAGCTGGGCTGCCTTGTTTGGCCTCAGTGCCAGAGGATATGCCTAGCCTCACAGAGACTTGAAGTGCCAGGGTGGCTGGATACCCAGGGAGGCCCCCACACACTCAGAGGAGAAGGGGATGGGGAATGGTAGAATAATTTTGGGAGGGAGTGATCAGGGGGAGTGCAGTGAGTGGGATGTAAAGTGAATAATTGAAAAAATAAAATTAAATGAAAAAAATGCCTTACAGTTGGATTTTATGGAGGTGTTTTCTCAATTCATGTTCCCTTTTTTTTCAGATAATTCTAGCCTATGTCAAGTTGAAATATACTAGCTAGAATAAATGGGCATTCCAGGCAGAGAAAAAAATATATTATTTATATAATACCAGACAGGAGAAATGATACATGAAGGAAATAATGTATTATTTCTATAAATAATATAGGAAGAGCTAGGAAAAACTTTATGTGTAATAAGTATGGCCAGAGCTATGGTTTCTTGTCATGATGAACTACAAGGCAGAAGACAGGATGGCATGAGTGTAACCAGGCAGGTCACAGGTAGGTTCTATTTTAGTTGCCACCAAAGCCACAGGAACGAATGAGAAATTCTAGAGCAGCGGTCATGAGCCATTAGTGTCACACATCAGATCTCCTGCATATCAGATATTACATTATGATTCATAACAGTGGGAAAATTACAAGTATGACATAGGAATGAAAACAATTTTATGGTTGGGGGTCACCACATCTTGAGGAACTGGATTAAAGGTCACAGCATTAGAAGGTTGAGAACCCCTGGATTAGAGAAAAAAATAAGAACAAGAGATGAAGGGTGGGAAGAGGATAAACCAAAATGAAGCCAGCATAGTATAGAATTTTGTGAAGAATGTGAGAAAACAGTCCGAGAGGTAACAGATGACTCGCTGTCCCGGAATAAAGCATTGGTGATTCAGGAAGGGAGGATTAACAGGGTACAGCGGTTGCTTAAAGAAGCTGAAGTAGTCCAGCATAGCGGCACATGAGAGACAGAGGCAGGTGAATCTCTTATGAGTTCAAGACCACCTTGGTCTACATAGCAAGTCCCAGTCCAGCCAAGGCCATATAGAGACCCTGTCTCAAAACAACAAAACAAACAAAACAAGAACACAAACACAATACAAACAGGGTGGAAATCAAATGCTTATTTATTTGACAGAGGAAATGTCAACTGTTTTGGTATAGTTTTTAATGGTTGTTCAATTATGAGGAAGCATAACCAGAATACAAAAACTGTAAAGCCAAGATGACTGCTGTATAAAAGCTCACCTAGCAAGTAAATATGATTTTAACCATTGGAGAATGGTTTAACGAAGACATGAGTATATCTATGGATCATAGAAAAGGAGACCATAAAAAGATTTGAAAATGTAAGGGAGAAACATGATACTTTTTAAAGCAAGGTCTCAGAGAGTGTTGTCATAGCAGGATTTGTAGGATAATCTCAGGAAAAATGACTAGACAAGTTTTCCCTGGGGACTAACAGGAAAAAAATTGAGGCGGATACAGCTGTGGGCAATTTTGTAGGTGTGGGGGAAGAAAACTGGCAGAAATCATGGCAGCTTGAGTCAGTTTTCCCCATGGAGTGGGAGACACGGATCTCTGATGAAAGCACAGAGGGAAAAGTCTGGAAAGGAATGAGGGTTCAGTAGAATACGTGGGGGAGATGATCACAGACATGTAACAGGATCTCTAGGTGGGACTGATGGCCCTTCTCTATGCAGTTAGAGACCACAGTTTTATAGAAGACATTGGCCATCATATTAGCATAACATTTTATTTCCCTATCAGCTCTGTGTATTGGGAGTAGAAGTGGGCAGAGAAATGATGGGAGAAATTCAGATTATGACTTGCACATCAAATAGGCTTAGAAAGACACGAGTATGAGGAGGCCGAGGTGTCTCGGGAGAAAAGCGACTTCAACCCACAATCCATATTTGTTTAAAGAAATCAAGTCTATAAAGTCTTGTTAGTCCGGGGGGAATGGAGGAGGTCTCTTAATTTGTGCTGAGGCTGATAAACAAGCAAGAATAGGACAGAACAAAATGAACAGAAAAAAAAAAAAAAAAAAAAAAAGAAGAGCCAAAGATAAAACACAAGAAAGGTAGAGATACACACATGTGAAGGTGCTGAAATGCCATAAAGACACAAAACCAGAAAACATATTACATAAGCAAAAGACCTGTACTGTAAAAATGTCCAGACAAAGCATTATAAGCCAACAAACAAACAAACAAACCCCTCCAAGAACATCACTGAGTTCATTTTGTGTTGGCCATCTACTGCTGGGCACGGCGCCTGCCCTTAGACTACATTGGAGAGAACGGTTTTTTCACTTGCAAGTGGTTATCAAGTGGAGATAGCTTCTGGTTAGGGATGCAGGCTGTGCCCACTTCCTCTCCACAACACAAGGAAAGCAGCATATGCACATTTATACATAAAATTATATATATATATACATAAAATTATATATATATATATATATATATATATATATATATAATGAATAAATAATTCTTAAAGACTAGGCCTTACTAATAAATCATAATATAAATTACTATATATTTAGATGAGCAATAAACATGTTAGACACACAACAGTAGAAGTTGTGGAATGACTAAAGCTGTACCTGCATTTATCTAGTATCTCTAGAGTAACTGAATTTCAAGCTTTGGATCTTAGACCAGAAACTTCTTGTGATTTCCCCAGGAACGATATTTGTATCTGAGACGTCTAAGCTGCTTACTAGAATCCAGTTAGTCTATTGCAGCAGTAGTGAAATAGATGCTACCACTAGGAAGGTACTTAATGGGAGATGATTTGAGTTATTTTGCTTAAGCTTCTAACTTAACATCAGAATGTGGCTGAGACAATGGAATTAGTTAAGATCAATGACATTTATTGGGCTCTTTTCTTTTTGTCTAACAGAGGATATCTGACCCAAATTAGGAGTCCCATGAAAACTCAGCATTAGTAACAAGCCTATGAAGCCCCTCCAGAGGAGGGACAATGTGTGCATATTCTGTTCACTGCATATTTATTTAGTACTGAGCACAACAGGTTTTTAAAACTCATTAGGGTATTTTTACGAGTAATTGTTACATATATACACATGCTGGGACTAAGAAGTCATTTTACCTACTTTCTAAATTCTAATGCCGTGGCTTATAATTTTGATAATGAGCCTTTAGATTGATTTTAAAGTAAAAGAAAGAAAAACATTTGACAGGCATGTTAGCATATTCTGCTTATAATCTTCGTAGTTAGAAGGCTGAGCCAGGAGGATTAAGTCCAAGGACAGTCTTGTCTCTGTGGTTTGGTTCTGTCTGAGCAACAAACAACAAGCAAACAACCAAGTCACTACTCAATAAGAAGACATGTAGTAAATATTCTAAGTTCTCAGAGCCCTTGAGAATGGCATCAGGAGAAGGACCAGTCATTCAGAAGAACATGGGTTGGGAAGAAGGAGTTAGATGAAGCTTTACCCCAAGAGCTAAGCCAAGGTGGGCCTTTTGTAACAGCAAGAATTTAGCTTGTACTGTAACAATGATGTACAGATGCTAAAAACCAATTTCTCTGTTTAATTTCAGACATATTCAGAGACAGAGACAGGACAGAGAGAGAGAAGAAGGAGAGGAGGAGAAAGAGAAGGAAGCATTCTTTTTAGAGAGACTGGAGTAAAAAACACCAGGCATGCACAGGCAGTAGGAAAAGCAAATTGTCAACCATTTTAACTATTTCACTAATTTTTTTTCTTTTATATTTCTAAGAAATAAAACTAGTGGTACTTTAAAAAAAAAAAAGAGTGCAATTTGTTCCCTTTTTTTCTCCTTATTTTAGCATTTGTGTTTTGCCCCTGCATTCCAGTTTCTGGGATAATGAATATTTGTGTAAGTTACAACTAAGAGCATATAGAAAACAATTAATTCTTCTTTTAAAAATACATGTGCAGGTGTGTGTGCGTGCATGTGTGTGTGCGCACACGCGCGCACATGTGCGTCTGCCTTATGGAAGGAGAATTGTGGCAGGACAGAAAGACAAACATTCGGAGTTTTCTAAGTTCTCCCTCCCCGCCAATTTCTGATTTTTATATGCCACTTGTAAATGTAATTTCCATTCTTTAATATCCATTCACTTCACTGCTAATACTTTTTGAGCACCATAGGTGACTTGAAATTAAATCACATACATCTTTCTTTTATGCATTAAGGTGTTAGTATTGAGGATTAATGAGCTTTACTCTCAGTACCGAGATCATTCTTTGGAAGTTAGTGACATCAGGACATGTTAACTCTTTCTAGCAAAGAAATAAACTTCACAAGAAATGAGAATTTTAACTGTGAAATACACTAATACATTCAGCAGTGGGAAATTTATTCACAGAGACATGCTTTTTCCTTTTGACTTCTTTGAGACTTAGATCAATAGTACTAACAATACATACAGATCTTTATATTCTAGAAACTTCATACTGGCAATAAAGATAAATAGAGCCTCATATAGTTACGTGATTCCCTTGGACCTGGACTTAGAGGCAGTGGTGAGCTCCCGGATGTGGATGGTATCACCCAAATTCAGGACCTCCACATGAACAGGGTACATTTTTACCCTTTAAGTCATCTCTCCAGCCCCTGAGGAAGTACACTTTACAATGGCATTTAAAACTATTGTTGTTGCTGAGACAGGATCTAATTCTTTAGGATGGCCTTGAACTCACAGAGATCCACCAGTTTCTGCCTCCCCATTGCTGGGATTAAAGTCATGCATCACCACACCTGGCAAAAATATTCTTTTCTGTTTGTTGGTTTGATTGATACAGGGTTTCTCTGTGTAGCCCTGGCTGTCCCGGAACTCACTCTGTAGACCAGGTTGGCCTCAAACTCAGAGATCAATTTGTCTCTGCCTCCTGAGTACTTAAATTTAAGGCATGTGCCACCACTGCCTAGTTAACAAGAAATCATTCTTAACTGGGTACAAAGAGGGTACTTTAAACTTGTCTCAAGACAGAAATCCTTAGGGGTTAAAAAAAATACTTTATAAAGTAGAATGCATGAACACTGTAACGTATTGTTGTTTTTTCCTTAGGTTACTTCAGTCCTAGCCAATATGGAATGTCTGCCTCTTCAGGCATGTGCTTTGTTTCCCAAAGGAAGAAATAGTGTCATGAGTTGGTCACCTAGGCAGCATCATTAAACAGTGGCTATAAATCTCTGCTAACAGCCCGTCTGCATCCTCTACTTTTGAAACAGAATAATTAGCAAATTTTTTTCCATATGCTGCTACTATCTTTCTATTTCTAAACTTCTAAATATTCACATTCCAGCCTGGTTCAGACATTTCTACCCAATATGAATGGCATCGGCTCAGGAGCTCATCTGCTGTTTGCCCAGCAGAGGAGTTACATATTGCCTTTTGAAGAATGACACCTCGAGCTGCAGCCTTGCCATCTGGCCTGTCTTTGAATGGCTTGAGATGCAGCTCTAAAGCATAAGCTTCAAGATTCCGAATAACTTTGGACATTCTGACTTTTTGCACTACACTCCGTGGAGAGTTTAATTATGTGAGAAATGGGGTTATATAATCTAAATTGCTATCATTCCAGACAAACTCTCAAGGGTATTTCTATTATTCCCCGAGAAGAATCTGTTGAAGCCTTTCCCTTCTTTGGCAGTTCAGTTTCTGGAAGCCAATTTTGATGAGTTTTATATCTGCTACCTGGCAGTACTGTTCTCCAACTTAATATTTTTTCTCATAAGTTTATAAGTTAGGGTTACACAGAAAGAAAATGAAATTAGATCTTCGCACTGAACTAAAGACATTCTATTAATGGCATGGTGTTTTTTCTATCCTTTAGGGAGAGAATCTTAAAACCCTGATTTCTTTACCCTGCACATCTTTTTGGTCACTAAGTCGTATTTTCTCATAGTGCTTCTAATATCAATCTCTCCCTCCTGTTCTCACTACTTCCAGTCATGCCAGAACATCGTCTGTCTTCTCATGCTGCTTTGCGACATTCACGTCTTAGCTGGTACTTTTACTTCTAACACCAATGTGTTTTAGCTAATCTTCTAACAAAAGGTTGGCTGAGGTCCCTCGATTGCTATGATCAATCATCTATTATTATAATTATATAGTCATTAAAAACTACTCTATAGTGGTTCTTACCCCTATCACATGAAATTCAGTTACTCTGCATATTTTGAAAACTCTGGGTAATTCAGCCAAGCCTTGTCATTCATGGGAACCTCTGTTTCTGTCAGGTGACCTCTGAACTTTTCTCAGATTATATTCAGGTGTAGACTTAACTTTATTCATGTGACTTTTTGTTTCTGTATTTCCTCTCTTCCTTCTTTTCTGCTAACCCACACCCCATATTCTCTATAGGGTACGTCTGCTCTTGTTGATGCTTTTATTCTCCTGTTATCTACACTGAAAAGAGAAAAGGAGACAGTACCAGTGTGCCCTATGAGATAATAAATGAATGAGGTGGAAGATGCAGCACCAGTATCATATGTAGATACAAGATTTCAGATTCTCTTTAACTCAGTTATTTCATTTGCCAAAATGGCACTTTCTTCAAATATTTAGTACAGTGTGTTCAATGTAGCAGTATGTAGGGAAAAAAAACCTTCAAAGTATTTTGCTTAAGAATATTGATGCTATAAACCAGGAACAAAGGAAGTATGTCATACTTTTAATATATCTCACTAAATTTAGTATATTAACAATACATGGCATGGTTTGTGTGCATTATATGTGCATGCAGGTGTTCTCACACATGAATGCATTTGTGCAGGTCAAAGGTTCTCATTGGGTGTCTTCCTTAATCATCTTATGTTTTTATTTTAAACTTTATCTATTTTTAGTTTTCATGTGTATGGGTATATGTATGTATGTATGTATATATGTATGTATATATGTAGTATGTATGTATGTATGTATGTATATGTGTATGTATGTATGTATGTATACCACTGAGCGCTCAGTACCCATGGAGGCCAGAAGGCATGGGGCTCTCTGAAACTGGAGTTATAGATGGTTGTGAGCTTCCATGTGCATGCAAGGAACTGAACCTAGCAAGAGTAACAAGTGTTATTAACTATGGCACCATCTGTCTAGCCCCTCTAGTCTACAGGGTCTCTCAGTGAACCTAGAACTTACTGTCTAAGCTTGCTTGCCAGCCAGCAAGCCTCTGGGATCTGTCCTACCCCCAAGATCTAGTGTTTCAGAAGTGAACCACCATACCAAGCTAATTGTATGGGTGGTGGGGATCAGAACTCAAGCTCAGATGCTTGCACTGCCAGAACTTCACTGAATGGGTCAGCTGCCCAGCCCCATGATATGACTTTCAATAAACCATATTTATTCTTAGTAATTACATAACAAACTTGAAAGTCAACCCCAAATTTATTGTCCCTTCTACACTGTTCCATGTTTTTCACTAAAATAAGACATCTTCCCAAAATGTGATGTTTTAAATTTTATGTATCAAGTGGTAAGATTGTATTCGCAATTATGAAATAGGAAGATAAACTATGACAAACTATATAAAAATGGAATCGTCTTATTAGTAAGTGTTCCCTTTCAGCAAAGTGCTTCCAAATGAGTAACATTTACAATGCTATTTTCATGTACTAAAAGATTTAAATCATCCACATTAACTGGTCATAAGCATTAAATGACTTTCCATAAAGCAAATTACTAACTCCTTTCTAAGTGTTTACCTTCTATCCAAAGATTTCAGGGCAGCTCTTAGTAGAGCACGTGCTCTGCCTTTCCTTAGTTCATGATTTTCTGGTCTTGTATGCATATATGTGTATATACATACATATGCATTACTGATATATGTATATCATATACACTACATATATTTATATATGTAGGCAGCAAAGGCATAGACAGTTTGAATAATATTTCCTCAGTACTTGTATCATATAATAAGTAAATTCAAATGGCTTATAAATGTTATTATGCACATATTATAGATTTTATAAATTTGCTCATTTTTATCATAGGAAGTATATTTTAATTCATAAGAAAAAACATGAAAAAATTATCTATTTGCTAAATAAAAAAATCCACTGTTATTTAATGAAAGGTTATATATACTGACAGACATGTCATTATATGCTAAGTGATAATTGGTTTATAAAGTTGTATGTATTATATAAAATATTTTATAAAAAGCTCAAGTTGCTTAACTATTTTAAGTGTTTCTAAATTTAACATTTATTTATTTGGTAGTTTGAATGTTTAAAATTTTAAGTGTTTAGTGTATCAAAAAGATAATTGGTATGTGGAGGTACAGTAAGAAAGGCCCTGTACGGAGCCCGAGGTAGCTGTCTCCTTGGAGGTCTGCCAGAGTCTGACATATCCAGAGGCGGATGCTCGGAGCTAACCATTGATCTGATCAAGGGTTCTCAATGGAGAAGTAAGAGGACTGAAGGAGCTGAAAGGGTTGGTGGCCCCAAGAGGAGAGCAACAGTGCCAACCAACCAGAGCTCCCCAGGGTCTAAACCACCAGCCTGGGAGCACAAAGGGAGGGAGGGACCCATGACTCCAGCTATATACTTAGGGGAGGATGGCCTTGTCAGGCATGTCGGGGAGAGGAGATCCTTGGCCCAATGAAGGCTGAACACTGAGCGGGGAGGAATTCGAGGGTGGGGAGGGGGGAGGAGGGTAGGTGGGGGCACACCCTTGTGGAGGCAGGAGGGGGGGATGGGATAGGGGGTTCCTGGGTGGTGTGGGGAATGAGGTGAGGGGATAAAATCTGAAATGTAAACATAATATCCAATGAAAAATATGAAAAAAAAAAAAAAGAAATGCCCTGCATTTGATACCTAGTACTTGTTTTGAAAACAAAAAAAACAAAAAAAACCAAAAAAAACCCCAAGAAACCAAAGCCCAGCAAAAGCCACTTGAACACAAAAAATAACAACCCTTCCAAGTATTTAATATTTCTCTCGGTCGAGAAAAACACAGCGATATAACTACTAATGTTGACAATGAGAGGCAAACAAATGAGGAAGAACTCATCGTCTTGTTTTCCTCCTTTCCTTGCTGAAGTCACCCACCACAGGGTTGCCATGTTGCTCTGCTGAGAGAGAACGCAGCTCCCAAGTCACATCTGACTGTCTACAAGATTTGCATCAGCTACGCGTACCGTGTGGGTTTCATACTTCAACTTCTAAACTGCCAGATATTTACCAGAAAAACAGACTGAGGAGCACATGGTACGCCAAGTGGAAGATCTGACCATTATTTTGAAGACAACAAAGGCCCCACATCGTTCTGGGCTGAGCATTTACCACAGTCCCAAAACGTCCTGCACTTGGCTAGATTGCCTTTTACAGTCAAGGCTGTACCTCAGGTACCAACCTTTAATCTGAACCAGTCAAATCTGGCGTCACAGGGTTCAGCTCTTTCACTGTGTCTTGATCCTGTTTGTTTTATCCTTTAAGGATATTTGCTTTGGAAGAGACAACTCACGGCTGAAGAACTATGACTAAATAGCTTATTTGCTAAGAGCAACCAATCTGAACCGGCATTAAAGTATGAGAACAATTATCTATTGACCTCTAATTAATAAAAATGATTTGGTAAAGAAGGAAGTACAACAAAGCTTATGTTTACAAAGTAGCCTAATGACTTTTAAAAGTAATGTATTTAATAAGAATAAATCTTAGATGAACAACTTAAAAGAAGACATTTGGTCTCAGTTATCATAAATTACTACAATTTAAGAAATAAGCCTGACAACTGGAACCGAAAAGCAACTCTGTTAAACATACACCACTTCCTCCTCCTCCTCCTCCTCCTCCTCCTCCTCCTCCTCCTCCTCCTCCCCCTCCTCCTCTTCTTCCTCTTCCTCCTCCTCTTCCTCCTCCTCCTCCTCCTCCTCCTCCTCCTCCCCCTCCTCCTCTTCTTCCTCTTCCTCCTCCTCCTCCTCCTCCCCCTCCTCCTCTTCCTTCTCTTCTTCCTCCTCCACCACCTCCTCCTCCTCTTCCTCTTCCTTCTTTTCCTCCCCTCTTCCTCCTCCTCCATCTCCTCCTCCTCTTCTTCCTCTGCTTCCTTCACCACCACCATCACTACCACCACCAACACCATTACTAGAAACCATGGAAAGGCTGAAGAGATTGACCAGCAGTTAGAAAGTGCAAGCTATTCTTGTAGAGGACTCAAGTTCAGTTCCCTGAGTGACTGTAATTCTACTCCGGGAGGTCCTCTTTGGCCTTGGTGGGCACCTGCACTCATATACACATACATATACACACAATTAGAAAGCATTTTAAGAACAAGGAAAATGTGTATAGGTAAAGAAGGAAGTACACAAAGTAAATGAAATTATCTACTAATAAAGAGTTCTGACAAATAAATGACAATTGATTCACAGTCCAAAAGAAAAATGTAAAAGGGTCATCAACAGGCAAGTCACATAAAAACAAAGCTAGCCAATAAACATAAACAGTTGCCAAGCCTTATTAAATAGATGCATATCACATTGCAACAAAATTTTATCAAAGAGTTGGAAGGTTTAACTTGCTTTCTCCTCCTCAAATGGTATCTGTACAGGGTAACAGTCTGTATTCAAACTGTACTTTCCTTTTACTTTTGGTACGAGGATTGAACTCAGGGCCTTCAGTATGTAGAGTGTGCACTGTGCCTCTGAATGGCACTGTCAGCTAGCAAATGGTTCCAGAGTCAACACACTCACAACACGTCTTTTTGGATTCATGTGTTCGCATATAGTTTGCCTAAAACTGATTCACTGAGATAAAAATTTGTCCAGTATAATAAGGAATTATTCAAGTACCAGTCATAGAATGTACTTAGCCTACTTGGTAAGCTGGAAATGTGAGCTCTCAGGAAGTTTTCCTATAATAATAACAAGAGGCAGAAAATTTCAGAGCAAGATCAGAATGCTGTCTTGAAAAAAGTCATCAGGACTCATAGGTCTGTAACAAAAATTATTAGGTTTTTATAATTGTATACTTTGCACATGGTAGGGGAATATTTGCTCAGTATTCTAAGGCATTCTGTCAATTAGTAGACAGCAAACTGTTATATCCCCCCTTTTTGAAAAATATTTTACTTAAAGATATGTAAAGAAATCTTTAACATTTATCTGTATGATGTAGAATATACTTTTTCAAGAAAGTTATTCCTTCAATAACACATCCTGATAGAATAGATTCATATGTATTTTTGGCTGTTTTGGTTAATAATAAAACTGCCTATAAGTACATATTATTTTGTGTGGGTTGTATGTGTTTATGCACATGTGGGTATATATGTGTAGGGGAAGAGAGCACAGATGTGCACCTACATGTGAAGGCTATATGTCAATCTTGGAATCTTGGGTGCCCTTACTCAGAAGCTGTCTACCCCATCAATCCATCTAACCATCTATCCACCCATCTGTCTGTCTGTCTGTCTGAATATATGTCTATCTATCTTTCTATCTATCTATGTATTTAAGACAGGGTCTCTCACTGGGACCTAAGGCCCACTTATTCAGGTAGGCTGTCAAGTCCTCAAACTTTGAGATCTTCTTCTCTCTTCCTTTCTGAACTGGGATTACAAGTCTGCACTCCACATTTGAATATTTAAATGACTGTTAGGGATTGAATTTCAGACCCTGTGCTTGTGTAAGCACTTTAACAACTGAGCTATTGCCCCAGCTCCAAACTATATATTTTTTGAGTACTGTAAATAGAATTTTAAAACATAATACTAATATAGCTGTTGCCCAACAGTGGGGATATGGAAAACTACTCAGGAGAAGAGACCACCTCCAGTAGTCAAACAGAACCCCCACCCCCAGTGGAGGGATGGGGACATCAATCCAGCTACAAAACATTTGACCTCAAATTGCTCCTGCCTAAAACAAATGCAGGGAGAAAAATGGAGCAGAGACTGAAGGAATGGCCAACTAGTGACAGGCCCAACTTGGGATCCATCCCATGGGTGGGCACCAATCCCTAACACTATTACTGAAGCTATGATGTGCTTGCAGTCAAGAGCTTAGCAGAGCTGTCCTCTGAGAGGCTCTACCAGCAGCTGTCTGAGACAGATGCAGATGCAGCCAAGCACTGGATGGAGGGCAGGGACCCTGATGGAAGAGTTAAGGGAAGGATGGAAGGAACTGAAGGGGATGGCAACCCAAAAGTAAGACCAACAGTGTCAACTAACCTGGGTCCCTGGGAGCTCCTAAAGAGTGAGCCACCAATGGAAGAGCATACAGAAGCTGGTCCAAACCCCCTACACCCCCACCCACCCCAACTTCCTTGTCTGGTCTCAGTAGGAGAGGATTACCTAATCCTGTAAAGACTTGATGCCATAGGGTAGGAGGGATACTGGGGGATGGACTACCCTCTCAGAGGTAAAGGGGAAGGGGGATGGGAAGAACTCGCTGGGGGGTGGGGGGACCAGGAAGGGAGGGCAACATTTGGGATGTAAATACATAAAACAAATTAATTAATAAAAATAATTATGAACCACAAAAATGACCAGCAGGACAAGATATTCTGAAAGGCATATCTTTCACTAAGAAAAAAAGTTGTAAAAAACTATACAATGAAAATTCTCCTAAGTTTTTTCTTTTCAATGTGCATGAGTGTTTTGCCTGCATGTATGTCTGTATACTTCTTGTGTACCTAGTGTCCACAGAGGCCAAAAGAAACTATTGAATCCCCTAGAAGTTACAGAGGTTGTGAGCCAATGATGTGGGTACTGGGATTCAAACAAGGGTCCTCTGGAAGAGCAGTCAGTGCTAAGCCATCTCACAAGCCCCAATCAAGGTTCATTGTAAAATTATGTAATATAATAATTCAGAGGTCATAAAAAGTCATCTGTTCTGAGGTCTGTTTTTGAAGCAAAAAAATAAAGTTGTGTTAATATTTTCCATTTTTAAAAATAGAACAGCTTAAAGACTTCTGGATATATAGCAACAGGGAAAGTAAAGCTGGGGTAAAGATGAGAGGCTGTGTGGGACTCAAGTCTCCAGTTAGGTAGGTTATTATGAAGTAGAAACAGCCAGTTAACACATGGGCTTTGAATAATTTTTCTTTTATCAGTTATATGTTTAATTCTCATTATTTTAATTTTTAAAAGAAATATTTCTTTTATTATTTTATGTATATGGGTGTTTTACCCACATATGTGTATGTGAATCAAGTGCGTGCCTGGTGCCTGTGAAGGTCAGAAGTCTTTGGATGCCCAGAGACTTGGGTTACAAATGGTTGTGAGTCACCACGTGTGTTCAGGGAATTAAACTCAGGTTCTTGAGAACAAATGCTCTCAACTGCTGAGCCAACGCTTCAGCTCCGACTTCTTGTTCTGAATGTACCATTGGATGTTTAGCCAGAGGCAGCATAGATGCTGATACGACCTAATGTGGGAAATGATAAATTTAAAATTCAAGTCACTATATCAGTAAGTTGCATTGTGAGGTCAAATTATTCACATTGCTTAGTTTTCGTATGTTGTAGTGAGGGCCAAACTACCCATAACATCTTTATGAAATGTTAGCAAACGAAGGCAGAAAACTCTTACTTTATTTTCAAAGTCAAATGTGAGAATGCAAACACTGTTTCAGAAGTGGCCTCTCCACAGCCCAGCTGTACTTCCATCTTTTTTACTTATTTCCACCCTATGCCGATCAATACACCTTGGCAAAACTCAACAGTTTAGCTTTCCTTACATCCTCGTACATCTAACTAATATTAGTAATATCATATTTAAAACATTATAAAGCAATCAATGTAAATTAACTTCTTTTCTTGGGCTGAGGCAAAAGAGGTGCTTGGAACACTACCTAGAGATTCATGCACAGTTATTAAAGAGATTCAAGACTCAGGATGGCTGAGAAGTGTTGGCGAAAAACTGCTAAGGTTTTTGATCATTTTAAAGCCGGAAAAGTTTCAATTAATGATGGAGGAGGCAAAACACCGATTTTCACACTGTCAAGTGAAATGCAGCAAGCTGGAGCAACTGGTTAGCTTTATTAAGGTATCTTATTAAGATGGCTTATTAAGTTCCTCGCTGCTGTTTTCATAGGGCTTTAGATGGATACCAAACTTTAAAATGTAGGATTCTTTCCTTCCTAACTTTCATAAAAGTCATATATAATTAGCACTGAATGAAATTTTCTAATGTCAACATTTCAAATTTTGATTAACAGGGAATACAAATCAACCTTATTCAAGTTTAATTCAAAAGACTAGCAACATCCTTTGGGAGACTAGTAGAGATAATATATCAATGCAACTTCAAATTTCAGACTAAGCCACAGGCCTACAAAGTAAAGTAATATTCAACTTATTAAGCTGGCATGGTGACAGGCATGTTCTCTGCCGGATTTAAGTTTGATTCATAAAACCATACATCCCACAAATTGAAATGAACATTTAGGGTCTCGGATGTAATCAGAACCCTTGCATTGATGTATATGTTGTCTGGTTTACCTAGAGCCTGAAAGGTGATTATAACAAAGATAAAGCAACAGTTGACAAACAAAAGTGGTACAGGTGCCAACCAGAATGCAGACAGTAGTAGTTTTTATGCACACCATACATCTTGCCAAATTCTAAAGGCTGGGAAGAAGCCTTAATCAACCAGACCTGTACCACTGTATTTCATAAGAAGCAACACCATTCACTGGAAACCAGAGTAAGATAGGAGAGCTCAGAAAGTTACTGCTTATTATTATGTTTTAAGGAGTGAAGATGAATTAGGAGTCTATTTCTCCCAACAGCTATGCTGCTTCATCAAAATTTTAAACTTCATCCAGCAGTGGTGGCGCACGCCTTTCATCCCAGCACTTGGGAGGCTGAGGCAGGTGGATTTCTGAGTTCCAGGCCAGCCTGGTCTACAGAGTGAATTCCAGGACAGCCAGGGCTACACAGGGAAAACCTGTCTCAAAAAACAAAAGCAAGCAAGCAAACAAACAAACAAAGACAAAAAAATGTAAACTTCAGATATGTCTCACCTTTCAACTTAGTAAAATGACATTATCATCTACAATGTTTACATTCAAGAATGGTACAATAAAGTCTCCAAGAATTTTGCCCCTCATCAGTGTTTTTAAAAAGTTTCCCGTTTTGTGTTGGGGCTGCATTTACAGCTGTACAAACCTACTGAAGCTGGGTGTGACCAGCGGCTGTAACTTGTCATGCCTGGATAGTCTAATATTGATATGGGGTTTCAAGGTGATATTTTGCCTTGTAGTGGGTATCCTTGAAAGACTAACATTGATGAAGGTTGGAGAGGTTAGTTCTGTGGCGAGAGCTCAATGACAGAGCATTGCCTGTCTGAGCACACAGGTTCCACTCGCAGCACTAAAAAAAAAAACCACACAAAGAAACCCAAGCAAAACCTGAACCATACAGAATATTTAAGTCACAAATATTTTCATAATTCGTTTTAAAGAAGAAACCCCTAATTATTTTTGAAGACACTGAATATTCTAAATTTCCATGTACATTTTTCTCTGTGGTTTAGGGTCTCACTATGCTGCCCACACTGGCCTTAAACTCAGAATGCTTCTGTCTTAACCTTCCAAATAGTGGGACTGCAGACCTGAGCCCTACACCCAGCCCCACACTAGTAACTTTCTACTAATTGCCTGGCTGACTAATTGTCTCTGTTTAAATTAATCTTATTGAGGGTCATTAGATGGTGATTTTCAAATTCTGTTATTTTACCTAAATTTATAACTAATATTTCTCTGTACAAAAGGATTTTTCCTTTTAGTAACCTTTTTATTTTTTCAGTATCTTTGTAGGCTCCAAGATTAAGAGTTCAACATCCTATAACTCTAGTTCCTTCTCCAACACCCAAAATTGTTCCAAACCTATGAAGCTGGTTCCAGTGTCCCTCCATACAAGAGCATATATAAATGAAGTATAATTTGATATCAAGGACAAATGATAATCACACTCAGTACATGCTTTACATTGAATCAATTATATTCTCAATTCCTTTTAATAAAAAATTGTTATAAGAAACTAAGTTTTGGACTACATCTATGGTTGTAAAAGATCTTAGTGGATAGAGCTCAGGAAAATATTTTAAATCATGAGTTCCTATTGATAGTTCTAGCTCAAATTTAATGTTGAAACATGTTTTTCCTAATGGCATTTATTTTTTATAGCTAAAAGCTTACTGCTTAATATTATTATTGCATACTTGATCAATCCAAAATATATAAAAAATCATTTTAAAATGTTGATGCCAACTATGAGCAAGACTATACATTTATGATTTCTTTTCACTCCTTTTGGTCCTTAGAATACACAGCCATGAAGACAGGCAGAGTATGATCATCAAGAGTTCCTCAGGGCTGGTCCAATGGCTATGGGAAAGGTATCTGCTGTATAAGCCTGGTGACCCGAGTTCAATACCCAAAGCCACATAAAGGTGAAAGGAACGGGACTCCACCAAGTTGGTCTCTGATCTGTACATGTGTGCTCACCCTCATCATGTATACGTGCAAAATAATAAAACGTTAAGAATAAAAACACACTTCAGTAAATTACTTTCTCTTTACAAGGATCTCGTTGGGTATTATAGCTATATATTTATTGCTATTTGCATTTATTTTTAGGTGAGTCTATTTTAGTTTCTGAGTATGTAAAATACTGATATAGTTCTAACACTAGAACTGGAGGCAATATTTTCATTGGTTTCTGGTTATTTGTCCTGTTTCTCTTATTCCTCTTATTCCAGGGTAAGTAATTTATTTTTTAAGTTAACAGATTTGTCCTGAAAACTAATCAAGCTCATTGTCTAGGCTGAGCTGTCTATTCTTTTAATAGTTACATTCTATTTTCTTATGAGAATATATCACTGTCTTAGTTATATCACTGTCTTAATTTCTGTGAATAGACTCCATGACCAAGGCAACTCTTATAAGGACAACATGTAATTGGGGCTAGCTTAGAGGTTCAGAGGTTCAGTCTATCATCAAGGCAGGAACATGGCAGCCTCCAGGCAGGCATGGTGCAGGAGAAGCTGAGAGTTCTACATCTTCATTTGAAGGCTGCTAGCAGAATACAGGCTTCCAGGCAGCTAGGATGAGGGTCTTGAAGCCCACACCCACAGTAACACACCTACTCTAACAGGGCCACACCTTCTAATAATGCCACTCCCTGGGCCAAGCATATACAAACCATCACATTCTACTTCCTGGCCACCATAGGCTTATCCAAACATATAAGTCTATGGGGGCCATTCCTAAACATAGCCTAATACAAAATATTATGAGAGTAAGATAATGGCTATTGTTACTTTGTAGGAAATTGTCTGGGCAACTACTCGTAGTGCACTGAATAGAGAGTATTTTGAGTTGGAAGCTCACCCAGATCATAGTATAGAGTAATAGCCTGATGTTGCTAGCATGAATAGGACTCCTAAATTCCAACTTCCAAAGTCCCCATAGTCTATAGCAGTCTGAACAATGTTAAAAATCTAAAGTTCAAATTCTCTTCTGAGATTCATCCAATCACTTAACAGTAACTCTCAAAGCAAGACAGGAAACCAGATGGGCAAGCTCTAAACTCTGCATCTCCATGACTGATGCCATCAAAGCAGTCTTCAAATCTCCAACTCTTTTTCCATCTTTGTTGACTGCAACAAACTTCTTTCTCCTGGGCTGGTTCCACTCCCTGTTAGCAGCTTTCCTCAGCAGACAGCTCATAGCTCTGGGGTCTCCAAGGCAACTTCAGTGTTACAGCTTCTTGTTCCAATGTCTGGGATCCACACATGATCTTCCAGACTCCTCCTAAGGACTGATGCCTCTTCTCCAGCTCTGCCCTCTGTAGCACTCTAAGCTCAGGTTGATCCACTGCTGCTGTTCTTGGTGGTCATCCTGTGGCACTGGCATCTCTAATACACTGGGGTTTTCTGCTGCAACAAGGCTTCACTAATCGTTTCACACAGGCTCTCTTCATGGCGCCAAGCATGACTCCTTCAGTCCTGGGTCATCAACTACAACTGAAGCTGCACCTTGGCCAATGGCCTTCCATAGCCTCTCACAGTCCCAAGCCTCAGCTGCTCTTCATGATCTCTTCATGCCTTCAAGGCCAGTATGACTTGGGTGACTCTTACACAGTACCAAGTCCAGCTGCAGCAGGAGGTACAACCTTAGCTATCTCTGGAACATAGTTTCTTAGTGCTCTCAGAAAACACTTCCCAGAAGATTTCACCTCAGCGATAGTGGTCTCTTCTTAATCACTACTAATTTCTTACCCCAGCTAACCAGCAATTATCTAGTAGTCCCTTCTATTCTAGACTCTAAAGCCAGAGTCACATGGCCAAAGCTCCCAAATTCTGCTGCTTCCTAGGGCTGGAACATGGCCCGTTGTAATACATTATTACCAGGTTTCTGTTATCCAACTCCTTCACTGCCTAAGCTTGGCTGTCCTGGAACTTGCTCTGTAGGCTGACTTTGAACTCAGAGATCTGCATGCCTGTCTCCTAAACATGGGATTAAAGGTATGGTCTGCCAAATCTGGATTTAAGTTTTTCTTCACCTAGAACTTAGTTTGTTCTAGGCTGGCCTTGAACTCAGAGATCTGCTTATCTTTGTCTCCTGGGATTAAAAGCTTGTGCTACCCAGCCTGGACCTAAATTTAGCTGGGTGGGATCTTTCCCCAAGGGCACTGCTCTCTTATTTCAATTTAAAATCCTTGAACACAGGATTCAGCTCCATTTCACTTCCTGGTGTCCCTTTAATACTCAAACCACATATTTTATATTTTTCCTTTCTCAGCTTGCTATGCTTGTTTAAAATGCTCTTCATGAGACTTAACCAGAGAGCTAAGTCTATGATGGGCATCTATGAGACTTCCTTTCTCAAAGCAATTAATCTGAGTCTCTTCACCTTAGCCTCAGGCTAACTCTTCAGACAAGGGCAAAAAGTAGCCACATTCTTCACCAAAATACCATAAAAACTGTCCTTAGGCCACATACTGAAATTCTCCATTGAAACCTCTTTGGCCAGGTCTGCACAATTCACATCACTCTCAGCAACAAAGTCTTCCATATTTCTACTAGGATACGCATTAAGCCTCATTTAAACCAGGTCACTGCTTTCCAAATCCAAGGTCCCCAAAATCCACATTCTTCTAATCAGAAGCATGGTCAGGCCTATCACAGCAATACCCAAGTCCCTGGTACAAACTTCTGTCTAGTTAGGGTTTTACTGCTGTGAACAGACACCATGACCAAGGCAACTCTTATAAGGACAATATTTAATTGGGGCTGGCTTACAGGTTCAGAGGTTCAGTCCATTATTATCAAGACAGGAACATGGCAGTGTCCAGGCAGGCATGGTGCAGGAGGGGCTGAGAGTTCCACATCTTCATCTGAAGGCTGCTAGCAGAATACTGACTTCCAGGCAGCTAGGATGATTGTCTTAAAGCCCACACACAGTGACACACCACCTCCAGCAGGGCCACAGCTTCTGCTAGTGCCATTCCCTGGGCCGAGCATGAGGGTCATCACAACCACTATTTGTGTTGTTTTCACTTGCTACTAGCAGTAATAATTTTTGAGTCATTTCATATCTATGGAGGTCTACATGCAGGACAGGGCTCCAGAAGGCATTTCCCACAAAGGGTAAGCACATGTGTCCTTTACCGCCCAGCCCTCTCTTCTTTGGGGAATTGCTTTACCACTTTGCCTTCCCATGAGTAATAAAGAAAAATGCACATAACTTTTTGCTTTCACTTTCCAAGATTTATGCTTACAAACAATCTCCTCCTCAAAAGGCTAAAACATTAATACTTTTATTGTTATTTCTGGACACAAAGATATAATTATAAATTTGAAATTTAACATCTATATCTTAGGTAGGAGTGTAATTTTTTTATTAAACTTCTATGAATATGATTATCTGATCCTTCAGCTATGCTTTGAAGTACAGCAAGCAACCCACTGGTTCCATCTTCCAGATGGGAACACTGAGAGGCAGCTCAGCTTACCCAGCATCTCATAGCAAGCCAGGGCTCTGTTACTCCACTGATGCTTCTATTAGATGTGAAGCTGCATCCCCTTTAACTTGCAGGTCTAGTCTACCAGTTTAACATGTATTCCTTAACTTGCTACACAAAAATAGTTAGTGATATAGACAATTATATTTACTTCATGAATAGCAGAAATAAAAAGATTACTGAGTTAGCCTTATATGTTTAGTTTATTGTAGATAAAGCTTCTATTGTTTGGGTTTAATAAGAACTTTATAGACTATCCAACTCTAGTAACAAAGTTACCTGTGGAAAAAATAGATCATATTTTAATTTAAAGGATCACTCAATTATATAAATACAAGCGACAAGTCAAATATGAAAGTTTTTTATATAGAAAAATGCTTATTTTCTAAGATGTTTATAATGTTAAGTGAAAACAAGCAAAAATATAACTTCAAGACTGAGTCAGTGTTCAAAGGCTAACCAGTAGCTCTTTTACATTCCCCGGAAAGGGAAGACAAAGTTCTGTTCATGTACAAAACCGTCTAACCTACTGTTGTGATAATACTGACATCTCCCTGTCAACCTGTCAAATGGCAACATGTCTACCAAGTGAGTGTCATAAAAATACTAACAGGTGACATTCATCAGCACTGTAACTGGGTCCCCAAACAGAAGTCATGAGACCAGTGAGCATAAATATAAGCCCTAATTTTGTCTCATTTTCATAATGGAGACTATTCAACACAAAGTACAATCTGTATGCTAAAGATGACATTTATTTTTGAACTTACAAAATAAAGACACTCAACCCACATGTAATAGGTATTCTCTTTATTCTTTATTCTTTTTGTTTTTGAGGCACTGACCTATATGCTCATCTAAAACTTAACACCATATCTTTGCGTTATTAAATCTTTGTTTTCATCTATTAGTATTCACCAAAGTGCCATTTTATAAAACCGCTCGCACACTGAATAGCTAAGGCTGGAGGTGACCATCTGCAGCTTTAGAGTCTGCCTTTGAATCAATGAAAAGAGCTTTATGTTTTCATTGCCAAGTTTGATTCTTGTGGTCATTAGGCATTCCCCTCAGATCGCATCAATGAAGCCGTACTCTCTTACGCCCATGTGTTAAATTCTCTTCTCCTCATGGTTTCCTTTGCCAGTTCTACTCAAGAATGACTACTGGGTCTTAGCCACATTCTTCTCACAGCTGTGTTAAAAAAGAGCACCAGAAAGTCTTCCTAAAACCCATATGTGTATCTGGTCAGTTCTCTGTCTTAGGGTCACCTCACATTGTGGTGTGATTATACAGAGATTCATTCTTCTTCTTGAACGGCACCTCTCCCATCACTCTGGGAAAGATTAGGCCCTCTGAGACTCAGTAGTGGGGAACTTGGAAAGCAGACGTGAAAACACAACTCAGTTTAGAAAGAAGATTACCTTAAGAGAGATGTTTAGAGATATTAAATGTTATTTGTTATTCTTACATATTTTATAAATAATAATATAAAGAGAAATCATATATGGTTTATGCATGCTTCCAGGATACTTCAGAGGAAATAGTAAAATATCACAGTATTCTATGAACTATTAATAGTTTGTACAACTTCCCAAAAATCGTAAAAAAATTAAGATTATTAAGTTATAAAGTATCATTTGAATTTTAAATTTAAATCTTAACTTTTTCGTGTCAGCTGTTCCACAGACACATCTGATAAGTCAGTGTAAAGACTTCTTCATTATACTTTACTTAGGCTAAGAAGAGATGGGAAATCTGCCTCTGTCGAGTTTAAGGATCCATAGCTGGAGATGGAGGAATAGATGGCTTAGTGGTTGACAATATACAACAATGTAAGAATGAGGAAAGTAGGATGCAGCTGGTACTCTATACAGCAGCATTAGGACGACTTCCCTTTTGAATGTAAGGGATCAAGAATAAAGTTAAGTATATAACGTGTTCATAATTTCACCATCAAAGTTATGCTGAAGCAAGCAAAGTTTTTTTTTTTTATGGATTTATTATTGGGAAAATCTCTGCCCCAGAAGAAAGCAGTAGTCAACTACAGAATCTTAGAATTTGAATTAAATTTAAACTTCTCTGTCAAGCCAACGGAGTTCCTGTGGAAATTATTAGTTACAGTTTAGGTATCAGATTTTCAATGAGGCTTTATTATATGCAAACTAAGCTTTCAGTTATGTAAAGTTTTATTCATTCTCTACACTAACAATACCAAATTAAACTAACTTTGCTATACTAATTTTACACTAATAAACCAATTTATGTGTTTAAAGCAAAGAAAGCAAAGGGGAAGTTCTGAGAGTTCTAGCAAATGTAGGTATAATGATCCATTAGACCAAGCATAGTAAGTGTAAGGACACACCATCCAAACAGTATTGATGAAGAAGAAAACCTTAGTTTCTACGGTAGATCACACCTTTTCCAGTGATTCATTTCATTAGGCAACCACTTTCTGGAAAATTGAAAACATTTAATTTATAGTCTTTCTGTTAGCCATTAAACCATGTTTAAAAAAGATTTAATTGTAAAGAAGTATGCAGGAATGGTAGAAGGGTTCTGATTGCATCTAAGAACAGAATTAAGAAAAATGGTGCTAGGTAGAGCTCACATTTACATGTAACTTACATTAATATGAAAGCCACATTTGATCCTGGATATAAAAACTCCTGCTACGTTTTCTATCAATTTCTAGTACCTGGTCATTTAAGTAGATTTTGTAAATGTCCTGGGTGACGAGTTTTGCCTTTGGTTTTGTTAATCACTGTGGTACTAGGATTAAGGAGAGAAAAAGAAAACGCGAGTTATGCATGTGCAGACCTCTCGTCCTCCAGGCTTTTGATCCTTTTTCTTTTCTCCCTTTCCACTGTGAGTTACTGAAACATGTTCATCTGTTTTAGTATGCAGAAATGTATGTTAACTCAACTCTAGTAGACATTTCTGTAGACTGAACATAGCTTCTGAGATGAAGAGGCTCTCACACGCCACAAGACATAATTTAGTTTTTATTTCTTGCTTTCATTCCTGCTTCTGTTCTTTCACAGGCTAACTCCTGTGGGTCTGTCTTAGTGGGCACAGTAGAGTCTTGGATTCAGTGAGCTCCTTTCTTACTTTCCCTCCTATTGGACTCTAATTCTGGGTTAGGAGCCAATCCTAATAATCCCACATTAATCCTTGCATAGTATAGAGGAGAGAGCCAGAGAATTAAAATTATGTTACTTCATGTTAAAGTGAGGAATTCCCTAAAGATTAAGCTGTGTCCCAAATTCCTTAAAAAACAAACAAATGCAATTAAACATCTGTAGAGAACTGTATCTCTTTCTGCATACAATGAAAGGAGACCTAAAAAAAACTTCCTTTAGGTATTACTTGAGGGATAAAGGTACTCCAACTAGATAAATAAATACTGGAATTGGTAATTTAAAAAAAGATATACCTGTTTTTACAGAGAATAAGATTTATATTTTTGTTAAGTTAAATATATACTTGGGTAATTTAAAATCACAACTCACAAACTGAGACTCTCACAATGTACAGAACCACACCATGTGTCTAAGAACAGAGACGGCATATTTGGATGCTCAGCATCTTACAGTGACTCAGGAGTCATGTGAATACATCTTCTGCATGCACACGACAGTAGAGTTGTGCTTAATGCGATACCGAGTTAGAAGGGGCAGATCTGGGCAAGCATTTGGAAAGAGCATCACCGAGGACCCATCTTTCCAGAAAAGTTTTAAGTGTCAAACACTAAACACATCTGAAGACCTACCTTTAAGATTAATGCCTTCTAGTCTATTATCTGTACTAATGCATCCAAGGCAACTTTGAACACCGTTTTAAATATTAATTTACTCTGTATGGTGAGTTGAGAATTTGTAAAAGTTATTCTTTGATTCAATTCACAGACATTCCTGGTATTAATACACGTCTAATGCTGCTGTGAAATTAGTATGGTCCCACCAAGAATTTATAAGAAAAAAACAGAAAAAGTTGACAAGGAAACTATATTGAAGACACCGTGTAATTTAAAAAAAACGTTCACAGACACTCTTTACATTAATCTACTTTAGCATATTTTTGCATAACTATTTTTCTTTACGGTCAAAATTCAATTCTGGAGCTAGTAACAAACTGAAACATCTAGTGGACTCTTCTGGCGAAAATAGTAGCCCTTTCACTCCTTTATAAGTTGAGAAACTGTGGAAATGCTCAGCTCCCCTTCCCAGAAGCAGAGCCATCTATCCCATTTTATAATTCAACCTGCAAACAGATTAAGCAGCTGAGTTTGTGGAAAGCATGTTTGCTCTATGCTAAGAACCCTTGTGTGACACTATGGTGACTCCCCTGACACTTTGAAGGGAACTGCACACAGCTCTTACTCATCAGCAGGGAAACTAGGCTGAGAATTCACAAGTCCTTTGTAGCGTCAACTTCTTCATAGAAATCAGGATTTGGCTAAGAGGCAGGAAAGACTCTGTTGGCTTTCTATGTTTTCTTTTCTTCTTCCTGTCAATATCACTCAAAAAAGGCAGTGTGCTGTTTTCAAAGACAACTTTAAAAATCTATCAAGTGAAGTATTTTATCATAATCTCTGATATTTTGAAACTCTATAAAATTTAAATGAGAAGAAATCACGTAATTTTTAAGCAATTGATTTTTTTTAAAGAGAAGGATGAACAGAAGGTTCTAAAGAGCTGAGATGACTTTTCTTGAAAATATATGCAAATGTCTTTTTAAAGAAGTTGTTACATCCATTTGTCCGATTTACTCATCATATAGTAATAGTCCCTGGGGTAATTTGAATAATATTGCTGTAAATCTGGCTTATAGGACAGACGATAATGTGATATGATGATGATAGGTAAAATTATTTGACTGTGAGATTGAGACCTCTGTGAGAGTCACATGACTGTGAGATTGAGACCTCTGTGAGAGTCATGTGACTATCACGACAGTCATCACTTTTATTTTAAGGTCACAGAGCTTTGGCAGGCTAAGGTGAGCAATGTTATTCTTTAAAAAACCTTTTGAAATTTTGCTTAGGGCCACAAGAAGTATTTGTCTACAGATAGAAAATAAAATGTTGTATACGTCATCCATGAATCACAAGTCCTCACGATCATAAAAGAATCATTTACTGGGATGGTATGTCTATTTTCTCTTTTGTAAACAGAGATTGGAAGTGGTCCTTAGAAAAACCATTAAAAGACATTTTTATTACGTTTTTATGCTTTTAACCTGTTGAGTTCCCTATACCTCTCCACAGCTCCTGTCTACTCAACCTATCAAAAACAATCTAAAGGCTAAATCATTACTAGTCATCAAATCTACACATGTTTTAAAATAGAAGTGCATGTATCCAGCAAAAATTCAAAGAAACACAGCAGCCCTTACACGCCCCACCCCACACCCAATGGCTTTTCATCATTGAAATTTTTGATTTTAAAAATATTTCTGTTTATTTATATGTATGTTGTCTGTGTGTGTATGCCACACCCATTCAGGTAACTGCCAATCTCAGGAGAGGGCGCTCAGAACCCATGGAGCTAATGTCACAGGTGGTTTTGAGACCAACATAGGTGCTGGAATCTAAACTCAGGTCCTCTGGAAGAGCATCAAATGCTCTTAACTGATCCACTTACCTGCCTTTGAAATATTAGATTTTACGACAATTGGGCCAAGAACTATTTTTGGGCAATGAGGTCTAACATTCATTGACTTTAATTTTGTAAGTATTTATAAGTCATATTAAACATGACAATTCTATGCAACTTTTCTTCCTAGGAATACTTTTAAGCTTTAAAGATGTCAGAAAATACTAAATTTTTATAATCCAATGAAAGTAAAGTTTAAAATTTAAATACTATAATTGACAATATTATATATCTTTTCAGTATTATTGAAGATATTGGGTCATAAATGAAATTAAACTTGATAGAAATTTAATTTGGTTGGTTAGCACAAGAATTACAACCTGGTCATCGGATCCCAGCTCCTTGGGGAGCTGAAGATATGTGCTGCCAGGAAGTGGGCGGAAGCAACGATGAAGGTTCTCTTTTCTGTAAATGCACGGGGTGGGGAAAAGACTTTATATCCAGGGTCTAAATCGATCAGAGTCATGTGAAACCACACTATGGGCTCCTGACCTGGCCAGTGCGCCTTGATTTCACTGTTCTCACTAGGCAACTGTTATGCTCTTTTGTTAGTAAGCACTTGCAGAATGCCTACTTTACAGATAGCATCTGGCAAGATTTTGGAGATAATGTATGAAGATGGTGTCTGTGTCTTGGGAAATTTCATAGAGGGTACCATGGTATGAAACAAAAATTGAAAACTATTATAGCATAGAAATGACTCAAAACTGCTGATAAAGGCACAGATTAAGAATGACAAAAAATAGCTGGGGGTGGGGTGGGGTGGCAGTGGAGCACACCTTTAATTCCAGCACTAGGGAGGCAGAAGCATGCAAATCTCCAAACTGGAGGCCAGCCTGATCTACAGGGCAAGTTCTAGGACAGCCAGGGCTACACAGAGAAAACCTGGCTCACAAACCGCCCCCAAAACCCTGAAATCCAAAAAAACCAACAACAAAACAAAACATTGAATAATGAAAATAGTGATGAAGTAGAAAAAAAAAAAACCTTCTAAAGATTTATTTCTTTTACGTGTGTGAATGTCTTGCCTGCATGCATGTCTGTGTGCCATGAGTGTGCTGCACAGGTCAGAGTTACAGGTGGCTGAGAACTGCGCATGGGCACTGGGAAATAAACAAATGTTCTTTAACACTGAGCCATCTGTCCAGCATGAAGAGAACGTTTGAGAACTCCTGTAAAATACTAGCTATAGCTTTTCTACAGGGATTTTAATAAGCAGGCTGTACTTCAGAGAGTAACACAAGTTTCACGTAAAGCAGCAGAAGGCATGTATTTAGGAAGCTCCCAGAAGTGTATGTAGAACGTGTGGTCACAGGAGGACATGATACTGGGACAAGGAGGGAAGGCCTGCATCCGCTTCAGACGGCAGGCTAAGCTGATTGTTTGAGCTTTAACCTGTAGGGAGTGAAGAGTACCTGAGAAACTCTTAACAGGAAAATAATGTCATATTGCTTATGCTTTAGAGCAGCTCACTGTGATGGCAGAGAAGACTCAAGGCAGGAAGGCTAGTATGGCTATTGCCATGGTCTGGATCATGGAATGAGGAGGAGTTGAAGTAATAAGGGCGGGGTGGAGGGAATCAGGAGACTTTTAGTCAGTAGTAGAAACTGGAGCCAAAAAAAAAAAAAAAATGCAAAGGGCAAAAAGAGGAAAGCCAGGGCCAGTGCTGAAACTGCTGAAGTCCATCAACAGACATAGGAAGCCAAGGAGAGTGGGCAAGTCCTGACTGGCAGGAGAGGAGACAGTATCCTGGGGACATGGAGTGAACCTCATTTACTTATATTTGCTTACTAATATTAATAAGTCCTAAGATAATATTTTATGATCATATAGCCATATATCAGTATTTATGTATTTCTAAGGTTTTAAACATTCATTTGGTACTCAATAGGTAAGATGCATTGTGTAGAGTTTTAGGACTTATATGTCCTAAGGACTTACATGTCTAAGCAATATACAATCTAGTCAGAAAGACACACAGACACATACATATATTCCAATAATGATATCTGGGGCATATTGTTGACAGCAAGATCGTCTAATATGCTTTTTAAAAAACCCCAAATACTATGATAATAAAGAGACTAGAGAGATTTTTCTTTCTAGGAGGATAAAGACAACTCTGTGGAGAAGATGCAGTTAAATTGGTCTTATATCGACAGCTATGATGTTATTAATAATAATGTTGTGTTTTAGGATATTTCTAATAGTCCTGCACTCAGTATTTATGTTATACAAGTGATTCTTTACAAGAAGTCAGTCTGCAAAGCCAGATTTACTGTCTAACCTGATCTGGAAACTTTTCTTATGAGATAAAAATGTGCCTCAAATTTCCTAGGCAATTAGTAGGGAGGCAGGTATTGAAATCCAGAACTATTTGACTTAAGCACTGAACCCAGTGTTTCTATGCCCAATGCTGCACTGACTCCCATAGAATGAACAATGTTCTCTAGGAGGCTGGCAGGGAGGGCAAAGGCTCTAAGCAGAGAGGTCAACATTTGCAGAGGCATTTAGTCCTGAAAAGCCAGAGCGCTTCTGAGGAAAGAGACGGGCAGTGTAGTAGGGAGAGGGAGGGAGAGAAATAGAGAGAGGGAGGGAGGGAGAGAGGGAGGGAGGGAGGGAGGGAGAGAGAGAGAGAGAGAGGGAGAGAGAGAGAGAGAGAGAGAGAGAGAGAGAGAGAGAGAGAGAGAGAGGAAGTAAAATGAAGCCCATTGGTCAACAGGTTTGCATGGCTATTTCATCGAGTTCCTCAAGCGTTTCTGAGGAAGGCGCGCCACTGTGAACATCAGTATGAGATTTCAAAATAAACTCCAAGTACATAACTACACATTCTAATCCAAAGCCTAAGTTTTCAAATCATTATCTCATAGTAATCATATATGCACATGTTAATTTTTATCATGATTGTTTATCAGTTATAATATAAGAATATGGCTAATATGTGCCATGGATCTTGGAATTTAGAAATTACTTTTAATCTTATAGGAAACTGTTTCAGCCAGTTGCTAACAATGTAAGGAAGACCAGAGGAATAGACAGGTATTGAAAAATGAAAGATTATTATTGATCGTCTACTCAAGAGATTTGGTTGTGAAGGGAGAAAAGACCTCTCTCATTTGATTTTATAATGATTTTACATATTTTTAAAGAATTTACTACAATGAAAAGATAGACTGTATAGCACATACTAAGCCCATCTTCTGAAATTTTATTTATTGTCTTCCCAGAGAATAACCTCCCGTAAAAATTCCCTAGAATGCAGACTGCTGTTCACATAACCACGATGAAGATGCTCACTGCCTAATTTGTGGCTAACAAAATAACTATTTTGTTATGTAACTGTAAAAGAAATCCGATAACACTTCACCTAGGTCTTCTTGGAAACCAGAATAAAAGATTTGAGAAGTAATTTCAACACTTAGTTTTTATAAATGACATGTTGTACTTAAACTGATCGCCACATTGGTAGCATTCCACTAAAAAGATTTTGTTTGTGGTTAATGTGCGAAATAAAAATGATAAAAGTTTGTTTAATAGCTAAAACTACCCTGTTTACTAATTATCTGAGACACAATCTTTTCACACCCTGGTACACCAAAGATCTTTCTTTTAAAACACAACAGTGCTAACTGTCAAGATAAATATTGACGTCTTCAACATTTTTTGAAAACTAACTGGTCTCAAGGAACCATTATTTTAGGAATTTTAGTCACATAGCAATGGAGTGTTAACATATAAACTTTGAAATTTAAAATCATTTCTAGATTGTACAAACAGAAGTAAATCATAACTTGGCAAGTTGTGATTTACAATACAATTTATATATCACAGCATTCTTAGTTTGTTAATGCACACTACAAATCATTAGGTGGACAGTTTCTGGCTGAATTTGTACCCAATCTTAAAGCAGATAACGCACACGACTTAGTCAAAGGTTCCCAGGTACATTGTCAGTATAGATTCAAGTGTGAGACCCCCGAATCGTTCCAAAACAGCCTTGCCTAGATTCACCTGAGTCTGGGCTATCAATTTAAATATAGCTGTAGAGATGTTGGAAAGATGGCTAAGATGATTTATTTCATCCAGGAAGTAAAAGGGAGTAACAATTCTTGGGTATACAACTTAATATTGAAAACTGAAAAAACAAGCCAAAAAGATGAAGGAAAGAAAGTGTGCTGGCAACTAGAGGTGACAAAGTTTGTGAATGCTGATGGGATGCTGTTAGTCATAAAATAGACAAGGACGGCAAGCTGTATTCCACAAACTTTCCTCAGAAAACGCTGCTACAATGTTCAAGCTCCACAAACTAATAACGGACATCATTGTTGGGAAATTGTTAACATTCTGTGCACTGCTGTAAGGACTGACTGATCATGCAGCTTTGTTTAAATTTTAATAAAAATGCAAAGAACTGTCAAAATAAACATAATTATGCACTCTGAAAGCTGCATTGCATACTTCTAAAGAACAACACAAGGCAATTAATTTCTCTGTACTGGGTTCAGTGCAGCTAGAGGCCTCAGTGAGCAAGGTTATAGATCTCAACTCCAGGACCTGACAGTGAGGCTTCTTGTGTGCAGAAGCTGGTAACCTGGCTGGCCCTCCCCTTTGTAAATGCCACCAAGGAAGGATTTAAGCACCACAGAATCCATGAACTGGGCAAGGGCATTTCGCATATACAACTTGTCCCAAATATTATAGAAACAATAAGGGCCAAGCAAATGATTTTTTGATGTCAAAAAAAGGATGTGAAATGTAAGTTCAAAAAGTTAATTTTTGGTTACTTTTTTACTTAGAATACTAGTAAGTATACAAACAAGAAAAATCTACATATTGTTCAGTTTCCCAAGAAAAGTTTCTTTTTTTCTAATGTTTCATGCCTTTAACATCAGGGATGGATCATTTACTTACTTCTGAACCTTTTCATTGGCTGCTTGGGAGGCCTCCACAGCACACTGAAGCTGTAATTCCATGTTTGCGTGCTCAGTCAGAGCCTGCTGAAGTTGGGTGGCCAGTTCTTCATTCTGTTGTTGAGTGATGGAAACAACGCTCTCTCTGTTTTTTAAGGCTTCTTCATAGGTACTAAGGGCATGGTTAAACTGATCCTTCAAGCTTTCTTCTTGAGATAAGGATTTGTGCAAACTGAGAAAATATAAAAATACAAATATAAATAATGAAAGTTCAATGATTTGTTTAGTTAAAAAAAAACTTCATTTGAAACTCTCTTCTAAAAATCAATATAGAATACTTAAATGGGCAAGTGTAAATAGCTTTTATAACATATGATTATAATTGATCATTGTTCTGTAACTCTGCTACTAGGCTAGAAGCTACACAGACAACTGATTATCTATGCTATCAAAGCACACAGAAAGACGCTGTAAAATGTTAATTTAATTATGTCAGTGTAAATATTACATTCAATTTTCTTTTAAAGAAATAGCACAAAACTAGAAAATAAGGTATCTCTAGGTAAATAAATGTATAATAAGCTGACTTCAAAGACAGGAGAGGAGAGTGGCCATCAGTTTAGGAGATCCAGGGCCATCAAAGGACTGAGAATGAACGAGCTTTGTGCAAATACCCACCAGCCTTATACACAGACCCTTCCACTTGCCACAGTGGAAATATGAATGAGGTGAAATCACCAGTCAGATGATATGTATCCAGATTTCTATTTTTTATAGTTAATGAATCTTATGATAAATACATTTACTCATTAAGTGATATGGAGAAAGAGCATATAAATTAAGACAAAATGAATGCAGAAGAAAATTCAGACAAATAGAATCCTAAAATGCTAAAGGTCAGATCTTTGATATGTCATTACACCTACCACCTGAGGTTATTTTGAAATGGCACCAAGCACCTCATTCAATTAAATAAAGACATTTTGAAAATATAAATATTTAATAAGGGAAATTTAAAATCCACATAGGAGATGTTCTTTTTTATTAAATAAAATCATTCTGGTATATGAATACAAAGGAAATGTCGACAGAAGTGTTGGAAGTACAACCACTGAGCTATATAACACAAGTTGATAATATGAATGAAAGCAATATAATTCTTAAAGCCGCAAAAAAGGCTATTTGAAGAACTTCAGTACTTGCCTAATACTGGTCTGATGCTTCACCTAAAACTGTTCAGATGAACAGTTTTATTTATAGAAGACTATAAATCTTTTCTTTTCAAGTTACAGAAAAGCCTTTACAGTGTCCTCAATGTGGGTAAGTATCTCATAAAAACGTAGACAGTTAACTTATCAAAAGAAATCATTTCAGGATTTAAACTAATCCCCAACAATAGAGAACGTTGCTAAGCACTGGTCAGTTGGTTATCCTGTGTAACATTAGAGTGATGTGCACATAGATATGTGATTGGACTCTTTTCATCCCAGCTCAGAGAAGCTACTTATAATTCAGGAGGCCTCCCAAAGAGTCACCTTCCATCAGGATGCTACCAAGCTACAGTTTAGAGTATCAAACAGTAGTAGTTAGAGTGATTTTTTTAAAAAGTACTTTTATTTTTTTACAGTACAGTCTCTACCCACCTCCAGGTCCACCCCTCCACAGTTCTTCAACCCATTCCTCTGTCCCACCCCCTGTCTCCAAGAGGATGTCCCCACCCCCACCCCCACTCTCCAGGCCTCTCCACTCCCTGGGGTCTCAGGCTTTTGGAGACTGTTGGTCTTCCTATGGGGTCACCTTCCTCCTCAGTTTCTTCCAGCCTTTCCCTAATTCAACCACAGAGATCCCCAGCTTCTGTCCATTGGTTGGTTGGGTGGTAAGTATCTGGGTCTGTCTCAGCCAGGTACTTGTTGGGCCTCTGGGAAGTCAGCCATGTTTGGCTCCTGTCTGCAAGCATACCATAACATCAGTGATAGTGTCAGGGTTTAGAGCCCCACCTCGAGATAGATCCCAAGTTGGGTCGGTCACTGGACCGTTTTTAAGTGGTATCACTTAATATCTATCCTTCAGTGGCATCTCATACACTCTGGGAAAAAATACCTAAAAATAACAAATTACATATCTTAATTCACTAAACCTGCAAACAACCTTTTCGAATAGCCTTATTTACTTTATTTGTTTTATGAATAAAGAAATTGAAACAAGAGGCAGGGAATTTAAATAATCCCATCCCGCAGCAGAGGTTGCATTGGAACCCACAGCCCCACTCCTAGCTCCTGTGTTTGAACACTCTGTGCTTGCTCTTCATTGTCTGGCTTTTCTATCTTCAACTAGTTTCTTTTTATTTTATATACATTTCAGATGTTATCCCTTTCCCCTTTACCCCCATCCACCCAAGAACCCCCTCTCCTATCCCGCTTCTCCTGCTTCGATGAGGATGTGGCCTCACTCACCCACCCACCCATTCACTGCCACCTCCCCATCCTCGAATTCCCCCACACTAGGGTGTCCAGCCTTCATGGGACCAAGGATCTGCTCTCCCACCTATGCCCAACAAGGCCATCCTCCCTTACATATACAGCTGGAGCCATGGGTCCCTCCCCATGTACTCCCAGGCTGGTGGATTAGACTCTGGGAGCTCTGTTCAACCAGTTCCTTAAATAGAAAGCTTTTCCTGCCCGCTGCATTTGCACTGCTTTCCCTCTGTGACAAACTCTTACTCATTGGGGAGGTTTCAGTATAAACTCTTCGTCCGCAGACAAACCTTTGAGACTTTTCCAAACTTAAATTTTTTATTGTTAGTTCTTGCGTAACTTCATCCAGCATATAATGTATTCTGGTTACTCTCCCCCACAACTTCTCTTATCTTCTTCTCTTATCAACCTAATTCTCGCCTGCCCATCTCTTTCTCAGATGCAAGACTTTGAGTTTGGTTTTGTTTTGTGACCCACTTGGTTTAATCAGGGCCACCTGGTAGAGTCTCCTGTGGGAATACAATGCAAGGCAGACTTCTCTCCTCTGTGAATCTCTCAGTGGGAAACAGTTCTGAGTGAGTGGCCAGCAGCCATTCTTGTGCAGATCCTCAGTAGTCACCTGCCTTTGTTGAGAGGTTGTAATTATAAAGGCCCTGTCGTGTGTTCGTGTTCGGAATTTGGCATTTGGCAGTAGAGCATTTCTCAGCCCTTTTTTTCCCCTCTGGCCTTTACATTTGTTCTCCCTCCTCTTTTGCAATGCTCCTTGAACCTAGGAGGGGATGATATTAGATGCCTTGTTTAGGGCTGAACACTCAGCTGATGCCTATTCCCCTACTTGTGTAGCCGTGTCTCTGTAAGCTCCACAGTTCACTGGAAAGACTTTCTCTGATAAGGGTTGGAGTTACCTATGTGTAGAAGTGTGCTTGCGCACACACACACAATTTAGAAAGCAGTTTGAGCATGTCAGTGTAGCTAAACAACTGAATTAAATTCATGATTCCTGTGAGTACAAGACTCATGTAGTCACTATGGAAATCTGTGGGAATTTCTCAAAAAGCTAAAAATAGAACTACTACATGGTTATTCCTCTGCTGGACATGTACCCTGCCCCCAATTATTATTTAAATTTATTTTATTATCTTTTTTTACTTACTCACTTTACATCCCACTCAATGTGCCCTTCCCTGTCACCTCTTCCCACAATCCTTCCCCCATATCCCTAGCCTTTCTTCTCTGTCTGGGTGTAACCCCCATAATTAATAATCTACTACTGAAATACTTTTTCATCCATACTTATTGCTACTGTATTCATAATAACTAAGAATGGAATGAGTCAAGTGGTTCATCAGTTGATGAGTGGATAATGAAAATGTGGTACATATACACAATGGATGGGATTGGCGGGTAAGTGGATGAAACTGGAAAAATATTATACTAAGTGAGGTAACCCAGGAACAGGAATAAATAATGCCATATGTGTCCCTTTGTTTGCATCTCTCATTTTGTGTGTTCAACTTAAAGAGTTCCTATAGATACTAGAAAAAAGCTATTGGGAGAAGGATACTTTAAGGGAGAGGGGACACTAAAGCATAGCTGTTATGACTGTGGAGGGTGTAATACTGGGAGTGGAGAGGGTTACACAGGGAGGAGGTGGCAGGACAGGAAACACTGGGGGTCAGGTTAATGAAAAAGAAAGTTATATGAAAAAGCCACGTGGAAGCTACTCTCTTATAACTATATATGGCTCTTGCCATTTTTTTTTTTGTTGGCCCACATGACTACGTAAGACCCTATAGCTGAATATACCACCTACCCTGATTGTATGATATAGAAAAATGAAGCTAGAACTAAGCTAGAAGAATCTTCTTTGCTAGGAAGCGTGTACAGTGTAGGACGGTACTGTGTGGTCAGCTGAGAAAGAGAGAAGGGATGCCTCGATGGACCTACCCAGTTGTGAACCCCACTGATCACAGGCTAATAGTCCATTGTTAACTGTATGGTGAATTTTAGGTAAATGTTTATTGTAAGGCCTATTTTATTTTATAGGAACTACGTATTCATTAAGAACTTAAAAGTTAAGGGAAATTTTCCTATATCAACCCACAATAGGGAGAGTAAAAAGTAAAGTATGGAAACTACGCTGTCAGCATATGAACGTTTACAGACATCGGTACTGCCCTTCTTGTCTCATAGTGCCTACCCTACATGGACACCAGGTCCCTGCTGGTTACCTTTCCTCAGGGAATCCTATTGCATGTAATCTCCTTTAAAATGATTCATTTCTAGACTCACTTGTCAGCACAGCAGAAGCATTACAACTTAATGAGCCTTAAACAGTATGGGAATAAACTCAGTTACAGTAAGAAGAAACGTTAGAGAAGCAGAAGAGTCAATGAATTACAGAAATTCAAAGCACATGACCAATGTCAGAATTATAACCATTTCCTGTTTGCTATGAAGGTAATGAGATACAATAAATAAAATTTCAAGTCACATTTCAATTTTGAAATTATATAACCCTAGTGATTTAATGTTCTCAAATATATAAAAAAAATGAGACTTTAAAACATTACTAAGTAACAGTGATAGTTAATCTCAACTGTCAACTTCTTAGGACCTAGAATTTAGTAGAAGACAAACTTCAGGGTTTGTCTGCAAAGGTTTTCTGGGAAAATTTAACAGAGGTAGGAAGACTTGCCTAAGTGGCATGCAATAGACTTTGTGTGTGTGTGTGTGTGTGTGTGTGTGTGTGTGTGTGTGTAGGCACACACACAGCTCGGATTCTTGCTGTGTTTTAGGCTGGCCTAGAACTTGCTATACAGTCCAGGTTGTCTTTCAACTTGCAGTCCTGGGATTATAGTCATGTGCTACTAAACCTGGTTCAGATCCTCCTTTCTATAATCCCTTACCCCTCTGTTTAGATATTTCCTGGTAGTCTCCTATCCACAGCCCTAAGATTTTCCTGGACTCTGACTGTGTACTGCTTCCATTTATAGAATCTGAGTATGATCAGGCCTATACCCACACAAAGGCATGCATTTCCATGCAGTTTATGTATGTCCTACTCAATCGGTCTGCTTCCTGCCTGTCGAACTCGACTGTAAAGTCACACCTGGGGTCAGCTGAAGTACTTGTGCATTTGCATGTTTTAATTTACATCACATTTTGATGCTACTTTTCTGATGCCTACTCTTTTCCCCATGGTGTATTATTCAAGTCCCAAGGGGCACATTTCTGTCATCTGTCTACAATCAGCACTTAACTCTCAGTTTATGCTTCATTTACCTTGCAATAATTGCTTAATAAATAGTGTGACCTATATAAACTGTTTAATTGGATAAATAATTTGGATTTATAATTTAGAGGTATGGTAATAGAGACTAGAATTCTTTTGTTTAAGCCTTTGTGCAAATGCATGCACAGTATGTGCGTGTATGTATGATGTGTGTGTGTGTTCATTTGCACTGATGTCATGGCATGTGTGTAGAGGTCAGAGGACAACATCAAAGGACTGTCCTCACTGGAAGCACTTTGTTTGAGATGGTCCTTGTGTCATTCACCACTGTGTAAGAGACCAGCTGTGCTCCGTTTCTTAAACTGCTGGAGGAGCACTTGCGTGCTCTGCACTGCATCGGCATTCTGAGGCTCTGGAGACTCTCACCCAGATCCTGAGCAAGCATAGCTAGTACTTCACCCACCGAATCACTTCCTCGGTGCAACAAGTACTTCTAGCTTTGGAGTAATTTTGTCCCCCAAAGTCATTTTGAAGTATCTAAAGACATTTTTGATTGTTACAACCATGGCCTCCTTGGAAGAATCGATTAGTAGAAGAAGGACCAGAAGAAACGCTGCTGAACAGTGAAGCACAGCTTCTGCCAACAGTTCTGCAGTCTACTGCCTCAAGGATGCTCAGTACGATGCAGATGGAATGATGCGGGCATGTACTGTACAGAAGATGGAGGGTAAGTTTTAGTCTTGTCTATTGTGTAAACTTTAGAGAACGTTTTCCTCTCTGACTTACCTTCTTTAACTCAAAAACCATGGGAAAATTCTCATCAGTTCAAAGGAGAATCAAATATAGTGATCTTTAAGGGTAAAAATTCTTAGCACAAGTCCTGGCCAAGAAAGGCATTCTTCCCTGTGAACCCTTCATGACTTATATCTAATCGACTTCATACAGCACATTATGCAATACCCAGCTATTTTGTAAATACTGTTGAAAACAAGTGCCTGTTGCTACAGGTTTTTCATGAATTGGGAGAAATAATCCAGTTTCCTCAACCTTTATTCAGCTACTGATAACATCCTTCAATCTTTCTTTGAAAAAAAAAAAAAGAGGCAGGCCTGGCTTGTTTTACAGAGTAAATAAAGCCAAAGCAAACTATGAAAAACAAAAGTATGTGCTGCCTTGTGGGAAGGGGGTGTCTGCCTTTACTGGGTAATTGCATTAGTTAATTTACTAAGACCATTTCAAGAAAACTGTGGTGTATTTTCCCTATTTTTGAGGAAATTAGCTTGAACCCCAATAGACTTCAATTCTGAATAACACACAGAGGGAAGAAAATCTATTTAGCATGGCTAAGCTTGTGGACCAGAAGGTTTTCTGAGTTAACAAGGCATCTGATGATGTCACTGTTGTTTCCTCTTTGTTGCACCCAATTTAATTTAAAAAAACAAATTAAAATTATCTCAGAGAGAATATTGCTATAATGTAATGCAATATAACGTAATTATAATGTTACAATGTATAAAATAATACCGTTAATACTCTCAACTAGACAAAACAACCAAATGGTACAAAATGACTCATCATTATTGAACACCATAATATATCTCACAGACGTGCAGAGCAGCAAGACATACATTATTTTCCAGTGCCCACAGAACATAGGCCATGACACAATATCCTGGGTCACAAAACAAATTTCAGAAGTTCAACAGAATTAAAGCCATGTGCAGTTTATTCTTTAAAAAAAAAAAAAAAAAAAAAAAACAAAACCAGACATTATTAACAGAAAGTTAATATTACTCTAGGGTCTATTGATTAATTATTTAAAATTTCCTTTGTTTTTTTTTTTAGATGTGTGGTGTTTCTGCCGGCATATATGTAAACTACATGTATGTGGACCACATACATGCAGTGTCTGTAGGAGGCAGGAAAGCCATCTGGTCCCCTGGCACTGGAGTTGTAGTTGTTGTGAGCAGCTATGGAGGTGCTGAGAAGGAAGTGAAGCTCTCTGGAAGAACAGCCAGTGCTATTCTAGAACTATCTCTGAACTGAACCACTCCACGATCTCTCGTCAGGCTTTAAATGTTAACAGAAAAACTATCAAACGCGTGGCAATTGCACAGTATATTTCTAATAATCTCTGAGTGAAAGAGGAATCTCCAGAGAATTTCAGAAGACAGAGAAGTTCACGATAGCAAGAGTGCAGTACACAGACTTTTGTGGGACATGGGTAAAGCTGGGAGCCAGAAGCATTAAATTCAACATGCTAGGAAACACGAAACACATTAACTCAGCACTCTAGCCTTCCTGCTGAAGAACCTTAAAACAGTAAAACAAACGCAAAGCAATGTAGAAGGAAAGAATGGCAGCACAAAGAAGGCAGAGAGAAGATACCTATCCCCATTGTAAGGAGCTGCAGCGACTATCACTATTAGTCTTGTAGATGCGAAAAGATAGGAGATTAATTAGTAAGAACAAAGACATACACCACACATAAAAGTGGCAACTTCAGAGAAGTAGGACATTTCTCTAAGAATATTTGTCTTTCTTTTTTTGCCACTCAATTATTTTTAGAATAATGAGATCTCCCACTTCTGGAAATTTCAAGTATTTAAGGTAGTGTTTTTAGTCGTAGTTATATCATTTAAACTATACCCAGAATTCATTAATTCAGATTGTCCATCTGAAGCAGTGTTCCCTTTGTAACCATCATTTCATCTTCTGCTTCTGAATTCAGGTTTTATGATTCCACATGTAAGCACTGCACTACCCGTTTGTGTCTAGCTGATTTCACCTGTCACAACGTCCTCCACATTCATCCACGCTGTCATCAATGACACGAGAAGCCTTTTACAAGGCAGAACACTATTCTATTGCAGAAGCACACACACATTTTAATCTATCTGCCCACTGACAGTTATTCCCTCTTTCTTGTTACCTCCATGTTGCTATATATGCCACAGTGGCTATAAATTATAATCCCAGCCTCCAGCAAGCCCTGAGAGGTGGCTCTCACATCCTCAGCAGCAGCTGAGATCTTTACTCTTCTTTGGAAATGAACAGCTACCCAAGCCATCATTTACCAACAGAGCTAGCATCTATAGAACAGCACATTACATATTCCCCTCAAGCTTAAGTGAAACACACTGTAGCAAAATTAAAAAAAAAAACCAAAAAAACCAAAACCAAAACAAAAACAAACCAGAAGTCATTAGATATACTATTAAGCCATTATAGGATTAAACTAAAATTAATACATAAACATGGCTAGAAAAATATTTGGAAGTTAGACAACAAAACTCTAAATTCATATGGGCCAAAAAAAGTAAGTGAAAACACACGATTTGCCAAAACTCGTGGGATACAGAAGAGTAGGGACATACATAAAAAAGTAAGAAAGGATGCTGAGGAGCTAGCCAAGGTAGGACAGAGAGAAGAGATCATCGACATGTGCCCAGAGATAAGCCACACAAGGAATCTGGTCATGATTTAGAAAAATGGAATGCTCACTGAAAGATTTTAAACAGGAGGTAGCTGGGCAGTGGTGGCGCACGCCTTTAATCCCAGCACTTGGGAGGCAGAGGCAGGAGAATTTCTGAGTTCGAGGCCAGCCTGGTCTACAGAGTGGGTTCCAAGACAGCCAGGGCTACTCAGAGAAAGCCTGTCTTGAAAAACCAAAAACCAAAAAAACCACCAAAAAAACCAACCAACCAAACAACAACAAAAACAGGAGGTAATGGACTTGCTTAAGATTTGCTGTAGTTATGGAGTCTTCTACAGAAGACTCTACAGCCTCTCGCACAGGTAAGCTTTGACTTGTTCTTCTGAATGGGACAGCTTCGGGATCTCAGCTGTATGACATGGGAATATGCTAGAGGCCAAATCTACAAAACAGAATAAAGTTCAGGAACTAATTTTTAGGTACTTGAACTGGGATGTCTATGACGAATTTTATTGTTAGGTATCAGAATTCAGATTTACTAACTTCTCCAGATATTACAGTTTTGCATAAAAGAGGATTTATTTAGGATCTAGTTAGAAAAGTCTTATTTAGCATCAAGCTCTATGGTTGCTACATTTGCATGAAATTTCATTTCAAGGTGCTGCAATCTGTTCTGTGCCCCGTGTGCTACTGAATTTGCTAAACATCAGGACACTTTTCAAGCCTTATCTCGCTACCTCTCTGAAGCCAATTCTCTCTGGAAATGCATTCTTTCCCTGCTTTGCAATTCAATTCATTCTGGTTTCTGTTTACTTTCCCAAAGCTTCTCAAGTCTCCTCAAGAGCGGTCCTTCTCCTTGCCCTTTGACTGCTGGTGCCTTCTCCTGCAGTCATCTCGCTCCCTCCTATCAGACCACTCTCAGCCCTTCAGTTAATCATCGATAACAGGCAAATTCCTCTCAGGCGCAGCTGGCTGCACTGAGCACCAGGTCTGTACAACACCTTGAAGATACTGCCAACTGACTACCCTGTAAACACTGACCACACAATGTCTGGATGTGACCTCACGATCTCACTTCAGACCTTTCTCAAATGAGCTCTTGCTTCTTGCCATTTTCTGAGGCACAGCCATTTCTTTGTCCTTCAAACTCCAAACAGATGTATCATCTTTAATATGTATCTCTGAAGTTACAATCCAATCAATTATGCTGATTTACACTTAAATCTCCCACATTCATCTTTCAGCTTCTTTCCATTCTCATTGCTGCTATCTATACACTGAAAACCTGTATTATTTTTGTAAGTGGATCGCTGTAATAGTCTTCCTGTTCCTTACCTTGGGTGAGTTTTCCAAAGCACAGACAGAAAGCTCACTCTTTAGCACATCTGTCACCATGCAAATGTTTACCCATGAAACTCCAGTCAGGACGAATATCTTTCAGTTTCCTTAGCATCCTGACCCCCTCCTGCCTACACATTCTCCACATCTCACCCTGTATATAAATTTCCTTAAGAAGGCTAAATAAAGGGCTGGAAGGATGGTTCCATGGTGTAAAGTGCTTACTTTGCCACCAAGGATCTGGAATTTGGATTCCAGCATCTGCAATGTGGGACCATAGGTGACTCTCTCGTGTGTCTCACACTGAATAGACAGTATGCACCAGGAAAAATTCTCCAAAACAACCCCCTTTAACCATTTGATATTAATTGACTACTTAGAAAGCGCTTTTCAGTCACTATCTGTAGAGTATTCCTTACCCCAGATCACACAGTTCTTAATTTTTGTGTCTTAATGGCTCATAAGAATCTTCGTGAAGTGTCTAAGCCCTTCTTTAGGAAATACACTAAATGTTTAGTAAGCAATGTGGGTTACGGCTTGGTTTCTTTGTGAGCACTAAAAGTAATCAAGAGTCTAAGATTTAAAAAATGAAATGAAATGAAGAAAAGTAAGCACTGAAGCCCTTTAGGAGTCAGCCTACCTGGGAAGGCTCTGTGTGCACATGGGGCATCTTCGCTTGATCTCAGAAGTGTCCCTGCAGAGCGGAGTACAAGGGCTCTGGAGGCCTGCCTGTGACTCAGTGAGCATTTGGTTGTTGTGAAATAAGTTTTGAAGGAGCAATTCATGGATATTTATTGAACAACTATACAAACACAAGTATAATATATAATAGTCACTAAAACAGACAAAAATATAATCTCTTAGGTTTATTTTTATTTTATTTTTTGGGTGCTAGGGACTGATTCCAGAGCCCTCTTAATGCTGTGTGCATCATTGGGATACATCCACATCCTTTATCTTACAGAAGTTTGATTCATCATTTATCTGTAGTTCTCAGCTGAATGCTTACTAAACGACTGAAAAATAGTTAACTCACATTTCTTAAGGGCTGTGCTCAATCAGAATCAGTTTGTATTTTCTTGTGTGTTGATGGCCGTCCAAAGGAGATGTGGCATGCATGGCAGAAATCATACATGAGGGATAAGGGAGGGCTTAGACTTGATTCTCCTTGTGGGGAGGCAGCTACTTTTCTCCCGTTTTCCTTTATTTCTCTGATTTTTATAACATTTTCACAGAAGTTTATATAATCTTCAAAATACTAGCTAGTGAAATTGAACGCCAGTCTCTTTCCAACAGATCAGTTAATGAAAAGAAACAATCATATATTGTACACTAATGTATATTATTATATATTATAAATTTACAATATATATGGTAATTACAAAAACCTGTTAGTCATTCATACCTGACTGGCCTTTAATTTTAGCAAATAATATACAAGTTTGAAACTAAGAACCTGACAGCGCCCAATCTTCCCTCAATCTTCTCCCAGTTTTAGGGATTACAGAGATAAAAGTAAGGCTATTGTTCTTCTGGAGCTGAAGTATCAGGCAAAGCAATCCACTGAGGTTTCTTCAAAGGGAAACACTTGCATATCAGTAGTCTGATAACACTAAAACACGATTTATGACACATTCAGAAGCATCAGAATTCTTTTTAAAAAATTTAGCTAATAATCAGGATGAGTGCCATTTACTTTTGTTTGGCTCTCCAGGGAATCCTGTTTACTTTGCTTTAAAATGTATGTGAGTCATTTGGTTATATGCCTTTTTTTAATTAGCCTGAAGGAAGCAATCACTGGAGAAAAAGCGGAAATCAATTCTGATCCGATATTGATAGCTACTGTGCTGTAAACTGTGTGTCCTTTCTAATTAAATGTAAACATGTTCAGTTCTAAAGTCCAGCAGCAATGACAACAGTCACTAGGAAGGATTGCTTAAGCACTGCTCAACTGATTTGCCTGGCCTTTATTTCTTCCAGAGCTGTGCTTGTGCAATCATTGGTGAGGTGAATGCCGGTTGGAACTGACTTTTTTTTTAGGCCATCTTCAGAGAAAAGGTTTGACAAGAATGTAGAGCACTCTGTAATACTTAAAGTTACTTATTAACTCTGTCCTTCTGATAGCTAATCAATGGCATTGCAGAGAGTCAAATTTGGTGCACTAAACTGCCCCCTTGCATAAAGCCAAGTCTTGGTAAATATTTAATGGCTGTAAAGGTGTTTTGCTAGTTATCAAACTGATATGTTAAAGGACTCTTAAAAGCCACTTTATCTTTCCTTCCCCTCCATAAATAATTTGCTCAGCCATACAGTGTGTAAAAGCATTCAGATTATTTTATTTTTAGTATCCTGTTCAGAAAAAGACCACATGAAAATTAATATAAAAGGGTGTTCATTGTAATGATATACAACAAAATCAAAGAAATATAAAAGGAACAAAAAAAAAGTATCCAACTTTTCTTCTTGGTAGAAAGCCAGTCTCAAATTATAAAACAACCCAGGCCCTTCCATTTTCCTGAATACCACACCAGGCTTGTTGAAAGCCTGCTGTACAGCTGTTCTCATGGACTGCAACATGCTCTGGAAAGTTGGGAGACACCAAACTTTTGTTTGTATTCTACATGGCAAGGTTGAGTTTTCGATCATTATAGTTTAAATAAGCTTCCAAACTTTGTGCCCCTTATTTAATGACTCTAATTGGTGAGGCAGAAGAAAACTGGAAATTTCACTTGTTAAATAAGAATAAATTTTATCAGTTTAAATATTATTAGACTACTTTTCAATTGAGCAGATTTTTTTTTTTTTTAGAAATATGGCTAATTTCTTTAAATATATACTTACGTCAGACTAACATATTTTTAAAGGATATTTAATACAATTACCAAAAATGCTGATCTGAATTTTAATAGCCTAACTATAAAAAGTAAAAAATTATCTTCCTAAGTATTAAAAAAGAACTGGTAATTTAGAGTAGCATATTGAGTTGATAACCTTGCAAGATATATGCTACATCAAAAGGGTTAAAATGGGGCTGGAGAGTTGGCTTGGCACTGCTCCTTGCAGAGGACTTGAGTTCAATTCCTAGCACCCACTGGTTGGTTCAGAATCATCCATAAATCCAGCTCCAGGGGATCTAACAAGCTTTTCTGGCCTACACTAGCACCAGGCATGCTCAGGTGCACAGACCCATAAACAGGCAAAAAGAAGGGAGAGAGAGTGAGAGAGGAAGAGAGAGAGTGAGAGAGGAAGAGAGAAAGAAAGAGAGGGAGACAGAGAAAGGGAGAGGGAGAGAGAGGGAGAAGGAGAGGGAGAGAGAGGGAGGGAGAGAGAAAGAGAGAGAGGAAGAGGGAGAGAGAGAGAACACATGAAGAGAGGCCTACAACTGAAAACAAAAATGTGTTAGAACAAACAGGTTACATTTTAGAATGAAAAAAAACATTAGAAAAGTCCTGGATTTGAGGTGACAACAGCAAACTTTGCAATGGTGACCGATCTGTTTATTTTACTTTATGAGCTTAGAGGAAGGCATCAATATGCATGCTTTACTTGATATGGCAGGAGTCTCTTCCATGTGTATGGAAGAGAGACGCCTTCATATTATCAGGGATGCACGAAGTTAACTTTGAAGGCATTACTGAAAGTTCAAGTACTGTGAATTTTTCCTAAGATTTCACAAAAGGATCATTTAAAGGTAATGTACTCATTAATAAATCAAAGAATTACGCACTAAAATTTAGAAAGGACTATGTTATTCTTTTTTTGCAAATTGCATTTCTAGTTTGTGTTTCTTAAAGACATGTCTATGTTGACTTTTATCTCTAAATGTTATGAAACATAAATGTGTGTGTGTGTGTGTGTGTGTGTTTACTTCTTAAATGCTGTACAGTGATGATGGTCCTATAAGAACTAAAGGCAGGCCAGCAGGTACATGTTTTAGGCTTCAATCTAAAACAGCCATGAAAGCCAGCTGGAATACGTTCAGAATATGGTCAGGCTGCACAAGCAACCAATTAACCATGAATGGAAAAGTATGAAGTGAGTATCCGGCCACTGAAATAGATGAACACCTTAACAGGAAATTAAAAATGTTTTTTTTTTTTTCAGGCTATGAGTCACAACTGCACATGTGTGCAAAGACAAAGACAAACTGTATTAGGAATATTTTACCAACGAGCTGAGTTCTGAAAGTGGACAATACGGCATGATGCTCTGTGCGATTTGATTCTAAACCATCTTTTGTATGTTTCCTCTCAGAAACTGGCTGCGGGAATCACAAAACCCAGGAGCACCTAACCCAGACTGAATGGGGATCACAGAGGACTTGAAGGAAGACATGAATGTCTTGGCTGAGGGTGAACAGTCAGACTTCATCCAGGAGAAGCAGAGCAGTTAAACAAGAGCAGTTTGTGCACATTGTCATGGAGGCGAGAGGAATCTATTGCTGTCATTTATCTTTCATGGTCTTACAAATTTGTCTAGTTCTAAGACACTTTAAATCAGTGGTTCTCCACCTATGGGTTTGACCTCTTTGGGGTCACATAAAAGATATCTGCATATCAGATTATGTTAAGATTGATAACAGTAGCAAAATTACAGTTATAAAGTAGCAACAAGATAATTTACGGTTGGGGTTACCACAGCATGAGGAACTAAGCATCTTAAAGGGCTGCAGCATTAGGAAGGTGGAGAACCACTGCTTTAGATTCTTAGAAAGTAGACAAGGGAAAGACTTCTGAGACACAGAAGTGCCCTCATTTCTGTGACCCCCCAAGAAAAATCCCATATTGTAGTTGCTGGGATGTCAGTGGAAGACACAAAAGGTCTGGTTGAGGACATGAAATTCCCACCTATTCAGGGAATATCTAGAGCATGCATTTCTACCTCCTTCCTGCTAGATACTATGCTAGGTACTGGCGTTGGGACAGAATGAAACAGATGAATAGGAACGTAAGAATACAGTTGACCCAGCTTTAGCAAAGACCCACGTGGCTGGTGCAGGGCGGACCTAGAGGCCCTGTCCTCTCACCAGCAGCATTCTACTCTATACTCAGGTGCTGACACAAATACTTGAATATCAACAAAATACATTTGTTAATTTATAAATATATCCAAATGTTACACAAAAGTAAAAAAAAAAAATTCATTGTAATTTTCAAGAAGTTCTAAAATTACTGAAAAAGTATCTGCTAAAAATTTCAAATATCAATGTTTTACAAACAATTTTTATATCCCTTTGAGAGAAACTGTTAGTTTAAGCTAAAGTTTTCTGGTATTAACAAAAAAACCATGAAACTACAACATGAGATTTTTGTTGTCTTTTAATATCTCTACCTGCTTTGGTAATTATTTGCTATAAGGAATTTATACTCTGGGGTGAAAAAACAAAATACTACACATCGCTTCAAAATGACAAACCAATCTAAAAGACATATTTAATTTAAATACAGTAGGAAATTTAATACAATTTGGGGAAGATTGATTGACCTTATAATATCTCATTGTAGTAAAAAAGGGTAGGTTATTTTAATAAACAAAACTTAATTTCCTTTATGTGAGAAATCCAGGTATAATATGCTTGCTTTGTTTTAGCGGAGGTTCTACAATTATTTTGTTTTGAGCTAAGCCACAACCCAGTACGAAAGTGGTTCTTGAGAATAAACTATGGGCAGATGCCATCTAGTAACACTTATTTAGCTTGTGAAATATGTATATAATCTTGCTTACTACCGAAGAAAATATGTTATCTGATAGGTTGAATATGGAACTAATATAACAGGAATTGAGTTCGCTTGGACAAATAGCTAAAAACTGGTATACTTCTTACTTATTTCATTGTTCTTATAACTAATATGAGCTCACAAATGACTAACATTGATACAGAAGATATGGAGATTCTTGACAATCTCATCAGCTTTCTTAGTTTCTGTAGTTTATTGAAATACATTGAATAAGAATATTATAAGTGATGAATTTATTCTACTGAAAAATACATAAAAGTAAAATAAATTTAGTTTCATAAACACAAATTTTGAGTTGTTGAATTGCTGACATAATGAAATAAGATTTCAGTGAGATTGTGAGATTTTCATCAAGTAATACGAACTTCTAAAAATTCATGAATCATAAGGTTTCACTGTGCCATACCGTAGGAATGACCACACGTTAGCATGTGCTGAAGGGAAGGATTTCTGCCTGAAGAAACTTAGAAGCTACTTCTGGTATTAACAAATGCAAAGGACCAGTAAATATTGAAAAGGAACATGAAGGTTTGTAGTCAAAACCTTGATTTGTCCATTAAATATTTATGTGATTTGTTCAACACTTGTAAGAGAGATAATAATAATTTATTATCTATCTATCTATTATTATTAATAATGTTGTTTTTCAAACAGGGTTTGTTTGTGTACCCCTGGCTGTCCTGGAAGTCACTTTATAGATGAGGCTGCCCTCAAATTCAGAGATCTGCCTGCTGTGCTTCCCAAGTGCTGGCACTGTTATTTCACACAGCGATGGGAGGAAAATTAAATCAGAGTATGCAGCAAGTCAGCCACAAGTAGAGTGCTAGATGAATGTCAGCTAACACTATCACTACCCTGCGGTGTGGATTCCTTAGACAGCACTGATAGTGTGGGCTTAAGATCCACTCCAAAGCTTAGATGAACATTGGCTTTAGAGAAGACTAATGTGAGGAGCATGCCGAAGCCTGTACTCCGGCTGACAGAAGGGATCTGTGAGCATGGCCACAGTTCAGGTCAGGAGTACGTGGATCAGGAGCAGAGCCAGGCAACAGTCATAAGGATCTGCTTTCATGGGCAAGTAGACATTGATCTTGGGGCAGCTGGATGACATGCTGTGAAAATATCTCAAATTGTTTACTCTAGGTCATGGATAACTAGACTCACATTGCAGATTCTGATGAATTGCAGTTTGCAAACCTCAGAAGATCAAGTAGAGTTCCTCTGAAATACGACTGCACATATCACAAACTAAAAATATCTACGATTCTGGCCAGATAAAAGACCCCAAATTTGAATTTGGAGTCTGGAAAAAGAAAATGGAGATATTATTAAATGATGTGAAAAAATAGGTACCATTGAATAGCCAAGATGATTTCAATAATTTAATTATGATTTTGTACATGTAAGGAACAATGCTTTGATTAATTTGGCAACACTAACAAACCATGTCACTTTGTCTAACCCTATTCTACTTTTCTAAACATGATTCTAAATGTGTAAGTAGTAAAAAATGGTACATATTATATTTTAGTACCTTCTTTGGACTCTCCTTTGGCTACTTATATCTGTTATCTGTAATGTGTACAATAATCCCCCAGTCGTAATCGTTTCCTCTGAAGAATGGTTAATGGTGGAACCTAGAGGAAACCAACAACCATTTCCCTTTTCACTTACATCATTTAAATTAAGGTAACTGTGCTATTAATTGCCTAACATGAGATAAGTCCTTATCATTTTCATATATGAGACAGAAAACATAGACAATAATACACTAGTCGATCATATTATAAAGAAGCTTTTGAAACGTATTGAAGTTGAAAATACAGTTTTAATGCTGTATGCATGATTTCATAATAAAAACCATCAGATGAAAATCTCCTCTCATTAGTAAATTCAATGTACATGCTAACGTTTATTTTCCAACCCATTACTGTTGCTGCTTCTTAATACCACTGCCTGTTTCTGAGAGGCAAGCCCTTAGAAGGCCATTGAGCCTAAAATACCTAAGGACTAAGGCTTATGGAAGAAAGAATGAACATCCTGCTACTTGACATTAATCACATTAACTCAGAGCGCCCAGCAGACGGCCCTGGCATTACTCCTACCTGGAAGACACTGAAACCAAAGCATGGGGTTTTAAAGTTAATGGAACTGAAACACTCTATGTCAACTTGATAATATGCCCCTAAGTTATTGTTCATGGATGGTGCCGTTTCTGTGTTTAGTTAAGAGTTAAAGTACGGGCAGTAATTCCCTATTTTCACAATATTCTTTCTGACAATAAAGATAACAACTATGAGAACAGTCTTTAGCTGGTTAAACCTGATGTACTGGTTTTGTTCATAAAAAGAATTCATGACAATTAATGAAATGGATCTATTAAAGACAGTCTTCCAAAGCAGTGCAGCTGCCACACCTACAGATGAACTCTTCATGACCTACATTATTCAGAAAGAACTGTAGTAACTTGCACTAAAATCTGCTACTCACAAAAGCTTCAAACCAAATGAAAGCATTCCTCAGAAGGGGACACGATGCTTCACGTGGAGGACACACCACGCAGCACCTTTCCCGGAGCTTTCAGCTGCTCTTATGTTTACTTCTGCAACACATGCTTTTCTACCACATTGAGGTTTATTACATGCAAATCTCCATTTAAAATCATTTAAAAAGATAAGTATCACTTGTCTTAATTCCAGACTTCATATTTTGTTATTTCAGTTCCAGTGAAAAGAGAGATTGCTGAGTTGTTGTCTTCATTTCTCGTTCTTAATGGTAAAGCCACAAGCAAGGAGCTCAGACCAAAGCACCTCAAGGTTTTGAACAACTCGCTTGAGATATTTTGACACCTACAAATCAGCAGAGCATTTATTTCTATATTCTCTCCATGAGAAAGAACCTTTGTTATATAAAAGCCATGCTTTGCTTTTCAAAATCTCTGGGTATCAATAATTACATTTCTACTATGTGTATTTTGTTTCATTTGATTCTATGATTATCATGAGCTATAGTCAGATTAATTTTCATGAATATGAATCAAAATCTACACAGCAAGGTCCATTGTTTACAAATGACAGAACACCCGCAAAGCAGGTTAATTTACTGTTCATGGTAAGGGCTCAGACAGTTTCTGAATACAAGCTTTTCTAAACCAAGCAGACTTTGCCATATTTGAAACTACTGTCAAATTCTCAGATATATACAACAAGAAATGTTGCCTTTTAGGGCACTCATACAAACATCTGTCTCTCGTCTCATCTCTAACTGTTAATTGAACACCCACACCCACATGAGAGATAAGGTAAAGAGATGATGCAGAGTGGCACACAGGTAACCAAGGAAGATGAACTGTTTACAGTTCTGAGATGAGCACATGGTATATGGCACGTTTTTTTTAGGTCACTAAGGATACACTTAGAAGGGCTTCCAAGAACTCCATAGAAAATATTCTGATGAGTAAATATTCTGTAAACTTCAAATATATAAAAATTAGAATAATCTGAGTAAAGGAAACAGTGTATTCCTCTATTTGGCATGCAAGCAGCTTGTGGCCACTTATATAAAGGTAGTATAGTGAATTATTATGTAATATAGAAGTTTTGCAGGGTAAAAATCTCCTGAAGCTCAGGTACACGCACATTCAAATAAAATGCTATGAAATGTATTGAAGTTACTTAGGATGAAAAAATGCATACCCTAAGTATTAGTGAATCTGGGTTATAGATAATACAAAACATAATATATAAAATAAAGTTAGGGGAAAGATTATGTTGATTAAATAAAATCAGGAAGCTATATGAAGAGCTACAAAAATAAAAAACTTCTTTTTAGAGAATAAAAATAACATTTACTAAGTTAAAAATTAGAAGCCGGGCGGTGGTGGCGCACGCCTTTAATCCCAGCACTTGGGAGGCGGAGGCAGGCGGATTTCTGAGTTCTAGGCCAGCCTGGTCTACAGAGTGACTGCCAGGGCAGCCAAGGCTATACAGAGAAACCCTGTCTCGAAAAACCAAAAAAAAAAAAAAAAAATTGGAAAGAGTCTTTGTACAACTATTCATGTGGGCTACACATAATATTTCAAGTATAATGATAAAAGGGGCTTGAAGTAAAGTGAAAACATTTTTAAGAGCACACATCAGAACGTTAAGGATTTAAAATATTAAGAAAAATATTAATCTTTCTATGAGATATGAGTTCTGGCAATTAGGAAACCAGAAAGAAACATCAGGCGTAAGGGGGGGGCACTTACAAATAATCTTAAGGAATATTGTTCCGGGATGAAAGGAGAGAGTCTTCAGATTGAAATAATCCTTAAGAACAGATCACAATAAATGAAAGTAGTATATTCCCAGATATCTTAAGAGATTTCAGAACACCAAGGTGAAATAAATTTAATATCTTCCATGAGAAAAAGTCTACAAAGGTAAATTGACTTGTCTCACTGCAGAATCAGTTCAGTGTAAAATCAACAGGAAAAGAGGAGGGTACCATCATATCAGTGGTGAGAGGATGTGGTGTTCACGTTTGAATTATATATTTAGAAGCTCTGGAAGGTACTTAGAAAGAAAGAAAGAAAGAAGGAAGGAAGGAAGGAAGGAAGGGAAGGAAGGAAGGAAGGAAGGAAGGAAGGAAGGAAGGAAGAAAGAAAGAAGACACAGGAAGAAGAGAAGAGAGGAGAGGAGAGGAGAGGAGAGGAGAGGAGAGGAGAGGAGAGGAGAGGAGAGGAGAGGAGAGGAGAGGAGAGGAGAGGAGAGGAGAGGAGAGGAGAGGAGAAATCAAGGATGACAACTGTGCGAGCCCATAAAGCAGGCAGGAGCTCCATGCCTTGCCAGAGCACAGCATGGGAGAAGATGAAATAATAAAAAGGGATCCAAGCAAAGAAACAGAATTAGAAATTTACGGCCACATCATAGAAGAAAGTCATGGTAGTAGAGAGAGGCAGAGACAAATAGACAATGACTGTCAGTGCTTGGTGGAGTCACAAAATCTTTCTGTCCTGTTCCAAGGAACATTCTGTTTGGCAAAAGGCTGACAAGTTCAATCCGGAGGACGACTACTGTAATTCTAGAACAGTACCTGGGGAGTACAGTCTCAATACTACTGCTTCTCAGGTTTCAAACCATAGCAGTGACTTGCACCGCATCCTCTATGGGTCTGCATTTTATCAGTGACTATCCTGAGAAACGCAACTATTTGGAACAGAGTCTAAGTATATACACTCCTTTTCAAGCACTTTGTCAATGGTTTGCAGATTATCAAGAGCCAAAATACTTCTTCCATTTTTATTGGTGAAATCTACTGCAGAACTTATAAATGGAGAAATTAAAATTAAAAAAATGAAGAAGCTATTGATTCTTAAAATGTCTTTAACATGGCAAAAGTCGCAGCAACCAGTCTGATCAGCGACCATGTATGCAGAAGAAGAACGACCATGTATGGAATGTGGCAGAAGAAGAAGGCAATCTTGCTGTCATTCCTGCCTTTGTTGGCACAAACCAGAAATTGTTTTTTAAGGTTGTTTGTAAGAATGTGGAGTAAGAACTGACTAACGAATTTGAAGAATTTATCCTCCAAAAATATACAAATAAACATCTCCAGAACTTAAACATGAAGACACACAGGAATGTATGCATACAAATACAGTGTATGTTCACTTACAAATACTGATTAGGTCTCCATACGCATGGAAGAGTAAGTGGAATATTGATTCTTAAATTCCAAATTCCATTTCCTTTTAGTGTAGGTATCTGTGTAAAGAATGATTTAAACCTCTCTAAGTACATCAAAAGCCTCCCCCAGCCCCATTACCCTCTTGTTGGTGAACCCACTACTGATATTAAAAGGTGATCACACAACAGATAACAAACAATAGCACTTTTACTGCAAGGATTTCTGAGCTACTAAAACTGCTCAGAGATGAAGTGAGAGGCTGCCAATGGCGACAGTAGAGAACCTGGCCCTTGGAAGGGAGACCAGCAGGAAGGAGGGCGATGGACAGCTGGCACCCAATGGGTTTCTCTCAGGTGCTGTGGTTGAACGAATCATTTCATTTTTCTGTGTTCTCCACCATGAGAGAGGAATTCGAAAGTACAGACTCCATGAAGAACTATTTTATGAGATCAGTTATCATTAGTCCTGAACTTCTGTTGAAGTTTGCTCTGCTCTGTCAGTGACCAACTCAGCTGACCTCTTTACTTCAGCTACCCATACCAAAAAGACAGGTACCAGCATCTTAAGTTCTCTGCACAAAACAAAGTCACATTATATCTATTTTATTAGAAAACAGAGAGCTCACTGGAATTAAAGTATTAGAATAAATGAATAAATCATGTTGACTCTAGCTACCAATGGGAGCAAAATGCAAATCAGTAACACCAACAAATTGTACTGAATCACCCACAAACTCAGGTCGGCCTTCTGCCGCTGGGTTCTGTCTTAAGTTAAACATGTTCTTGTTCTTGAAACTCATAATGCATATGAATACAGCAGCATAAAACTGCTCAGCCTTTCGGCATGAAGACAGAGTATCCAGAATCTGTGAATGGAAGAGCAAACTGATGGTGAATGTGTCCGCCAAGCACTGCTTTAGAGTAAAACACAATTTTCATATTTACATCAAACTGTGAGAAGCTTTGCTCCCTGAGGTAACAGCAAGAAACCAGGAGGGAGGGTAGTCAGCCTGCCCTTACACAGATGGCTATCAAGCACGCATTGCAGACAGATGGTATATTAGGTTCAGGAATCAAAAGTTCACTAAAAAGTTCCAATCAAAGGTGTTTTTCTTTCACATCTGTGAAGCTAAGGCTAAGGTTATTATTTCTTTACATATATCCAGTTTTATCAGTATTTCTTGAATAGACTTTGCATACAAATTGTACTGACTTCTTGTTGAAAATATTACCAAATTGATTATACGTCTTGGAATCCCAATTCTGTTCCAATAACATAATATAACTTGTATTTTTCTCCCAATATCAGTGTCTTGATTGATGCCTAAGAGTCTACAGACTGTATCTTGCAATCAAGTAGGCTATTTTCCGTTTCCATTATCAATTGATAATTCTTTGTCAAGCATTTGCATTCTCATACCAATTTTATCACTAACCTAACTACAATTAAATTAATATAATTAAACATTTACAATTAAGACAGATGTAATTTCTGCCTGAATCATGTGGAGTTTACGGATCAATGTGCAGAGAACTGCTAACTTTTCTCTGCATTTTGTGTTTCTCCATACAGATCCTTCATAATTGTTCCCAGAACCCTTTTGTATTTTTCAATGTACAGTGGTAAGTCAATAACACAAAGTTTTATTTAAATTTTTGCCTTTTTTTTGCATTGCATCCTAAAAAATTGATTTCCCTTTTTGTCTATTGCTAGCAGATAAAAATGCAGTTAGCTTTCATATTTTCATCTGAATTAACTTATTCAGATTTTAAAAAGATCTCATCATTGTCTAATCAATTGTACTATTTATGAATAAAAGTGAATTCCTCTTCCATTTCAGATATTATTACATCTTATCAATCATGGAAGTGGTGAGCTATATACCAATATCTCTTTTTGGTTCTTACAAAAAGTCAATGAGACTAACAATAATAATAATAATGATAGCAGTGAGGTTTTCCCTAGACATTCTTAATAGGGTTGATGAAGTGAGTAAACAGGTTTTGAATTTTCTCATGTGGTTTTTCTGCATCCCTTTCTTACCCTTTCCTCTATGAACTGTGTGAATTACCCTGGTTTTCAAACACCAGGCACTGCCACAATGCGGGATCAGTCCTACAGACTGTTGGGTTTGCTTTTGAGTTTGGGTTGAAATTTTGGAACCTAACTTTATGAGGTGTCCCAGCTTGTAGTTTTTGTTTTTGTTATGCCTTTGAATGGCTTTCACGCCAACATAAAATTATATATCAATTGAGTTGGCAAAGATTCCCTATTTTCTAAAAATATTACAAATTGTTTTGAATTTTCCTTAAGTAGTTGACAGGACTCTCTGTAACACCTGGGTCTGGAGTTTCTTTGTCAAGTGTTTCATGAGTTCAGTCTCTTCAGCATTTCTCTTTTATAATTATTTTAACATATAAAAAATTTTATTTCTTTTTTAAACATTTATTTACTAATTGTTTTATTTGTTTACATTTCAAATGTTCCCCTTCCAGGTCTTTCCTCCATGAACCTCCACCCCCGCCTCCTCCTTTTGCCTCTAAGAGGGTGCTCCCCCACCTGCCCTCCCACTCCTGCCTCACCCCTCTAGCATCCCCCTTCTCTGAGGCATCAATCATTCACAAGACCAAGGACCTTCCCTCCCACTGAGGCCAGACAAGGTAATCCTCTGCTACATGGGTAGCAGGAGCCATAGACCGGCCTATGTGTACTCTCTGGTTGGTGGTTTAGTCCCTGGGAGCTCTGAGGGGTCCCGTTAGTTGTTCTTCCTATGGGGCTGCAATCCCCTTCAACTTCTTCCATTGAGGTGCCCGGGCTCTGCCTGCTGGTTGGGTGTGAGTATCTGCATCTGTATTGATCAGATGCTGGAGGAGTCTCTCAGAGGAGTGCCATACCAGGTCCCTGTCTGCGAGCACATCTAGGTATCCTCAACAGTGTCAGGGTTTGGTGTCTGCGGATGGGATGGATCCCAAAGTGGGAAATGTATTTCATTAGAAAATTTTCAGTCTATGGCCATACCATTCTGAACACGCCCGATCTCGCCCGATCTCGGAAGAAATTTTCATCCATATTTACTTTGTCACAACAGTTAGAAAGTGATTGATACAATCAATGGTAATGAGTTGCACAGACACCTCTTGAAAAGAGAGCTACCAATGGCCAGGATCTCTCTCTCTCTCTCTCTCTCTCTCTCTCTCTCTCTCTCTCTCTCTCCCTCCCTCCCTCCCTCCCTCCCTCCCTCTCTGCTAGCTATAGGCTTATTTCTTAACTCTACCTAGACTCTAACCCACTGACCTAGATGTCCATACCTACGCCACCACCACACAGCCTTGACAAGTGTGACTGATGTACTTCTGTACAGACTTTTGAAAGCAGGAAGTTTAACACTGTCTGCTTTGTCATTTTAAAGACTCTTTAAAAATATAATATCTAAAAAGAAAAGAAATGATGGAACACGTTGTCTTTTAAAATCTTTAAATTTAGGATTACTTTACCATTAGCCTTTAGTTCCTACAACTCAGTTTCTGAGAGTCAGGTAAGATCACACTGAATCTTTAGATGAACTTAGGGGGTCTCCTTGTTTGAACTACGTGACACCTTATTATTCACAAACACACATTTCACTGGTTTCTAATTTTCAAGTATGTTTTGATGATAACTTAAGTGATATTTTTGACAGTGTATAAAATTACAGATGATTTCTATAAATCATCTAGTTTTATGCTGAAAATCAACCAGACATTATAATTATTTTAAGCCTTTTAAAACCAAATCCATTAGAATTTCTGCATGTTATTCTGTCATATGTGGACACTAAAAGTTTACTCATTTTCCAACCACAAAAAGTTTAATGTGTTTTTTGTTCCTCATATGCCCTGACTGTGACCTCTAGTTTATAAGGGGCAAGGGAGGAAGTCCGTGTCTTGTGTGTGATTGCAGTAGGAAAACACCCACGGCTCTCCTCATAGCTTTTCCTAAGTGTTTCTCTCCACCCAGGTTTAGAAGGTCACGTTTAAGCCTCATCTTCCCAGTGATTTTGTTTTTTTTAAGCACAGTCTATCAAGTTTTTTTTCTACACGTACTCAGATGATCACATGGACTTCGCTTTTTGTTCTATTTTTTTTTTTTATATTATATTCGGTTACTTTTTTTGTAATTTCTATTATACCTTAAAAATAAGTATGGCTTAGATAAAAAATTACAAAATACATTCTTTGCAGAAAATAGTTATCATATTATACTTATATTATTTTTCTTTTAAGTATCAATTTCAATCTATTTTCAATACAGCAATAATGATAAATATTATATGAAAGCTAAATATATAAAAAGGAGCAAGTGAAGGATGAAACGAACGGCACCGGTTCTGAAAACACTCTGATCCCACACGTATAGACATATGGCTCCTACTTCTTTCCCTAATGATAAGGAGGATAAAGAAGGTAACTTGAAAAGTCGGTGTTAGCTATGTCATGAGGATGTGCCAAGATGACTATGAGAAACTTCAAATACTGGAAACTCTCCGCAAACAATTATAAAATGACATTACATATTCTATGGATTTTCTTTAACGTAGTTCGAGAGTGTGTGAAAGTGGGGCGGAATGGGACTGTCTGTGGGGTGTCTGTGGGGTGTCTGTGACAGTAAAGGGGCTGTTACGAGTCTGTGTGAACCTCACTCACCCTGCTGTCCAGTGCACTCATTTGTTGTTGTTGAACTGGGAATGGAAGCCATGCACACTGTAGTCAGGCACTGTGTGTTTGAACTGAACATCCAGAAATTCTCCAAGAAGATGTTCAAAATTCCATTTATGTTTTAAATCCCACTTATATTTTTAAGGTACAGAAAAATTTCAGCATAATTTATATGGTTAAAGATTTAAGCAATTCATCCATGTCCTAACGCATCCAAGGAAGTACAAGCTTGCAAATTAAGTTCATGTTAAATTAAAATTTCTGTAAATTCCTCCCAATTCCATGATGTGATACAAATGCCCATTGACCTCTTCACTCCCGCTTGAACCCTGCTTCCAGAGCACAGCATCCTCTCTTAGGATTCTATTCAGTCAGATCTTCATCTCCAGACATCCCATAAAACTCTATTCCAGCACAAATGCTCTCTCCTCTGATGTCACTTGAGAACGTCCAATAACTTCATTTAACAGTATGTGGTATTATTTGCTGGCTTTGAATACACATTTTCTTTTTGCACAATTGTTACTTCTTTGAGAATAGTGATTGCATCTTGTCCTGTGACATGCTATTGTCCATAGGCTCCCAGAGTCCTCGGCTCTTAATAAATCCTTCAGAACTGATGGGCTTTCTGGTTAATGATTACTTCTTAATATGGTTACTGTTATGTTGGTAATTGTGGGACAACACTGATAAAACAACAAAGTAATATAACCTACTAATAAAACTGAAGTATTATGAGTGCATGGATAAAATTACTGTCAGGCCCAGTATTTATTTCCTTGCTGTAGCCTGACACATGATATAGTGCTAGAGACTAAGAATATTCAGGGCAGTCTATTTATAAATCCAGACACAGACTGTGGTTATACTTTGTACAGTTGAGTTGAACACAAAGACGGCTAAACTCCAAAGCAGGTCATGTTCCGTTAATGGTCTAACCCATCATTAGTATGGGCTTAGGGATATGTTTTGTGCAATAAACATATCAAGCGGAGCCAAATCAGGAAGACAGTGCTGAAGTTTCAGTTTCCCCTGAGGAGAGTGAAGAATGAGGTGGGGTGGGTCCACTGAATATCCAGGTCATCAGATGAGTTGGGTAATATTTATGCTTTTATCTCTGGCCATGGTGGAATCTAAGACACACTCGTTCACCTCTCTGTGATCCTGTTTTCCACCTGTAAATAGGATGATATCTCACAAAGATGTAGATGAGATAACAACAGGGATCTTTTGAACCAAACTCTGAGATACAAAGTAGTAAGAATTGGAAATATTAATGGTGAAATCCATGAGAGTCTTTTGATAAATTGAAAAGGATAAATGTTGCTAAATTGATAATTTTGTACAGATATCTGAGCATTAAATTATTCCTGTAAGGGGAAAAAAAAAGAACTCACGAGAATAAACTGTCAATCACAAAAGGTTAAATCAGAGTTCAAGACACCATTTTGATCAAATCTGTATCTTTTAGTTTAAAAACTTCTCGTTCTGATTATCTCATTTATTTATTTATTTTAAATAGCATGCACGGTATCCAGTTTCATTATGACATTTAAAAATTGTTTTCTATTATTTTACTCATGTTCTCTTTTCTTCTATTGCTGTTACATCCTGATACCTTTTCAGCCCATGAATAAATGTGTGTGCATGTGTGTGTACGTGCGTGTGTGTGTGTGCACGTGTGTGTACACAGAAGTGTGCTATCTTACATGTGAAGGCCAGAGGTTGATGTTTGTGTCCTTTTCTGTCATTCTGCATTTTCACTTGTGAGATAGGACCGTTCACTGAATCAGAGCCCTGTTCTGGCCAGGACGGCCAGCAGCAGGTCCTGGCCTCTCCGCTCCCCCGCTGGGTCTGCAGATGCACGACAGAGCATCTTGCTCTTTCACAGGGATCTGCGGCTCTAAAGTCAGGTTACTGTACAGCAGTCTTGTAGCCAGTGAGCTATCGCTCCAGACTCAAGAGTCTTAATGTGCCTTACAAGGAGAAAACAAACAAATCTTCTAATTCCAGTAAAAATCTGTGCTCAAAGAAAACTTCAGTGATTCCATATTCTGCTCATAATATTGCATTCTGGCTCAAAAACAGTAAAAAAAAAAACCTCAATAGAACGAAACGGAAACACTTGTCCAGCTCAAACCTCCGATAAGAATAAACAGATTTCAAGGAACAGTTAATAATCTAACCCTGTTGTCAGGACGATGGTTGTGGCTCACCTTTCTGTGTCTACTACCCAGGTACTGCAGAGTGAGTTGCAGATGTGTCCTTTCACTTGATTAATCTTGACAATGAGGCAGGATAACTAGAACTCCTATTTTACATGTCAGGAAATTGAGGATTTGAGAGGTTAATTACTTGTCAAAGGTCACTTTCTAGAAAGAACATGCACCATCTGTCTTACTGTAGTGTTAGTTTTGAATTAAACCATTATACCAAATGAAAAGAATGAATGAAAAACAAAATATTTACCAATAAAATGATGAGCAAATATCAGCTTTAAGAAGCAGACTGTGAGTTCCTTCCAGTCTGGGCCCCACCACTCAGCAGATCCCGGGGGAGGCAACTCTCCACCCAATCTCACTGAACTCAGAGGAAGTGGGCCTCACAGGAGCTCTAACCCAGGCAGATCCAGATGCTGAAAGGCACAGTATCTTAGGTAAGAAGACAGAAACACCTGCCTCCAAACAGGGAGTAACAGGGACCCATTGGGACCCAGGAATTCACTCCTAGCCTAGAACACTGGTTCCTTTGATCTTGGACTGAGCACTGAGCAGATCTTGGGCCTCAGCTCTAAGCCCAGTAGTAACACCCATCTCACACAGTTCTGACACAATCAAGATAATATGAAAAATAGACTCCAGTCAGAGACAGGGCAGGTAGCACTAAGGAGATCCAGATGCTGAAAGGCAAGCACAAGAACGTAAGCATCAGCCACCCAGGGTACTTGGCATCATCAGAACCTAGTTCTTCCACACTAGAAAGTCCTGAATTCCCCATATCACTAGGAAAGCAAGATTCAGATTTAAAATCACTTCTAATGATTATGATAAAGGACTTTAAGAAGAACATAAATAATACTTTCAAAGAATTTGAGAAGAACACAGGTAAATAGGTGTAAGCCCTTAAAGAGGAAACACAAAAATTTCTTAAAGAATTACAAGAGAACACAAATGAACAGGTGAAGGAATTGAACAAAACCATCCAGGACATAAAAATGGAAGTAGAAACAATCAAGAAATCATAAAGGAAACTACTCTTGAGATAGAAAACCTAGAAAAGAAATCAGGAGTCATACATGCAAGCATCATCAACAGAATACAAGAGATAGAAGAGAGAATCTCAGGTGCAGAAGATACCATAGAAAATATTGACACAACTGTCAAAGAAAATGCAAAATGTTCTTAACACAAAACATACAGGAAATCCAGGACACAATGAGAAGATCAAACCTAAGGATAATAGGTATAGATGAAAGTGAAGATTCCCAACTTAAAGGGCCAATAAATATCTTCAACAAAATTATAGAAGAAAACTTCCCTAATCTAAAGAACAAGATGCCCATAAACATAAAAGAAGCCTACAGAACGCCAAACAGACTAGACCAGAAAAGAAATATCTCCTGTCACATAATAATCAAAACATCAATTGCACAAAACAAAGAAAGAATATTAAATGCAGCAAGGGAAAAAGGCCAAGTAACATATAAAGGTAGACCTATCAGAATTACACCAGGCTTCTCACCAGACACTATAAAAGCTAGAAGATGCTGGACAGATGTCATAAAGACCCTAAGAGAACATAAATGCCAGCCCAGGATACTATACCCAGCAAAACTCTCAATTACCATAGGTAGAGAAACCAAGATATTTTAAAACAAAACCAAATTTATACAATATCTTTCCACAAACCCAGCACTACAACAGATAATAGCAGGAAAGCTTCAATATAAGAAGGGAAATTATACCCTAGAAAGAGCAAGAAACTAATCCCCTTCCAACAAATTCAAAAGATATCCACAGAACTATGGTTATTAGTGAAGATTTGTGTAGATAAGCCCAGACAATATTTTATTTTTTATCCTAACACCTATGATAAATTGTTGGTTCCCTTTTCATTGACCTCTGACTAACTGTTTTATAATCTCCTGAATTGTGCTCTGAGTAAAAGTCTGGTTATTTGTTTAGGAACAATTAACTGATGTTATCTGAGAGACTGACAAAATTCTTATTACAATTTTTAACTATCAGAAAAAGGCCTAGTAACAGTCTCGTTATAAAAGAGCTTAATAATCATGGATATAATTTAAAAAATTTTTATAAGATCATCATTAAGATTAAAAAAGTCATCTATCATATAACATCACCACAAGATAGTACATTTTATAGATCTATGTTTAATAATAATAGCCTGAGACAACAATTTGACATCTTTAGAGAGTATATAGGTCAAATTATAAAATTTGTTTTTAGTATCCTCAATTTTTTCATAATAGTGTTAATACTTGAGGACTTATACCGAATCAATTATGATAAGTGGATGTTACTCATTTATTTCAAAAGAAAATTAAAATATGTATAAATGATTTGACACCTCTTCAGGCTTTCTAGTTACAATTACTTTAACAAGAGAAAAAAATAAAAATATAATCAGTTATTGCCTATAGTATCTTTTATGCTTGGTGTTCCATATCAGATTAAGATAAACAAAAACTGACTGTTACAGTCAGACATTTGAGATGTTTTGTTAATAATTTATTATTATCCATATTACTGGAATTCCTTACAATCCTCAAAGACAAGATATTATAAAACAGATATTATAAAACTTTAAAATAATATCTTAACTCTCTAATGAGTATGGGAGGAGCAGCTACTGGCACTTCTGCCCTGGTTTTACAAGAACTCTGAAAAATTGGCCTTTAAAACAAAAGAGGGGAAACTATACCCCCAGAAGAAGTCTCCCAGAAATACTCTCCAACATGCCTTGTTCATTTTTAATTTTCTAAATCTAAAAGCTCATAATAAAGCTGCTTCTGATTGCCATTGACGTGCTAAGACCAATAAAAACTATGCCACAGTTATGTGGAAGGACCCTCTTACCTTTAAATGGAATGGCCTAGATCCAGTTCTCATATGGGGATGAAGACTGATATGCCTGTTTGATGCCAAAGAAGGTACAGCTAAATGGTTGCCAAAAAGATTAATGAAATAAATAGATACCCCCACAAAGCCAGGGCCAATAATAAATAAGATGAATAACAACTGACATCCAGGAAAGAGAAATCTCCCTGAGAATTCCCTTCTTTTTCCTTTCCAGGTAAAAATGAATCACCCGTGATGTCTGCTGTTAGGAGTTCTAATCCTGATGCTGGCCTCCAGACTTATACTACTCAGACCTTCGATGGGCCTTTGACAAGGACATCAAACAGCTAGAGACTGACATCACTAATCTGAAGAAATCCCTCATTTCACTGTCTGAAGTGATTTCCAAAAATTACAAAGGACTTTATTGGACTTGATTTACAATAGAAAAGACAGTGTACAGCTCTAGACTGTGCACAGCCCTTAAAGAAAATGTTGCTTTTACATAGATAAGACAGGGATGATTAAAGAGAACATGAAAAAGGTCAGAGAAGGCCTAAAGAAAAGACAGAGAGACAAGAGGGAGAGAGAGAGAGAGAGAGAGAGAGAGAGAGAGAGAGAGAGAGAGAGGGAGAGGGAGGTGAGCTGGTACAAGAATTGGTTTTCAACCCCTTCATGATTGTCAACCCTACTTCCTTCCATTTTGGAACCAATAATTGGGTTACTTTTGCTTATTTCTTTTGGTCCCTGGCCCTTAAATGGGATGACTAACTTTGTGAAACAACAGATAGATAATTTTGACAGCAAAACCTATTCAGATACATTATCATAAGTTAGCTATGAAAGACCAGGAGACTCAAGATGAGGTTGTTACTCTATCCAGGGTGTTCCCAAAACCCATCTCCACCCAATCTAAAAGAGGGGACTTCCGACCCTAGACCAAGCAGAGAGGGGCTACCCAGAACCCCCTCTGACTGGTGATCTGAATTATTGCTTAGGCTGCGAGGCTAAGCACTGCAAGGGAATATAAATGAAAATTAAAAATATTTTTCTGAGTTCCCTGAGGGACAAACCTGACTACATAGGGGTTGATGTCAAAAGTATCCCCTCTCCAGGAAAAAAGACATCAGGATGGGTATGGTCCTCATGCCTCACTGAACAATGACAGGAGAACCAGAGCCATTACAAGGTCCCCTTTAATTACTGGAGGTCTGGCCTCTATTCCCACCTTGGCAAGATTGGAATCACCACTGTTCTTCTATACTTGGAGAAGGGAGGAGATGTCAGGGGCAGCCCTGCTTATACACTGAAGGCCTAAAATCAGCCACAGGCCTAAGTCAGCCTGCTAACACAAAGCCTTGGTCTCTGTGGAAAAACACTGAAACAGATAGCTATAAGATACTGTAAACAGGCAGCTTTGGTGGAAATTTACCAGTCTGGATAAAAACTAATACCCATAGACCTTGTGGATAGGTAACCTTGGTGGATAGTACCAGCTTAGATAAGAAACAAGTGATTCTTAGACAGAGTCATAGTGACATGTTCCCTGAACCTTCATCCAGCTTATACTCTCTTCTGGAAGATATCTGTGTTCCCCCTGAACATGTACTCTCCTGTGTTATCCCCTTCCCACATCCTGCCTTTTTGTGTTTATAACCCCTGTGTGAAAAAGTAAAAATCATGGTTTGATTAAAAGAAGAAGGAGAAGGAGAAGGAGAAGGAGAAGGAGAAGGAGAAGGAGAAGGAGAAGGAGAAGGAGAAGGAGAAGGAGAAGGAGAAGGAGAAGGAAAAGCAGCAGCAGCAGCAGCAGCAGCAGACTATGACATCATCTGTGTGTCAGAGTCTAAGGTTTCCAGAGGGCAGCAGCTAAAACACATCAGTTTTTACCTTGCCTCGTACAGTTGATAGTTAGGAATTGTTTTTGTTCAAAGTAGCTAGCTAAACTTGAGAAAACAACTAGACTTTTCATAAAAAAGAAAATCCAATCATTATTTAGACTAATATCTAATAAAGCTAAATTTATAAATGCTTATACATTTGAACTTCCTGTTTTATAGAGCAATTGAATATTGTGTATTTGTGATTGCAGTCAGAACTGTCAAGCTTTAATAGCCATTTGAAGAAATGACTGGTACTTTATAAAGAGAATACTAATAGACAGGAATCCTTATAAACACATCTAAAACTTAAAAACATGACAGAAAGCTGAAATCTTCTTCAAGGTCTGCTATCTTAGGTTTGGAATTTTAAGGGCAGCACAATGACTTTATATTTATCTGGCTTACCATGATCTGATTTTGTTTGTAAGTATGAGGAAAAAAAATTAAATCCATTTTGACTAATGAACTTCTGTTAATGCCACTGTTAGCTGTATAAAATAAGTTATTTAAGATATAGAGAAAAATTATTTTAGATGTAACTGAATCTGGAACATTTACACATTTAAAAGCAACTACAGGTAAGCATGTATCCTTTTGGTTGGCATCCACTTAGAAGAGCACAATGCCAAAACAACAGGACGTCCAGGATGTCCACTGGTCCTGCCAGTCTTGCCTGGTCTTAAAAGTCCTGCTGGACCATCATCCACATCCTTAGTCAATGTTGACTTAGCTCTTTATGATAGCAGTGGTATTAGAAGTTTATACACATCAAGGGTAGCTTAAAGATGTCAGTTTATTGTATCTTGTACTGTGTGCTACCATTGTGAGTCACTGCTTTGGAAATTAATAATGAAAATGTTCTTTAACAATTCCAATTATTAGCTATTAATATCCAAAATATATTAAAAAAACTCAAGAAGCTAACCTCCTAAAACCCAAATAACCAATTAAAAAAATAAGAGTACATAGCTAAACAAAGAATTCACAACAGAAGTATCTTGAATGGCTGTGAAGCACTGAAAGAAATGTTCAAAGTCTTTACTGATCAGGGAAATGCAAATCAAAATGACCCTGAGATTCCACCGCATACCAATCAGAATGGCTAAGATCAAAAACTTAAGTGGCAGCACAGGCTGGCAAGGATGTGGAGAAAGATGAGCCCTCCATTGCTGGTGGGATTGCAAACTGGTACAACCACTTTGGAAATCAATCTTATGGTTCCTCAGAAAAATGGAAATAGATCTACCTGAAAACCCAGCTATACCACTCTTGAGCATATACTCAAAAGATGCCCCACCATGGTACAGGGGCATGTGTTCCACTATGTGCATACGGCCTTGTTTGTGATAGCCACATGTCTCACAACAGAAGAATGGTTACAGAAATAACACTGTGGTTCATTTACACAATGGAATAACACTCAGCTATTAAGAAATAGGGCATCACGAGTTTTGCAGGCAAATAGATGGAACTAGAAAATATCATCCTGAGTGAAGTAATTCAGACCCAAAAGGACATGCATGGTATGTACTCACTAATAAGTGAATATTAGCCAAAAAAAAAAAAAAGTACAATATCCAGGATACAGTCCACAGAACTCAAGAAGTTAACAAGCTGAAGTACCCAAGTGAAAACACCTCAATCCCATTTAGGAGGGAGAAGAGAGCAATCACTGGAGGGGGTTGAGGGATGGAGGGACTTGGTTGGGAAAGGGGATAGGTAGGAGAAGAGGTGAATATGATCAGGTATTGGGTGGAAGGAACTGGATTGAAGCCCCGAGGACTAGCAGAAAGAATGGAAACAGGCAACCTTGGGAGGTAGGATGTATAGTGATGGTTTGAATGGGAATGGCCACCTTGCGCATGTTTGCATGCGTAGTCCCTAGTTGGTGAACTATTTGAAGAGGATTAGAAGGATTAGTTGCCAAGACGATAGTTTACTCTCCACAGACTCACAGCAAGGTCCCCATTGCTGGAGAGAACACCTATATCATTGAACATGGAGAGGAAGAGCTGGTGCCTAACATATAGCTTTTGCTCCTATATTCTAGCTTCGTTAGTACAGGAACGCATTCTGCATGCTACCAAAGGAGAAATGCAAACACCAAGCCAGCAGCAAACCGTTTTGTCTACAATGGTGCCCTGCCTGAAAGATATGCAGGGCATTGGTGACACAAAACTTGTGGGAGTGACCGACCAATATCTTATTTGATTTAAAGATCACTCCACAAGATGGAATCCATACCTGACACAACATAGGTCGCCAAGAATCAGAGACTAGATAGCCCAGGGACCTAAGGTAAAACCAAATAACACTGGACTAAAACATTGTGTTAAACTGATTCCTAAGAATATTCTGTTATATTCATAGATCAGTGCCCTGCCCAGTCATCAGTGAAGCTTCTGTTTTACAATATGGTAGTTTTGAGAACAAGCCCATTCAGTGGTTCCCTCAGGAGGCACAAACGAGACTTCTTCAAATTGACCACTTTCTCAGCTTTTTCCTTGACTTGCTGTGTGCAGTTCAGAAAGGCATGGTGTAATGTACAGTGTACGGGAACAGTCGAGTGCTCTTTAAACATTTTGAAAGCAGACATTGAGAGTGAGAAGGGCCCTCCTGTTCTAGACTGCAGCATTAATTCCAAGTATCTTCCTCTTTAATACTCATTCTTGGGGTAGACTGGGCTACAGACTACATGACATAAGAAAGAGAAACAGCATAACAGCCCACAAGTATAAATAACCATGTCCTTGAGGACAGTTTGAAGGTGACCCACTTCCAAAAGATGTTATTGTCTTGGAAATAAATATATCTTCAGTGAGAATACAAAGCTCTGCTTTGGGAAGCTCCCCCATGGAGACAAAGACCAACTGTGAGCTCTGCTGACTGCCTCAGCCTCCCCAGTGTTTCTGCCGGATATTTGAATGCCTCCAATTTGCTGGCAGCACTTGCTCTCTTAGCCAGGCTGCTCCTGTCACCACTGCTGAATGTGTTAAGTTCTCTTTGATGGAATTTTGCTAGCTACCTGCTGCTTCAACTCCATTTAGTATCTGTCCTTTTACTGTTGATTGCTATATACTTAATAAAGACATTCATTAAAGACAGAAATATTTCCCACATAATACATTCTCCAGACTGATCATATTGAACACACGGTCAAATCTGCTATCAATCAAGGATCACAGAGCAACAGCAGTTCAATTCGATCTTTGGTCAAAGACTAAAGGAGAGATGGCTTCCCTGGGAAATGCGTTGATACTTATGGCACTGCCCACTTACTACACAGGTGAAAAGCAGCCTTTCCCTAAGTGGGGATGTCTTAACACACTGCTAGTATTCTCATCAGTCAGCAAGTGGTACACACTTTTTTGTACAGAGAAATGCCTAAGATGTCTGCAGAGGCCTCTGGAAACTACTCAGTGTTCGAAGGAGACAATGTTACCAAACATGATATCGTCAGCACTTTCACTGGAAATCCTGGCATTGCCAGAAGCTTTCTATGTCATCTCTGTGGAGAGGCCACAGTTCCTGTGTTTTCCTGGCACCTATGGACTAAACTGTCTTGATGGATTGTTCAAGGGCTTGTTTTAGCACTGGCACAGGAAGTAAACAGAAGACATGGAGATACTGACTCTTACCTTGGGTCTGAAGTCTCAATATTTTCTGGCTTTCTGGTTGCTTATAATTTGACATCCCCCGCCCCCAGTATAGTGATACATTTAAAAGGTACATTCTAATTTTTATTTATAAAACTTTGCCTATTTTTAGGTATCTTATATAGAAGGTACCATACAATACTTGCTCATTTAGCTGAGGAAAACTTTGAGAGCCTAACTCTGTTGCCTATACCTCCCAAGTGCTGGGATTGTAGGTGTGCATCTTCTGATGTGCTGGTTTGTGTTTCGTTTTGTTTTTACTTAGTATAAACTTAAGGTTTATGCATGTTGTTTGGCATATATCGAAATTCCACTTCACTTCTAAGCTGCATAACATTCCATTCTATGTAGAAAGACGAATGCTATCATATTTTGTTTCTTCATTTGTTTGTTGATGGTCACGCGGCCTGTGTCTATTGAGGGAATAATGTTGCTATGCACGTTGCTATAACAACAGCTGCTGGAACCCTTGTTTTAATCTGTTGTGTATATGCTGAGGGATAGAACTACTGGTCATTCAGTAGTTCAGTAGTAGCAACCAAGCCACTTTGAATTCTTATTAGTATTTCTTTTTTTTTTTAAATTTAATTTTTATTTTAGCTAGGAAAAATATGATCCACGAACTGAACAGTGACAGAGATACCTTGTGTCTCTCAAGTAGATAAGACAAACCCCTTCATTTCATGAAGGTTCCTAGTACCTTTTGTATATTGGTAGGTACATAAATCTTCTTGGATGAACGTCCTAATGCATTTTCTGTGAATTATAACAAGACAGATTTCTTTTTTGATACTTCTGACATAAACACTTCTTGTAGCATTTGTTCTTTTATTTTTTATATTACCACATGTGCATGCATGTGCATGTGCATGCGTGTCTGGAAGTGAAAGGACAACTTGTGAGAACTGGCTCTGTCCTTCTACAGTACGCAGAGCAGGGACCGAGTCCAGGTCATCAGGCTTGGCAGTAAACCCATCTGTTCACTGGACCCTAATTATTTGTTTTACATTAAGAACAGGGCACTACGCAGGCTGATCTGGAATTTACCTCCCAGTTCAATTTGGCCACTGTTACACCCTGGCTTTCACAACTGTTCTAATCTCTTTCACACCTGCCTAATATCACTGTATGGACATCGTGCTGTTCTGCAGGGACCCCAAATCCCACTTCTTTCTAGCTCTAGCAGAAGGCAGTTCCAGCGGCTCCTTCAGAAAGGTAAGGTTAATTTACTTAAGACCAGTGTGTGGCTAATTGCACAAGGCAGAAATGGTAACTGCACGTGGAAAGTGTATCTTTATGGCAGTAATCGTTAACTCTGTCTCCAGTTAGGTTATGCAACTCAGATGATTCTAAGGAGATTCTCTAAAAAAATATTTATCCCTTTTTACTTTCTGTATGTGTGCATGCCTGCATATATGTACATACACACTTGTGCTGGTGCCCCCAGGGATATCAGAAAAGGACATCATATTCCTTGGAACTGGAGTTATAGGCAGTTTTGAGGTACTGAATGTGGGTAATATAAACTAAACCTGTGTTTATTAGTGAGTAAATTAAGTGATTTTAACGTTCACTATAATTAAGAATAGAATGAAAACCATATAAATACTGCAATATTCATTCTGCAATTCAGACCACAAAAAATGGGACAGCATGACGTTCTCCTTCACCATGAGGGTCTGCTGGCCTGTACACCCACCTATACACACTGACTATAGCTGGGCAGGCACATTAACCACACAAACATATGTGGCATTTTACCAGGTTTCTACAAGTCTGCAATGAAGTACTACAAGCTGGATGGTTTAAAACAAGAGAAAGCTAGGGACACAAGTTTGAAACCAGGTGTCCGCTGGTCTATGTTGGCTGTGTTGGCTGTTAATCTTTCCCAGACAAACTTAGTGTTGGTGTTTTGATGGCAGTCTACATGCTGTCCTCTGAACATGTGTCTTTATGATGAATCTCCTCAGTGTCTTTCTGACTCTGTACAAACTTCCTCTCTTTTATAAAAACACCTGTCATTCTGGATTAAAGCTCACCCAGATGACCCCACTTTCACTGTTTCCCTCTGTGATGACCCTATTTCAAATAAAGCCACATTAAGAAGTTATGGAAGTTCAGCCTGGCTTTTCAGGGAGGGACATAATTCAACCCACTGACATAACCAACCACTGCAGATGTCCAGTATATCTGAAGGCAGGGTTTCTTAGGCTTTTTTCTAGGAAAATATTAGAATTTTCTTTTCAGGAACTCTCTTGGAGGTTGAACGTCTCCTACAACCCTGAGTACAGGTAACACATGCAATGCTTGAGCCATCCATGGTGACAGAAATGACACGTATTCTTATTCCACAGCACTGGCAATCATCACTCAACTAGCATTCATAAGCATCTCTAATAAGAAATTGCAGCTATTAATGTATGTGCTGCTAGGTTTTCTGCTATTTAATGCATTAATAATGAAGCAATACATATATCATGATACACTACTTGAATTATTGCAAATAATTTGTTTGTTTTGATTTAATTATATTTTAGGAATTTAACTACATTAGTCTGAGAAAGTTTAATCCACAGTCTCAAAAGGTTTTCATACTTCAGACTTACGGTAAGTATAGACTGAGTATTCAAGAATCATCCAGGACACTATGTATTAAACTATTTCTTTTACCATGGTCCACCAAGGTCCCATATTTTACATGTAACCCAAATACATCTCTCATACACCACTCAGAAACCTGAAACAAAAGTATCATAAAACAATCATTTATCTTTATTGTATAGTATGCATTCTGATACTTTCTGCAATACTTCCTTTTAATATAAAATGTTAATTTTAACTACTAAATTTATTTTTTATGACTAGAATAAAAATGAAATAATTTTGTTAAGTATCTTTAGAGACATTTCCTTAGAAATTTCTCATAGCCTATTATAAAAGGTGAAAGCTGAAAGAAATGTGAAATCTGATAACACATACATTTTTGTACACACACTCCCAAACACATAATTTTAGAGGTGGCATTTAGATGAACAAATACTTCAACTAAGCAGCTATTGGTTAGACAACTGGTTATGTAAATGAATTATGTAAATTTTAATGGTATGGACATAAGCTTTGCCAAATGTAGAAACAAAGGTTTAAAAATAATATTTTAGGTAATTTCCAAACTATAAAAATGCTTTAAATCCTCAGAGCTTAATTTCATTGACAAATTTCTTCAGTCACAATTACAACATCAGATACAGGAGTTTTCTCAACAAATATTTACTTACAGCATAAAATGTGTTACCTGTAGTAAACTCGTAATGTCTGGATTTCTTCTTCCAGCCTTTTGTACTGTTCAACTGCAGATTCTCTGGCTTGCTGCATTGATAGTAATTTTGCCTGCAAGCAATTATTTTAAAATTGGGTATTAATTGTGGTATGTTAAAATACAAGATGAGGTGTAACTGTTAGACTTTTTTGGTAGTTTAAAGTGCTAGCCTTGTTTTTCTCAGCTTCAATTCCCCACAAAGTAGTTCAGATACACTGGAAACAGAAATACTGAAAGATGCAAATGTCATGAGGGTACTGACTAAACTCCAGCCTTATCTATCTGTGCCATCAAGTTATGCCTTTCTGCAATGTTTAACTTTATGCACATAGTTCAGAATGTGGAGCATGGGTTCAGAGAAGCATCTAGAGCGGAGATAAGCACAGCGGGCATTTCACATACAATTCAACGTGGCTCCCACTAGATTTTCTTTTAACTTTATTAACAGTGAGACTCAGGAAGTTTTAAGTATGTTGTCAAGCCATCTTTGATACACAATACTATGGCCTGATTCTTACAGATACACGTTAACCCTGTCACCTCCTTTCTGCATGGGAAATTTCCTACCACAAGTGCAGTGACAGCAACTTTCACTGCCAGAGATACTTTGCTCAAGGATAAGAATAGGCAATCAACTCTACCAAATTTTAAATCCAGTTTATTTTAACTGATAAAGCATAATTGTTAGAGATATTAATGGAAACTGTGGCATTTTCACACATGTACACATTGTGTGATATATGGAACAAGACAAGCTTTTACCATTTCTTATAGATTATCAGTCTTTTGTGCCATAAACTTTTTTACTGGCTATTTTATTTATTTATATTTCAAATGTTATCCCCCTTCCCGGTTTCCCCTCCTCAAGCCCCTATCCCCCCTTCCCCCTGCTTCTATGAGGGTGCTCCCCCACCCACCACTTCTGCTTCACCACCCTAGCATTCCCCTACACTGGGGCATCGAGCCTTCACAGGACCAAGGGCCTCTTCTCCCATTGATGCCTGACTATGCCATCCTTTGCTACATATGCAGCTGGAGCCATGGGTCCTCTTTGGTTGGTGGTTTAGTCCCTGGGAGCTCTGGGGGATCTGGTTGGTTGACATTTTTGTTCTTCCTATGGGGTTGCAAACTCCTTCAGTCCTTCTCGTAGTTCCTTCATCGGGATGCCTGTGCTCAGTCCACTGCTTGACTGCATAAACTTTTAAGGTATTTCCTCCTAGCTTTTTGTAGTGAATTGCTACTTGCATTTTCATTTTGGTATGGCTCAAAGTTATCATTTTAAAATATTTTCCCATGTTCCCATCATCATTTTCACATGCTTTAAGGAATGCCAAGAAGAACTTAACATTACTTATAAAATAAGGTACTAGTATGAAAAGTTTTCATGGTTTATTTAAAATTCAGTTTACATGAAAATATTGTCATTCCATTTAAATGGCCATTGACAGCTAACATGCAATTGTTTCAATGCTGAAAATCACACTGTCAGTAATTAAATGTAATTTAAAGTCTGGAGCCAGAGTTTCAGCATTTTGCTGAATGCATATGATTTCAGTGGAATTAGTTTCTTGCATAAGAATGTAGTAAATAGGAAAATAATAAAAATCCAATTATGAGAAAATTAATTAGTGTAATGAAAATGAACACTAGATAATGCAACTTTTCTATTTTAATAATGGAAAATTATAAAAGAATGAGCAGCCTGGATATTTGCATATAAGTTTAGGCACAAGATATTAGTTTGTTTTTTATCTGGGCTAAGAAATTCTAACAGAGTTACTCTGTAATTAAATTTAAGATGTTTGAATGATTGCTTTAATTTTCTGAATTTCATAACTACAGGTGAGATATTCCTCCTAATGAGGAAAAAACACTCAAAATAAATTCCACTTCCATCTTAAAAATGTTTTCTACTTTAGAGTTATATCCTTATAGACATTTTATAGTTTATATTTTTGTACCTTTTGTACTCATAGTCTTATTTTCAGGTAAAATTTCATGAAAGTAAAACATATAGGCAACATCCAATAACTATACACATAAATTTTTAAGAATTAGGCTTATGGAGTTATAACTTGTAGACAGTTAAACTCAGTGATTTGTAATCTATTATCTGTATTTTTTTTTTTCTGATAATTTGAGATAGAATAAGAACTCTGTAGGTCAGATAATTCCAGAACACATATGTCTGGAACTTAAGACAATCTTTTTCTTTAGCTTTCCAAATGCTGCCATTATAGGCATGAGCCATCAAATTGTAACACATATATATACATATACATATACATATACATACACGCATACACGCATACACGCATACACACATACACACATACACATATACTCATGTAATAAGCATTACAGTCAAGGTATAAGACATTTCCATTATCTTCGAATGTCTCACTGTACATCAATGCAATCCCTAACCCCCTTTTCTATTTATCCTAGGATATTTATACCTACTTTCTTTAGAACATTATGTATAAAAAAAAAATACAGCTGTTAACTCTTATTTTACTTAATGCACTTTGAGATTTGTCTACATTATTTTACATACCAGTTGTTCGTTCTTTTATAAACATGAACAATGCTACTTTGAGAATCACAATGTAAATATCTGTTCACCAGCTGAATGACGTTTTGCTTTAGTTTTAGAAGCTATTAATACAGTCGCTATAAATATCTGTATATATGTCATTTTCATTTTTCTTGAGTAACTAGCTACCCAGACACAGAATTTTTGGTCCTATGATATGTATATAATTACAAAACTTGGCAATTTCACTGAAATAATAATAAGGGTTCAGTCTTAGAAGGATATCACCTAATGAATTCCTGTTCTGGAAGGGGATGATGCCAAGTGCTTAAAAGACATTAGTACAGTCTATCCTTGCAAACTGCCTCTAGGATAATCTACATTATTTCCTGGTGAAACATGAATTACAACATTAGGTAACAAAATTACTGACAACCAAATTCATCATAATGTGTTGTCTACATTCTGTATCCTTATATCATCTGAAATAATTATAATAAAGACTGGTTGACCAGTGCTAAAGTATATACCTACTTTGAGTACTGTGGCTGAAGGACAGTCGTTTGAACTGGCACTGTATTAGAAAGAAACTCTGCTGTTTTAGTAAGTCTTATCTAGCAATTTGGAACAACAGAAGCAGGATTATACTGTTCACAGAACTGAACTATATTTACTGTTGCTATTGTGGCTAACAATCTTTATCTTACTTTAAAATCTTTTTATGTTTGGTTTCAATGTGTTTTTAATAGTTATAGTCTGAAGTAGTTCAGCTTTCCTTTGGTATCACCAAGATCATTAATTCTCTTTATGACAGAGCAGAGGCAGTTGATTGTCTTCATGATATCTGCTAAATAAAGGAGCATGGCTTATAAATAAAATTAAGACTCGGGATGCAGATTTCAGAGGCATCTTGGAGGCAACACAGTCCTGTTTTCATGATGAGGACATTCCTGCTATTGAAACATGTGCAGAGGAAACAGTTGGAACTTGTCCAAGGTTTCACAGTTAATTATAAGGAAAGTTGAAACTATGAATAGAAATATTCATAAAGCATTGTTTATTTCATATAACAAGACCAGGTTCAAATATGATATAATGTAAGTATATGTTACTTTTAAAAATCATTTTAAAAGGATAATCATAAATATATTAAATTATAACTATGAATATATCTAAAGACATCTTACATGTTTTTAAGGCTATGTCTAGACAATTGTTCAAGCAATGACTATAGACATGCAGGATTTTAGCTCTCAAACCCGTGAGCAGATTTCAAGCTTGGTAGATAACATGTAACTGGAAAAACATAGCTTAAAAATGAAAAGCCTTATCAAAATGATAAAAGTAAGATGATTTCATGTACAATCCTTCTTAGAAGGATTTGCTTGCTCACTACGTTGTGTAATGCTTCTTAGAACATTTATAGTGGTTATTTTATACTTATGTCTTGCTTTTGCTTTACCAAAATGAAGACAAGTCATTCATTCAAAGAGAACAGTATATGCACTGTTCAACAACCTATGAGGTAGTATGATATGGGGGGGGGGACAGGAGATTGTGATGGAAATAGAAACTATAATATTAATAACTGAAGTTGATCCTTGAGCTATAAGTATAAGTCACAGAACCAAGTTAGAAAAATCAGAAAAAAATGTATGCTAGAAACACAGCCCAGCAAGGTCCTTGGAACCAGGGACTTGGAGGTCATCCTGGCTCTCTACTGCAAGCTGTACCATTAAGCAACCTAGTAAACCTTCATGTGCTTCCACTTTCTCACCTATACAATAGAGTAAGCTAAAATCTGTTCACAAGGTGCTGATACTAATATAATAAAACCTGTGAAATACATAAAATAGTACATAACACAGAAAAATGCTTCAATGACCTATTGTTGAAAAAAAACAGTAGGAAAAAAGCTGAATCATCATTTGATGAGTTAGGAGTCGAGTAGGAGTTAATATCTACCAAACAGAAGAAGAAAATAAATTTTCAGCATCACTCTGCCTTATAAGCTTAACATCTTTTCATTCAGACCAAAAAGATGGATAAGTCTCTTGTGAGGCCATTTGTGAGTTTTCTTATGATTCTATGTATCTCTACCAAGAAACCCACTGTTGACCAAGACAGTGCCTACACACCTTTGTTAGTAATAAAGTATGTGCAATATATTAAAAAATTTAAGGGGAAAAAAAAGAGACTGTGCCTTGCTTTCTCAGGCATATGTTGCTCTATCTCCTTTCTTGATTAAACAGCTTCTGCTCAAAGCACAACGCTTCAATATTATGAAGTTTATAAAAGACTTAAAGTATAAGATGTTATTGAACTTGACACAGTAAGAAATTGAATGCTTTTGTTGACGGAATAAATGTTATTTCTATTATTTTTGAAGGGAGGAAAATAGAGAATAACATTATTAACTGTATAGATATTTTAGTAACAAGAAAAAGTATACAAAAGAAATCCAGGTTTTCCAAATCATAATATTTTACTATAATTTTATATACATCCACAGGAAAATAAAAAATAATGCCCAGCAAACATTGTTCTATGGAGTAATTTACTCATTTCTTACAATGCATCATAGTCCCATTTTACAACTGAGACAACAGCTATCTAACTCACAAAAAGGTCACTAACCATCATGTCACTGGCCCTAAGTGGTGGAACAAGGATTTGAACTCAGGTACTCTGAGTACTCCTTCCTCTTAATCACTATGCTATAAACACTAAGCAAAATTTGGTACTTTAAATCAGATGTTAAGTGAAGAGTTTTGGAGGCCAATCCCCATAATCGGTCTACAAAGAACTCCTGCACCTAAGGCCTAGGGAACACTGTGGAAGCCCCGTGAAGAGTGTGTAAGAGCCAGTAGACCAGCGAATTTTCTATATGAGACTGTGTCTCTTAGAAATGTCAGACCCTATACCCACAAAGTCTCACACATGTGACTGCCTGAAGGTGAGCTGAACAAGTGTGAAAGCAATGGATATGCCACAGGGCATGGAGAAAAGACCATGAGGCCTCATCCCTACAGAAAATATTACAGCTAACTAAGCAATTCTGAGAGCAGGAGAAATAGTTTATCCAGGGAAGAGTACACCAGTTGGTCATCCATTTGATATAAATGCTTATCCCTGAAAGCACACATACAACTAACATTACACAGACTAAGCAGGTTATATTTGTATATTTAAGCATATATATGCACATACATATATGTATGTAACCACAAATGATGAAAAGAGGCTATGAATTAGAAAAAAATATATGGGTTTATGGGACAGTCTGTATGGTGGAAAGGGGGAAATAAAATAATTATAAAAGAGTAATTAAAACCATGATGTTAATGTTAATGATATAAAGATTAATGAATTATTTTATATAAAATTGAATAAAGGAATTGAACTACTTGAGCAAGATTATAAGGCATTTTTTTTCTTTTGCATGGTAGACTTCTTTCATTTAACATTAACCCACTCTCCTCCTATCCATGCCTTCACAGATGACAGGAACTTACGGTGAGTGGTACTCCATTAGGTGTATTTACCACTTTTCCTTTACTCATTTATTGGCTGATAGACACTGTATTTTCATTTCTCAGCTATTGTGAGTAATAACACAATTCATGTGTGAGTGCAGATGTCTCGGGCATAATGATTTTATTCCCTTTGGCTAAACACCCAGTAGCAATCATGTTGTAGTTTTGTTTTTAAATTATGAGACTTTTCTACCCCATTTCAACCCCATCACCAGTGTTTAAAGTACCTTTTCTTCACAGCCTTCGTATGCATCGTCTTCTGTCTTTTGGATAACTTATTCTCAACATGTACCTGATGATGAGTGGAGCTGAAATCAGCTGCTGATGCTTGGATTCCTCCACTGCAAAGTGTCTTATTGCCTATTTTACTATCAGGTTGTTTTCTCAAGTGGAGTTTATTTCATATTTTAGATATTATTCACTTGTCAGATGTGTAGTTTGCCTTTTAGTTTTAGTGTGTGGGAACTTTCTGTTTAAATTTCATGTTAAGCAATTTAAAAAGTTTTGTGTTTAATTATTTCTCTATATGTCAAGTCATTCTGTGGAGGACACATCTCTTCTCTCTATCTCTTAGATTTAATGAATACTATTTGATGAAGTACTATTCTGGCCTTATATTCGTTGGTAATTAGGTATCAGTTCTGGGTTTGCCCCCTGACACTTCTTGGTTATCCTTCTGAAAGTCATTCTTACTGACATGTACAAAATTATTGAAAGTTCCCAGGTTTCATATATAATCTAGTCGTCATTTAATAGGATTTGATATGTATAGAAATATAGAACACATTTTAGTCAAGTGCTACTTATGCTCTGTTTATTGCTCTAGTGGTCAGTGTGAACCTGGAAAAGTAGAGCCTAATAGGAAGGCAGACTAAAGTCTCCTGCAACAGCCAACCTTTTCAGAGCATCAGACAATTTATACTCGGAGAGTCAGAAGAGTCACCAGATTAAGTATACAGTCACAGGACAAGTCTCATGTAGCAAAAAAACAAAAAACAACCAACCAAACAAAAACAACAACAACAACAGTAATAAAAACAAAAAAACAAAACAAAACAACAATAACAAAAACCCAACCGTTTTCCCTAGAGGCTTATTAAACAAATAACAGTAGCTAATTCTAATGAATAATCTAACATGAACTTACTCCTATCCGCTACACCTGGGACAAAAAAAACATTTCAAGAACTTCACAGAACTTCATTTTGGGTCGTATTCCACACATACTCCCTTTTTTGTAATAGGAAGATATCCAGAGTGGTTTTGATTTGCGATGCTGTAGATAGATATAATTGTCACATGCTGCATGAGTACCTATAAGTAAGCAAATTATAAACACAATGAACAATATTAGGCCAGTGAAAGCATTGTGTGTCATTCTCTGCTACAAAAAACAGAGATCAAAATTATGTCCAGTACTTTTAGTTACATTATTATATTGATCAGAAAAATCTAGAGAATAGCTTGAAAGAGACCCATATGTTTGGTAGTTCTGGTATCTTATAGAATGTAAGTCCACATTTGATTTTAATAGGAATACAAATGTTACTATATCATAAGTAAATTCAAAGTAATTTAAATTCCAAGGAAAAATTAAAGACAATCCCTTCTCAGATGGATGAGTGAGTCTTTTATGGTCTATTCATAAACACCAGGTTATTAGTGAGGTAACTTCTCTCTTGGTGCATAAGGACCATCAGCTGGCCCTAGGTGGGCAGATGTGACTCCTGACTTCTGGCTCATATTTTCTTTTTCCCTTTGGCTGGAGGTTTGCTACCTTTCTGGTTACCTTTACCATCTCCTTGCCCTTGACCAGTATTCTTGATAGCCTGGGGCTGAAGAAATCGAAGAGAAATCTATAATGTTTCCCTGGACCCATCTATATAGTGACAGACGCATACCCCTTTCAATTTTCTTCTGGAGAAGTAAAAATAGGGCAGGGTAATGCATCAGCTTGCTTATTTCCTTCTGCAATAAAGCCAGGGAGGTTAGTGTGTACAAGTATAAGTCTATTACTGGAAATAATCCTACCACATAAGAAGAAACTGAAAGAATATGAAAGGGTTTATGAATTTACAAAAATAGATGACTCAGAATAGCCAGTGCCATCCATTTCACTGAAGAAGTACTAACAGAATGATGAAGGTCTGGACCATACATCTTTCCTATACCCTAGGTGAGCCATTAATAAAAAGTGTATCTGCCTGTGGAATGAGAAAAGGTTGGACAATTTTTGTAATCACAATTTCAGTCCCACTGAGAAAATCCCATAGCTTGCCAGCTGGATAATGATCTCCTATCCTTCTATAGTAACCTGCAAATAAAATTTGAAAAATCATAAAGTTCTGTGACACTCCTAAAAATGGGTTGTTAGGTAATGTTAACAAATAAGCATCAAACCCATGTAACTGTTGACTTCAGGGCCTCCCCTGATTTACTAACTGAGCAAGCCGAGTAATGTAGGATGCAACCCAAAGGCTAGAATATCCTGTGCTATAATATCCACGGGAGGCAGTATGGTGGGGAAATAAGTGAGCTTAACGGCTGTGACAAACCCACGAGGACACACAGCCTCTGTTAGTCAGTCAGGACTCAAACAGCTATAGTTGTTTTCTTGCCCCTTGAGGTACTATGTGAGTACTGTCCAATGCCTCTCCCCTTCTAGAGTTTTAAATAGATTGGCTAGCACATACTTAAGCATAAACAAATTTCTATCTCTGCCATACCCAAGAATGCTTAGGTTGAAGACTTAGTAAATCCTCACCAGGAAGTAGACACGATTCAAAATTAGACTGATATACAATCTCTCACCTCAAGCTTCAGGGTCATTTTCAGGCAACACATATCTAAAGGAGGTTCTGGTATGGGAGCTGAGGGAACTGTCATCAGCACAGTTATCTACGGTGCTGTTTTTACTTTTCATTTTGCCTGAATGGAGAATATCTGCTTTTTTGCCTCTCTTACTAATGTTAAGGTTTATCCAGTTTATATATACATTCAAGAAATTATCCATCTTTTCCTCATGATTAATGTCTCCTTATCTTCTTTAAGCATTTTATAACTGTCTGAGTTAATGCACAAGTGACCCAAAATTGAATAGGGATCTTTCCCCCTTGCTATTGTTACCTTTTCAATATTCTATAGGATCCTTTCCCACAGTTCTTCTAAAGTTCCTTCTTCTGGAAGCTTAATAATGCACAAACCTGACACAGGCAAAGGCTTCCCTGGTTTCTGACCCATTATGCTCAGCCCTCACTCTTACGTCACAGCTGACTTCAGGCCCTGACTCCTGGTACCACTTGTTTACCGCTCTAGTTGGTGTGGTGAACCTGGGAGAGCGGGCCCTAAAAACGAGACAGACTAAAGTCTCATGCAATAGCAACTTTATCCAGAGCGCCAGACAATTTCTACACCTGCGTAAAGTGTAGTCATGAAGACAAACTGAATGTGACAAAAACCACGTTTTCCATAGTCGCATATGAACTAACAATAGTCAGCTGTAATGAATAATCTAAAGTGAACTCACTTCTATCCAATACACCTGGGGAGTGCAGACAAGCACAGTCCAAGAACAATTCTGTGCTTTTGAAGAAACTGAGGTCACAGGCTTTTTGTTTTTTGTTGTTGTTTTTGTTTTTTTGTTTTTGTTTTGTTTTGGAGTTTTCTCACAAGCATTGAGAAAACTCCTCCCAGGACTCCTTTTTTTGGAGTGTGTTCTGACACGGATCCTCAGTGAGTATCTATTAATGAATTTCTTTCTAACCACAGCATCTATCCTTGAGATTCATTTCCTCAAGAAAAGGTATGTGTGTGTGTGTGTGTGTGTGTGTGTGTGTGTGTGTGCGCGCGCGCGCGTGCGCGCGCACACGCACAAAGTATCGGCCAGAGCATGGGTTCCTAGGCAGGGAGCGTAGCTTAGTGGTAGAGTGAATGCTTAGTATATAGGTTCCCAACAAAGCCTATTGTCTTCTCTCACGTCAGGAAACATTCCGTCCACTGAGCTCGGTGGTGCTACCTAAGAATATGAGCACACAGAGAAAAACAAAGTCTTACTTAAACCCAAGAAACAAACAGTTCCCCAGATGACAATATATTCTCTTCTACATTTCAGTCACAGACATTTCTGTACACACAGCACTGCTCTCTTTAGTTCGTCAGGAGAGTTTTGTTTATTTGCTCAGGATCCTGTATGTTTCTGCATTGCATCTAGTGTACACTTCCTCGCCTGAACACCTGCTGAACTAAAACAGTCTTGCCAGCAGAAAAATTTGAAATTATGCAATCTGCAATTCAGTCCATGGCAAGCGCTAGGGTAGAATTTCTTTTATAGCTTTCAACATCAATTAGTGAACAGTCTGCATAGAAATATTGCCAACTGAGATTGCTCGAGACACAGGGGTAAGCAGGTGAGCATGACAGTCACCTTGGCTCAGAACTTTTCAGACTCTCAGAGTAAGAACATAACCACTGCCATGAAACTCACTAGAAAATTCTCAAATTCACCAAGGTGTTGAAGGGAAAATCAGCCTTACTATGTGATCTCTAATAAATATGGACTTCATACTATTCAGACAGCTCTCTCTGTGTGTATTTATTATAAATAAAACATAAAATGGATACTGAAAAATTTTGGCATGTAACTAATACAAATTATAAAAGCATAAATATAAAGTTATATGGTGAAGGCTATATTAAATATATCTCATACTGAACTAGACCATAATTAAGAGTATTAAAGTATTAAGATAACAAATATTAATTTATAATCCTTTTAATTGCGAAATAGTTTTATTCAGATGTTAAGGTCCAAACCAAAAAAAATTTCTATTCACAATCACTGTAAAGACTAACCAGAAGTTCTCAAAGATTTCTGACTTAACAGATTTTAAAGAACAGGAGGCAAAGCAGGTTTTACAAGCACACTAAAGGTTTTCTCAAAAACTTTGAGTTGACATAAAGGCATTGAAATAATAAGTAAGGCAATGTTTTTAGGAGCTAACAACTTATATAGTAGAAAAAAGAGCTGGCTTCAGCTAACTTCATGTGAGTTAACATAATTTAAAACAGTAATTTGAAGAGAAATTCAATTTCTCAATATGGAAATTGCTTGGGAGTTGTGCATGTGAAGGCAAAAAAGAATCCTCGCTCCCTGTCTTCTTTTGGATGTTCACACAGCAGCACAGCCCAGGGCGCGCTGCTGCAGATTTTAACTGTTGTATAGAACTACTCAAAATGCTTTTGATCCATTTTATCTTCTAAGTTAGCAAAGAAGTGTTGCAATAAGAAACACCAACAAAGATCTGGAAAAGTTAAGCTCTGGATTACCATATTGTGTGCTCCTGGCATTCAATGCTTCATACAAAGGCACTGGTGTTCAAAGTGAGAAAAGAGACGTAAGGAGGAGAGAAAAAAGGAAGCTGGTCTCAGAAAGCGCAAAGCACCAAGTAAACAATATTCTCCTACATCACTTCTTTTTCACAGATTGGATGTTAAAAGAGTTGCAGCAATTAGGCTTTTGTTAATTACCAGCTGTTGAAACAGATGTGTTGACTATCCTTATTAGTTAACAGCTGGGTGAGAAGAACAATTGATGCTCCCTAAAACCAACAGCCAGCTGCTCTTCAGTAATTATCTCCAATTAATAATACAGGTGATAACAGCAAAAAGCTCCCATCCATCTCCTTCAATAACTTTTTCAGTTTCAGTAACCGTGGCTTTATCATTGCGCAGTGTTGGAAATACACGTACCACAACAACTAAGGTCGGTATATTGGGGTTGCATTAACTCCACGGTAGTTTCCATTATGCAATCTCTGCAGAAGGAACCAGACAAGTGCTAAAAGTAGAAGCAGACATTCTGTAGGCTCTCGTTTATCATATTTCAAATGTCACTGCCAACTTACTTCTCTGGTACTAACAACAACAGCTAAGCACTTATGTTCTTTGAAAAAGAGAAGCATAGCTAAAATCTGTTCTTTTGGATTTCCAGGCGTTGTCACCATCGATGGTTTGTATTCAGTTGGCTGAAGCAATGTATTTTGTCTTGGTGCCTAATCAGTGTGTTGTTCTCTGGCTTATATTCCTTAGGTGACTGGAGGAAGCAATTTTACCAAACTGAAGACTGTATCTCAGAACAGCAAACATCACACGTATACAAAATGATCAGCAAGACAAACAAACAAGCAAGCCATCAAGAAACACACTTTAGTTTTGTAGGCCTCACCTCATGACATGTAATATTCAGGATTCTAATTGTAATATTAAAATAAACATCTCCAAAAAAAAATCACACCAAAACCTTGCAATGGTTTCTGACTTGAAAACTGTATTTTCTGTTTCTTCCATCTCAGATGCTTCTATTGAAACTCTCCTTACTAGAAATGTAAGACAATGATGTAAAGACTCAGGCAAACCTTCCTGATCCTGTGGAGGCGTCTACAAGAATTCACAACCATATCTATTCACTAATTAAAGGACACTTAAAGATACTGCCTTTCTGAAAACAAGGATTAGAGCTGGCTGAATAACTCCCTTTCACAGCCCTTCCTCGTGGCTCTCTTGGGTCATCACGAGCAGCTTGTTCTTCCAGAATTAAATAGAAAAGCCTGCTGACTACCAGTTCTGAGTGCCCCAGTTAGGTATCAGGACGATTAATAGGGACAGAAACTTTAAATAACATGTAAATAAATCATTCCAGGACAAGTGCTGTAATGAAAAAGTGAACAAAGACAAACTATCTAAAGCAATATTATTTATGTTGCCACGTGGATTGTATGGATGCTTGCTGAAGAAACCATTACTTAAAAATTCTCACCACATTTTATATAATTGCTTCTAAAGTGAAAATGCAGTGCGTACATAATTACAACGTAAGACAGAGGTGGACACACAAAAGTTATCCATTTCTACAAAAGTAACTTTGAAGAACAATGTGTAACAAGAAGATTCTGTAATTACAGGGAATCACCCGATCCGATACATGGTATATACATTGGTATATACAAAGTATATAATGAAGAAGCAAAGTACTAATTTCACTTAAAAATCTCTATGATTCTGTTTCTCAGTTCTTCATAAAGAGATCATTTCTCAGCCCAGGAGCAGGCAGAACAGCTGACTGTCTTCTGCCCACCTTTGGACAGCCTGCACTTCCTCCTCCCCATTGGCTAGAATGCTGCAGCAGAACCAGGCAACAGAGCAGCCGGCCAAGCTTCTCTGGTTTGTGGAATGAACAGGTTGTGGTAAGCACTCAACAAGCCCTCACTCCAAACAGGCCCAGATCTGCTGGGGTAGACGGCAGTCCTCTCATGTCCTAGGAGACCTGAGCAGGGGAGGCAGAAGTGAAACCTATTCTGAAGGCACAGTTCCTAAGTTCTCTCCTGCTTACAAGCACCCAGGAAGTACAAGTCCTTTCTTTTCTATGGAATATGGGAATCAATATATACGTAGCAAACATCTGGCTGCAATACAATTCCTGGAAAAGTTTTCTTTTTAAAAAATAAAAAAAGATTAGGTTTAATCTAGAACAGTTTTAGAAATTTCCTAAGTGTTTTTCATAACAATTTCAATGCATTTCAGCATAAGAATTTTACTGCATACTTCACTGTTCTGAGATAATCTCCTGTATCTTCTCATCCATAACATACATCCCAACAGTTCAGCATGCCTTTTCCTACCTGGTCACCGACACACTCACAAACTTCTCACTGCTACGTCTTGCACTTCCTTCTATGCACCACCTCCTGCATACACAGAATTTAGTTTTATCTGCATTTTCCCTCCATCTTTTAAATGAGCACCACCTTTCTGCATCAAACAGACATTTTCTAAATTTGCACTTTTCGGGCCTATTCCTATCAGATGGCACAGGCTCCCTTAGCATATCTGACAAGTAGTGTATCTAGAAGACTGGTGATGAGAAAACAAGTAGCCCACAGTTTCTTCACAGGACAGATTAGTGCTTCCGCTATGGCAGGATCATTAACCGCACAGGAAAGCTTTCGAAGATCAAACAGGACCCAGCAGACCTGACACAATCAGGGAAAAGTCAGCCCCAATCTGACGCTTCCTCCTCTATTATCCCGACTTTTAAAAGGTGTATTTGTTTTACTTCTATAACAAATACTCCTCCTCCTTAGACCATACCACAGGCTGCACAGGGAATTAGCACTGGAGCCACAAAGTGATCACTGAACTTTGACTATCCGCGCCCATCAGCTCCAGTCGTCGTATTTTCAAATACCAACCACGTCTCTTACTTACACTGTAAAGTTGGCATTTCCTGCACTAAACTCACATGTCTTCATTAATCAAATCCATGTCTTAATGTCATCACCTTCGTAAGAAACATCATTATCTTCCCAATAACTCGGTCTTAAAAACTTGAAGGTACCTTAAACGTCTTCATTTATCATGTTAGGTCAATTCTGGCTACTACCCTCAAGCTTCCCATAATGATTATTAATTTATTAGTACTAATGTTGTGAAGAGAAGTTCCACTCTTCATCATTTCATTCACAGAACTCTTTAACAGCCTACAGAATTTCCTGCCTTCATATGCTGTATTCTTAATTCACTGAAATTGTTAAAACGGTTACAAATTATTTGTCCAATTCATTTTGCCAAGTCACGCATCTTCAGGCTAACATCTTAGAGCTCATCTAATGTTTGCTGCAAGACAAATGATCTTTGTGGAGTTTTCAGTAGCCTGTTCAATAACCAAAGTTGTCTGCAGGGTAACCAACTATTACAGTTCCCTTTCTGTTACTGTGATAAAACACCCTGATCAAAAGTAACTTGGAAAAAAGAATTTATTTAGCTTTTATTTCCAGGATATAGTCCTTAAGATCAAGAACTGAAAAAAAAAAAAACCTTTAAGAATAAGAGATGGAGGGATGTGGCTGGCTTGCTTGCAGGCTCATCCTCAGCTAGCTTTCTTACAGTCCAGCAACACCTGCTCAGGGAATGCATTTCTCCCCAAGTTGGGATGAAAAAAAGAAAATTTCACTAAGAGATGTGTCGACCGTTAGCAGCATGGAGCTGATTATTTTAGGAATCAGTAATAATTACTCTGTGCATGGTCTATCAAGTCCCACGTCAAATTATAGCAACAGAAATGTACCTCTATATATGGTGTACTTGCATTTGAGATTTGGGACCACAAAAACCTCTTGTTCACTTCTATGGAGGTTTTCATAAATTGGTAGAAATGACAAATAAAGTCAAAACAACAAAAGCCTTCAAATCTGCAGACACCTTCTCCAAATCTACATTACAGTGTTCCCATTCATTTAAAAAATTGGAAGACAACACAAATACAATTTCTATTCCGTCTATAAACTTCTCATTGAACAGAGTTAAAAGCTCTCCTCTGACCAATGTCTTGTATAGTCCATACACAGTATGTGGCAGGTGATATGATTTGCTTCTGTGGAATACTGAAGTTTCAATAATAAAAGTTTATGGTTACTTTACAATTTCCATGAACACAAATAAATTACTTAGTAAGGCTTTTTAGTTTGCAGAGATGGAGGTAGGCAGACTTCTTACACATATGCCTAACATGGACAGAATGGTTAGCTTTAATGAACAACCTGACATCACCGTGGGAGAGATCAGTTACAGCTTGTTTACATCAGTGGCCCATGGGTATGTCCATGGTAAACTGCCTTAATTAAGCTAACTGATGGAAGAAAGACCCTGTCCAGTGTGAGGAGCGCCATCCTCTAGGCAGGGGCAATCCTCATTTGCATGAGCATGGAGAAATCTGGCTGAGCACAAGCAAGCAAGCGAACATGTGTGTATTCACCTCAACCTGCTCTTCTCTATGGATGTGAAGCAAAGCAGAGTTCTTCTGTCATCCTGCTTCTCTGCCGCGATGGGCTGTACCTGGAACTGTGTGCCAAACACATCCCTTCCTGCTCCAAGCTGTTCTTCTCAAGTATTTTATTGAGAAGAAAAAAAAACTTGGATACTAATGTTGACCACACAAAATACTAAGTTTGGTTAGCTCTAAAGTGAAAAAATTCAGAGTATGAGATAAAAAGAGTATCTTTTTTATATCAAAAATATTTGAACATGTCATAGTTTTATATGCTTTTCCTTAAATGTGCAAAATGAGCACAGATGAAACCACAGGGAATGCAGGAGGGAATCCATGTTAGTTGTAGCCTGTAACAAATATTCATGATGTAGATAAACAAACCCCTCATGACTACAGAAAGTAAGACTGTTAAGAAAAAGTCAAGAGTCAAGGACAGCATGATAATGCCCCAGAGTTGTTCCACAGTCATGAAATGGGAGGATTAAGACAACAGGAATCTATTCCCTTATATTTCCAAAGCTCAGATGTCTGAAATCAAGTTGTTGGCAGGGTTGGTCCTACATAGAAACTCAGAGGCAAAAATCCGTTCCAGGTCTCTCTCATGGCTCCTGGTAGTTACCAAGAATCCAAAGGTAGCCTCTGGCTTTTAGAGTCCTACCTCTGGGTCTATCATTTAATGGCTTTTCTTCCCTATGCTTTGGGTGTCTCTCTTTAAAAATTCCTTTATTACTGGTATTTGGTACATGTGTGGATGTACCACACCCACATGACACAGCATGCATGCAAAAGTCAGTGAGCAACTTTTGTGTAGATTATGTGTGTTAGGTCCCTATTTCTACCTTTACGTGTGTTCACTGTGTAGGTTATATGTGTTAGGTCTCTATTTCTACCTTTATGTATGTTCTGTGATCAAACTGAGGTCTTCAGTGTTTGTAGCATGGCTACATTTACCCATGGACAAATGTTTCTAGAATGTTATTGGAGATTATGTTGGTTTAGTAAACTAGTGGTTGTAGATTCTTCTCCCATAGACATGAATTCACTACCACTGCATAGTTATGCAGACCTCTAGTAGCAGGCATAGTTTCCCTTTTGTGGACAGGGTCTTAAGTCTAATTAAAGAGCCACTGGTTACCACCAAGGTAGTCAAGCCAATAATGCAGTGGTTCTCAACTATCCTAATGCTGTGACCCTTTAATACAGTTTCTTATGTTTGGTGACCCCTAACCATACAATCAAATTTGTTGCTACTTCATAATTGTGATTTTGCTACTGTTATGAATTGAAATGTAATCTTATATACAGGACATCTTATATGTGATCCCCAAAGGGGTCATAACCCAGAGGTTGGAAACTTCTGAACTAAGGTTTCTGTAACATGTTGGTCATGGATGTGGTTTATAGGCATCATAGCTGTGTGGGTCTGCTGGTTGTTCCACCCATTTGCATGGTGCCTTTTGGTGTCATAAAAGCTAGTACTCAGGAGAGAGCATTCAGGTCAGTTCCAGCTTAGGGGTCTCTGGGACCCATTTCTGAAGTATGTGATGTCTTCAAAAATACCATTCAAACTAGGTACATGAACAAACCCATATCCCTTATGACACTGTCTTTAACCAAAATTTCTTACACCGATTGGCACATCATTGGCAAGTGCCACACTTAAACTACTACTGCCTTTCTACAAATTATCCATACAGCAAAAACTCTAGAATTTTGTTTGTATTATTTCAACTTCTTATTACTTCCCAAAGTGTCTACTTTTCTGTTGAAATTTCTTCTACTGAGCTCATTATAAATCTCTATGTTAAATCAAACAAAAAATCTTTGTATTTTTATTACATTTTAAAATATTTGTGTGTGTTTTCAGTTCTCTAGTTCCACCATGTGGTTGCTGGAATTTAACTCAGGTGCTCAGGTTTGGTGATAGGCACTTTTGTCAGCTGAGCGAGCTTCAAATAAAAACTTATCTTCCTTTTCCTAAATGACTTGACACTTGTTTCTAAGATAATGCTGTTCTCCTAAGTTTTGTACTATTTCTCTTTTGATGAGACCTCTCATCCCCTCTCTATACCAATGATGAAATGAACACGGGCCTGAACCTCTTCATCTATATTCTTCTATTAAATAATAAGAACCTATGTCCCACATGTAGATAAGCTCCCTAGCTTGGCCTCACTTCTGAGAACTGTAAATGTGTACACCCAACTCTCACCATGACATTATTACTTACAAGTTTAATGTTTACACTAACATAGCCTGAAAAAGTCAGTTCTATTACAATTGTTCTAAATTTTTCCCAATCCAAATACTACAATTTTCCAAGCCAAAGACAAAACATTCATTCTTGACACCTCCTTTTCTCAAGATACCCTCAAGAACTCCTCAAAAACATTATCAGCATTGCTACTGTACACCCGTCATACGTAATGCAAACATAAATACTATGTCTGTTAATAAGAAACCTGAGCACACCTAGGCCTCACCTATTTTCAGCTGCCGAAACTAAACCAGTATCAGCTCTTGCCTAAAAATGAAACCTCTCACGGATCCATCCTACAGTCACTGTTACCTCTCTGCGACTCCATTACACAGGATTGACACCACTTACTGACAGGTTCATGTATTTGTGTAATGAATTTCAGTCATTTATATCCCCCAATTTCCCTCTCTCATCTCTCTTCCTCTTCTGCTGGAGGCCTTCTACTTGGTCCATCTCCCTCTGTCTTTCATGTCTTCCTTTTGCATTATGCCCACTGTATTTGGTTTGTGGTTGAGCAGTTATTTCATAGAGCATGGTCAATGTTTCAGTGGCCACACGTCTTCAGAAGAGAATCATCTCCATCCCCCCAACATTTGCTCTTTGACGACAGCTCCTCAGGGATGAGTGAAGCTGGATGGGTCCCTCCCAAAAGCCACAATCTTACTAGCTTGCTCTACGCTATCACTTAGTTGTACCGGTAACAACCAAATTCTTTATCATTGTGAAAGTTACTGTGAAAGTAACATCAATGATCTTTCAGATCGAACATCTGTGTCCCTTTCTTCTTTCACTATGTTTGAGTCATGCTGCATCTGCATTTGTGGAACATATTTTGTACACATGTATCTCTGTGTTTGCTTTACTTCCCCTCCGCAGAATGCTCTTCCACAAATACTAACTACCAGGCTCATTACTTTAGCTTTTGGATATATCAATGATCTTGGATCAATGACCTCCAGGCTTTTGCTTTTCTAGGACTTACATTTTTAGACTGTGCCTTTCCCTTTATATACTGTTTTACCTGGATTCCAAAAATATGTTTTATCAAATCCAAATTCTAACTTCTCTGTGATTTCTTCAGCAAACCATAGTTTACTTATTAGTATGTTATTTTCCAGAAAGTTGCTTATTTCTAATTTAACAGACTTAGTTTTAAGACTAAAAATTTCTGCTGTGAGAAAAAGATTGTCCACAATAGAAACCTCAGGCTAGAATGTAGGGTGGAGAGTATCTACTATAAAATGTACAGAAAGAGAATAAGGACTTTGAGTGTCAAACTGCCAATGAATCTAGATGAGATGCCATACAAACCATACCATTTAGTCATGTAGGCATATAATAGCTAAATACATATAATTTAATACATGTAAACTATACTTCAATAAAGTGGACTAAAATAAAAATCAAACAAAAGGCCAGTCATTCTGTGGATTCAATTATCAAACCTCTGTGAGTACCATAACATATGAGAGCCCAAGTATCTTATATGAAATGGTATATTATTTGCATGTAACCCACACAGTTATTATACTTTAAATCACCTCTGAATTATTAGTAAATTCCAAGACACCATAAAGGCTATGTAAACAGCTAGATGACATTGTCTAGGGAATAATGAGATTTGTGCAGGTTCAGAACAAATGCAAAGGTTAAAGTAGGTTCTTAGTATGTACTTGGATAAATCAATGGTGGTTGAATCCATAAAGGGCTAACTGTCCTGGAGAGAGGTTTCCTGGCTTTCGAAAGAAGAACAAAAGTTCTACATGTAAATATATCATTACACTTTCAACAATAATAAAAGCACAAGGCACTGGGTTCAGAGCTCCAGTACCCATGTATAATCTGTGGCATGTATCTGTTGATAGAGGGCAGAGACAAATTGGTCACTGGGACTCACCAGCAAACGAATGTAGAAAGTAATAATCTAAGAGAGCTCCAGGGTCAGTGACAGACCCTATCTCAAAAAACAAAACAAAACCCAAGAAAGCACCTGATATGGATAACTGCCTTGGAAGACATATGCTGGCATGTATACTTGTACACGCATGCACACACACACACACATACAAACACAAAATACATGTAAAATCTATCTTCTAAACACAATACTGATAGCCCCAAGAGGAAGCAAAGAAGACACACATGCATACAGAACCAGTTTGATAAAAAGGGAAGCTAATAATGTTTCAGACAGGCATAGACATTAATGTTTTGTTAGGGAATTATAAATCTTACATAACACACCTGACACACAGCAGTGCCTAATGGAAATCATCACTAAGACAGAGCTGGCACACCTACTGGAAACATGGCATCAGGTTCCATGCGCAAGCAAAGCAGTCTGAGTTTTTGGAAACAAGCTTGTTAACAGCTCTTGTACAACCTTTTCTGTCCTGTACTTCCTCATTACAGGTACAGAAAAGAAAAGAAAAAAAAAAAACGCTGTAAACAAACTTCTTCTCTTAAACACATTTTTATTATAGTTTTGTTATATAATGGTGTGTGTGTGTGTGTGTGTGTGTGTGTGTGTGTGTGTGTGTGTGTAGTCAGTATTCTCTTTCCAGCATGGTAGATCTGACTGTCAATTTCAGGATTTCAGGCTTTGTGGCTAGCAACTTTACCTACTGAGCCATCTCACCAGTCTGAGTTACGCTTATGCTTCTAGTTCTTCTAGTTCTTCAAGATCTTCTTCCTTCTCCTCCTCCTCTTCTTCTTCCTCCTCTTCCACTTTTCCTTCTCTTCTTCCTCCTCCTCTTCCTCCTTCTCCTCTTCCTCCTCCTTCTCCTCTTTTTCCTTCTCCTTCTCCTTCTCCTTCTCCTTCTCCTTCTCCTTCTCCTTCTCCTTCTTCCTCTTCCTCTTCTTCTTGTGCTTCAAGAGTTCAAAACACTATGGTCCACCTCATATAATACTTACACAAGTCCTTGTTAATATTTTCTACATATTACATAATTTATGCCATAGAAAATAATTTATTCCTTTTTCTACACTTAAAAAACTTTTTATAAACAGAAACTTTTGTGTTTTTTTCCGAATTTCTTTTTTATTTCAGAAACAATAGCAATTGTTTTTTCCACTCGGACTTTACTGTTTCATCATACACATTATTTCATTCTACAGTTCTTTTTCTCTACTATCGCCATCCAGAAATTCATCCCATACTAATGCCCACAACAAAACATTTAGGTTTTTTTAATGAAATACTGTTTTGTAGCAGGTATATAATTATTACAATTATATTAATAACATTTAATTTAAAGTAACATGTTTACTATATTATCAATTGCATGTGTCTAGAAACAAAATAAACATAATTTGTATTTCAAAATCGTTTGAGATGCTGAAATTAGAGCACTTACACTCTTAGGCACACAGATGCACAAACATCAAGGAATATAGAGTATATTGTTAGAATAGTATCTATCTTTATGACCCAAACATCAAATTAAAACTGTCTAGGAAACAAAAGGAATTAATTGAAGGCAGGAAGAGGAGTAAAAGGAGGTAATGTGTATGAGGATAATATGCTCAAATAACTTATACCATAACCATGCATAATAAGACAGAATAAAATATTATCTTTAATGTTAATAAAGTCAATTATTGCTTTGTGTTATCATTTAATACCTAACATAGTAATTTGTCCTAAGCCCTTAATCAATTCAGTATTTGACTCACTGACTTCTCTGATCTAACTCATTAATAACTTTCTAAACTATTGTCTAAGGAATTAATGGTACTCTAAAGAAATGATGACTCTGAACTACTAGAGTTCTAAACCTGGGCTTTATGGATAGGCTTGCCTGGAGAATTCATTTCCTAAGGCTCCATCCAAATCTCTTCTCTTTGTGTCTGCCTTTCTCTGTCTCTGTTTGCTATATTGAGAACATATAACTTTGGTACTTGTTATTTAAAATACACAAAATAGTAGGCAAAATCAACAAGCGTATGGACAAGTAAAGAAAGATTAGTGTCTTGTCAAGCAACAAAATCATTTAGACCTCTATTAGGCTTTTCTAGAAACTGTGCTCAGAGCCCTGCTTCTGCTGTTCTCACAAGTGCGGCAGTAATATATCCCAGAGTACATGCTATCCAACCGTGTTCACTATAAGAAAGATCTGTATTTAGAAATAAACCAGAAAAAAAATCACTTTCATGCACCTGAAATGTCATAGCCAAAAACGTCTCAAAATGAAACTAGTTAAGATTTGCGTAAAGTATAGATAGGTGTCAGGGAGTTGACAAAAGAAGAAGAAATATATAAAATATGTACTTCGAAGTCACATTTCTAAAATAAGAAAGTACTGGCAAGAGTAGATATGGTCAAAATGTCAATTCAACGACTTTTCAAGGCACTAGAAAGTCACAAGGGGAAATTAGATTGTTGGATTCATAAAATAGTTTTGAATACTATTAAAAATCTGTCAACATATAATAGAAAACAGAAATCCCCATAAAGGCATGAAAGTTTATCAAATAATAAAATAGATCTTTTCTTCATTTTCCTTGCAAAAAGTGAGTTTTAATTTTTAATCAAATTTCTTTCAATTGTTAAAGAAAATGTATGCACATGTTATAAGTTAACTGTGCTTCATCAACTTTATTTAGTCAGTGAACAAAAGGCAAAAAATAAGATATTTAAAAACACAAATGGCTTTTCTACAGTCTAATATATAAATTAAATAAATCACACACCCTCTTACATGCTAATGTAACTATGCAGAGATACAATGTATAAAATACGAAAGGAACTAAATTCTGTTACAGAAAGGAAAGTGGAAAGTTGGGAGGGTTTTTCCCCTGTACTATGAAAGCACAGCTAACAGGAAAGCCTTCGCCTTTCTCAGGCCACTTTCAGGCAGAGTCTGAAAAGCTGGAAAGTAAACACAGGTGTTTTAAACTGGAGCTGCTGTCAGGGACAACCGCAAACACCCTGAACACTGATGCGGCAACGCCTCTTTCCCGCCCTCTGTGTTTTTAAGCAATGCCTGAAAAGAAAATGTCAAATGTTTCACCTTTCAACACCTCAGAATAAGTAAGAGCTTAAAGAATTGTTTCACAAATCTCTAGTAAATAGATCATTCTATCCTGTAGTTTTAAACACAGCCAATTAAATAATAATTATATGAAATAAAAAATCTTAAAGTATTACAACTCTTGAGCTCACACTGCATTCCACTGTTTTACAGTTGTTTCTTTAGTTTCTATGAGCAAAAAGTTTTAATGACATTTGCATTGCTCACTGTGTCATTTATTTTACAGAAAATACCTAATGTTTCTCCCTGTGTTCACACAAATCAGTTACATTAAGAGTCTTAGAAAAATTCAATTAAAATAGACAGTACTTTGTGCAAACTATGTTCTATGCATACCTCAAATTGGAATATAAATGGTTACTTATGAAGAAAAACAGAAAATAAAGTAATTCACAACTTGCTACAAAACAAGAAGCTCACTTTCTCAAATGGAATCAACTTTCTAACACTGAAAAGTCATTCTAGTCTATAAGTCTATAAAATAGCCCCCCAAACTTCTGGCATAAAATTCACTGGCAATTGATGAGTTACCAGCAAGCTAATGAAAACAGAAACTAAAGCAGAATGACTTCTTCACAATAATTAAAAAACAGATGCTGTTAAAAGAATCTCTAGATTTTATCATTTCCCAAATTAGTGCTGGAGGTTATTCAGGGAGCTTCAAGGTTAACTCTAGAATTTCACAAATATTTCTTTTGTGCGATTTATATCGAACTGTTTTACACAATTATGATTTGATTATGTATAAGATGGGAATTTCTAAGCTCCAAGATTCTAAGAGAGAAAAAGATAAAAAGCAGGAATAAAATTGAAAGAAGTTTCATCAGTGTCTACAGTTTTGGAAAAATTCTTTGATACATTTTAAACTTTTGTTCTTTTTAAAGATGTGAAGAAGTGATATCCGAGCTGTATGATCCGTGGCTCCTGAGAGGTGATCAACAAAGGAGATCTGAAATTAGGTAAACTTTTACCATCTTGTTTCGATCCGCCTGTGTATTGCCTCATTTCAGATTTGAAGGGCATGATTTAGCATTAAGAGACAAATAATATTAATGTCAAGAAATTTAGATCTATGTTTGACCGTTTTGAATGGAGTCCACTGTGCTTGGTATTATAACACACACATGATACCTTCGGGCACAAAGGAGCAAGCCAAGGGCAGTGTGTCAGCCTTAGAAGTTAATTTCCTTGCTTTTGTTGGTTTATATTACCATCTAATATTACATAAACAATCCGTTTCTAGGCAATTTATTTTTTCTCTCTGCCATGATGAGCTAAATATCTTTCGGCATATAAAAATCCAGCTTAAGAGCAACAAAGGGGATGTCATTTAAAAATAACACAAAAAAGAAGACACAACATTTGCTAAGCTGGATGACTGCTATTTCTTATATTTTACAAAGTCTCAAAAGGTAAAAGTCTAATGAAAAGAACAGAACTTATCAGTAATAAAAAAATCTACCTTAGAATTTTCTGGGGTTCATATTATTATTTAAAAAAAATCAAGATCTACCTTTAAATGTACGGATCATAGAAAAAACTTGAAATAGTAAATAAAACAAAGATTGTAAACTCTTAAAAATAGATTCATAAACAGGCATCTCAGAGCTAAAATATGACCATCAAGTAACTGAGCAAAAACACAGAGTATAAAATATATTTCTATACTTTTGTATCATTTTGATAATTAGTTTTGTTAGTCTCTTAATTTAATAAAATGCAAAATTTATTATCAACAAAATTTAAAGTGTATACTATGTAACAATATCCTATTAAAATGATCGATTTTAGGAAGAAAGGAGGATGTTTTCTACCTCTCGGGAGTAAAATATCAAGACAATTCTAGACATACAAACAGCAAGTAACAAAAGAAAGTAAGGGTTTGTCTAAATAATCATGAAGAGCACAGCAAACAATACACTGTTTTATGCTAGAAACACCGTCATCAAATATAAAATATGGTGTAATACGGTCAAACTATTAAGGAAGTAGAGGCAAAATATTACATATATCACAGATACAAGTGAGGCCGTGTAAGATTCAAAGCTAAAGACTGAAAGTAAAGCCACAAGCTAGAAGTTACCAAACTCCCCAAAGCTGCAATTTATCAAAAAGGAATTTTAAAGGATTCTGAAATATATCTTAATAATATATTTAATAGGGGTCAAAGAACGAAAATGTTAGTATATGCTTATGTATCCAATTTTAAAAATAAGCAATAAATCATAATATCTTAAAAAATCTGTATGAGTCAGTAGAGAAGAGTGATTTTCCAAGATGCCTTTTTTGTTTCAGTTAAAATTAAAATCCATGCTGTCTAATCCTTGGAGTCACTTTGTAATTAAGGGGATTTGATGAGAGACCAGGCACTGAATTAATGATAAAATTTAATATCTGTTTTAATGCATCAACATAACAGAAAAACTAACCAACACTGAACAACATAATAAAGTCATTTGTGATAGCTGGCATACTGTAGCTATATAAATTTATGAATGTTAGACTTTTTTCAAAATAAGTGGACACACTAAAGTTCTGCAGATATACTGCTTCATCAAATCAGTTTTACCTCAATGCAGGAATAAAATGAAGACGTGATTACTAAAATTATATATCCTCTAATGAAGAATTTTATATTATGTATCAAATAAAAATCTTTTTCTGGTAAGCTATATCAAATCTATTTGACAATCTAAGATTTTAAAAATATATTTTAGGTTGGAGACACTGTATGTTTTTAAATTCAACAAATTAGTATCCTTGTATTTTAGTCAACAATTGGGACTTTGCATTATACTTTTCAAAATATCACCATATACACAGCACAAGAGACAATTTAATATATCACTGTCCCCAGTCATTGGGGTACAACTTTGTCTGGAATTTGGTTACCACAAATGACTAAAACTGACAGAGGAAAAATTCATTTGACCAATTTCAAGCATTTTCATCCAGTTTTGCACTAAAACACAATGGTAGAATAAAAAAGACATAAAATGAGGTTGTTGTGTTTTTTTGTTTTTTTGTTTTTTTACCAAATATTAACATTAATTTAATAGAAAAATGAGGTTAAAATAAAGGTTTTTGTCTTAAAAACAAGACAAAAAATACATTGTGGTATCTTTTTTAAACAAAAGGATCCATCACTCTAAAAGAAAATTGGGGAAATAATTTCCCCCACTTCATTTTCCAACATAAAGTCTATGTTGGATACATTTTCATAATTAAGAGTAAGTATTGCAATTCAGAAGACTATAGGTCAGGCTCAGATTTATTATTTTGAAAATATATGATGACTGTAATCCATAGGTTCTCTGGAAAGAACCTGTGACCTCTACCTATAAAGTGATATCCTTAAGTAAGCACTATACTAGGAACTGCGTCCATACTGAGCCAGGCATTGCCCTGCAGAGTGTTCCAAGCATCCACTCTTATACCTCTCTGTCCATAAGTCCTTACATCAGGAAAAAGAAAGCAGGAAAAACGGAGTAGCAGAAGAGGTCAGAAGCAAGTGTTGGCCCGAGCAGGCACAGGGGAGCTTTCTCACACAACTCATGTCTTTCAGGTCAGCACTCACTGTGTTATCCCCCCAGTTTGTCCAAAGACAGAGAACGGATCACACAATAGGTATTAGATGGGCACAGGTAGAGAAAGTGGGTTAAGTGATAGGTCCATAGGTTCAAAGGCCAGGCAATACAAAGATTGAATAGGGTTCAGAACCCACCCAAAGCCAGTTCACAGAACATCCTGACCCATGACTGAAATTCACACTTTCTACTGCACAAGTATACCTTCATTCCTTAAAAAGTACCACCATTCTACAAGATGTGAACAGTTCCTGTAAGGAAAGTTACAATGTAATTTTTATATTTCCTTCATTACTTATCTAGTATCACATTCACAAAATAATACTAATTCAAATTAGAGAAACATACACCCTTAGTAGTCAGTTAAGAGCAATGAAATGCATCACAAGCACCATATCTGTCATCACAGAGTTCCCACTGTAACCTGGGTTAATTTGGTTGCAGACAACACAGTTCAGTTTTATTTGTAACTCGTTGTGGTTTAGTTTTGATGACCTGGATGAGTCTACAGAGGCTTTTAATGACTTGGCTAAACGTGGTGCTGTAATCCATGAAGCTAGCTTCCAGTACAATTGTTCGGTACAGAGAACCTGTAGTAAATGCTGCTGTAGCATTTCCCATGTGCTATGCAAAGACTGTAAACCTGATACAGCTGAGAGTCTCGCATGTAATGAGAAAAACTTTTATTCTGTATTGTACATGGGAACAGAATGATGTTAAGAACCAGAACCAGGGAAGATTCCGATCTTCTTTGCTCAGAAAAGAAAAAGTTTTCATATATTCTGGTTCCTTTCTCTTTTCCTTATTAGTATTACTTTCAATCAACACTTTTCATCAAAAACACTTAGGTTATGTTATGCCTCCTTCAACTCCTTTTCTAGATTTTTCTCCATCTCTATGCACACCCAATTTTATCTTCTATTTCTCTCTCAAAGTATCAAATGCAAAAGAAAAAGAATGGGAAAGAAATACATGTATACACAACAGCAACAAAACACCCCAAAACATAAAATAAAAAATCAAAACACACAAGTAACAAAACAAAACAAGAAGTCCAGAAATAAATCACTGAGTTCATTTTATGTTAGCCAAAAGTGTGATTGATACACCCTGTGAGATAGCTTCTTGATTAGGGGTCAGACTCTGTATCTGCTTCTGTCAGTCACCACTGGTACTCCATCTGGCTCAAACCTATCTAGTCCCTGTGCTTGTTGCCACATGTAATCACATATGCATCTGCCTGGTATGTTTGGGAGACTGTTTCCTTGTTGTCATCCTCATTTCCCCTTTCTTTAACTAGTTGTTCAGTAACTTCAGATGGCTCAAGTCTGGTGCAGTGTATATGTTCCCAAGCCTACCTTGTGATTATCTGGTTCCCATTTAGTTTCCTAATTTCAAATTATTGCAGGGTGAATCTGGCCTATACATCTTTTCCAAAGTAGGTCATAAAGATGGTCAAACATCCCTAGCTAGCTTTTTGCTAAGCATCATACTCTAATAGATGAAGGGACAGGCAAATGAATGTGATTAGATGATACAAAAGATCTATTATAGATCTAATATATTATACTCATCAGTTTTAAAATAAAATATTGTTTTCCATGTTACACTCACACTAGTCTCTAAGCCTACCATAGTTACCTAATAGAGTTACTAAAACTGTTTACATTTTTATGCCTTCTAAACTCAGTCAAACATTCTGCCATCACGACTGAGCATAAACTGCAATGACAATGCTAGGGGTACTCTAATTGCTACATCAAATGGATATCTTTTATCTTCTTGACATAGCTGCAGCATTTGACATGTGTGCCACTCCTGTAATGATAACTTTATTGTGAGTATATGATAACAAAACTCTTGGTCATCTTGCCATCTTATTGACTATTAATCTCACACAAAAAGCATTTATTTAGTAATGTTTATTTATTTAATCTTGCATATCTTTGATGCTGGAGTTCCTCATAGTCTCTCTTATACTTCTCTTATATCAGATCTGTAAGCATTTCATATACTCTGGGTCTGAACAAAACCTACACAAGTTCAAGTATCATTCTCTCCACCTGATGATTATTTCCTAACCATATACTAGATCTCTCAGTGTACATGGTCATGTATGCACTAAGGGAAGGGTATATATATGTACAATTACTTACCAACTCCTTGACAATATGGTAAAACCAGAAACAAAAAGTGAGAAAAGCTACGGCACTTGGGTCTACAAGGCTAACAGGAAGAGTATACTGATCTGTATTCGTATATCTGTAATGATAGCATACAGGCAAATTGGTTCATTTTCGAGTGTACTGATAACAATATCGTTTGTATACTAGTTGAGTAGTGAAATAAAGTACAATGTTGGTAATGTGTTAAAATGCCTGAAAAATACTAATTCAGATGGTCATCTACACTATTTACTCACAATAGTGCAAAGGGTAAAGAAAAAGCTGAGAAAACAAGATCCTTCATAGTAAGATCTGAAAGATCACTCTCCCATGCAAAGCAAGAAATTGTACAGTGCTTTCATCTATACAGAAATGTGTAGAATCAACAGCTAAAAATTTTCAAAGTGGGTTTTTATTTTGGTTTGGTTTTAGTTTTGGTTTTCTTTTTTTTGTTTTGTTTTGTTTGGTGCACAGAGCTCAAATCAGGAGCAATAGATGAAGAAACAAATTGGTATTATTTTATTACATTATGGAATCAAGTGACCTTTAATCTATGTTCATTACTGAAAAATATTGTTTGTTAAATATAGCTAAACAGTGAGAGGAGAGGCCCTTGGGCCTGAGGGTGTTCCATGGCCCAGTGTAGAAGAGTGCAGGGGCTGAAAGATATGAGTGGATGGGTGGGTGCCCCTCACAGAGGCAGAGGGAGGAGGGATGGAATAGGGGGCTTCTGAAGGGGAGACCTGGACATGGAAAAACAACTGAAATGTAAATAAAGAAAATATCCAATAATAAGAAAAAAGAAAAAATTTTAAAGATATAGCTAAATATTTATATATATATAAATATTGCTAACAGTATCCAAAGGTACAAAATTGTAATTAACCTAAGTATTCAACATTATAAAAATAAGTCAAATTATATATTTATGCATTGCAACTCACAAAGTATTTTAAGGGAGTATTTATAGACTATTTATACATACCAGAGAATACTTATGGAGTCTTAAATCAAGAAAAAAAGGACACTAAATTACCAGTGTGGCAACCATTCACTCTATGGATACAGTATTTGTTCATTGAGTACTATGTGCCAGTACTTTTTCTGGAAATGGAACCCTGATATATTTCAGTTGATGTGTACAGTCACAGCTGTTAATTGGTCACATATAAAGTTAAATCAACAAGCTTAAAGAATGGCTTGATCATGCTAGTCCTTTTTGTCCTGGAAATATTTTTATTCCTGACCATCGTGTTAAAGCTTGTTTTTAATAACATCAACATGTTGGCAGCCAAAGTACATGGCTTGAACCTAAAAATGAACCCCCAGACAGAGTTATTAAATTAACAAGCTGGCAAGCCAAAGATGGGTAAGATTCAGTACAGAGCCTTACCAACCTAAGACAGAAATGCATTGGGTAAGGAAAACATTCTTGTCAGAACGACCTAAGACAGACTCAATCTTGTTTATAAAATAAAAAAGGGGGAGAGGTGGAGAGATTTTGGGGCTGCCTGACAAGAATCTCACATGGGCCAAGGACAAGGAAATGGGCTACTTGGCAGAACTATGGCATTGGCCAAGGATAAGAAAGTGGGCTTCAGGCAGGAATCTGACATTAGGCTAGAACAAAGAAGTAATTCCAGGCAGGATTCTAAATTTTAGGCTAGAACAAGGAAGTAGGCTTCAGACATGAAAATGACTTTGGGCTAGGACAGGGAAGTTGGCTCAGATATTTTGTTCATCCTGATAAGCCCCTAGAAACGGTGATCATGGAAGTGTTCATGTAATTGTGTTTAATGCCTTGCTTGTTCTTTGACTATTTGTGTTTATTGTCTTGCTGGTTCCTTGACTATTTGCATCTATTGTATTGCTAGTTCTTCAACTTAGAACTGACCTTAATACTTGCATATAATTAAAATGGTATAAAAGCAAAAAGGAGGAGGGGGGAAGGGATAGTGGTTTTCTAGAGAGGGGAAATGGGGGAAGGGAATGGCATTTGAAATGTAAATAAATAAAATATCCAATACAAAAAAAAAAAAACCCAAGAAACAAAAAGAAAGGAATATTTGAGTAAATGAACTCTCCATGGAAGGACCACAGTACTGAAAGGCATAGTTAATGTGACTGAAAGTTTTTATAACAGTCACTGAAGAGTTCTCAACTTGCTACATATTTCTGCAGGTCAAGCGGATTAGAAGTTGTCTGAAGAAGGAATATAAAATAAAATGTTTCTCTAAGTTTTTAAAAGAACATATGGAATTCTCAAAATATAAGGTGTCATTTTTTTTAATATGGCAAAGAGAGAGAGAGAGAGAGAGAGAGAGACCCCCAAACAAACAAACAAACAAACAAAAAACAGGAAAACAAAGTTAAACCAAGTCCTTGGCATCATGGAGTATAGTGGATAATAGACTACCATAATAAATTGATGCTGAGCTTACTCCAAGTAAGGAATTTTATTTTTGGCATATTTGAGGTAAAAAGACTTTTACCTGAGTCCCACCCACATAGTCCTGATTCCTGGGATTTATGTCCTGGTGTAATCATCTGCCTTCTGATGTGTGCTGAACTTAGTAACTCTCTTTTTAAAATAAGTAATTTTTACACAGTTACCAGTTCATAAGAAGGAAAAACAAAATATATACAGATAGGTCCCATGTACTCTCATCTGACATTCTACAATGGATGACATGTTTCCCAACCATTATATAAGATCTAAATCAGGACACTGTCACTGTGGCAAGACCCATGGATTACTGTAATTTCCTTAGTCTTACACTTATGTTTCCATGGTAGGTGTCTAATTCTGCTCAAATCTGTCACACATAAACTGATGCATCTGCTATCCACATCAAGATATACAACAGTTCTCTCACTACAAATATTGCTTGTACAAACACCTTTTCATCTGGATGTATAATTATTGATACATGCTTTTTGTCCCCCAAAGTAAGTGTCTTAAAAATAAACTACGTGTATCACTGTTCTTTTCCTAATTGAGAATCTAGGTGAGACTGAATGCATATGAATTCATAAACATATACTGGTAAGAGAATTAGTAAAACTATGACACAATACAACAAATTTATGTGGGAGAAACAGGTCAGTGAGTAAAAAAGCAATCATCAGGACCTGATTTCTGATACCCAGAATTCATGCAAAAAATAGATATGTTAATGTGTTTCTGTCTGTGCCTAGGGTGGAGTGAGGCAGAAGATCCCAGGATCTTGCTGGCTAGCCAGACTATCTGAAACAGCTAGCTCCAGATTAAGAATGAGTCCTTGCTGGGCAGTGGTGGCTCATGCCTTTAATTCCAGCACTTGGGAGGCAGAGTCAGGCGGATTTCTGAGTTCAAGGCCATCCAGGTCTACAGAGTGAGTTCCAGGACAGCGAGGGATACACAGAGAAACCCTGTCTAAAAAAACAAACAAACAAACAAACAAACAAACAAACAAAAAACAACAACAAAAAAAGAATGAGTCCTTGTCTCAAAAAACAAGGTAGGAAGTGACAGAGGAAGATGCCTAACTTCCTCTGGCTTTCACATGTGCACATGTGTGATTGCACACACATAACCACACATGGGAAAGAAACATATATCTAAGCTCAAATTGTTTATGATTAAAACAATTCTAGAAACTACCTAACTCATTAATTTTTATTAAATAAAATAATTTGGAAAAACATACATTTGATTTATGGCTAAGAAAAAGACCTTTGTCATCTACACTAATAATTTCTCTTTATCCCTGAAAAATATACATACCAGTGGAGTAATGTATCATACCTTATAAACAGGATAAACATAGACTTCCATCAATATCATATTGACCCTTATAATGTATATGGACATCAATAGAATTTTAAAATGCTGTATAATTAGTACATGAGAAATTCTCAGTAGAAAGCTATATAGAACATATTAAAGACAGTACATTAACATAGAAAACTAGTAGCTCAGCCTAATGTATGATTTCACATTAAGAAATATTTTATATTTTATATTATCATTTACTATTCAGTGTACTGGAGAACATTTGTTATTTATTTTGTTATAACATTTGTTATTTCTGCCTCTTTGAAAAACTTATTTTGCAGTGAACTCTAAATAGGAAAGGACACCAGGGAACGAACTGAGAACATGCAACAGCATTAAACTGATAGTGAGAACTTGATTTCTTAACACTCTATCATAAAATTCTAGAGAATGAGTCTTCAGTACAAAACAGAAACTCCTTGTAGAGCTTTGGGTAGGCATAGGGGAAGATAAGACAGCATGATAATTGATGTGTTCCCTAGAGAAAAGATGAAAGAAAGCAAATATGACATATTAAGGAATTTCTACTAAGTAGGTAACACCTAGGGATTAGTAAGCCCCAAGAGAGCAAGGAGGAAAAGGCTGAGAATACTGTAGATTGGGGTGTGAAATGCATGGCTAGTAGAGATGGGGCCTTATTCAATAGCAATAGGAAGCAACTGCTAATTTATACTGATGTAACCTTTTTCTTACTCATAAGCTTCCCATTACTTCCCATTTTCTGAGACAGGGCTGATTCTGTGGCCTAGGACAGCCTGACAGTCAACATGAAGCACAGAACAGGACAGCTTTGAACTTGATCCTCCTGTCTAGGCATGCACAGAACTTGCAGCATGGTTTGAACCATCTCATCCACCATCACACTTACTATCATACTGAACACACAGGAAGTTCTTTCTCCTGTTCTGAGTTCAGCTAAAATATTATTTGCTATTGTGAAGTCGGAGTCTACCATTCTTTTTGGGTCAGTTTTTATGAACTTGACACAAGCTAAAATCTTTTGAGACGGAACCTCTACTGAGTAAGTATATTTACCTCGTTGGCCTGCAGACAAGTCTGTGGAGAATTTTCTTGATTCATAATTTATGCTGGTGGGCCCAGTCCACCATGGCCAGTAGGTTTTCTGGGTCATATGAAAACCAAGAAGAGTAAACCACAGGCGCAAGCTAGTCAGTACTTCTGCAGCACCAACTGTGTTTCCGATCCTGCCTCCAGGTTCCTGTCTTGTGTTTGTTTTCAAAGATTATTTGATTCATGGTGTTTATCATAGCAATCCAAAGCAAGCTAACATATACCTCTTTGTATACACATCATTTCTAACTGGCTACTTTGAAAAAAAAATGTAATATATTCTGTGGGTATGTTAGCCTTTAGAGGAAGAATTTCTTGCAAGTGTAGCACATATTTAACTACATTCAACTTCACATCCTCCTCTTTCTCTCCTCCTCCTTCTTCCTCCCATACTACTGGTTTCCTGTTCGCCAGTCTCCTCTCTACTTTCATATCATAAGTCCTGTGGTGTGTGTGTGTGTGTGTGTGTGTGAGAGAGAGAGAGAGAGAGAGAGAGAGAGAGAGAGAGAGAGAGAGATATGTATCTTATGAAATCTAGGATTCAAAAATAAGAAAGGGCTAAAGAGTGGCTCGGGGTAAACTGCCTTCCATCCAAGTGTGAGAGCCAGACCCGCGGTACCTCTGTAAACGCTAGGTGCTCCTAGTGTGCTGTAATCTGTGCACTTGGAAGGTAAAGACAGATCTAAGCAAACTAGGTAGTGTCACTAGCAGAGTTACTGACCTCTGGCTGCTAATGAGACTCTCAGTCTAATGTATACTGATTAGTTAAACCCCAAGACTATTCATAACAGTTCATTTTCTAAAGTTAGAATAGACACTCTGTGTTATGGAGTTTCACACTGGATTGTATGACTTCACTATTAATTATATTTATATGCACATGTTCGCCACAAAAAATAGAAAATTATTACAATGTATACATTCTGTAGAGGGCTAATATCTAAAATATATAAAGAACAACAACAACAAAGCCCACCAACCAAACGAACAAACAAACACTGGGACATCAAAAACACAACCTAATTTTAAAAAATGAGGTATAGATTTAAACAGAGAATTCTTAAAATGGCTGAGAAACAAATGTTCAACATCCTTAGTCATCAGGAAAACGCAAATCAAAACTACTTTGGGATTTCATCTTAAGCTAGTCAGAGTGGTCAAGATCAATAAAACAAATGACAGTCATGCAGGCAAGGATGTGAGTGAGGGACCAGTCTTCCGTTGTTGGTAGGAGTATAAAACTATGGAAATCAGTGTGGCAGTTTCCTCAGGATGCTGGATATAGTATGAGTTACCTCAAGATCCTGCTATACCATTCTTGGGCATATGCCCAAAGGATACTTCATCTTACCACAGAGACACTTGCTCAACCCTGTTCATTGCTGCTCTATTAATAATAGCCAGAAATTAGGAACAACCTAGATGTCCCTCAATGGATGAAAAAGTAAAGAAAACGTGGTATTGTAACTTTAATTTTTTTTTCAAATCTTATTTTTAATGATAGTTATTAAACGCTTTAACCTTCCTTGTAGCCCACCACCACCAGAGGTAGTGGAAAAGAAAGAATATGGGGGTGCGGAGAGTGGGGAGATGAATCTTTTTAGAAAGGTTCTTTGGAGCAACTCCTGTCGGTGTCGTCTGGAAATCAGCAGTTCAGTTCACAGGTTAGCAGGCAGCTCCATCCACTTGTAAAGACTCCATGGATACACCAGCAGTCCAGTTCAGTAGAGACAGGATAGCAGCAGTGGAGACACGACCTAGCACAGACAGCCAGGCCTCGGCCTTGGAACAAGTCAGCAGGTAGGACTAGCAGGAACACTAGAAGTGCTGAGCTGTGCCTCTCTCAGGGAAGCGAAGATCAGTGAAGAAGCGAGACCCACAATTATTGGACAGCTAGCTGTATCAGAAAGCCAAGCTCTGTCACCCTCATTCTGTAGTGTCCCTCCAAACATCATGTGTCCTCTACGTGCCTTGCCTTAGTGCAGGTTTTGCCTCAGCACGCACATGCAATCAGCCTGAGTCCTTAGAGTCCCAACAAAGGCAGCTCAACTACGCAATTCATGTGGACAAATACATGCATGTTGTTAGCAAAGAATCCTTCATCGCCTGTCTTTTCAAGTGCTTGCTTTAGCAGAACATCCTCTGTCCTGTGACTGCTTCAGTGAAATGTTCCTTCATAAGTCTGCCTGAGTCTTTCACCTGTGTCCACTTCAGGAAAACACTCCTTCACATATTTTCCCCAGCAAAACACCTTCCAACACAACTGACTACCCAAGGTACCCTTAAGTTTCCACTTCATGGTACATTTAAAAAATGGTGGTGTTTACCTCAGCTACTAAAAAATGAAACCATGAAATGTGCAGACAAATGGATAGAGCTAGAAAAAAAAAGTCATTCTGAGTGCAATAATCCTAACACAAAAAATCAAATATAGTTTGTATTCACTTATATGTGGATGATAACAATAAGTCTCTAATAAACAAGCTACAATCTCTATAACTAGACGTTAGATATAGACTCAGGAACTAGTGAAGGAGTCCCTAAGAAGGGGAAATAAAAAAGACATTATGTAATCATGGATGAACAGGGTGGGGGCACTGGAACGTGAGAATGAACACGGAGGGGAAGCAAAGCGGGGATACAATTAGAGACACAGATAAAACTAAGGGTCGTTTGAGGGTTTGTATGGAAACCTAATATGCTAGAAGCTAACGAAAATAAATAAATGAATGAAGGTGATCTAAATAAAATCACCAAATAATGGGGAGATAGAGACCCAACAATCACATTTCTATTCACCAAATGAAGGTTCTAGCAATCAGAAGTTGGTTACATCTATTTGAGTTTTTGGCCAAAGGGAACCCATGTGAATCCCTAGATACCCCAGGTTACTGTCAAAGCTATTGTTGGCTCTCTACAAACTGACCATAAGGCCTATGGCTGACACAAAGGCCTATAAACTGACCACTCATTAAACATGGAGAAGTCAAGCTGGTGCTTACCCAGAGCCTTCACCTACTGACCTGTCTTTATAGTACTGGAGGTATTCTGTGTGCTAGCACAAGAAAAAGATGAACACCAGCCCATCCATAAGCCCTTTGGACTACAAAGTAACTGACTTGGAAACTGCTAGTGCAATAGTGGCACAACGCTTGTGAAGGTAACCAACTATTACTGACAGGATTTAAGGACCACACCATGAGATGTGGCCCATGACAGACACTGCTGAGGTGACCAAGAACCTGAGACTACATAGGTCAGAAACCCAGGAGAAAACCAAATACTAATGTTCTGCCGAAGGATCATAGCCTATCAGACCCTCTGGTACACGAATAAGAAAATCCTAAGAAGAAAATTTCTAACAATAAGTGTTCATATCAAATAACCTGATGATAATGTACCTCAAGGCTCTCAAAACAAACAAACAACAACAGAACAGCCAATGCCAAACACACTAGATGAGGTAGGAAATGATAATGCTCAGAAAAGAAAATAATGAAGTAGAGAGAGACAAAGAGAACAACACATGAAATGAACGAAACAAAGAGCTGGATCCTGTGGTGGCATTCGCACAACCAAGTATCAGTTATACTGCACAGCTATAATGACACAGGCAGACTGGTGGCTCTGACATGAAAACAGACAGACCAACAGAGTAGAATAGAGATCCCGAAAACAAAATGCTAGAAACGTGCCCTTGTAATTTTTGACAAAGAAGGCAAGAATATACACAAGAAATCAGCCTATTAAACAAATTATACTAGCAAAACTAGATATCTTTCTGCAGAAGGATGAAATTAAATTGCTCTTTTATCTTGTACAAAAATCATGTCAAAATGAATCAAAGATCTTAATTTAAAGCCTGAAATGTTGAAATGTCTAGAAGAAAGCATGGGAATTCTCTTGAAGTTATTTTGATAAGAAAAAAATCCCTCAATAAACAAAAGTAACAGCCAGGCAGTGATGGTGCACGCCTTTAATCCCAGCACTTGGGAGGCAGAGGCAGGTGGATTTTCTGAGTTCGAGGCCAGCCTGGTCCACAGAGTGAGTTCCAGGACAGCCAGGACTACACAGAGAAACCCTGTCTCAAAAAACAAAAACAAAAAAACAAAAACACAAAATCAAAACAAACAAACAAACACCAGTAGTAACACAGGAACTAGCCCCAAGTATCAACTGACGGGGCTGCATGAAAATAGAAAGTTCAAACAGCAGAGCAAGCGGACAGCCCACAGAATAGGAGAAAATCTAACCAACCACCTTAGACAAGGGCTGATAGCCAGAAATTACAAAGAACTGCAGAAGTAAATACCAAGAAGATAAAACTTCCAGTCAGCAATGGACTAACAAATCCATTTTAACACATTTTAACACAGTCAAAAAACAAGAAAAACGACATCGACAACAACAACAAAAACAAAAACAAAAACAAAAAACCTTTCACAAATGGCCTTTAAATATTTAAGTGTTCAATGTTTCTAACCATCGAGGTATGCAAATCTGAGATTAGTTTGAGACACCAGCTATCCCAATCGGAATAGTTATCATCAAGAATCCTGACATCATGGGCTGGGGAGATAGCTCAGCCATGGAAGGCTAGGCTCATTGCCGAAAATAAAAGAACTGTAACAAGAAATTTTAGACTATATGCAGAAAGAGGAACCCCTGTTCACCGATTGGGGGGGTGGTGGTGAAAATGAGTACAGATAGAATTCAGTTTAGAGATTCCTCAAAAGACTAGAACTGTCACCCAGCTGTGTCACTTCTTGGCATGTGCCCAGAGAACTCCTCATGCTATCACAGAGATATTTGCTTTACACTTTAGCATGGAAATGGTAGAAAACCATCTCTAAGGATGAATGGGTAATGAACATCTGGCATGTATATAAAAATAGAACACTGGCTCTTTAAAAGAAACAATTACACAAAATTTTAAGGAAAATAAATGAACTTAGAAAGTATAATATTCAGTGAGGTCACACAATCTCAGAAACAAACATGTTTCCCTTGTAGTCAGCACCTAGCCTAAACCATTTGTACACACATTATGTAAACAAATGTATGTATGGGGAGGGTATAACATATAGAAACAAGAGGGTATTAGGTAATGAGGAAATAAGAAACCCACATATGTGTATCATAAAAAGCGATATAAAACGAATCGCTTTTCTTGTTTTTTCCCTGTGTATAGGTTTGTGATGATGTTTTATTACAGTGTCCCTGCCCCACACCCTCTCAGACGCTCTCCACCTCTCCTTTTATCTACACCCACACCATTTTTGTCTACTGTTTGGAAAACAAATGGGCATTTAAATAATAATAAAACAAGATAAAATAAAATAAGATTAAAAAACTAGAATAGTACAAAACAAACAGAAGAAAAGGAGCCAAAGAAAAAGCTCAAGAAACATATAAACACAGAGATACTCAAGTTCATGTCTGCACATACAGAGATCCTATCAAAACACAACAAACAAACAGAAAATCCAGAAGCTATAATATATATGTCAAGGACCTGTAAGGTAAAGTTAATTATTTAATAAAATAATAAATAAGTACCCTAACAAAACATTTTGACACCCCCCCCCAAAGATGCTATTAATTCATCTTGTGTTATCCATCTATGTCTTCTTTTGGGTGTAGGCTCTACCCTTAAGAGTAGTTTGTCCTGGAGATGGTCCCCAACTCCTGACCCCCATTCAGTTGCAGATTCCCATTCATTTTCATGGCCATCTCTCCTGCCCTTCCTCATACCTGATCCTGAATCCCTCGTTCTTCTCCCCTTGCTTCCTCCCTTTCAGTTTCCTCCCTCCATCTGCCTCTTATGACTATTTAATTCCCTCTTCTAAGTGAGAGTCAAGTTTCCTCTCATGAGCCTCCCTTCTTATTTAGCTTCTTTGGGTCTCTGGAGTATAACATGGTACCTGTATTTTATGCCTAATACTTATAAGAGTACATACCATGCATGCCCTTTTGGGTCTGGGCTAACTCACTCAGGATGATAGTCTTAAGTTCCATCCATTTGCTGCAAAATTCATGATGTCTTTGATTTAATAGCTGAATAATATTCAATCGTGTAGATGTGCCACATTTTCTTTATCCATTCTTTAGTTGAGGGACATCTAGGTTGTTTCGAGTTTCTGGCTATTACAAATAAAGCTGCTATGAACATAGTTGAGCAAGTGCCTTTGTGGAATGTTGGAGCATCTTTTGGGTATATGCCCAGGCGTGGTATACCTGGATCTTGAGGTAGAACTATTTCCAGTACCCACGTTGAGGTCCACAACTCTGTCACACTAGCTCCAGCAATCCCATGCCCTCTTCTGGCCTCTAAGAGCACTATGTATATACATGGTACACACACACACATACAGCCAAACACTAATAGATGTAAAATAAATCTAAATAAACTTTAAAGAAAAAGAAATTTCCATCAGATGTGTGACTTCTTTTTGTTCTGACTCCCAGGTGTCTTGTATAGTCTACTTATTTCTAAGTTTAATAACTTCTCAGAAGCCTGCATATACTTTTCTCAGTAAATACCTGTCACCGTTTGTATACATTTACCATTAACATGCCAAAGTGACAGAAATGTAAATTCTTTCTCACAGTTACTATATGTTAATGATTACCAAATTAGGATTTTTATCCTGGGCCCTGTTTTAACTTGAAATACCCATCACATATTGTACACATGATATGTCCTGATAACAAATTATCATGCTTGCTGGAAGATGACTTTAGGACACTTATTTTCCATTTGGCATGTAAATGAAAATGTTACTCTATTTTATTCTCATAAAACTACATATTCTTTGGGGCTAATTAAAAATAATCATGGCAACATGTAATTATCATCTATAGTTTTGGTCTACTTATAAATTTATTAGAAAATAGATTAATAGTAACAAAATTATAAGTCTATCATAAAATTAAAAATAATTTATATGAAAGACTTTTATTAAATTTTACAATTTGTACAAATTAAAAATGTTTTATGCATTTTTCAGTATGTGTGTCGAATGTATTGCTGTGTGGGTGTATGCCTATGTCAGCATATTCCTGTGTGGGTGTATACCTTTGTAAGTATATACTATGTAGGTATATGACTATGTAGGTGTGCCTGTGTAAGTGTATGACTGACTGACTGACTGTGTGTGTGTGTGTGTGTGTGTGTGTGTATGTGTGTGTGTGTGTGTGTTTGCCTGTGTAGACGCCTGGTCTTGTATGGTGTTCATGTGGAGGTCAGAGATTGACATCAGGTGTCCTTTTGGTTACTCTCTATCTCCCTCCTGGTGACAGGCTCTCTCTGAACCTGTGGCTCATGGACTTGACTACAGTGGCTAGCCAAAAAGCACCAAGTGCCCACTGATCTCTGTTCTCCATATCAGAGTCACAGATGTACATTCTAGTGCCAAGTGTTTCATGTGGGCGCTAAGTATCTAACTCAAGTCCCTATACTTGTAGAGCAAGGTATACCAACTGAGCCACCAGCACGGCCTCTATTCAGTTTTTAGAGGATGTTTTCTCATTTTAGTTTAATGTATCATACTTTTAATTCCGTGATATTTATTTAACTCTAAGATAAAAATAAATTTAAGGGAAGCAACTATAATACAATCCTAGCAAATCTCTTACTGCACAACGACAACAAAATGACATGTGTTGTTCATCACAGACTAAGCTTGTTAATGAGGATACAAGCCCCTTGCAAGCAGAAGTGAGTATTTCCACTCTACTAAAAACTGAAGTAACTTTAAGGTATAATGGAAAGTTTTGAGCACAGCACCCAACAGTAAGACTCATATAATGTGTTTTTCTCATGACAACTGGCTCGGTATTACAATGAGACAGAACGTGTCATAAACTGGACCTGTCACTTGTTTCTAGTTGAATACAATGTATTTCCTTTCTTTCGTTTTAGCATATTCCTTCAGTTTCCAAGCACATGCACACGTCCTTGTAGCAGTGCCAGTTCTCTGCGTGACAGATACAACAACAACATGTCATAAATTATTATAATAAATTATATTACACGTTGCTACAAAGAAAAGGCTGATGATTTATTATTTCCTTTGGGGTGGTCACTTCTTATGAAGTATAAAAGCTAATAACATAAAAACAGAAAGAAAATGAGTATGTACCAGAGGTTATTAATATACAACCACTCAAAATACAGAAAAATTTTTTTTCATGTACACATACATGAAATAAAGTAATACCATACCAGAAGGGTGCTGTATCTGTGTTTAAAGAGGAGGTTGTTGGCAAACAGCACAGCTCACTTTCGCTGAAATGTACACAACCAATATATGCAGCACAGAAGGCTGGCACCGAGGGCTTACAACCTTAATTTGCCTGTAAGAAGGAGCAGCCATTTTACCTTCAGAGCACGTTCCTGATTGTTTTCAGCAGTCTGGTGTCTCGCGGTGTTTGCTGAAGTCTGCTTCTGCTCTTTCAGACGATGAAGCTCCTGGTGCAGCCGTTTGCACTGCCACAAGGGAAGAATCCCATTAAGTAAAGGAGTTTGCATTTTTTTTTTTAACCAAGCCATATGAATTAATGTAAATAACACCACTGTATTCTCTCAAAGACAAGGGGTTTGTTTTTAGCAATGACAATGGTGGGAAAAATACAGTTACATACCAACAATATAACACTATTAACTTTGTTAGTTATAATTTTCAATTAGTTTTATTATAAATACTATATTGAAAGCATTTAGTTTTATAAAATTAAGGTCAAACTATATTCAAATAATTCTACCCACTGACCAAATATTTTTAATTACACACCAACTGCTGAGTTAAAAGCATGCATCTAAATTCACATCGAATTTTTAATAAACCATAATAATGTAGTCTATAGCCAACTTCTATTAATCTTTTAAAAGTAACAATGTGTTAAGGGGCAATCCAGATTTTTTATTTATTAAAACACCTCACATAATAACTATAGAAACTATCACATAATATGGTACAAATGACATGATGTTAGATGGGAAATTTGCTAAAGCAATAAAACATCAAACCCATTAATCAGTAAAGAAATTAAAAGTTATTCCTTATTTTGTCTATTTTTTAAAATGGTATATTTGAGTAATAACCAATACATGTACATATTGATTAATAATCTAAACAATACCCTTTCTAAACAACTTGATAAGTAGCTACTTGCCATAATGAATAAAAAATGATTAGTTTCCATGGCATAATCAAAATGCAGCTATAATCCATACTGGTACGTCATACTCAGACCTCGATTATAATATATCTTCTGTATCAGTACTTCTTGTAGCAATATACAAATTTTTTGAAAAGAGTTTTAACAGACTCTTGGTGTAGATTTAGATTACATAATGTTGATATAAATACATAAAACTGATTGTACACAGCTCATGCATTCAAAATACTGTTAGGACATTTACAAATTAAATAAACTAACCACAAAAAAAAAATCAAGATATTTGATGTTTAACCTAGCTGATTGCTTTGTTTCAGATAAATTCTGGGTGGTTGAGGAGATGGCTTGGGAGGAAAATTATTTGCTGTATAAATGAGGCCCTGAGTTTGCATCACCAGCAACAGTCGCACGTCTGTAATTGCAGTTCTCCTCTGGCACAGTGGATGTGGAAATAGGAGAATGCCCAGAAGCCTGTGGTCCAACTAGCTCACCTCAAATCAAGTGGGAAAGGAGGACTGACACCTCATGTCCTCAAAATTCCACATGCATGCCCATGGCATGTTTATGCTTCTAATCACTCAAATGAAAATGTAAATATATACATATGTACATATCACAAACACACAAAGGCAAGAATATCCAAAATCTGATGTGGTGCCCACTGGTTAAGTGACAATTGTTTTGAATTGCCATGTTCATTCTACCACGTGTTGTGTGACAAACTAATGTACCTATTACATTTTTAAAATTATGTGAAAACTTTGTGACATATCTCCTTTAATTTTTATTTGGAGAGAACAAGTGATTATCATTATGGTTTATCTATATTTTTTTAGCTCATAACAACAAACATTTTGTCTCATATGAGAATAAATGACATAAATATCAAGTCAGCTTTTATTCTATTACGATCATCTGTTTCAATTAATTTTATAATTACATGATTAAGTGTCAAAAATTAAAGGCAAAATGACCTATGGAAGTTCAAAGGCAAAATAAATAATTTCAGCTATAGAATAAAATTGTTTTCCATGAGATAGAGTAATAAGGATATGGGCTTATTTTAGACATATTATCCTGTAACAAGAAACTAAAGGGAAAATGTGAAAGAAAAAGAATGAAGGTAGAAGCGTCAAGGGAAAACTGAAAAAATGAAGAACTTCAAAAGTTTTCTGACGCAAGAGAACTTTATCCATGATATCTAAACATAATGGCTGTCTAAACACGACCTGAAGAGGCATACCACACGCAGCCATGATGACACTGAGGAGAAAATCTCATGGTGCCTGGTGCCCCAACCACAGAGAAAGAACTAGAGGCAACCAATGAGAGCAGGAGAAAGTCTTCCCCAGGGACGAGCTTCCCACCTTACTGGCTATCCAATACCAAGGACTCATCCCTGAAATCACAGACATACAAGCAACACTAAACAGAATGAGCAGGCTATAATTATACATTTACACACACACACACACACACACACACACACACACACACACACGCACACACATGCACGCGCACACGCACACACACACACCAATAACTGTTAAAAGAAGAGGCCATGTTTCTGAGAGGAAACAAGGCAAGTGTAGGGTTGTGAGAGGGGGGGTGGAGTGAGAAGAGGAAAGGGAGAAAATGATGTAATTATATTTTAATTTAAAATTTTAGAAGGAGTTGTCTGGCAAACTGTTCTTTTTATTACAGGAACTCTGAAATGACTTCAAAATAAAAACTTTTGCCTCACACTTGAGGCAAAAACAATAATAAAACAATCTTTGCTTAAGATTTATGTGTTGAACTTATTTTCTTTGCTAATGAGCTTTGGATTTAATATTAATCTGAGATTTAGAAAGTGAGAGACAAATAATTATTCTAAAATAAGAATAGAAGTTTTTACTACATATACACTTATGATGTATATTTAACTGCACTGAAGATTTCTTCAGATCTACTTAATCCTATATGATTTCTTTATGCAATTCTGTATTTTTCAAGTTGACTACACTTCCCACAATGATATATTCACATATTTTTTCTTTTTCTTATTTTTTTGTAAAGTCTTTAGTCCTGAAATTTATTTTGAAACTGGATTTAAATGTTTATCCACCAGCAGGTGTGATAACATACTATTGTAATTTATGATTTTAAATATTTATAAAATAGAGAAAGATCTTAACTTTTTAATCTATACTTCAATTTTCTTTGGCATTTTAAAGTTTAATTTGTGGTATAAAATATGAAGAAAGAGAGAGATAATGACACAAGAGAAATTTGCATCCATTGAGAAAAATGCATATCAAATGAAAATTATAATTTTTCAGGTTATGAAAAACTGAGATCTATGTAACAAATTTATTTCTTCTTTTGCTTTGCTAATACTTTCTGGCTAAAAAGCACCTATTCTGAAGTGCTTTTTTATTAAACTAATATATATTAGTCAATTCCTTTACTAGTTGGTTAGAGGTGATGAGGATATAGAATTTGACAAGTAAATGAAAATTCCTATACTCAAAAAAAAGAAACAAAATATAATACAATGAGGATAAAAATGTTACAGAGAAAATCAGAAGCATAGGCAGTGCTAAGAGAATTAGGAAATAATTTCTAATTTAAATAAAAAAGACATGATAGAGAAAAAGATGTGTGGAAAAGATCTAAGAACACAATGTAGGAACATCTTTGTGCTACATTATATCTTTGTGAAGAGTGACCAAAGCAGAAGAAACAACTGTGCAAAGGCTCGGAGGAAGAAGCCTGGCTGATGTCCTAAGTACCAAGGTAAGTTGTGGGGCAGAATACAAAAGACAGGAGAACAGCAGTAGGTGAAATTAAAGCTGACTTCCCTAGAAAGTCAGAGTACACATGGAGGGAGCCAGGACTCCAGAGACATAGGCAGCAGAGGATGGCCTTATCTGACATCAGTGGGAGGGGTGGGAGGCCTGACGCCCCAGCATAGGGAGATGCTAGAGAGGTGAGGAGGGAGTGGGTAAATGGGTGGAAGAGCACCCTCATAGTGGCAAAGGGGTAGGGAGAGAGGGGGGGATGGCATGGGGAGTTGTGGAGGGGTTACTAGGAAGGAGAATATCATTTGAAATGTAAACGAATAAAATGATTGATAAAAAAGAAGAAAAGAGAGTATATACTAAGGTACAAAGTTGCTGCCATGCTTAAGACAAAAGAAGCCCCTCCATTCCCCTCACATTCATATAAGCTCAATCTTCCAGCTACAGGTAGAAGAATCTAAGAGAGCCAGGGCAAAAGCAGGAAGTTTAGTTGGGAGGTTAAGGGGTGGTCTAGAATTGCTGAAGTGACCCAGACTCCATCTAGGTGGCACTGGACTGAGCAAAAAGCAGACATTATGCTTTGAAAGGCAACAACAGTGTTGCCTTTCATCGAGTCCCTGTTCTTTATACTTTGTTTCTCTGTGCTAGGATAGACACATGATCAAAAGCAACTTGTGGACAGAGCTTACTTGGCTTTCATTTTCTGACCATAGTCTACCACGGAGAGAAGTCAGAGCAGGAGCTTAAGCAGGAACAGAGGCAGGAACACTGCAAGTGGGCTCCCTTCCATGGCTTTCTCAGCTTGCTTTCTAACACAACCTAAGAACAGCTGCCCAGAGATGGCACCGCCCACAGTGAGTTGGGCCCTCCCATATCAGTAATTAATCATGAAAATCTTCCACAGACTTTCATATCTTTTTTCTAACCAACAATATAACTTCTAGTTACATTTAACTATGGTGTTTTGCAGTTCTGGAACATGTTTAGAGCTTAGAAGTAAGTTAAGTTTCATCATCTTAATCAGCCATCAGGCCCTGAGTTTGATACCCAGCATCTCTCTCTCTCTCTCTCTCTCTCTCTCTCTCTCTCTCTCTCTCTCTCACACACACACACACACACACACACACACACACACACACACACATCTTGAGACTTCCTGATTCTGAAAACACAGCTACTATCTCTCGGAACACTGCCTTCCTCAAATTTGGAACGTTTTTACTGGCCAGAACTTAATAAAACACTTATTTAGTGTGTCTGCATGTGTGCATGTGCACTGTGTACACAACTGAAGCTAGAAGACAATACATACAGGAGTTGACTTTGTCAGACTGCCTTGGGAGCTTGGCAGACTCTCGAGCCTTTACCATCTGAGTCATCTCCAAAGCCCTCTCTCATATTTTTTAAATCGTATGTATTTGTATAAATTGCAAATACTCATTATTAATTAATGTTTGTTTCTTTCTTAAGCTATTCTCCCTTGTATTCGTTTTCTTTAAAATTTCACTGATTACAGTTTGTATTCATACATGCATTCTTATATTCTTTTTCAATTCTGTCCATCATTCCCCTCACATTGTTAGTTCCTGTATGGTTTTACGTTTCCATGTTTTCCTATCACAACAAAGTATTAGGTCTTAAGTTTCTGAGTGCACTTTTACTCCTTCACAGCAAGTCACTGCCACACCAGCAACTCCATGCAGCTGAGATCACTGTAGCCATAGCTGCTGCTGAAGCCCTGATTTCTGTTTCAGGAAGCCCTGTTACAGTCACATCTGTTCCAGACAGCTTGCAGCAGCTTTTGCAGACTTTGACCATGATAAGTCTTAATGATGTTTTCATGACTTAATCCATCTTGCAGCTATTCTTACTTGGGCAAGGAGTGAGCACTTCCTGGGTGACTCAGTAATGATTTCTGGTTGAGGCAAAGTGAGGCTTATGACTGGGACATAGGTGAAACATGTCTGATGAAACAGGAACTATAGAGACACCAGGCTGTGAGTGGTGGGACCACAGCCTGTGTGCTGTCCCTGCTTGTGAAAGCTTCTTCCCAGTGTGATTTTCTACTGTGGTTTATATCACAAGCAGGGTAGGATAGGATGGCTTAACTTTAGAGGATATACAAGAGCTTTTAGTCTGATCAATAGCATCAGCAAAATGGTGGCTGAAAGCTACAAAGAATAGCTGAAGGTTTAAATTACTCAGGGTCAGCGACTGTCAGGAGTGAGAGGCAACATTCCACTGGGACCCTAGGACACTGGCCAATTCCCAGAGAGCAGCTAAGAGTTAAAAGACAAGGACCTGGAGCCATCAAACTCCAGGGCTGTAAAAAGTGACTGCTAGGAGGCTTCAGTACCCCTCAATCAAGAGCTCTAACACTCTACTGGGTTCTGGGCTCCTGGCATTCAAACCCCAGAGCAATAAGATTCTAAATAATCATACAGTCATAGGCTTTAAATTTTAGAGTCAAGAATTCGAGTTCAAGCCTCTGGATTCTGAGTTTGCTTTGGCCAATACACCTTCATGAGCTGTAAGCCTCCAGCTTTAACAGCTTGGAGCTAGAACCTGAAGTTCTCAGAATCTACATCTGTAAGAGTGAGCTTGTATGTCTAGCTCATAACGGTGGGGCTGCCATCACTAAGGGAACTGCTCTTTGACTATTTGTGATTTCTACTCCAATAGAACAAAAGTGCTTCCATTCATGGTGTCCCAAATTATGGTATTTCTGAAGTCTGTAGAATTTGAAAATTATACCAGGTGCTCAATGATCTTATGGAATTATGATATTTATGATGCAATGGCACTGTGGTTATTACGGTTTGAATGTAAGACACCTTATAAAAACAATGTGTTTCAGACCCATAGACGTTAAGTAACAAAGAGGGCTCGAGGGGGAATGCATGGATCTCACTTTGAAGGGGAAATAGAATACATAACTCTAGTGGATGGGGAGGGGTCTGGATGTGGTGGGAATGGGAGCAGGATTATACAGGAACACTGAGGATGCAGGGACAGCATGGGATGTGACAACTGTAATCAAAAGGCATCTCTGGGTAAGTTAGAAACACAAGGCAATGAAAACTCTCAGAAATCTATGAGGGTGACCCTCGCTAAGACTCCTAGTAATGGAGAATATTGAGTCTGAAGCAGTCATCTCCTCTACCTGGTCAAGACTTCCAGTGGAGGGATTGAGACATCAACCCAGCCACAAAACTTCTGACCTACAAGAGGTGCTGGAGTAAAAGTGGTGCAGAAACTATGAGAGTGGACAACCAACGACTATTTCAGCTTGAGACTCATGCTATGAGAGGGAGCACACCCCTGAAACTGCCTAAAGGCCCAGGAACCAGAGCCTGGATGGCCCAGAGACCCATGATAGAACCATGTAAGAACCATATAAGAATGGCCAAAAAAAAAGGAGTATGGAAGTTCTAGGAATCCTGTTGAAGATAGGGGGGAAGAATTGTTAGAGTCAGAGGGATCAAGCACACCACAAGAAACCCCACAGAATCAAGTGACAAGCCCACTGAGGCTGAACTGGCAACCAGAAAGCCTGCATGGCTCTATGTATATATGTTACAGCTGTGTAGTTTGGTCTTCTTGTGAGATTCCTTACAGGGAGCAGGGGCTGTCTCTGACTCTGCTGCCTGCCTTTGGAACCATCCTTCCTACTGGGCTGCCAAATCTAGACTCAAAAGGAGAGGATGTGCCTATTCCTACTGCAACTTGGTATGCCATGTTTAGTTGATATCCATGGAAGGCCTCACCTTATCTGAAGAGAAACAGAAGAGGAGTGGATGAAGGAGGGCAGGAGTGGACATCAGGGAAAGGACTGGGAGGAGAGGAGAGAGCAAACAGGTTAGGATGTAAAAATGAATAAATAAACTGATTAATTAGCTAATATTTTTTAAAGTTTTCAAATTACAAAGCAAATTTCCCCCCTTTGTTTAAAGATTATATGGTCAAGAGAAAGTAAGAAAGAAAAGAAAGAAAGAAAGTGAGAGAGAAAGAGAGAGAGAGAGAGAGAGAGAGAGAGAGAGAGAGAGATTATGTGTTTCAAGATGTTGTTCCCAGACCAGTTGCTGGTGCTATTCTGGAAGTTTGTGAGACCCTAGGATATGGGGCTTCCTAACAAAAGTGTCACTGGAAGTGAGACTTCAGTGTTGATAGTCTTGCCTCATTTCCTGCCATTTCTCTACCTCCTGACTAAAGAGACTGATAAATCAATGTGACCAACAGAACACTATTCCTGCCAGCATGCTTTCTTCCCTGTGACAGACTGAGTCTCGTCTTAAACTGTAAGTCAAATAAACCATTCCTTCCTTAATCTGCTTCTTGTCAGTACAGAACAGAGACAGAAGTAACTAATAGGGATTATGTTTTAAAGAGTTCATAAACATCAGAGATACATAAAAAGTTACAGATTCAAAAACGAGAATATATTTGAGATCTCCCTTAAAATCATAGGAGTAATGAATGAAAAGCATCCTTTTGTTTTGAGTTTTGAAATAGGGTCTTGCTGTGTAGAAAAAGCTATTCCCCAACCCATGATCCTGCTGCCTCAGTTTCTAGGAGCTTGGCTTATACATTTGTGATGCAAAGTCTGACTTCAGAATTTAAAAGATAATTATGGGAGGATGAAATTCTTTCAGCAATTCATTCATGACAGTAGCTCTACAAGATCAATGATAACAAGAAAAAGAGTTAACTTGTCAATGAGAAAATTTTACAAACAAAAAAGCAAAACATACAGAAGTCATGGTGAAATTTTATAAAACGAAGAGATTGTACCATAAATTTCTATTTATTGTCTTAGCTAGGGTTGCCATTGCTGTAAAGAGACACCATAACCACAAAAAGTCTTATAAAGGAAAACATTTCATTGAAGTCTGGCTTTCAGAGCAGAGGTTTAGTCCATTGTCATCATGGTGGGAAGCATTGTAGCATACAGGGAGACATGTTGAAGAGGTAGCTAAGAGTTCTACAACTAAACCCAAAGCAGCAGAAGAGAGTGACACTGGGACTGGCTTGATCATCTAAAACCTCAAAGCCCACCCCACAGTGACAGATTTCCTCAAACAAGGCCACACCTACTGCAACAAGGCCACACCTACTGCAACCTCCTAATAGTACCACTACCTATGAGCCAAGCATTCAAACACATTAGTCTCTGGAAACCATACCTACTGAAACACCACATTAAAAAGTATGAATTCTTATTTTATCAAGTACTGCAATGATTACTTTACTTCACGACTTCTTTACATTTTTGAAAGACTAGTTTAAATTTGCTTTTGGTTCTTAGCAAACAGTTCTGCAAAGTTGTTTCAGATTCAGTATCAGGAGCCATTTCTCTTTCTGAACAAATTGCTTTAGGCAGCAAGTCACTGTGATTGCACTGTATTTAAACATCTTAGTACTAGTATGGTATACAACTATTTGTTTACAGAAAAAAAAATCACACTCTTCCAGTGAAAGTAGAAAGTAAACTTTGGTGTCACTGTGAAATCTGCATCTTGAAATATAGATCTTTAGAAACACTTGAGACTGAATAAGTTTTTGTTCCTTTACATACTGGAAAAACTGGTTAAAAAGCATGTTATATATTAAAATGACAATCATGATAATCACAGTGTTTTTCCAACAATATGTTTAAAGAGAATTGAAAGAGAAGAAATAACTTAAAAAGAAAGTAACAAAAAATCATCAATTAGGTTTTGGTAATGGTGATGATTTATATATGCATGGCCCAGGGAGTGGCACTATTAGAAGGTGTGGCCCTGTTGGAGAAGGTGTGTCACTGTAGGCTTTAAGATCCTCATCCTAGCTGGCTGGGAGTCAGTAGTCTGCTAGCAGCCTTCGGATGAAGATGTCAAACTCTCAGGTCCCCCTGCACCAGGCCTGCCCGAATGCTGCCATATTCTCACCTTGATGATAATGGACTAAATAACCTCTGAACTTGTAAACCAGCCCCAATTAAATGTTGTCCTTATAAGGGTTGCTTTGGTCATGATGTCTGTTCATAGCACTAAAACCCTAACTAAGGCAATAGTTTTATGAACAAAGATTAAAAAGAAAAAAATCATCATGTAAATCTCTGAAATTACAGTTGCCACCTGTGGTAGCTTGAACAAGAATGACCCCAATGGGTTCACATATTTGAATGCCTAGTCACAACAGGTGGCATTATTTGAGAAGGATTAGGAGGTGTGGCCTTGTTGGAGTATGTCCTTGCAGGAAGAACTGTGTCACTGGGACAGTGTGGGGCTTTGAGGTTTCAGAAGTCCAGTCTGCTTCTTTCTGCCTATGGATCAGGATATAGAACTCACAGCTACTTCTCTAGCACCATGCAGGCCTGCATGCCAACATTTTCCTTGCCAGAATGATAACAGACTAACCCCTGAAACTGTAAAATGCCTTCAATTAAATGCTTTCTTTTAAGTAATTTCAGACTAGAATCTAAATTTTAGGCTAGAACAAGGAAGTAGGTTTCAGACATGAAAATTACTTCAGGCTACGACAGGGAAGTTGGCTAAGATATTTTGGTCATCCTGATAAGCCCTTAGAAACAGTGATCACGGGAGTGTTCATGGAAATGTGTTTAATGCTTTGCTTGTTCTTTGACTATATGCATCTATTGTATTGCTAGACCCTCAACCTAGAACTGACTTTAATACATGCATGTAATTAAAATGATATAAAAGCAAAAAGGAGAAGGATGATGGGATGGGGGTTCTAGGGAGTGGAAACAGGGAAACGGGATGACATCTGAAATGTAACCAAATAAAATATCCAATTAAAAAAAAGTATTTAAAAAACGCTTTTTTTTTTTTTTAAAGAGCTTCCTTGGTCATGGTGTTTCTTCACAGCAATAGAATAGTAACTAAGATAGAAGGTAGTAACCAGGAAGTAGGACAGTGCTGTGACAGGCCTGGCAACATTGTGTGAGGAACATAGAAGACTTTGGGACTTTGGACTAGATCAACAGGTGACTGCTTTAAGCAGGGCTTGGTGGGCCATACTAGTAGGAACATGGAAATTGTTCATGCTAAGAAGAACAAAGATTATGACATCCCATCTCAAGAGGTTGCATAGGGGAAGAAAATTAATAAGTGACCTAGAGACCATTCTTGTGATATTTTGGAAACAAAAATGTATCTATTTTCTGGCCTGTGTCTGAAAAATCTGCCTGAGGCTAATTGAAAAGCTTTAGCTTAATAACCTTGGCAGAGGAGATTTCAAGACAGCCTAATCTTGACTGTATTGCGTATTCATTAACAATCACTTTTATGCAGATCTGTAATAAGAAGGAACAAGCTTATATAAAGAGAAATCCAAAATGCACAGAGGAGGATGAACAACAGAAAGTGTAATGGAGCTAAGTCTAGTGCTCAAGAAGATAAAAAAAAAATTAAAAACTGATGCTAAATGAAATAAAGGGGGTGGTGACCTCAGAGCAAATTCCCACCCAGCTAAGCTTCCAATTTGTGAAAAGGAATTAAAAGCTTAAGCAAGGAAGTAAACCATATACAAATATAAATGAACAAGTGAGCCAGATTTCAACCCCATTAAACAACTGAACTTGGCAGCTTTGACCATATGGTTCTGACTTTCCAGTCAAAGATCCAAGAAAGGTGTTGTAGAATCTCCCTTCTCAGCTAAGAAAAGCTACTGAGGCCAGATATTTGTCAGGGTGTCTCTGAACAGAGACTCAGAGAGGCTGTTATACGAAGCTGTGAAGGTAAAGCCTGAATTATGTTGAAGACACCAAAATCTTGGACATCTCAGCATGGTGGGGTACCATTCAAAGAGAACTGCAGACTGGATGTAGAACCAGCTCAAGACAGAGAAGTGTGAAGTCAACAAAGCTGAAAGGTGTTGGGGTTTTGAAGAGCCCTGTCACCTCACACATGGATATACAGAGTTTAGAGGTTTCCCTATTGGATTTCAGACTTGCTTTGGTCCAGTATTTCCTCACTATGCTCCTTTTTCTCCCTTTGGAATAGTAATGTATGTTCTGCGCCACTGTATGGTGGAAGTATATGATCACATTTTGATTTTGATTTTACAGGTGGTTATAGTTAAGAGACTGCCAAGAGTCTCAGAAGAGACTGAACTGAAGACTTCTAAATAGTGCTGAGACTATGATAGACTATGGGGACCTTTGACTGAATGCACCTTTGCATAACAATATGGCTATAAGCCTATGGGGGCCAGAGAATAAAGTATGATGGTTTAAATAAGAATATCACCCACATGCTCATATATTTGAATGCGCAGTCACCAGGGCACCATTTGAGAAGGATAAGGAGTAGGTGTGGCTTTGTTGAAATAGGTGTAGCCTTGTTGGAAGAAATGTGTCATTGGGGACAGGCTTTGAAGTTTTAAAACCCACAGCCAGTCTCATGGGCATTCTCTCTTCCTGCTTCTTGTGGATCTAGATAAAGAACTGTCAATTATTTCATCTGTCAAATGCCTACCTGCAAGCTGCCATGCTCCCCAACATGATGATAATGGACTAACCTCTGAAAATGTAAGTCCTCAATTAAACGCTTTCTTTTATGAAAACTGCCTAGGTCATGGTGTTTCTTCATGGTACTAGAACAGTGAGTAAGATACTACTGACTTATACGTATATGTATAAAAAATATAACCAAATTGTTCAATCAATATTAACAGAATACTCACTAGACAACATACAATATGCCAGGCAAGATTGTTTCTAAGTTATGTGAAGTTACATACATACACACACACACACACACACACACACACACACACACACACACATCTATCATGTGAAAGCAAATAAAAAAAGAGTTTAATAACAAATAAAGTAACTGTGGTCATTTTAAAGTATTAAATTATTCTGGAAACAGCATAAAGGTACATTTTAAATTATGAAACAAAGGGATTAGTAAGCATTGTTATTATTTATTAGTAAAAATTATTAGAAGATACTTATATAATTAATATGTTCATGAAATATTTTTCATTTTATTTTGTAAGCTGTATTCATAACAAGTTATTCATCCTATTTACATTCATACATGACTTATTGATTATATTAATAATTGTAAAATTTTTGAAACTCATGATGTCTATCCAATATAATTAGAAACTGACTTGTGAGAGTAAATGGACTATGCAAAGGGAGGAGAGGATAAGAACCACAAGCGAGAGGGTGTGAGGAGGGCTGTCAAATACTGCCTTCTGGACATGAATGAATGCTGCACACGTGAACTTACAGCAGGAATGTCACGAGACCAAGCTAGTTAAAATCCCAGCACAAACTGGGGGAGGGGCTTTCAAGGCCCCTGACCTAGCTGAGGAGCTACAGGTAGTTGAAGTCTGCTGAGAAAGAATCAGTTTTCTTCAGGAAAATGGCCTGTACTACTTCAGGAGGGTGACTTATATTTCAGGGAATAGGCCCACACCCATGCACATATGAACAATATAATTAGACTCAGTGGGTTATATTTACATTTATATATTTTATATAAAAAGTCATTCTCCTTGAGATTAGCCATCAATCAAAACAAAAAGAATATAAATATATTATATATTTTTAATATATTTATATTTAGTAATTTTTATATTATAGCTATATATTATAGCTATAAATTTATATTTTGTTTATATAAATACTTAATATTATATTTCTACAAATATATTTATATTATGTTTTACTATTATAGCTATTATATACACATATAAAGGCAGACATGAAGTTTGGGGAAGTGTAGGAAGATCTAGAGAAAGTTGGTGGGAGTAGAAGGTGACTATCACCAAGATGAACTGTATATGCAGGAAATTTTCAAAGAACAAATTAAAAATATTTAAAAAAATGTAAGTTCAGGAAATGCATATCACCAAAGTACATCAATAAAACATACAATGAATCTCATTTCTGTATAAGATTTGGAAACCCTGGGTTGGCATTTCCTAGTTTTCACATGCTTAGGGCAGTCCCTTAAAACTGTTTGCTATCTAAATGGACTTGAGATATAATTACATGAGTTGGACTGAAAGTAGAAATTCCTTAATAATAGTTCCTCCTTAAGTTCAATAATAAATGTAAAAATTCCAGAACTGTTCTGAATTTTTCATTTTGATACCAAATCCATCATAAAAGTATTACATTTCTGTAGTTTAATATGAATAATCAGAAAGCAATTAAAACGAAGAACAATATTTTATAACTGAAATGATTAAAATAAAGATAATTATGAAATCATCACATAAATGAGGTTTGATGAAGCTTATTAATTTTCTATAATCTCTGCCACGCTGCAGAGGCGTTTATTTCTAAGGTGATCACTTTAGTTCCCTGGCTGGTGCAGCTAGAAGGATGTGGCACCTTGTGTTGCTGTACTCTGCCGTTAGCTGATGGTCAGGAGAACAAAACTCAGTACATAATACCATTGTGATGAGTTGCTTCTTAAGTAAACATAAATGCATTTAGAAACACCAACAATAGCTCAGCGTAACGCAAAGTTGGCAGCTGCTGCACAAATGGACAGTGAGGCTTTGCGTGCTGTTCTTCAACAGGAGCTGAGTGCAGTGGGTGCTCACTGGACGCTAGCCACACTTTAATTCTTTATTAAGCCCTTCTTCAGTTATGGCATTCTTGGAGCCACTGAGGCTGCATTCTGGTTTGCAAACTTTGTTTGTTTGCCATAAGGAATGTTGAAATCTCCATAGAGCTGTCAATTACTTCCATGCTCATTGTTAATTCTCTTTTCATAAAATCTGTTGCCCAAACAATGTTAAACCCTAACAGAAGCCACTCTGAGTTCTAAGATTACAATGAGAGAAAAACTAAAAACTTTTTGTAAAAACCTCAGTAACAATCAGTTGCACCTTATATAAAAAGTCATTCTCTTTGAGAATAGCCACTGGTGCTCCTCAAATAAAAAGGTAAGGTAATTCAAACATCAAGAGTATTATAGCTCAAATTTAATATACAGTTTATTAGTCATATTACATAAATCCCAACAAGGATGGGGAAGATAGATAGGAAGACCCAAACATAGCAAAGATGCTGTTAGCCTTTGCTAGGTGCTAGACAAGAAAAACTCAGTTTTCTTCAGTGGTGAGATTCTCTGGACCAGACTCCAGAGCAGAACCTGTATCTAGGAAAAGTTGGTAGTTGGCTAAAACAAAATGAACTCAATTAGTTTGAACAGGGAATGAATATGAAGTTGGGTAAGTCTAACTGTGGGAATGGGCCTTTGAGAAGTTGGTGGAAGAGGGAAAACATGATCAAAATACCTACATGAAACTCTCAAAGATGTAACTGCAACATCCTAAAATGAATCACTACACTCTGGCAGACTAATAGGCAATGTCTGAAAATCCACAGGGTTAAAACTCCCTAAGCTTTAAGCTCTGGGAAAAACAAAACGAAACCACTGGGGCCATAATTCACTGGATTTGATTTTTCTAGAAAACTTCTCTGCTTATGAAAATTCTCCTCTATGAGATCATAACTCCTTCTAGAGATTCTTAATGATTTCAACTTGTCATTACTAATGCCATCTCTACTTGTATCTACTGCCTCTGAGCATCTCTTATTCACAGTTCTACTGCTGTACCACATTTATACAGTCAAGGTGGGCAGGAATCCACTGCAAATTTTAAAACACTACGTCTGGATTGATTTACATTTTTCCAGCTTGATCTATTAATGACTAACTAGATTTATACCTAAAACACCATAGAAGCTTTGTTCACCTCAAGAATCAAAGCCTATTTGGTTCTCAAATTGAAGTTTCACTCTATTGGCTAACATTCATAGAACTTGAAATGCTATACTCAATGCTGCAGAAGAAAATTAGAGTTGAATATCATCCAATTCTGAACCATATGAACTACAGTAATGTGCCCATAAGATATGGCCACTGGTACAACAGTGGCACAAGTGTTAAGTAAGCAACCAACCACTTTCAAAAATTAGATTTAAGGCTTGTTTCATTAGATGGAACAAATATTATGTGTGAGTAGATTTAAGGCCCACTGAGATGAAATCCACACTGTCAAGATGACCACACACCTGTGGGTGGATACGTCATGGGCCTTATGGGAAGCTTATTACTGTTATTCTGCTAAATGGACATAGAAATAAATGGCTATACCCATAGATAAGTGCACTATGTAACCCTCATCAGAGAAGCCTTTTGCAGTAGATAGTAATTAACACAGAAATCTATAGTTTATGCAAAGAATAAGAGATTATACAATACTCAGTCCTAAATAGGATGCCAATAACACCTTTCCACTTAAGGCTCGTGGACCTATGCAGAAGCGAGGGAGGAAAGACTTTAGGAGCTGGAAGTGATGGATGATTTCAAGGACACAAACTTTTCCAGACACATCAAGGCACATGCAGCATGTGAATACTAACAGCGTGTATAAGTTCAAGCCAGAAAACCTCTCAGAAACAAGTAAGAGAAGTGGACAAAGTCCTGCCCCTAGCTAATAAGCTATTTGTACTTGATCGCTGCTGGGAGGATGAAAAAAATCAATGTTTTTAATGGAGTGACACTAGATGTATCAACCATGTCCCAGGACAGGTCCTGTGCTTAGTAGTCAGCCAATACAAACACTGGATATTAAACTCTCTCTCTCTCTTTCTCTCTTTCTTTCTCTCTCTCTCTCCCTCTCTCTCTCTCTCTCTCTTTTAAGAGATAGAATATAAAGTTGGGTTGGTGCAGCGGTGAAGAGGATCTGGGAAGGGAAACAAATATGATCAAACCATATTGTGTAACATTCTTATAGAATAATAAAAACACTATTAACATATTTTCTTATGGATGATAAAGTAAGAAATAATGGCATGTTGTTTTATTAGATCATCGTTATTATGGGAAGCAGCATATTGTGTTATTACTAAAACACTCCCTATGAACATAGATTTGCCTTTCCTGAACTCATACTCCTGGCAAAAGAAAAAACTCACAGAATATCTTATCTACAGTCACGGTATCCTCACATACCATTGCTTCTGATCAAGAAACTCACTTCACAGCAAATGCTGTAGGACAGGAGACTCCAGGAATTTACTTGGCTTTCCCACATTCTCATCAATCCCTTCTGACTCCCCTTGCCCATGGATCCAAGAGAATCTCAATCAAAACCTGACCAGGAATTGTTTGGACATTGAAAAGATCTAAACATAATATTTATAGGAAATGCAAATAGAGTAACTAACTCAAGCCTTAATAAAGTAAAGTGGAAAGCCTTGACATTCCTGACTACAAAGTTTACAGTTATCAGGGCCCTGTGACACTGACACAGGAACAGACAAAACAATCACTAAAGTACAGTGGTGTGTTCTTTCACGGACACAGTAACAAGGACAAATAATTATCAGAAAATACCACCAGAGCCATTTCATAGGAAAAAAATCTTCCCATAAATGATGTTATACTAGATATTTATCTGTCACACATATTAAAGAATAAATCACAAAGATAAAAATTAAATCAACTTCAAAGAAGAAAGTATCAGAAAATATATTTGGACTCTTGAAGTAAGTAAAAAAAATTTTTTTCAGAAAAAACACATGAGGAGTTAGATTTGACCACTAAAATCAAAACTTCTGCCTTGGGGAGATGGCTCAGTAGGAAGAACACTGTCACTTTTCCAGATGATACACATGTAATTCCCAGTACCTCCATGGCAGCTCACAACAGTCTGTACCACGGGCCCAGTGAAGCTGATGCCCTCTTGTGGGTTCTGAGGGTACTGCATGCATGTGACATAGACATACAAGCAGGCAAAACACCCGTATGCATAAAACAAAAATAAAGGTTAAAATATTTTCAGTAAAATAAAATGAACAGGTAAATAAAAACTAGGAGAAACTATATATATATATATTATATATATATGTATTATATATATAATATATATATATTATATCATTATATATATAATAAATATATATATATATATAATAATTCATTCAGAATTCATAATGATCTATAAGCCAACAATAAAAGGCAAATTGCCAAATTGAAAACTGGTAAAAGATTTAAAGAACTATTTCAAAAAGAAAAGCATGACTACTAGATGGCACGCATATAAAGTGTCCAATACCATTAGTCACTGAGAAATGTGTATTAAAAAGAGAATGCCATAGCACTGCACATTTACTAGAATGACTACGATTAACAACAGCATTGGTTAGTATATGTGGGGGGAGCTGAACTGCAATTACTGAGTATAAAATGATGCAGCCTCTTCTATGAAAAACGTATATCTTGCTTAAAAATGAGTATATTTCTCTTTCATGACTCAGGTATTGACCAAGGAAAAGAAAATACGAATCCACACAAAGAAATCCGTGTATGGGAACTATCATAGCCACTGTACAGAGTAATGACTGGAATGATTATCACAATGAGCATTTACAAAAGACTGAATACAAATGTAATATTAAACAATGAAAAATGTTACTTCCTAATAAAAATGAATAAACTTATGGAAAAATGAATACACAAATATTTTACTAACCAAATGATTCTGTGTACATGAAGTTTTATAAATAAAAGGCAAATCTGTAGTTTAAACAAATCAGAGACGCTCTTTGGATTGAGCTGGGATAATGGAAAAGGATATAAATAACAGAAACCTCTTGGAATATTGAAGCATAGAAGTGTTCTAGATACAGGGATGTGGTGACAGGAGTGTAAGCATCAAGTTGCCCATTTAATAATTCCATGTTTTATTTGTGACTGTAAATTTTATCTAAAATCAACATTGTGAATAAATAAAAATCAGATACTAAAATAAAAAGCTTTGAATTTTTCAAAGATAATTTAAAGAAACCTCTGAAAACTCAACTTCCTTTACATATTTATGAGTTATACACTTACAGAAATTTTAGATGGAATAAAATTTAAATACACATATTATTACATAATTTAATTGCATTTTGCTAATGTCTCAATTTTTACTATACATGAGGAGAAAAGAATAATGAATTAATATGCAACTTTTGTTTTTTTAAGGGATTGTACTGAAACAGTCTACTAGTAACAAAAGAAACCATTTTCCTCTGAATCTTTCCAAGGTTTTGACATTAAATATTTAAATTAATTCCAGGAAGAGGTTTGGGAGTCTGATCTTTTATGATCCCAAAGCTTAGCATTATGACAGATAAGTCAAGTAGCAATTAATCAAACAAACCTGTATGCAAATGTACAAGTATAGCCAGAGCCTTTTCAAAGCTAGAAGGCCTTGAGAATGCAAGGTTATGTTGAAGCATCCAGTTCTTAAACTAAAGACAAGTATATTGATTGATAGATCTACATTCCTCTTAGATTGTTTGCAGAAGCAGATAAAACATTTTAAATAACTATTTGTTTCTTTAAAGAAAAAAATGTAATACCTGTGTTTGTATAATACATTAAGATATTAAGTGAAAAATTTTCTCATAATAGAGACTGAATAAACAAGCTCAATTTGAATTTTGTAAATGGGTTTATAAAAGCTGTCAACAGTTTCTTCAGACTCCTCCTATAAATTTCAGTGCCCTTTCCAAAACCCCATCTTAGGAAAAATGAAATCAAAGTAAGGCTTTATTTTTTCTTTTTAATTGTTTTTAATTAATCATTTCATTTGTCTACATCTCAAATGATAACCCCCTTCCCAATTACCCCTCCACCACCCCACAATCCCCCTACCCCCTTCACTTTGCCTCTATGAGGGTCCTCCCCACTCACCCATCCACTCCCGCCCCAATTCTGCAGGATTTAGTCACTCAGTATCAGATGTGTTCAACATGAGTTCCCAGGTGACGTCCACATTCCATGCAGTCCTGCCAGGTTTGCTTTTCACCTGTCGTGCTCAGAACAGGATCTGCTCTGGAAGGCAGGACCAGTTTGACGCACACTAACAATACTGGAAAAGGAACTAGGCTCCTAAAGCTCCTTACTGTACTAGTACAAACAAGGATGATGACTTTACAGTGCTGATCTTCAGAGAGATGATTTTAGTTATGGATATTGTTAGGTATTTAATATGCCAAGACTACGGACGGGGCTTTAGAAATGATATGAAGTACATAATCACTGCCTGGCTGTTTTATAGGAACTCTCATGAAGGCACAAGAACAGAAAATCTAAACCTATGTGTAAAAATGAAGAAAATAATGAAAGTATCACATCACATGGCAAAATTTTGTGGGATATATCTAAATCAATGGGTGAAAAGAAATAGTTTTTATGAAAAACTGAATCACCTGGAAGATTCATTATTTTAAATCACCAATATTCCTTTAGCTCATCTCAACTCCTATTAAATATCATGTTTTTCTTTGTTTGTTTTTGTTTTTTTTGTTTTGTTTTTTTAGTAGAAAATGGTGAGGTGAAGAATGTTTTATAGCTAATGAGATGTTGTGGGAAAAGGCAATGCTAGATTATTGCACTATCATAGACTGAGACAGAAAAACTGTCACAGGTACAGAGCATACTTCAGAAATAAAGGAATTACACCAATGCAACAGGATGGAGTTCAGAGACAGATCCATGCACAGAGTCACCTGACTTCCTACATGGTTCCATTACAACGTCAGAGACATCCATGCACAGAGTCACCTGACTTTCCACATGGTTCCATTACAACTTTATAAATATGTGGCTCTGGGTCAAACCAACTACTATTCATATGAAGAAATAGCCTAACTGGATGTAAGAACTAATCAGAACAGCGAGATTTATATGTAAAGCATCACAGACATAATTACCTATATGCTGAAGACACAATAGACAACTCCTTGATCAATATTACTTTATCTCACTAAATATTTTTATCCTCCCCCCAAACAACTTTCCACAACAGCAAATATCGAAAGTGTCTGAGACCAAATAACGGAGGTCAGCTGTGACTCTCTGTTCCCTTCTGCCCATGTCCAACCCGTTCCCAAAGTTCTGTTTAGAGAGCTTTCCCAACCTTTTCTGAACGACTGCCCTTTTCTAGATCGGGTTTTGCTCCTCTAAGAAAGACACTCTCTTTAAAGACACACTCATAAAGGCGCTACCTTTAATGAGAATAGGCCAACGGTTTCTTTCTTGTTTCTAGTTTAAACACTATGTCTGCTGCTGATGAGATCTACTGACAGGAAAATGCAGATCTGTCTCCTGCCTATGTCTTTCCTCCATCACCTTCCAATGAAATCCTACCTTATAATGCTTCACACAAAATAAATTTAAAATTAAATATAAATTTAAAAGATAAAATTATAAACTTAAATACACTAGCTTCTTCTTCACGTGGTACTGCTGATTACTTCCTTTCTGCGGGCGTGTATTCTCTATGGATATTTGCATGGCTCAATCATCTTCTTTTTAAAACTTAATTCATCTATTTACCTTAACAGAGTCCTGCTTTGATCACCTCATTAATTCTACCACCAACCACAGTCCTTCTCCATTACCTTTTTGTTTTAATTACATGACTACCTAATAATACTTTTATTTGCTCATTTCTTATATCTCATTACAAAATTATAAGTTCTACAAGAATCAGAACTCTTTATTATTGGATGGTGATGACCATGGGACTATTGCCAAGAGCCAACCTAAGGCACATAATTGGCACTCTGTAGAACATGAACAGATGGATAATACTTCACCACTCTGATTTACGGCACTTCGAAATTGATTGAAAACTGTCCATTTATGCATCAGTCTAATAAAACCAATAAGTTCAATGGTTCATCCATTTACCAGATACATATTTAGGAGCTATAATGTCACAAGGCTATCACAAAAAAAAAAAAAACCCACACAAAAATAGTTCCTATCTTCACAATAGAACATATGATAGCCATAAAATTAACTAATTATAGTGCACTGTGGCAAATGCTCTAACAGGGTACAAAGTAAAGCACAAGAAGAAAGGATAGTATCTATCACTTGACAAGAGAAATGTTATGGAAGAAATGTTTAAATTGGTCTGGAAACAAAGAGCAGAAGGAAGACTAACCAGAATTATGTTCAGTGACAGGGAAAACCATGCATAAAGCCAAAACATGTTTACAAACCAGCAGATCATCAGTGTGCTTCCCACAGTGACGAAATGGCTTCCTAGAGTCTTGTTTCTGTTTCTGTGCTGGATTTGCTGGAGCTGAAGCACAGTGCATTGCATGAGCATGGGCTTATGGAGAGACAGGAATCTGGCTAGTGAACTGCTTGGCTTAGTTTCTTTAATTACCCCAGTGGTGACCCTATGGTCTCTGCCTTTTGTATTTGTCAGCTCTGGACACAAGCGTTATGACTTGTATTTTTTTTTAGCCTAGGCTAGATAATAAGAAAGTGTTATTATATCCAATATAAATTAAGTTATATAAGTTATTTAAAAATATTTTGGAGACTAGACAGCCCAGAGACATAGGGGAAGACTAAATATTACTGGTCTTAGGAAAAAAAACAGGTAGCAATAAAATGACCCCCTACTAATGCTATTCTATTTTCTAGTCCACAATCATCAGAGAGGCTTCCCCCTGCAGCAGATGGGGACAAATACAGAGAGCCAAAGCCAGATATTCTGGAGAGAGTGAGAGACCTTGGAATACTCTCTGTCCTAAATGGGAAGTCTCCATCAAATCCTTCCCTTCAAAACTCAGGGAACTCCACAGGAGAGGAGGAAAAGACTGTAAGAGTCAGAGGAGATGGAGGCACCAGGAGAACAAGGGCCTCTAAATCAACATGATCAAAGCTCATATGAACTTAGAGAGAAAGGCAGCATTCAGAGGTCTGCAGGGGTTACACCGAGTCCTCTGCATACATACATACATACATGCACATGCATGCACGCACACAGACAGACAGACAGACAGACAGACAGACAGACAGACAGACAGAGGCTATCAGTTTAGTGTTTCTATGGGACTCCTGAGTATGTGAACAAGTAGGTCTCTGATTCTTGTGTCTTCTCTTGGGCCCTTTTCTTTGTTGTTTGTCTTGTCTAATTCTGATATTATAGTTTTTGTTTTACCTTTTTATATCTGATTTTGTTACATTTTGTTATTATCCCTTAAAAGCCTATTTGTTTTATAATGAGAGACAGAGAGAGGGAGTGGATCAGATAGATGCAAGGTGGGTAGGAAAGGGAGGGCAGACTATAATCAGGAACAGATATGAGAAACATCTATTCTCAATAAAGGGCAAAAAAGAAATGTTTCAAAAATAAAGTAATTTTTAAAACATACAAACTGAAAGAGTTCATTTTGAACTTAGATATTTGGAATGACCTACTCCTAGAAGGCATTGTAAGTTCAGACTCTTTGAATAGGTTCAGAGGACAGACATATCTGATGCTCATTAAGCTTTAATGATAGCCAAGATACCAAAGTACAAGAAGACACTAAAGTAAAGGAAATCCAGGGGAAAATTAAAGATTGCTAAGATTTTTTGCCTAGAAAGAGAAAAGACTTGCAGTGTCTGGATTGCCCCCTTGTGCTTTAATCCTAGGCTGTCAATCATAGCCTCCATGTTCCTCTGAAACCATTTCTTAGATAATGCTCTTCAAACCTGACAGCATAGTCAAAGTCCCTATCTGTGGAAAAGAAGAAACTAATCCAAAGTCATCCTCATTTGATCCATCACGTGTGAGGTGGGTACTAAACACTCACGTATATAAGAAATTTACCCCTTGCTCTCCTCGTCCCCTTTGTATTGTAAGTCTTTGTGACAATGCTGTGGCCTTACTGTTCCGATCATACTTTAGCCTACCCTCTAACATACTATTTAAGTACCCTCTGGGTCATTTGGCTAACTCCCACAATCAACCCCCATTCCCACACACGATTAATTCATGTCTCAAGGTCTGGGCTCTTAGCTAACAACTAAGGTTCCAGCTGGGACCCAATTAATGAAAATTTCAAAGAATATTCCAGAAACTACAAATATTAAATGAAGCCCATTTAAGTCCATTTCCTAAACCAGTAACAAGACACATCTAACTGGTTAGTTTATGAGAAAGCTAAGATTTCCTTTATTCACAGTTATAGAGTCTGGAGTGCAAAATTAGGAAGCAACACCGTTTCTGCCTCTGTGGAGGATCTCTCATTGAGTCTAAGCATGGCAGAAAGGTAAAAGACTAGCAGGCACTTGTGCAAGAGAAAAAGGAAGACAGTATTGAAGAAGCCAAACTTGGATGGATCTGACCTTCTATTAGCTGCTCTAGTGCTGGAAAGTTTGGCCATCCTTATTGGATGGCACTAATTGTTCTATGAGGCCTCATCTGTAATATAACAGTACCCACTAAGTCCCTTACCAACATCACCACACTGAGTTTCATCATGAGATCTGGTAGAGAAATAACTACATTCAAATGACAGTAAAGCCCAAGCTTGCTTATGTCTAGCCTGCCTTTGTAAGTAAAAATTAACCTAAATCTAACCTAATGTTTCCAGGTCTCCAAGGAAAAAAATGAGCTTCTGCTATTAATGTAAATGCTAAATTAGCTAATACTAATGGTAAAAATCTCCACGTGGTCATATAATTCTATGTTGCTTATTCATGTCTAACATGGACCCAGCTGTATCTCTTAGCACAACTAGCAATAAGAGTAACTAGCAATAATAGTAACTAGAAATAATTAATAACATAGATATTTGAATATATTTGAAACAATTTATCTGTGAAATTTTGAAACCTAAATGAGTACTAATGACTAGGCATATAGAGAAGATGGATATGGGGCCAAACTAAAAATTATCATTGATAAACTCCTTAATTTAGTAGTTTAGTTTATCTTAAGTTTAGTTTATCTCTAGGATTCTACAGAATTCTTAAATGTTTGATTCTGTGAAAATCCTTACGTTTAACAAACTGAATGCTTTATTAATGTGGTACAATGGTTTGGTCATGGGCCAAATGTGTCTTCTAAAAGGACTTTGGTCTACAACGTGGCAATGTTGGGAAGGGTAGAACTTCTAAAAGATGGAGCCAATTGAAAGGTTTTAAAGTCACTTAGTGAACTGTCATGGGAAAAGATTAACATACTATCTTTGTGGGACTGTGGGACATTCATTAGATTCCGGTAGAGGTATCACTCGGTTTGACAATGTTCAGTATATTAAGAATGAGACTGATGTTTTCCTGGACTTATATAGAAGCACTGTGGCTAGAAAATGCATAACTATTTAAATAGCTTTAAAAGTAAAGAGATAGCAATTTGTTATTTTTATAAGACTCAAAATCTAACTTACTTATGGCAAAAATATAAATAATTTAGTGCTACTTTTAAAAACACGATGCAAAACCTCTCAAAGAAAGGAGAGATTAAGAAATCATCACAGAGTAGAAGAGACTAGGTGGAAACAATGAATGCGATCTGGTCCAAGGATTGGTCCTGGAGCAATAATAAGAAGACATTAATTGAAAACTGGTGAAATCTGAGTAATGTGGATTTGAATTAATGTATCCATGTAGTTTCTTCTTTTTATTAATAATATGTTCATTAATCCTGTGAGAATTTCATGTAATGTATTTTGATTATATTAACTTCCACCTTCTCCAAACTCTCAACCACCCTACCAACCAAATTATGAGATTTCTTTTTTCTCCACAGAGTCAGTTAGCATTGCCTAACTATTTTAAGATTTTTATCTTGCACCCCTCAGATGGTTAAGATTAATTTTTAAAAAATGACAGCACATACTGGTAAGGATGTAGAGAAAAGGGAATACTCAACCATTACTGATCAGAATGAAAACTTACACAGCCATTATGAAAATCAGTTCAGCTGTTCCTCAGAAGATGGGTCTCAATCTACCTTAAGATCTAGCTATACCACTCTTGGACATATACCCCAAAGTCACTTTATCCTATGACAGAGATACCTGTTTAACCGTGTACATAGCAGCTCTATTTATAACAGCCAGAAACTGGAAAGGACCTAGATGACTCTCAACAGATGAATAATGAAAAGGTAGCACATTAATATAATGGAATAGTATTAATATGTAAAAAATAAAATTGATGCCCAGCTGCCCTGAAGTGCTTGCTAACCCCAGCAGACCTTCCACCATCTCACCACCCTTCCACCTACCTACATCAGACCTGCTGATCTGGAACCATAGAGGTTAAATTCTATTCCAGCACCCATCTTCCCTGCCCCTAAAACCTCTCAGGCACCTACGTGTGCCCCGAGCAGCTTGCTACCCCCATTGAACCCTACACTTTAGTACCTCTTCACCTACCCTCATCACACCTGCTGATTCAGAACCATACAGACCAAGGATATCCACCAAAGACTTGCCACGCCAGGATTACTGAGGTTAGGTCCCCTCCCAATACCTACTACAATAGGAACATCCAGGATTAAAGCCATCCGGAGGGCCAAAGAGCCATGAAAGAACACAGACAACAAAAGCCAGGTCCTAGTAACTTCCTTCCCACTACCTATGGTGGGTGGTGGGCTAGAAGGGAGTTTAAAGCACTTAAGTAAACTTATTAAAGAGGGTTTTGAAAAATATAAGCTTATATAGTCCCACCTTCAGGATAATTCTGCCATAAACTTTTGGGAGCAGCCAACCAATATCTGATTTGACTTAAAGTCTCCTCTGTGAGACTGAACCCATAACCTGACATAAGCATGCACCTGAGACTAGACCCAGGGACCCAGAGAGAAAGCAAATATTTCTATTTTCTAATGGAATGTAGTAATAAAACCACTCCTAACGGAGGATATAATCGCAAGAGAGCTTCATCCTTAAGTTGATGGGAATGAAAATAAAGACCCTCAGCTAGACAATATGCATAGAGTAAGAGGTCTTGGGACACTCAGCCCTAAGTGGGATATCTCTATCAAATCCATCCCCTTGGTCCTCAGGGATCCCTTTGAAAGAGAAAGTGGAGAGAGTAAGAGGCTACAGGGAATGGAGGACACCATGGGGACAAGGTGACACAACAGGGCTGGCACACACGAACTCACAGAGAATGAGGCAGCATGCATAAATATGCACCAGATGGGGTCGTAGAGCTAAAAGAAATGGACACAGCCCATCGTCCCCACTCCAGAAGTTATCTCCAATTGACAACCACTTCTGAATAAAAATTTAGTTTTATCCAAGGGAGTCTCATTGGGAAAACAAACTACTCTCAAGGGTAGGCCACAGAAAAGAAACTGAACAGCATCTTTGGAGAGTCCTTGTCTAATAATGCCACATCAGGGCTCTTTTTTTTTTTCTTTTTAAATTTTATCTTTGAAATTTATTTTTATTTTTACCCCACAGGTCCTTTGCTTATGTATTATGGTTTCCAATTTTGTGTTTTTATGGGATTCGTGAGTGTGCACGAATGGGTCTCTTCATCTATATCTGTTTCTAGTGGTTTGGGCTCTATTTCCTGTTTCTGTTCATTTTGTCATTGAAATAATGTGCTTGTTTTTGTTTTACATTATGATATATATATATAATATGATACATATGATATATAATATGATAATCTCTTAGATATCATATTTTTAAATAAGAAACCCTATTTGTTTTCTCATGAGAAAGAGATGGTAGATCCAGATGGAAGAAAAGGTAGGAAGGAACTGGATAAATAGGTAATTCCTTAGATATTCTTGCAAAAATCAGTTTTATAATAGAAAGGAGAAATAATTTCCATGATATTAATCTGCATTTTCACTGGATAGTAGATATCAATCAGTGAAAATGTTGCATTCTTGTAGAGTTTTTTTTTTTA
>JANHMN010000010.1:11205817-11221529 GCA_030674055.1 Rhabdomys pumilio
ACTGTAACAGTCTCAAAAAAAATCAGTGGGAATGTTTTAAAATTTCATAGTTACTAAACATAAAATCAAAGTGTCACTGGATGGATGATAAAGTTTACATTGGCAGACGTCTAGTAATATTTAAAATATGTTGATTGCTATGGTATAAGCTTGAATCTTAGTGTTAAAGAATTATATAAAACCAGATGAAAATATAATGTAGTTATATTATCCAATTTGTATATCCTAGATAATTAACGGAACATGAAGTAGGTGAGATTTCTACATAATATTTACAGTAGTTTTGGGAGTATTATAATATAATAAATTGTTACTTTAAGGAGAGGGAAATAAAGATTTCAAATGTTTTAAATCAATAAGTCATCATATTTTTTAAACACTTGAGATAATTGAATTTAGTCCAGTATTAAAGTCTACAGCTAGTAATGAACAATTATAAAATTATAAAATCAATTTCTTATCAAAGGCTAAATAATTATCAGATATGTAGAGTTATCTTTCAGACTTTAAAGAATTTGTAGGATCAGTCCTGAAATAACATGTAATGATGTTGAATGTCCTAGTCAATAAACGTGAACTGTTGTAGTGAGGCTTGCGTGCTCCATCTGACATGCTGAGTACATGTGAGCAGAGCCGAAAACTTTGCTTTTGTTCTCAATCATGTTTTGTTGTTGTTGTTGTTGTTGTTGTTTTTATAATTAATCTGAGAAGAGCTTGAAATTTAAACATTGGTATATTTTCATGGAAATAGAATATGAACTTAAATTAGAAAGAGAAGAGGCTGCTGTTCCTATTTTGCTTATGAAATCTTGGGGATGTGTTTCTTACAGACATCAAATGTTAACGACATAATATTATCTCAGTTAAAATTAAGCAGACTAGGAATTAGTAAGTGTTCTTCTTTTAGGAGGAGGAGACCAAGTATTTTAGGATTAGCTTACATATTTCCTAAATCTAGCCTTTGTAGTGCGGAAACACGCATATACACCAGGGGAGTGAATGAGTTGCCTGGATTGTAATGGCACTTTATGTACAGACGCAGGACTACAAGTTAGATGTATAATGCCATCATTGTCTCTTTCAGACACAGGATATTAAGAAGTGAGACCAGATTTTCAATGTTAATACATTATAAGATGCAAGTCAATAAATTTGACATAATATTCTGAACTGGATCATTCATCATCCTGCTAAAGATGAATTAAGAAATCAACAAATTTATTTTCAGAAAAATTATACTGAGGCCTTTAACAAATAAACCATGTACTGTACCACTTACTGTCACACCAAAATTAAACGACATATCTTTTCAAAAGAAATAATATAAACATATAAAATATATAAGGTCTTCAGTTTTATATAAAAATGATATTTGGTTAATAAAGTTTAATGGAGGCATGCACAACACAAAAATTTCTGGTTTAATTACAGATTTACAGCAATAAATGATATTATATAAAATATAGTCGACAAACAATAGATTATATCTCATTAATATAGGGCTTAGAAATATATGGAAAATTTTAATCATTTATAAACTCATAATAATGTCTATAACAGTCTAACTTAACACAGTTCTGATAATTAGTTAAGAATTTTGCTGAAGTAACTGTTCATAGGCTCAAGTTTCAATTGATTTCCTATACCATGCAAATTCTGACTGACAACTTTGCAATCTAAGTGAAAAAACCCAGGCATGAAATGTCACGTTTCTTAGTTATCCCTTGATCCATCAATATTACTTTCTTCTTTCCTGAAACTTAGGCCAGTAGTAAGAAACAGAACAATGACCTCAAATGATAAAGAGTTTGCCATCCAAAAAATACAAATAAAAACACTGAGCCTAGTAAAATGCCCTACAGATATAAACAAATGGAATCTAAAATATATTCCTGGTAGTATAAGTACTAGATGATTACATGACTCTGGAATAAAAAATGTTGGGGGATAATATGATTTAAAGCATAAAAGATTCAGAAATTAAGACTACATAACACTGCAAAGAGAGAGATACGCATATAAATGGGACAATACAACCTAGTCTACAACAAACCCACATGCACATGACAAAATTATGTTTAACAAAAGTACAAAGAAAACCCTGGTGCAATAATAGGCTTTAATATGAAATGATTATGTTATACATACAACCTGTCATCTGTATCTGTTCATAAAGTGACATTACAATGCAGTCAACCCGCCGGGCAGTGGTGGCGCACGCCTTTAATCCCAGCACTTGGGAGGCAGAGGCAGGCGGATTTCTGAATTTGAGGCCAGCTTGGTCTACAGGGTGAGTTCCAGGACAGCCAGGGCTATACAGAGAAACTGTCTCAAAAAAACAAAAAAACAATGCAGTCAACCCTTCACTTGCCTGTTGTATATGAATGTTTCAGCACTACAAAGGCAAGATTTAGGACGTAAGACTGAGAATATGAGTTAGTCCAAAAATATTTAGTCTACCTCCTTACAGAAAGAGAAATTACTAATTCACCTTCTATTTAATTGAGATAATATATCATAATTATAAATGTTAATTATAGTAATGGAATAAATTAATGCCAACATACAGAAAAAAATCAAAAGAGAACAAAGACATGTACCTTATATTTTTTGAAAAACCTAAAAATAGACCACATGTTGTCATGCTTTGAAAGTGAACTGTTTCCCATTGGGCTCATGTTTTGTTTGTTTCCAAGAATATTTGTGGTGGCCATGGAACCCATAGGGGGAGGTTAACCCAAGTAAGGCAGAGGAAACAGAACTTCAAGGCTATACTCGAGCCCCCATTCCTTGTACTTTCTGAGGCCCTTAAGCAGCAAAGTGACCATCACTGTCAAATGCTCCCACTTCCATGAACTGAGACCCTCCACAACTCTCTATCATTAAGTATGACACACTGATCCATGAGCCAATATAAACTCTTGATTTCTTAAGTTGATTCTATCAAGCATTTTGGTCACAGAAACACAGACATCACTAATATGGAAGTCTGGGGCAGAGAAGTGGGTTTGTAACTGTAATAAACCTATGGTATTCTTAGGCTTTAGGAGCTAGAAAAAGGGTCTCAAAGCCCACCCCCACAGTGACATACTTCCTCCAACAAGGTCATACTTCCTTTTTTTTGTTTGTTTGTTTGTTTTGTTTTGTTTTTTGAGACAGGGTTTCTCTGTGTAGTCCTGGCTGTCCTGGAACTCACTCTGTAGACCAGGCTGTCCTTGAACTCAGAAATCCACCTGCCTCTGCCTCTCAAGTGCTGGGATTAAAGCCTGCACCACCACCGCCCAGCCATACTTCCTAATAGTACCACTCTCTGGACCAAGCATATTTAAACCACCACAGACCCCATAACTTATGCATTCTGGATGTCTGTAAAACCACCATCAAGTGGAAGACACCAAGTTCTGTTGCCAGCTCAGTTAGACCTCTAATTGATGGAGTGGCTGAACTCCACACGAATGGTTGTGCATGCCTTTAATTCTGTAATTTCAGAGCCAAAGGCTTAAGAAAAAGAATTGTGTTGTAGTCAGTAAAGCTGAAAATAGCTGGACATCAGACATGGAGATGCAGAGTTTGGAGTTTTCCTGGCTGGTTTTGGTCTTGCTTTTGTCTAGGATTTCCCCACCATGTTTTGGAATGGTAATGTATATCCCATGATGTTGAAAGTGTGTAATCTGCTTTTTGATTTCGGTTTTATAAGGGATTACAATAAAGAGACTGCATGAATATCAGAAGAGACTTGAACTTTGGACTTTTAACACTGTTGAAACTGTTATAGACTATAGGGACTATAGCCTCATTGGAGGAAGTGTGTCACTGTGGGAGGTGGGTTTTGAGACCCTCTTCCTAGTTGTCTGAGGACAGTCTGCTCCTCACCTCCTTTGGATGAAATTATAGAATGCTCACCTCCTCCAGGCCATGTCTGCCTGGACACTGCCATGTTTCTGGCCTTGATGATAATGGACTGAACCTCTGAACCTGTAAGCCAGCCCCAACTAAATGTTGCCCTTATAAGAGCTGCCTTGATTGTGGTGTCTCTTTCATAGCAGTAAAATCCAAACTTAAACAGGGTCCTTGAGTATTTTATAGCTATGTCCTCAGAACTGAAATATTCCCTTCTGGACGTAGGCACATAAGACTTGGAAGTCAATGAGACGTACTAGACTCATAGATCCACTCGTTAAGGTTTTAGAAGCAATAATGACTATAGGAAAGAGGAGAATGCCAGACAAGCTGAACTCCAAATAGGTTGCACAGACAGTTCCAGGGTGTAGCTTCCATAAGTCATCAACCATGCTGGGGCAGCTTATTAGTTATATATCTGTCTTTGAGTCATCCATGTTCTTTTATGCTGTGGCATAACTAACACCAATAAACTGATTGGTTCACTATTGGTGGTCTACATGGGTGGAATTGTTTCTTTGGTTTGTGGTCAGGGCCCTATCTGGGGTGACTGAACATTTGTTTACATCTCCTAGGAAAAGCCATGCAACATAAAGGCTTGGATGGAGATTTCTGAGAAAGCTTGAGAAGCTAAGACACACATAGCTCCACTGCATCTTTGTAATAAGCTTTTAAGGAGCCCATATGAGAACTGATGTAGGTAAAGCCAGTTTGCTGGCGATGGTGGTGCACGCCTTTAGTCTCAGCACTTGGGAGGCAGAGGCAGGCGGATTTCTGAGTTCAAGGCCAGCCTGGTCTACAGAGTGAGTTCCAGGACAGCCAGGGCTACACAGAGAAACCCTGTCTCGAAAAACCAAAAAAAAAAAAAAAAAAAAAAAGAAAAGAAAAGAAAAGACAAGAAAGAAAGAAAGAAAGAAAGAAAGAAAAAAAAAAGAACTGAGAACCCAGAATGTTGGCAATAATTCCAGGAACACTAGAGATCTGCAAAAGAAAGCTGTAGTCACTGAATGGAGACAGCGCAACAGAGTGGTCATGTGTGCTACAAGCTGCAGGATTACTGTGGTGGTTAATATTCAGCGTGGACCTAACAGGACTTAAAGTTACCTGGACAACTAGCCTTTGTAAATGCTATGAGGCATTTTCTAGATAGGCTTAACTGAGGTGGTATGGCATAGCCTCAACATGCCCTGTTCATGAGCATGAGGTCTCTGGCTGAATGAAAAGGAAACAGTGAGGTGAGCATCAGCATTTATCTTTCTCTACAGACTGTCAATGCCATGTGACCAGCTGCCTTCCAATCTCAGCATCACACTTCCCCCACCATAATAGACTGTATCCTATCAAATTATAACATCAAATAACACCTTCTGTCTTTAATTTGCTTTTGTCAGGCATTTCTTTCACAGCAATTAGTAAAGTAGCTAAAATAACCATAAACACAGATCAACTGAAGCCCAATCAGAATTCATATCTTGAAGCCATATACTCCAGGTGCCAAACACAGAGCTTCCGAATTTAATGGTTGCCCTGCTGGGTATAAGTCTTTCTTTTTACAGTCTACTCTTGCCATCCCCCTGATCCTCCGTTTGAAATGAGAATATTTGTCCTCTGTGAACTGTGACCCTGTAACAAGTAACAACATCTATTATGCAAGCTCTGTTTTATATATCTGAGGCATCAGTAACGGAGTCCCAGAGACCCTACATAATTTGATCATACTGCAGGTAAACAGCAAGGAAGGAACACACCTAAGCTTTGAGGACACATCACTGGCTCCGGAATGGTTGCTCTTAGCTTCTGCACTACTATTTCTCTCAAATAAACCTGCATGTAGCAAACAACACGACTTCTATAAAATTACATTTATAGAGAAACCAATATAGCACCACGCACCTATTCTTGTAGATAACTCTGCTTATATTTAAACAGATAAACAAGGAGACAGTGTTTGGAACAAGGTTGATTTATGGGTTAAGATGGTGACAGGGTGTATAAAAAACTGAGAAGCATTACTAGAAAATAGAGAATACAAATGAAATCCTCAATGAGATAGTTCATTCCAATCAAAAATGAAAAAGCCAACTGCAAGTGAGATGCAGAAAAGTATGAGATCCTACATTGGTAAGTCATAAATCAATGTATCAATTACAGAGGACATTAGTGAGGAATCTAAAGAAAACAGAACTATTATATCATCCAACTAGCTACTTCTGAATATGTATATGCAATAAATATATCAAAGATAACTATATTCCTTTGCTTGTTGTGCAATTATTCACAATAGCCAAGATACATTGAGGGGACTGAGTCACCCAGTGCCAGGCTGACTCCAATACAGGTTGCGAATTAGTGGTCTGGGAGACCAGGAACAAGTTTCTGTTTCCCAGAACTGGAAAAAGTCCAAAAGAAGTCAATTCCAGAAAAAAAAAAAAAAACCACTCCTCATGAGCAGCCAATCAGAAAGCTGCCCACCAACTAGCCTGAGCCAACCTCACAGGCAGTTAATCAGGATCTGTAGAAGCTGGCTCACCACCCAGCTTGAGCCAAGTGTAGTCAATAGGCTTGACTACAGATTCCCCAAACTCCCCAGAGTCTTAATCCATCACAAAGGCACCAACAGCCCTGGAGATAGAGTCAACCAATCAAAGGAAAGAAAGGCAAAAGTCACTCACTCCTACTCTAACAGGCTTTAAGTTGACCCTGAAAAGTCCACACCTCTATTCTTCCATCCGGATGTATGGTGGACTCCTGCATATAGGTTCTCTGTAGAATAAATGCTCTTAGCTGTTATATACTATTTGAGTCTGGGATATCACTCTTTGTGAATCATAGACTCTTACAACGTAGCACTTGAGCTGTTACTGGCAGGTAAAAGGATGAAGAGTACCATCTAGGCTGTTGTTCTGCTTTCAGACACTGACTAAATACTTGAGGCAAGACAATCAATTTACTAGTGGCTATGGCTTATTTTAGCCATAATTTCAGAGGTTTCAGGTCAAAATCATATGGCTCTGTTGCTTTGGGGCTGCAGTAAGGCAGTGCATGACAACAAGCATGTGGAGATACACACTGCTGACCATATGGTAGCAAGGGAACAAAGTCAGAGAGGGAAGGGTTGGCTTCCAATATTTCCTTTGGTGGCATATACCCAAGTGACCTAACCTTCTAGTAATCCAGAGCTGAAAGGTTTCGTCACCTCCCCATACTGCTACAGAATGGAAACCAATCCTCTAACACATGGGTCTTTGGGGGAAGATATTTAAGATCCATAAAATATCACAGTCATTAAAAGAAATGTATAATCCCAAGGACCACTATAGTGGAAGGAGAAAACCAATTCCTAGAAGTTGTCTCCTGCCCGTCACACAGATGTGGTCGCATGCACAGCGCATACCTCCTCCACACCTTCTACTCCTCCTACCTCAACACAAATAAATTATTTTAAAATAATAAGAAATTGTTGGGGCTGGAGAGATGGCAAAGTGGTTAAGAGCAGTGTCTGCTCTTCCAGAGGTCCTGAGTTCAATTCCCAGCAACCACATGGTGGCTCACAACCATCTATAGTGAGATCCGATGACCTCTTCTGGTGCGTCTGAAGACAGCAATAGTGTAATCATATACATAAAATAAATAAATATTAAAAAAAGAAAAGAAATTGTTTTATACATCAAAATGTGAATGGTACATCTAGAATTTCTAAATGTGGTCTTATTTATCTAATAGAATCAACCAAGTTACCAAAAATACAGCCTCTCAGACTCAATTGTATTGTGTTGTGAACATTCAAAATACTGCTAACAGTGTCCAGACATGACAGAACTAACATACATATGAACTCACAAACTATGGGTACATGTACAGGGCCTGGACAGGATCAAGCCAAACAGGTTCCCAGTGCTGAAAGGGTGACGCAGACACAAGCTCCCATCCCTAACCACGGTGGACAAGCAAACAAGTAAAACACCTTGATACAAATAGGAGGAACTGAGAAGAGTTGCAAGGAAAGGCAGGATGAGAGCACTGAGAGCAGTGGTCTAAGGGAGCAAATATGCTGACAACATGAACTTCCCCTTTCCAAAAATTTGATTATTGTCTCTGTCAGGCAAAGTACAAGCATGGCTAAATTTTAGAAAACTATCATTTAGATAGGTATTGTCCTTATGTGATAGCAAGAATCACATGTGCCTACCTAACCACCACATGAATCCACACTACACTTTTGGTTTAGTTAAGGTTTCCACTGCTGAGAAAAAAATACCGGGACCAAGGCAACTCTTATAAGGACAACATTTAATCGCAGTCGGCTTACAGTTTCAGAGGTTCAGTCCATTATCAACATGGCAGTGTCCAGGCAACTGTACTGAACAAAGAGCTGAAAGTTCTGCAGTTTGATCCAACTGCAGCCAGGAGAGGCTATCTTCCAGGCAGCTAGGAGGAGGGTCTCAAGGCCCACCCCTACAGTGCAATGCTTCCTCCAACAAGGCCACACCTACTCCAACAAAGTCACACCTCATAAAAGTGCCACTCAGTGGGACGAGCATATTCAAACCAACACAGACTTTATAATGTTCCTGATATTACAATTTTAAATGTGTACGTACATTTTTAGTGACATTTCCATGTGGTTCATACGTGCAACGGCTTCATCTCTCTCCTTAAGGGCTAACTGCAGTCTGCACAGAATAGCTTCATCACGTTCTCGCTGTGCAAAATACACTTCTTCAACCAAAGCTACAAAACAAAAGAACTCATAATCAATTAAGAAATAAAGGAGAAATACATAACAAAAGCAAAAGTAGTTCTATTATTTTAAGGAGTATTTATCTAATTAAGCTACTGTCAATTAGTGACTTGCAGGAGCATTTTTAATCACTACTGCAAAATAAAGATATTTGCCACGTGTAAAAGAAGAAAAGGTTAAAAGGCTAACCCCACCCCCAAATGAGTTTGTTAAAAACAATGAGACTCATAAATACTACAATTATATGTATATGTTTATAGCATGTGAAGAACAAATTAACAACATTATTAAAGTCAAATATGTTGCTACTATAATCTAGAAAATCTCTGATATACAATGTAAAGAAATTCATACACAAGTGCAAAAGAAAACATATAAAAATATTGACTGTGGTATCTTCTATAATAACAAAAACTCAGAAAACACCTAAATGTCCATCAACACAAACAGGAAAGGAAACACTCAAAAACAAATGCCTCCTGGCATTTGAAATGAATTAACTATGGGAAGCAGACAAAAAGACATACAAAGCAGGTTACAAACTAAAGCATCTCCACCATTCATACACATGCACAACAGTAGGGCAAGTCAGGCACTGGGATGGTGATTGAGCACTGAGCAGGGCACACAGCAGGAAGCACCTCTGATGCAAATCACATTACAAGCGGCATCTCTTCCTCCACTGAGAACTGATGCTACCTGAGATTGACTTTCCTTATGTATAACTTTTGAGACTTTGCAAGTTATCTTAAAATATTACAAAATGTTAAGCAATATGACCTTAAAGAACTAAACAGTTGTCATAAATTTTATTTAACCTGTCAAGCCATAAAGGAAACTTAGAAAACATGTAAAATATGATTTAATTTATAAAATAGGTTCATGTCACAGCTGTTAGACATTAATAGAGCCATTCTAGACAGTTACTGGTTTACTTAAAAGTGTTGGTAAAGAACCATCCTGAGGAGAACCTACACCCTCCATTTTACTAAACCAGAATAACTCCTAATTGCATTCCAAATATCTGTCCATAACACCCACAGATCAGTGTAGACCTCACTCCTAATCAAGGAAACATCTCTGCTACAGACAGAGACCAATAGAGAAAACCACAACCAACCAAAATGAAAAGGTGGCGATCCCAAATGACACAACTACAAAACAACTCCTGAACTTAAGGCTCAGAGAATACGGTGGACGAGGGACAGAAAGATTGTAAGAGCCAGAGGAACAGAACAGGGAGTCTGCTGTGAGACTGTATCATCTGGTGATGGCAGAAGCTACACCCCTAAAATCTCACCAAGATGGCTGTTTAATCGTGACCTCTTTTAATGACACTGAAATAAAAAGGCATCTTCATTTGAAGGGATGAATCCACAGACGGTAAATGCAACTAAAAGGAAGTGGGAAAAAAAATCTTCAAACAGATGGAAAAATAATAAGAAGAGGAGAGCATTAAGAATGTAGGAAAACAACAGAAATAGTAAATATTAGAATGAATATAGTAAAGTATACTGATTCCATTCAATAATTTTGTGGCTGAAAGCAAAAACATTCATGAGGTTTTCAGTAAGAACAAATTTTCTATGTTTCTTTTTTTTTTAATTTAGTTTTAGTTTTTTACTTATTCACTTTATATTCTGCTCACTGCCTGCCTCCTGGTCACACCCTCCCACAATCCTTCCCCCATCCTCCCTTTTCCCTCTCCTCTGAGTTGGTGGGGCACCTTCTAGGTATCCATCCATGCTGGTACACCAAGCCTTTTCAAGGCTAGGCACTTCCTCTCCCACTGAGGCAGCAGCGGAGGAAGCAGGAAGCGGAAACAATTCCTCCTCCCTGCTTACACTCTGTCCCCATGGCCTGGACCCCTGCACCAGGTCAGGCTGGAGATCGTTGTGGAAAGCCCTCCAAAACAGGGACCCACAGGAATCCCAAAGAAACAGGCTTTAATATCAGCAAGGACTGCCTCAGCAGCAGGATACATGAACTTGCCAGCAAGACTGAGGGAGGGAAAACAGACCACAGCAAAGAACTCCCTTCTTCCACGTCCTTTTATAGAGGCTGCCACCAAAAGGTGAGGCTTAGATTTAGGATGTGTCTTCATACATTACATGATCCAGATTTGGAGTGGGTCTTCCCAGGTCAAATAACCCAATCAAGAAAAATCCCTCACAGGTGAGGCCAGCTGCTTGGGTTTTAGCTTAGTCCAGATGTAGCTTGATAACCAAAGTTAACCATCATAAATACACCCTTTATCAATGATACTCAGTCATATCTCCTATGCCTTCCTTAATTTCCAAATGAAAATAAGCAATTCATAATTATGCCCAACATGACTATCCCATGTACAATAGCAAACACATTATATATTTAAAATAGGTATCAAATTCCCTTGAGGGGCATTCTTCAATATCTTATCATTTAAATATGATAGTCACTGACAATATCTCAATTGATGTCACATTATATAATAAAGTCATACAGGACAAAACCACAAATATCAGCTTAATATACACATATTTATGTACAAACATTCTTAATAAAATACTACAGAAACACTCATCAATTGTAATCATCATTTCTGCAACTGGTCACATGGTCTTAGCTGATAATTAACTACTGTCCTCTCCTACCCATCCTCTATTTCCTCTACCCTCAGCAAGCACCTCAGCAGATCTTGACTTTTTTCCTAGAGGAGTGATCCATACCTTCATTTCAGAAGAATATGTGCCATGTGTCATCCTGGATGGATGAGAATGTTGTAGATTACCATTGAGTTTATAACCAGAGGACACAGTAGAACCAAGAGACACCCCAAAGGATCTTCTTTCCTCCAGACACACTCTTCCTACCTCCAATGTTAAGAAGCAACCTAATTTCTCCCTGCGAGTCTGAATCACTCATTCTGCCTAACACTGTGATTCCTTTCTTAGCCTGTTGGCTTAAGAGCATTAAGTGACCAGGGGGAAGTCTGAGCTTCCAGTTCAACAAAATGTTTGTTGTGTCTCCTGGTAGAAACACTTCTCATTATGGAACCAAAACTTCTAGGCCAGCATAACTCAAGGTCATGGGAACAGAACGCAAACGTTTTCCCGGTGTGTAACTACCGGTGATAATCAGTGAAACTATTCCCTTTAATACCCTTAATTACTAGACCTGTGGATCCTGCCTGTGGGAGAAACTTTACCATATAGTGAATATAAATTGAAAAATTATACTACCTTCTGGAGAATCCTAGCCCAGCCCTCTAGGCTACTAAAACTGGCCCTGTGACTGTGTCTTCAGAAGGGCATTCCAGGGGTCTATCACACCAGTTGCTTCAAGAGGGAGGGAACAGGGTAAGCTCAGTGAGTTCCTGAGCCTAGGCCCACTGCTGCACTTCTTTGCCCTGAAGTAAGATCCTTGTCAGAAGAAATGATGTGTGAAATCTGTGACCATGGATAAGGCATGGTAGTTTAGGCAGAAAATTACAGACAGGAATGACAAATCCAAAACCAGAGTAAGTATCTACTTCAGTAAGGGCAAAGCACTGTCTGTTCCAGGAAGGAAAAGGCCCAATGTAGTAATCCTGTCACCAGGCCGCTTGCTGATCAGGAATGATGCCATTTCAGGGACTCAGAATTGGTCTCTGCTGATGGCGGATCTCAGCAGCAGCTGTAGCCAGGTCGGCATTGGTGAGCAGAAGTCCAGGTTATAAAGTATATACATTCCCTCCACTCCTGCCACCATGGCCACTGTATTCATGGGCCAATGAGGCAATGACAGCGATGGCTGGATAAAGAGGCTGCATGATCAAAGAGGTCATTCTATCTACTTGATTACTGAACGCCACAGCTGAAGTCCCCTTTCAATGAGCATTTATAAGGACCACAAGTGTTTTCATACCCTTACACATTTGGGGAGATCTATCCACATACTTCGCCAGATAAGCTTTCTCACTAATGTTCCACAATTTGGTTTTTGTAAGTCCCTGACAATCCAGCCAATCTACTGACTACAGTCCATCGATAAGTGAACAATTGCACATCTGGTTATTTCACCTTCCAAACAAAATGTACAACCATATGTACTATCTGAATTTCCCACTGTGAATATTCACCTTTACTAGTATCTTTCAGGGATGTTCAAGAAAGGTGCTATAATGTACCTCTCCCACTTCTGGGTGACGTCTGCCTAACAGTGAACCAGACCCTCGGCTTCTAATCCTCAGTCAACCAATCAAAGGATACAGCTCATGAGGCAATAGCTTTCACTTCTATTTGATAATGGATTGCTGCTGTTCATGCCCTAGGTTATGGCTTGGTGAATCAGATACTATCGTCATCATGTTGGAAAGCTCAGATCACATGGTAACCAGGTAGACCATTGTTAAATGCTCATTTTTTTCATTAAGGACCAGTAGCAGGCTGTTTGTCAAAAAGAAAACAAGTGTCAGCAGATGATAGTTAGGTCACTGCTCCATAATCCCAAAAATCTCTTCTGTAATTCATTTATAAGGAAGGGCCTGTCTAAGAATCCGGATATCATCCCAATCTTCCACTGAGTCTATTGAATTATGTTGGAAAGCCTTTTCCTATTAGAGGCACTACTCAAAGCCTGAACCTTTCTGAATCACTTGGTATATGGGTTGAAATGAGGATGCTCTGTTTCCAGAATACAAGTAGGAACACTAAACATGCTTCCTTAAGGAACACTAACACTGTGCTTATTTCTTGGTGGTTGGATGTGGAGCAGTGGGCTGTGAGAGGCAGTGGGGGACCCACGTTAGTCTGCTTTGAACCCCAGTGACCCTAACGGGATGGTAGGAGTTTGGCTTGGTCCTGGGCCCTGGCTCTTTTCAATTATCCACAGCACCCCCCAGAGAAAGGTTTGTGGCCTTAGGTCACATAGCACAGGTAGCACAGGTAGACGCATGACTACAGGCAACAGAGACTCAAGAGATCTTGATATTAATGAGATACCTAATTAATAGAGGGTGTAGCATTCCTTTCCAGACCCTCTTCCTACTCACAAAAGGTATTTAACCTCAGGCCCATGCTGAGAACACAGGGTACAGGTTCATCCACTTTCCACCATGACAATAAACCTTTTAAAACCAAGGACTTCCTCTCATACTTGGAGCCACCATGGAGAAGTGTAGAGGGGGCCTTCAACTAATGAGTCTGCCTAATCTCCCACCAGAGGACTTCTCTATGTTCCAGACACAGAGGCCTGCCAACTCAAGCAAGCTAGTCAAGTCAGCTGTGACCCAGCCAAGAGAGTTGCCGCTGCAGCCAAGAGTCTCATGCAACCTGCTGGGGCATCACCAGAGCTTCTATCCCTTGTCCCTCTCGGCTGCCGGTTGGTCCAGCCCGTATGTCCCCCCCTCAGTCCTTCTGCAGTCTCTCAGCAGTGTCTGGGTGTTCAAGGGCTGAGACCACTGGCCTACCACCAGCCGCCTAGGCCTGGAGACCTCCAACCCAAGAGCTCTGCCCTCGCAGAGTCTCAAACAGATCTTCCCACACCCAGAGCGGAGTTCTGCAACTTCTCACAGTCCGATGTGCTCAACATCCCTGGCGCTGCGTGGAGCAAACTCAGTCAGATTCCCACACTTCTGCCTCCCTGAGCCGTGGCAGACACATGGGACCCACAACTCAGCCCAATAGGACCCACGCCCATGTGTGATCTATAACCCCACAGTTGGAGAGGCCAGGTGCAATAACTTTCCCTTTATCTTAGAATGTGTCTAAAAGGTCTACATCACTGGACTCCTAAAAACATGAATGAGATCAAGGGCATTTGAACTTTGGATCGATTTATTTCCCATCTTCTGATAGACATATGCATTATCAAGTCAAAGTGGTTGCTACTTCCAGCTCTCTTGGTCCAATCACCATAAACTCCTCAATATAGTAAATGGATGGAATATTATGTTAAAGAGGCCAGTGATGAAGTTCCCTTCAAATCAGGTTATGACACAGGCTCGAAAATTAATATACCATTGAGGTACAATTGTAAAGATATATACTTCTGGGTTTACCAACTAAAAGCAAATTGCTTCTGGTGGTTCGTTTTGGACAGGTACCAAGACAAAGGCATTTGCTTGATCAATAGCTATAACCATCTAGTACAGTCACTGCAGATGGATTCACTACTTGACTGAGGTTAATAGTCATTCTGCATGATCTATCTGTTTTGTTCACAGTCTAGATAGAAGAGTTAAAGGGAGATGCGGTGGGAAGCACCCCCCACCCCTCCAGGGAGGCAATGATAGTTTTGGTTCACTATTTTTCCATTGGTTTACCTCTGGCCTTTCCAACCATAATAGCCTTCACTCTGCAGGTCAGAGAACCGATCTGGACATCCTACCTACTTTGAAGTGTATCTATCCCAATTATTCATCCTGGAACTTAGAAGGAAAATCGCAGGGACCAACTGAACCTACTCTGAGTCAGCCAAAATTCACTAATCACCTGACCGTCATAATTCCTTACTCTAACTGGACGGCCCTAATGCTTTGTGGATTCGATCAGAATTAGTGTTAATTCAGAATCAGTATGCAGTATACTCAGAATAGTCTGATAGTTTTTTTCCCTCAGTGTACAGCTAGCCTTGTAAAAGACTATAAGTCCCTCTGGAGAGGGATGGAAGAGAAGATAATAGTAAAACCCTTAGGTATATTATCAAGATCCTTCCTCAAGGGTCCTGGAAGTCACTTTTAATCAACGGGTTCTGGGTCTGCAAACTATTCCAAGTCTGGAGATTGGTTCACAGGTAGAGATTCCCTCCGGCCACGATCCAATGTAGCTTTAGTTATTTGAGAATTTTTCTGCAAATAAATCAAATAAAATGTAGTAGGTTTCTTAGCTATCAAATTCCTTGAAACACAATAAATGGTTAGCTAGTATCCCACCATAAAAATCCCTTTGCCTGTGCTGCCCATTAAGATACTACTTTGTGCTGTCCAAATATTACTTTGCCTATGCTGCCCATTACGGTAACCATGCTCATCTTTGTCTTTGGTCATTCAGTGCTGTCACTTGGTACCTGCTGCTCTGGGGCCATGCTCATCTTTGTCTTTGGTCATTCAGT
>JANHMN010000010.1:11221539-11249024 GCA_030674055.1 Rhabdomys pumilio
ACCTGCTGCTCTGGGGCCATGCTCATCTTTGTCTTTGGTCATTCAGTGCTGTTACTTGGTACCTGCTGCTCTGGGGCCCACTTAGATCAACTGCAGTTAATTCATCCAACTGAGCAGCAGCATCTACAACCTTAAGGCAGTAGTACTTTTTTTAATTATAGTTTTTTACTCATTCACTTTTCATCCTGCTCACTGCCCCTCTCCTGGTCAACCCCTCCCACAATCCTTCTACCAAGAACCCTCTGACCCCCTTGGTATTCCCCAACTTCAAGTCTTTGAGCACTTCAACTCTCAAAGCAGTGATTCTTAACCTGTGGATCACCCCTCTGGGGATCGAACAACCCTTTCACAGGGGTCACCTAAGAACACTAGAAAACACAGATATTTGTAATATAATTATAAATTTGTTGCTGGGGTCACCACAACTTGAGGAAGCAGCATTAGGAATACTGAGAACCACTGTGTTAAAGGGGGATCTACACCATCACCTAAGCTCCCCCATCTCTCCTGTTATATAGTTGGCTTTACATATTCTGCTACCATGAATCAACACATAATGTAATTTTAAAAGAAACTTCTATCTAGAAGGTGGTACCCTAAAATATTTACCTCTCTTTCTAATACTAATGACTGTCTTCCCATAACCATTGTTTTAATAGCCTAAAAAAAATGAAACACTGTCTTGTATGGCATAGAAAATTCATCAACATTTTATTGAAATATCTGAAGTAATTTTAGTCACAGTGCAAGTATATAAAAGCACACTAATACAGCCACCTGTGATTATTTTTAAATTAGACAAAAACTTCTTGATCAAATAAGAATCAAATGATCATCAACAAATAATATTTTCACTCCACTACTGTCAAAACACTTAACTGACATACTCAAAATATGACTCAGTTCCAAAGCATATTATAATGTGATTTAGGGCAGTAGAGTTGCCTCAGGAGTTAAGAGCAATTGTTGCTCTTGTAGAGGACCTAGGTTGGTTCCCAGCACCCACATCGTAGCTAACAATCATCTAAAACTCCACGTCTAGGAGATCAAATTTTTGTATACATCATAAAATACTAGTTACATTTTAAATGCCAACAGATTTCTTATTGCTTGTATAAAGCTGACCAGATTTGTTATTAAATTTAAATTATTTATTAGACAGGATATTTCTAAATAGCTCAAGATGGACTTGAACTCATGGTCTTCTCTATAAGCCAACAATATAGCCTGCTCATGTATTGCATGCAACATTTCATTTTACATAAGATGGACCTGATAAAAACAATAAGGATGTCTACTCATCTCTATGATTAAAGCTAAAAATGCTCATTTGGTCCTACAAAATTAATGATACTAAGTTTAATTTTATAAAACATAGCTAAAATCCAAATACCTACATATGCAATTTAAAGATCAACAGGTAGATATTTGAATGTTAGATTTACAATGCTTCAAACACACACATATATGTTACATTCAAAATCTAGTTATGGGACAATAGAAATGACTCCATAGTTAAGAACATTTTCTGTACTTTCAGAGGACCAAGGTTTGGCTCCCAGCATTCATAACAGGTGGTTCAGGATGACCTATAACTCTAATTTCAGAAGATCTGGATCTGATGCCCTCTTCTGGCCTCTGAGAAATGTACAGACATAAATAGGATCAAAACACTAATACAAATAGACTTTTTAAAAAATCAAATCCGGTAATATAATTAATAAATATATTCAAAATTAATGTATTACCGAATGGTCATTTCATAACAGCTTTTAGGTTATATGTGAATCTAGGAGTTTATAAATCACTCAATCCTTTCTAGTGTGCTATACTTTCTTTCTTTTTCTTGGCATTACTTCTTTTTATTTTTTTTATTGGATATTTTATTAATTTACATTTCAGATGTCATCCCCTTTCCCCATCACTCCCTCAAAAAAAAACCCTATCCCATCCCCCTCCTTTTTTTTTTTTTTTTTTTACTTTTATACCATTTTAATTACATGCAAGTATTAAGGTCAGTTCTAGGTTGAGGAACTAGCAATACAATAGATGCAAATAGTCAAGGAACAAGCAAGACAATAAACACAAATAGTCAAAGAACAAGCAAAGCAGTAAACAGATTCCCATGACCACTCCAATGATCACTATTACTAAGGGCTTATCAAGATGATCAAAATATCTGAGTCTACTTCCCTGTCCTAGTCCAAAGTCAGTTTCATGCCTGAAGCTTACGTCTTTATTCTAGCCTAAGATTCAGATTCCTGTCTGAAATTACTTCTTTGTTCTACCTTAACATTTAGATCCCTGCCTGAAATTACTTCTTTGTTCTAACCTAATGTAAGATTCCTGCCAAGCAGTCCATTTCTTTGTCCTTGACCAATGCCAGATTCCTACCAAGCAGCCTCAAACGCTCTCCACATTTCCCCCTTTTTTTACTTTGTAAACAAGGCTGAGTCTCTCTTAGGTTGTTCTGACAAGAGTGCCTTCCTTACCCATCATGGAATATGCACTATCAAAAGCAATGCAATTCTTTCTTAGGTTGGTAGGGCACTGTACAGAACCTTACCCATCCTTGGCTTGCCAGCCTCTTAAATTAATAGCTCTGTCTGGGGGTCCATTTTTAGTTTCAAGCCATGTACACTATCTGCCATCATGCTGATGTTGTTAAAGACAAGCTTTAATACAGTGATCAGGAATAAAATCATTCCCAGGACAAAAAGTGCTAGCATGATCAAGCTATATATGCCATTATTGAAGCTTGACTAAAATGGAAATACTGATCTCAAGTCATAGATAATTTTATCACCAGAATCTGCAGCATCAAAGCTCAGCAGAGAGGCATTCTTTAAATTTATAATCTCACTATGTAAAGCTAAGACATTTAGAGAGTTGTTAGAATTGTGCCAAATACCCTGCAAGTGTCTTTAAACTTTTTCCTAATTATAATGACTATCATTGTAAATTTTAGAAGTAACAGAACTCCAATGGTATTTGGCATGACAACTGAGATGGCTCTTTACTCTTAAACTCTGAACTGCCTTCCAATAATTTGAATAGGATAAAGAAAGAATCAGTCATTCTAAATACCTATCTAAATCCTCCTCTATACTCAACACATTAGTAACTTTTTTTTTGCTAAATGATTAACAAAAGTAGCTGTCTTAACTTCTTGTATCGAAGCAATTGCAGAAGTAATGGTGCTAGCAATTAATGTAATTAAAACTGTTATACCAGCACTAATCAAGCCCACTCCCCTCCTGCTTCTGCTTAAAGCCTGACTCATTTCTTCCAGTACTTGCAAGCTTTTTTCAGAATACCAAGGTTCTGTGATACTCAGGGCAATAAAACAAAATCTGGTTGATAGAGCCCCATAACAGACACGCTGGGTTTCAACACACTAACACAATTGGAAAGTGTGCAATCAATGCAACTTACAATATATACTGTAGAAGAAATAAAAGCAATTTTAACTTGACAATTAGAAGAGCCTTAACACATGCACTAACACTTGTTTGAAATCCAGATCCTGTTCCAACTTTATCTCTTGCTAATATAATATCACAGAGAACTTCCAAATATGTCTCTAAAAATGCCCAGATCCAGTCTTCCAAATGAAGACTGTTATTACCAATAGTGGATTGATTTCTAGACCAGTACATGATTAAGGCTGAATAACTGGTTACATTTAAGAAAAATACAAGAGTCATTATAACTTCTCTTTTTGATTCTCTTAGATTCTCTTATCCACAAGGTCTAAAAACTTGAGGCAGGGAAGCTTGGTGAAGAGGAAGGATCCACTCACTGGCATAAGGCATGATCCGGATTAGATATCTAATATGGGGAAGAGGGCATGTTTGTGGTTTTTTTTGTTTGTTTTGTTTTTGTTTTTTTTTCCTGCAGGATACTGAAGGAGCATGGTGGCTGCCAAGGAGATTGGTGAGACATTCTATTGCTTGGGACAAAGAATGATGCTGACCTGTGGCTTGCTGTGTGCCCTGACAACGGTGCCTGGGAAGCTGTATTGGACATATGTTCTTGACCCACCTTTGAATGCTATGCTTTCAAAAGATCAATATGCAACTCTCAAATATTTTTAGTAAAGAAAACTTAATTGTAAACACTGAGCTTTTCCAAGGTAGATGACTATTACAAAGTTCACTAGAAAATCAATATAGCATTTTAGTTGGAATTTGCTCATTAAACACCCACAGCTCTAATGCAAATTATGATGGAATGAATAAAGCAAATACGCATGCTTCTTTCTTTTTATTAAATGTAAAATCTACTGTTAATTGCATCTCATATGTCATACAAACTTTTCTCCTTAACTATTAAATAGAAGCTTTAACAAAAGTCATTAGAGATTCTTTCTTTGACTTGAATAAATTTCAATATTTGTTCAGTAAAGGTTCACAGCAGTTAAATTACATTAACAAATATTATTAGCTACTATGTAAGCCAACCAAGTAAAATACTTATATTGTAGGTAAAACAAATCATTGGGTGTTTACAATAATATTTGGATATCTCCATTTTTAAACATGGTTATCAAATACCCTATAATTCTTACTCAAATGAGAAAGATTCAGAGAGGATCACCCTCACCCTACCACTACCAAATACTCAAATTTGTTTAGTAAGCTAATTGTTTTCTAATATGGGCAAGGGTAAATATGAAGAAGCTGAACCATACTAAGTATGAGTTTATTGAGTCAAGGCAGAGTACATATTTTCTTAGCAGAACCCAAGTCTATTGACAAACCCATATTCTACAGTTTTCAAGCCATTTTAAAAACTCAGTAGGAAGAAGACAACGTATTAAAAAATATTCTAGTTTAAACACTGGATCATGATTCACTAAGTAACATAATTTGAATGATAGATATTTCTCTGAAAAACATAACATCTGTGTGGTGGCTATTTAAATATTACAGGCTAAATTAAAGAGAGAGAGAGGAAATTAGTAGAATTTCTCATCATAATGCCACTGAAGACAATCAGCATCCTCAAACGGACACATTTGATAGAAAACTTGGTATTCACAAACAAATCTTTAATTCTCTGAATATTTACTGTTGCAGTTTTACTTGAGGATCAACAACTTTTGGGAGACACAATGATGTGAAATGGAGTCCTTGCAAATATGACAATTGTTTCATGAAATGAGCACATAAATATTCCAGGCAATAGATATAAGATATATTTTACATATATAATTTACCTTCCTTTAGCATAAACTGTCAAAACATTGAAATGGTGATTGCCTAAGGCCTGAGAACTGTAAGCCCCACTATGAGTAGTCTGCTGGTTCTCTTGCTGTTATCACATTCAGAACTGCTTTTGCAGAACAGACTCTTAAAATTTTCTAAGACTGGATTTGAATTTTTAACAAACTATGAATTAAAAATACTTATCCTCATTGTGTGTGTTCTGTATTTTCTACATAAGTGCACAGGTTTCTGTATGTCAAATCTGTATTTAAAGAGAAAAGACACTGTAATTGAGCTGTCAATACATGTAAGCTATGTAAGCTCGATAACCATTAAATTATATGTTAAAATATAGTAAGGAAGATAATAGATACAGATAGATTGAAAAATAGGTAGAAAAGAGGAGAGATAGAAATAAAGAATGATATATGATAGAAGACAGATAGATCCATAAGTAGATAGCTAGAGGGTAGACTCATGTGATGTGTGAAGGTTTAAAAAAAAACTTTCGTGGAGCTGTTTTTCTATTTTCACCTTTATGTGAGTTTAAGAGAAAAAAGCCAGGATTTCTTGTGGTACAATGCTTATTGTTCCACATTACCAAGTCAAAAGTCTTCAAACGTGTGGATATATAGTCTATATTTTAAGCATTTATATTGTCACTGAGTAGAAAACTGAGAGTGTTTTCATCCTCTTAACAATCACAATTAAACTTCTTTGTTCTCCAGAAAAGCAAATTTACATGCTCTACCATAAAAATAAACTATCTTTATATGTGAAATAATTTAAATGGGGATGTACAGAAAAGAATGTGCATTTAAAGAAAAAAAACCGCACTATACGTAATTGCATTGTCAATACAAGTTACTCAAGATATATAACCATTAAATTATATGTTAAAATACACTAAGATAGATAATAGAGATAGATAGATAGATAGATAGATAGATAGATAGATAGATGAATAGATAAACGATAGACTTATAAACATGAGACTTAAAAACTAAGGAGTTCTTTTGGCTAAAATCCAATATTGTCTTTATTTCAGTTTAATTGGAAGAGGATCTCAAATTCATCTTCTCCATGAGATATCAGGAACCTGGATTTCTCTTTGTACCAAAGGTTAATAAGAAATGTGTCTGCAAAAGTCAAACAGCATTAAATACCAAAAACTGATTATTATTCTACAGGAGCTGTTCTGTCATTCATAATCTCTCCATGCTTCAGCCTTCCACAGCTAATCTTTAATGGATGACATTCAAGAAAGAAAATAACTAACACATAAAGCAGAAGCTCTAATGTGAGCTTTTAAGAAATAAAAAATAAGGCTTTTGAAGAAATATCAATGTTTTAGATATTATAAAATACTACTAAAATACTGTAACATAAAATTTCACAGTATCTGTATAATAGAACTACTAATAATATAAAAAGACAGTAAATACAAGGCCATGCCACAGGAATTTTAGAATAGAGAAAACATTCAAATATACAGCATGTTTTTAAAAGCAAAAACCACATCACTAACATCAAAGAAATGAGTGGATGCAATCAGGACAGAATGTCTTACTGTCAAACTCAACTACATTAAAACAATCTTTAAATGTTTAGCATTTAGGCACTGTTTTTAGTTGAAAAGAGATAATTTAAAAGTGTAAATATATAATGTTTCAGCTATTTTTCTTTAAAAATATACATAATATCTGTAGGTGATCAATAATGTTTTAAAATAATATACATATGTGTAATTTAAATGAGTCAAAATAAATGAGTCCTCAATAGGCACAACAACAACAACAACAACAACAAAACACTTCTAAAATTAAACACATGGGAGGGAATTCCATTTTGTCTAATGTCAAGTAAAACCCTGTTACTATAGGTTTCCCTTTTCTTGTAGAGGTTAACTTTTCAAACGCACGTGTTTCTAGAGCTCAGGCTTGCTCTGAACTCAAAATTTATACAGATCCAGCTAGGCCTTAACTGGAGTACCCAAAGGTGAAGATTACAGGTGTATATGACCAAACCACATTTCTTACAGATACTAACAAACTTCCTCATGTGCTAACTTTCTTGATAAAGAGGGTGGACCTGAGTGGTAATGTGGGTGCAAGGGGCCTCAGAGACAGCCTATGCCTTAGTTTCCGGTTGAGTACCTGCTACTGTACTGTAGTCAGCTTTCAACATGAAACCTGTTTAAAAAATGATAAAGATAACAAAATATCTTAATATATATATATATTTAAAAATAAAAATAAAACAAAAACAAAAGCTGTACTTGTCTGTATTTTATAAGTAGGAGATTTACAGTATCAAATCTTCAGAGATTTTTCTGTCTTTTCACCACAGAACTATAAAATAGGGAAGGTCAGAATGTATGGCTTCACCCCAAAAAATTGATAAATTGATTTTAAAAATTATTTATTTTTTATTGGATATTTTATTTACATTTCAGATGCCATCCCCTTTCCCCATTTCCCCTCCCTAGAAAACCCCTATCCCATGCCCCCTATTCCATTTCGTTTTAAAAATTATTTATAATTAAGTTTTAAACATTAGTTTCCCTTATACAGTAATATTCTTAGTGCTGGGCAGCAACAATGGCAACAAAAAAGCTAGAAACAATGATTATGCAATAATCAGGAGTAATAATACTAAATAATTTTTTTAAAAAGGAAAATTGGGGGAAAGAAAAAGCTAGGGCAATGAAATTAAATAATAAATACTATTTAACATAGATACAAATAAACTCTCTGTAACACAGACTAGGTATAAACACAGCAATTACCTGTTATTAGGTTGAGTAAGAACTTAGACTACTACAAACCTGTTGAGTTTTAATGTATCCATTTGATGAAGAGCTTCAGAAAACAATATGGTGATATTTACTTAGACCCTCTGTGAGTTAGACACTTCACAGGAATTAGTGTGAAAATAGAAGCCACCTATAACAGATTTCAGCCAGTGCTGAGTGAGACTGTAATTACACATGTGAGAAAAATGTTGGGAAAAAGTATGGATCCAGTAAGTGGACAATTAACCACATCAATACAGGTATCCTGTGTTATGACTGAAAAGTGCTTGCAAGATAGAAGGAAATGTTTGACAATTCAAATTTTGCTTTTTATCTCTGATGTGCAGTCAGTAATGAAGCCTCAATGTACAGTTCTGTGATTTCTAATAAAGCTTGCATTGTTCTTAAAGACCATTTTAAGATCTAGAAAAAATATTAGGGACCTTGATAACAATGACACTTCCTCATGAAGAGGAGCAAGCAAAGGGTAAAGCAACTGTGATGACACAATGCGAAACTGCCTTGTGGTGGCCTACACGACTGAGCTCCAAATGCTCACGAGAGCATACAGGATGATAATATTCATGTCATGCAAAAATCCATAGAGAAACGTGGGACTAAATAATAATACACATGAAGATTTGACATAGCTATACAAAGCCAAGCATTGTTTTTCATTCCTCTTATTTTGAATTCACAATTTAATAAAATGCTATAAAATACATACATGTCAATAGAATTTTTCTTAAACCCAATCTCTGTTTTCCAATTTTTCTGACATAATTTTCAGTGTACCTCCCCTAAAGTGTATTCACAGTAAATCATTACTGGGTGATGTGAGTAAGTAAAGGCCAGAAACTCTGTCAAGTGTTTTTAATACTGCTCTAGATCTCAGTATAAAGACAGGGCCACTCACTAAACCAGAAGCTTATGACTTCACAGAACCAGCTGGCCAGCAAGTTCCAGGGCTCTTCCTCACCTCACCTCCCCAGCGGGAGTTAAAGGCACATGACTCCACATCTGATTGTTACAAGATTCCTGGGGATCTGAACTCGGAATCATTTAGAGACCAAGACAATTTATCTTTCATTCAACATATGTGCATAAAAACTGACCCTTTTAACAAAATCCTATCTTTTACTGAATTTAGAGATAAGAAAGACTTTGCATATCATCAGATAATGCTTAGAAAATTCTTAATTACTGCGTCACATCTCACAGTGTGAATGTACCATAATTTATTTACAAAAACCCTCATTAGATTTTTTATGCCTATAGTCAGAACTAACACAATAAAAACATTCTTATTAATTTTTATACTTAATCTACTCCAAGAAAACGTCTACTAGAAGGGGATATTTGTCACATATTAACAAATTTTAAACCTACAAATATTTTTGCATCATATTTACTATTTAGTTTGGTGTTCATTATTTACTTTATGTGGAATCTGTTTTGTAAACATTAATATTTTGTTTAGAAACATTAAAATAGATACATGTATATTCATCTTACACTTTACCAAATATATATTTTTAAATGAGAAATGTGAAGTAGAGTAATAAACAAACATTTACACTTATATGGATTATAGGTTCTTCTGTGTCACAAGAAATGAAGCATCACTGACAAATACTCAGAGTCCACAGTGCTTCTCTTTCTATTACTGTGCTGATGCAACTGCTTTTACTTTCCAGTGGTTTGCTTTGGAATGCACTTCATAACTCTAGGTAGACTATGAGTTTATAAAGATTTTGTATCCACTTAGAAATAATGAAAATTTCAAGAATACATGAGGGACAAACGTTTTTAGAGTTCAAATCAGTGAAGCATCCTGCCTGTTTCCTTATCTCTTTACTCCATTGCTGTGTTTCAGAGAAACTATGTGACCCTGTGATTTTCATCAGGTAGGGGAAAGTAAGACATTTAAAAATTTCCACACGTAGTAAAACAATATTCTGTTGTGAATGAAAAATCTATGACTAATAAGAACAATTAAATCTTTCCATTTTGCATGTATTATTCAATTTGTTCCACCATGAATTCTTAAATAAATAACAATGAATAAATATTTGAACTACATGCTGAACTGTATTATTCAAAAGTTAAATTGTAAATATTACTGCTCAATGAGTCTTTTCAAGAAATAGACTACTTAGTTATATTAAATCATTACTGTCATAATGGCCCCAAATATACTCAATTATTTCTGTACTACATGTAAAATATTTAAAAACCAAATCTATTTATTACAGTACTAGCTTTGCAATTATATATATGTATATACATATATATGTAATTTTTTTAAAGTCAGGAAACTTCTCAATTGTTCTAAACTTCTACTTCTTATTATCCACTTTTAATATATTATCAATTTTCCTTAAAGCATATTCTTATATTTCCCTATTACAAAGAAACAAAAAAAATTATGGTTATTTGACACTAATAGAAAAGTAGCCATCCAGTAGCCAACTAGATTACTCATTTATGGTCATCTTAATTACATTATCACAATAATATTTATTTAGAATTATTGTTCACTGTAATTTAAAGATAAACTGTATTAATCATCTCTCCGATCTAAAATTCCCCAATTCTTTCATATATGTAACCAAGTTAAGTATTTAAAATATTATGACTTGAATTTAGTCACTAAATGATTTTATAAAATATACATTGTTAAACATGTAATCTCTAAAATACTTCTACATATTTATCTAATATTTTACAAATTCTTACTCTGCCTTAACAGAAAAATAGTGCAAGAAAAAAAAAAAGGTTACAATGAATTACATAGATGGAAATCCCAGACTTCAGAATCCAGGGACCAACCATATTCCTAACACACAAAGATGTTTTAAAATTTTCTCCTTGCAAAGATCTGTGTATTTGTAAGATAGTTTCGAAAATGTAAGGCGGTCATATACAGGATTAAACTGCCTCAACCTTTCTCTTTAATCTCAGGGAAACATTACCTCTGTCATCATCTGCATTGCTAGATATTAACCTACTAACTGCATGAAACAGTTTTTGTAATCAAATGTAGGTTTCCATTGGTAGTGAATATAGGACTACCTTAATACAAAGGTATTAATACAACTACAACAGTAAGTGGTATTTGAACTGCTGGTTGAAAGGCAGACACACTGGTAATCAAGATTTCCCCTTGTTTGTTCAGGCCGTTCCAACAAAACAAACAACCTTTTTGTGATTGGATTGACATGGTGTTAACAATGCATTTAATGCCCAAATCAGTGTGAATACAGGTAAAGCCCTCACTAATACCAGTACCAGGATGTTAAAGCCACCTATTTTCTAAGCAGCCAAAAGGGGAAAAAAGCTTCTCCTCCCTTGGCAAACAAGGCAATGAGCTGGTATCCACCAGCACACATCACACAATCACCTTCGAGCTTAACATGAACACTCATCCACTACCTGCAGTCCTTTCCGCAATGTCAGCCTCCGCTGCTTTCTCTTGGAGCTCTAACTTCAGCTTTAATCTTCTCTTTTCTTTGTCTTCTTTAGCCAACTTTTCTTGAAGCTAAAACACATTAGAAAAAAATTGTTCTTATCTAATAAATGCCTTCCATATATAATTAATTCTAAAGTAGGATTTTATTGTTCTTAAATACTTGTGTAGTATTTACCTGCTTAAATACATTGATTCTAGAAGGCAAAATTAAGGTTGCAATGTACTCTCTGAGTAATGACTACCTGAAACTATAGAAAATGCAAAATACTAATCCACATGTGTATGTATATGATGTATATGTATATGTATATGATGTATATGTACATGTGCATACAGACATAAAACAGAAACAACACTATCCCTAAAAGTACTTGTTACAAGAAGACATTTCATTCATTCCTTTGTCTTAAAGCAAAGGATTCTGAAGGACTCTACTGATCCTAAAATAATAGGCAGTAGGATTATGCTTCTCTTAGTCATTCCAATATTTTGAAACAAAATTAATTACGATTATAATCTTAATATCTAATATAAATCTGCCTGTGAGTACTGTCTCATCACATTCCATTTGAGTTGGCACTGTCACTGATTTAAATACTGTATGTAATGATTGCTAAATCACAGTATAGAAACTATCTCATGGCCAAACAGAATGTTTCTTTTTACTTTTTCCATTCTTCCCTACACTTTCGTCATTTGTTTGTTTCGCTTCAGAAACAACATTCAGGTTTCAGTCTGATTAGGTTAAACAAAAAAATTAGTAAGATCAGAAAACTGTATAGAAATTTTAGCAGAACCCATAAAAAGTGAATGTTGTTTAATACAACTATTTAGAGACCAGGGGAATTCGAGTTCAGAGCCAGAGGAAAATAAACATTACGTGTACACCGAGCTGGCTGCATGTAAAGGTAGGATAGGACACAAGCCATATAACACCATTCGCATCTTTGATGCTCGATTACATGTATTACTGATATGAAAGCATGCACAGATACTAAAAATAAAGAAAAATAAACAGAATAGCATGAAATTGGCTGATAATGTAGCCCACATTCCATAATGGTGAAATCAAATGAAATATGAGTATTGTTAATAACATAAATTGCCAGCAAAGCTTTATGAAAATGGTTGATATTACAGAAAGCAAAAAAAGCTTATCTTCATAGCCAATCACTTAACTGAATCATACTTGGATGACAAAGCAACAAAAAGCTACTACTGAAGGATTAAAACACAAAACAAAACTGAATCCTAATGGACAACAGAGAAAACTAGAACTGTCAACAGTTAAAACATGTTTACAGCAATCAGACTTCTACATTTCTATACCTTTTTATTGCTCGCTCTGAGAATTTCCAATTCCTTTTGAAGATACGCTACTGAAGCCTCTTTATTTAAGTCTGGGATAACTTGATGAGAAATCACAGATTCATTATTCTTTCCACATTCCATAATACTGTAAATAAAAAGGACTTTTAAATAATTAATATACATGATTCCATACAGGACATATATTTCTTATTAACAATAAATAAGAAAAGGTACTAAAGTTTAAACTTTTATGTAGTTAAAGTACGATGACTACAAAACAATAAATATATCAACAGGAAAAATTGAGTTTGTGGAAACACACAGTGATCCCAGAGACACTCTGGGTTAGTCTGATTAGGTGTGGTTCAGTATACTTGACAAGAGTTCAGATTAGAAGCTGTAAATGCTCTGATTTGTAGTTCCGTTTGGGATAGATATATATTCATATTCCTACATACACATATGTGTGTGTGTGTGTGTGTGTGTGTGTGTGTGTGTGTGTGTGTATTTTACGAAAATGGAAACAACCTTTTCCCCAATTCTATGAAAACAGTATCACATTCACATTTTCATTATTAACTGAAAGACATTAAAATTAATATCTATTCTCCCAAAGAGTTATTAGTAAATACATTCCATCAGAACCTGAAGAGACCATATCCAGAGGTTAGGCAAGGTCCCTGGTTGGAGGATGGGGCCACCCATTCATCTCCAAATTCTTAACCCAGAAGGTCTCTTGTCTAAAGGAAATACAGAGAAAAAGTGTGGAGCGGAGACTGAAGGAAAGGTCATCCAGAGACTGCCCCACCTGGGGATCCATCCCATACACACACACCAAACCCAGACACTATTGCAGATGCCAAGAAGTGCTTGCTGACAGGAGCCTGATACAGCTGTCTCCTGAGAGGTTCTGTCAGAGCCTTACAAATACAAAGGCGGATGCTTGCAGCCAACCATTGTACTGAGCACAGGGTTCCCAATGGAGGAGTTAGAGAAAGTACTGAAAGAGCTGAAGGAGCTGAAGGAGTTTGCCACCCCATAGGAAGAACAACAACATTAAACAACCAGACCCTCCAGAGCTCCCAGGGACTAAACCACCAACCAAAGATTACACATGGAGAGATCCATGGCTCCAGCCACATATGCAGCAGAGGATGGCATAGTCTGGCATCAATGAGAGGAGCGGGGCCCTTGGTCCTGTGAAAGCGCGATTCTCCAGTGTAGGGGGATGCCAGGGCAGGGAGGCAGAGGGGAAGTATCCTTATAGAAGCAGGGGGAGGGGGGATGGGAGAAGGTAATTCCTGAGGGGAAAACAGGAAAGGGGATAACATTTGAAATGTAAATACACAAAATATTCAATAAAATAAAATAAATATATATTTGGATTGCATGTGGTCACCATAAAAGAAAAGAATGATAAACTGCTGGGGGAAAAACTACAGCTGATAACAATATCAACCTGTAAGCAGGTACTATAAAGAAGAAATGAGAAAAAGATGGGTTGTTTCTCATGTTATAGTGTTATGTAAGCACGGATGGGTGTGTTACTTAGGCTGGTCTTTGGCACTGAGTCCTGGGGCAGTCGGTGAATGTAGGGCCATCATACTTTTACACTGAATTATACCACAGAGCTCAGGGCAGGAACATAAGCTCTACCATTTGCATTTCTTATATGATGATAAATATGTTTATCCATTCTCCATCATCCTTGCCTCTATAGCCTAAAATTTACTCCCAATTAAACTTCAGTAAGAATCTGACACTAAGCAAGAAGAAAAGAACACCAAATGCAGTTATTGATTTTAATATGTATTGATACCAATGAATATATCTGAACAATTTTGGACAAAGTAGCAACCCCACAAAACTTTTAAAGTACAACTCTGGAAAATACAAAACTCAGAATTATGTTGTCATTTTTAAATCTCGTGTTAACTTTACTGCACATGGTTAATTATCCAAGTAGCATAATCACACTCATAACAAACACAGGTGTCATAGACTCAAACTTCTTCACAGAGGATGACTTAAAGCCACAGAATGTAGAACAATAAGAAAGGGAAACGGTAGATAGAGTACGTGTTCACTCTAAAAATATTCAAATCACCCAAAACGGAGAACATGTCGATGGCAAAATAAACACCTTTGAGTAGGTTTGATCTTTGGCAAATAATATATCATTTATATCAGTTTCATAAGTATCCTTATATAATAAAGTCATAGAAAATAATATTGAATAAGAATCAAATCTCATTGCTTTCTTTAAACCCGTTTTGTGCTTTCTCTCAGTTATCTAGATACATTATATCAATATCATGGAAGAAATTGAAACCCTTACAGAGACCTGAAATTGGTCTTTATTAAATTTATTAATTACTCTATTTTTTTATATCCCAACTGTTGCTCCCCCTCCAAGTCCCTCTCTCAGAGTTCTTCCCCCATGACCCTCTCCTTCACACTGAAATTGTTTTCAAGTCACTAACACATTAAATTTATCTGGCACCAAAATGAAGAAGAGGGAAAATGTATTAAGGAACACCTACTGTTCTAATTCTTACTTTTTAGATTAAATACCAAAACCAACACACACCTGCACTCTGCAGATAGACCTTCATGTGGACAAGGACCGATGACCTGAAAATCGCTAGATTTCCTTCCTGGTAGTTCAGGGTCCTCAGATGGGACTACGTTGCCTAATTCGTGCATGTTCTGCTCAGAATTCATAGTCAGCTTCTCAGCTACTGGTGCGCTCTCACTTCCTCTGAGGTCTCTTGTGCAAGACAAATATGGCTATATCTGCAACAAAGCAAATGACACATGATATATAAGAAGACATAGACATATAGGAAAAGTGTTGAGTCAAATGATCATCCTTATAAAAACACACTCATGGACTTTAACACACTAGTGTCACTCTGAAAATTGGGTATGTGCAATGCAGCATTTGTCATCCCATGTCCCTGAGCAGAAGGCATTTAGATCAGTGGTTCTCAACCTTCAGAAAGCTGTGACCCTTTATACAGTTCCTCATGTCGTGGTGACCCCCAAACATAAACTTATTTCATTGTTAATTCTTAGTTGTAATTTTGTTACAGTTATGAATTTTAATGTGAATATCTGGCATGCAGGGTAGGTGATATGCAACCTCCATGAAAAGATCATTCAACCTCTGAAAGTTGAGAACCACTGTTTAGAGGAATAGCTTACAAGTCGTATACTTGTGACCTGAGTTTCTAAAACATGGCAGAGAAGGCCACACCCGTGTTAACTGAATCAAAGCCTATGGAAGTGGAATCAGCTGCTAAGTTTTACATTGCCTAAGTGGTTACAGTTGATGTTGAGGACCATCAATTTAAACACACATTATTCTCAAAATAGCAAATATAAGACTATGATGATAGTGAATCAATACTGTGCAATGGAACTGTGATTAAGCACGGAGGAAAAATTACAGCCTTAATAAGTGTATGATGCCATACAAGACATTTAACATATAATTCCTGTCTATAAAATGTAAATAAAAATATTACTGACTTAAAAGAGTGCCTGACATACCAGTAAAGATGATTTATCTCAGTAGACATTATCATATTAAAATGAATGTAATAATTTTAACCTCAATGTCATCAAAAAAAATCTACTGTGTATGCCTAATTACATCACAAAAATTATTTAAGTGTATACACTAAGCAATATTTATTTTAAAGAGATAAAATATATTTCATGGCATAATAAAATTTGTAAGCATTATTACTAAAATTAAAATGCACAACTATGGATTGCAACGTGTACTTTATTAACTCCAGAAGAAATAATTCTTCACCTTTAAAAAGTAGCCTTGGCATAAGTCTAACACCACTCTGGATGTTTTAACTTTGCATAGTGAGCTTATAAATTTAGAAAATGCAGCTCTGCTGAGATTTGATGCTGCAGATACTGCTGATAAAATTACCCATGGCCTGAGGTCAGTATTTCTGTTTTGGTCAAGCTTCAAGAATGGCATATATACCTTGATCTTGCTAGTCCTTTTTATCCTGGGAATACTTTTATTCCTGCCCATCATGTTAAAGCTTGTCTTTAACAACATCATGTTGGCAGCCAAAGTACATGACCTGAAACTAAAAATGGACCCCCAGGTAGAGTTATTAAATTAACAGGCTGGCAAGTCAAGGGCAGGTAAGATTCTGCACAGAGCCTTACCAACCTAAGACATAAGTGCATTGCCTTTGATAATGCATATTACATGAGGGGTAAGGAAGACATTCTTGTCAGAACAACCTAAGACAGGCTCAGTCTTGCTATGAAACAAAAAAGAGGGAAAAGTGGAGAGCTTTGGGGGCTGCTTGGCAGGAATCTGACATTATACTAGAACAAAGAAGTAATTTCAGGCAGGATCTAAATCTTAAGCTAGAACAAGGAAGTAGGCTTCAGACATGAAAATGACTTTGGACAAGGACTGGGAAGTAGGCTCAGATATCTTGGTCATCCTGATAAGCCCTTAGAAAGAATGATCATGGGAGTGTTCAGGGAACTTTTACTGCCTTGCTTGTTCTTTGACTATTTGCATCTATTGTATTGCTAGTTCCTCAACCTAGAACTGACCTTAATACTTGCATGTAATTAAAATGGCACAGAAGCAAAAAGGAGGAGAGGGGGATAGGGTAGGGGATTTCTGAAGGGGGGATGGGGAAAGGGGATGACATCTGAAATGTAGATAAATAAAACATCCAGTAAAAAAGTAAGATAGAAAAAAAAAGTAGCCTTGGTGTTGAGCTTGGAAATCTACAAACATAAAATCCTTTTGAGACAAAAAAAAAAGTAATATTAATATAGAGGCAAACTACAATACAAAAGTAACTTTCATAAAACTTCATTCTGCCAGGCAGTGGTGGCGCACGCCTTTAATCCCAGCACTTGGGAGGCAGAGGCAGGTGGATTTCTGAGTTCAGGCCAGCCTGGTCTACAGAGTGAGTTCCAGGACAGCCAGAGCTACACAGAGAAACCCTGTCTCGAAAAACAAAAAACAAAACAAACAAACAAACAAAGAAATAAAGCTTCATTCTATGTTTTGTTTGTATTAACTATAGATAATAAAAAGAAGTTCAGATATTATTCATATTGGTAAATGTAAGATACATAACAAATCAGTGGCTTTTGGTAAGTCATTTTCATTCTTTTTGTTGAGGACATGAATTAGAAGAGAGAAGCATTGTATTATAACTGCATACTGTAAAGTAACTGACATTTCAAGATATAACAAAATGTTATATTTAAAGATTTTCAATTAAAAATCTGAAAACTCATTGTTAGCTTTATGTGTTTATTCACCATTCTGTTTTCCTGAAATAACTGACAAAAGAATGGAATCCTCAAACACTAAATGCGAGATTTTAGGGGCACAAAGCAGATAGTCTATCATAAGTAGGTCATGCTTTATAACATAAATATATATCTCTATAAGTAACTTTTAAAAAAAGACATTATATAAATAATAAAAACTACCTTCAAAGACATTTCATTAAAAACCTTTAGAGTCTTATTCTATCCCGTTTATGAGGAGCAAAGATGCCTCATAAAAGAGGCAGGATAGGCTGTGAACATTGAGGTTACAAAAGCCCCCACATTCCTATGACAACAACACTCCTACTGTGTTAGATTTTGAAGACTCCGACCCTTTAAGAACAATTATACTACTATCTACAACTTGGTCCGGTTATCTAATGTATGTATTTTTAGGCCTACTTCAGCATCTTTCTCCATCCAGTGTTTTATTCCTAGTGTTCTGTTTCTGTTGTTTTGGTTTTATTTGTGCTTCTCTTTAACCCTATTTGATAGCTATGCTGCTGTTTGTTTACTAAACTTATAACTTTTCTGCTAATTTAACCTGTCAGATTATAAGACTCCTTGAGTTCTTTGAGAATCTCCAATGAGTATTTCACTGTGACCATCCTCCATTCCAAACTACTGGAAGAGATAGAGAAGCTTCCAAACAAGATGGTATTTTGTTTCCTCCCAGATCTCAGTAATGATGATACCTGGAGTTATAGTAAAATAAGTGCACACATTTCTGATACTTCTTTTTAAATGTATTTTGTTTATGGGCATTTTGCCTGACATGTATCTGTGTATGATGTATGACAAGTGGATCACTGTGTGCCTAGTGTACCAGAAGGTCAGAAGAGGGCATTGGATTCACCACAACTAGAGTTACAGTTGTGAGTCACCATGTGATGCTGGACTAGAACACTGATCCTCTGGAAGAGCAGCCATTGTTCTTAACTGCTGAGACATCACTCCTGCCCCAATTTCTGAAACCTCTTCATTTTAATTCCAAAATGTTTTAAAGTAATAGTTTAGAGGTCATAGCAGGAGGATTTCTAGATAGTGAATTTCAGGCTAGCCTAGCTCCAGAGTAAGACCCTGTACTAACAATATCACCCTCCCTCAAAAAAAAAAAAAAAAAAAAAACCACCTAAAAGTTAACATTTGAAACATTTAATATATAAGGAACCCATACTGTGTGGTTTAGCTCTATATCTAATTTTGTTCAGTCATAAAACCTTTTAGATTCCTAATTTGAACTGTTCATCTGACATTTGGAACCTGCTCTGTAAATCAAACTATCTATACTCTTTTATTGAGAATTTAATTTTACTTCAGAGTAAACAAGGCTGATTTATAAAATTTTTCCGCTTGCCTGCCTGCATTTTATTTTTTTAACAAATCATTTTTGAGAAATGCTATTTCACCAAATTAGTGCTAAATATTGGAAAGGCTTTCAAATGTTCTTCTTCAGTACATTTTCCTATACAAGTATTCAATCATTATATAAAAATTACATCTTTTAAATTCTATTACTCACTCAGTATTCTGATATTTGTTTGTGGAAAGCAGAGTATGATAACCCTGTGGCAGAGTCCTGAGAACAAACATGAGTGATGAGCAGAGACCTCTGTTACAGACTCTAGCACAATATTATTTAAAAATCGATGTAATGATTTGAATATTGAGTGCAACAAGGCCCAGGCAAAAGATACACAAATGATCGTATGTAACATATATGCATACTCAAAATGTATACTCTGGGAAGCCTTTACAAAGGTATTTGCTCCAAAAGTGTAAAATCAAGATTATGCAAATAAATGAGCTGCCAAACAGTTAGTTCAGAGATCAAAAAGTTGACAGATGGCACGAATAACACCTTAAGAAAACTAATCTTCGGGGATCACTGTAGATGGGGCAGAAAGATTTTGAAGAGCCAGAGGAATACGAAGTTCACTGTGAAGCTGCATCTCCTAGAAATGTCAGAAGCTAGACCAATCAAGTCTCGCTTCACCAACCTGAATGAGTAAAGGTGAAATGAACTGCTAATGCTAATGCTAATGCAGGAAAGACACAAAAAAGAACTACAGGCAAATAAGGAACAGTCTCCCCTGATGAAGATCACACTAATTGGCTAGCCAAGACTACATGGTCAGTCCTGTAAACATACACAAGTAATGTTAAGCAGACTGAGTAGTTTGAATTTATGTATTCAGGAATATGCATACATATATCAACAAGAGAGCAGAGGAATACATAGAAGAATTTAGAGGAAGCAAAAGGGGAAATGATGTGACTTTCATAATTTCTTTCTATATATGTATACATATATGACAATATATTACTATACAGTATGACCACATATATGATATATATTCTCATATATGTTGCTCACTTCTATATATACCTATATATTCATGTATATGTATATGAGAACAGAGAAATAAGAGCCAGATGTGTCCCGTGCCTATAATCCTAGCACTTTAGAGTAGAGACTGGAGAACTGCCATAGGATCAAGGCCAGCCTTGTCTTACCAAGCTCTAGACCAGCCAAAGCTACGAAGTTAGACTCTATCTTTAAAAGGCTCCTAAGTAATAGAATTTATTTTAATAATATTTCAAAGGATTTTAGTTACTAAAATCAAGGAGGAAATGATCCTTTACTTGGGGAGTCTCCAATAAGCAAGAACTTTAACAAACCAGGTATTTCTTACATTATATTAGAGTGAAAACTTCTAAAATGAGAAGCAGGGCAGAGATCAAGATGTGGCTAATCGAGAAAAAAAAGAAGTGAAACAGACTTCTGGTAAAGATACTTGGAGAAGAGGAAATCAAAGTTAAAGATGCTAAAATGTCACTTTTGAAGGCACCAAGGTCACTGAGAAACGGCAGGAAACAAAGAGAAGAAATGGGAAACAAACCTAAATCTCTTTGGAGGCTATATAAGCACACTGAAACATAAAATTAAAAAGAAAACACAATTGATGATTGGTAAAATGCCTTTCTCTATTTTTTCATTTTAAAACTAAGTTGTCTTATAAAACAGTTAACACAAACAAACAAACAAACAGAAGCTATCCTGTTAGCCCTCTGCCTGCATTCCTCTGCCCTCTCTGTCAGTTGACTACTGTTCAAACTCTATGCCCATACAATTTTCTTTCCTGAAACACTTGAGAGTACATTTTAGGCATGAACTTAGACATTTTGGTAGTTAAGGATGGTAATCTACTATTTCAAATATATCTTTAAATTTTGTTATCACTATCTAATACTATCACTGTTGTGCTAACTTATACTGCAACTATCTGGACTACTCTGGATAGCTACTACCAGTGTTTCTCTAAAATGCCATGCACTGCTACTGCCAAAGGAAGTATATGCATCTGGACCGCCTGAGTAGAACTGATGCTCACCTTTTGACATCAATACTTATTGTAGGGTAGCTACAATATAAACTTTGAAGACCTTGTCTCTCTATAGTGGGCTTAGGCACCATTTCAAGAAATGATATTTACAATTGAAATAATTCTTATATTACTTATGGAAATATCAGGATTGCAAACAGGTTCAGTGTCAATGTGTTTAAACAATACATTCCTTAACCTAGAAAATAAACCAAATTATGATATCATTTTCTTATTTAGAAAAGAAAGCTCTGACATTCTCTTTGGGTTCATTTCTCCACACAGTTATACAGAAATGTATAATATCTGATGCTACCAAAAAATTATAATTCACAGCCCAAACTAAAAATTATTTCGTGACTATCACACAGAAGTGATAGGGTGGCTAGAATCAAATAGGATTCTCAGAAGCTGGGAAAGTCTCTTCTGCCTGGCTTTGTAAATAGTTTGTGACAACTGGTGTCTGTGTGAATGGGTCTGACGGTCCCCTCGGGGGTCAATAGTGTTTACAGAGCTGTTTCCTCAGAGTGGCTGAACTAGAATCATCCCCAGGGATCCTACCAGGTTACTAAGAATAGCAATGACCCAGTCACCTGAGAGCTCAAGAATAGAAAGAGACAAGCAGATAGAAGGAATATTGGCAAATACACGTTAGAATAAGCGAACCACTATCTCTTTTTAAAGTTTCTATTTTTTTTTTTTGAGACTATAATTACGTCATTTCTCCCTTCCCTTTCTTCCCTTCAAACTCTCCCCTACACTCCTCTATGATCTGTATTAAATTCATGGTCTCTTTTTTCATTAATTGTCATTGTGTGTGTGTGTGTGTGTGTGTGTGTGTGTGCGCGCGCGCACATAAATATTCCTAAATAAAACACACTCCATCTATAAAATATAACTTAGAATTCATACCTAAAAATAATGGTATCAGGCAAGTCATTACTCTGCTTCTGCCACCTGCTAGCTATTTATAAGCACTTCTTTAAATTCTGATTTGAGAGGAAAAGAGGAAGTAGATATTATTACATTTAGCAACTGACTCTATAAATATAAAAATAAACCATGTTGTTTACTGCTTTTCATTCCTATACTATCTCCAGCTATTAGGTTATAAACAAGATATAATAAAAGACTTACCACAGCGTTTTACATTTTAAACAGAGTCTTTAAAAATGAACACTAGTTTCAAAATACCAGAAGACTAATATGAGCTAGAGGCTCCTAATGATACCTGCTACTTTTAAGGAATTTAAAGTATTTGTATATATGTATGCATGGATATGTCTATCTGTACAAATACTACTTATTTCAGTTAGTATGCATTTCCAATTCTCTGTCTCCTTTTCTTCAGGAGTGAAAAAACAGTATCTGACATAGATGCTTACTACATGTGTTCCCCCAACACATGTGGGGAGCCAACAGAAGGCAGATATCATCCTTGCAACCATCTTGAGACATATACCCTGATAAGAAACTTGATTACATTAGCCTACAATAGCTGAACACACTCTGATAACATCTTGCTTTACGTACTCAGGATCTTCCCTTGGGTGTATGAGACTTAAAGGTGTGATTTAGAGCTGAGACTTAAGGGTGTGACCCAGAGATCAGATTTAGAGATAAGACTTAAAGGTGTGACTTAGAGGCGTGGCTTAGAAGTGAGACAAATAAAAGGCGAGAGGCAGACCGAAGAGTTTAGTACAACTTGGAGTTAGTTATTAGACATTAGGTAGTACAACTTGGAGTTAGTTAGTATTAGACACTTGGTATTCGGAGGAGGAACAGAGAATCAGACACTTGTATTAGCAATTAGGTATTAGGCACTCGGATTAGACATTAGCCACTTAGCACTTGGAAGAAGAAACTTGGAACTTGGAGGCACTAGGGACTAGGAACTAGGGACTAGGAACTCAAGACTAGGGACTTGGAGAGAAGAAGAGAGACTGAAGAATAAACAGGATTGAATCACGCTCTGTCTGGTCTCCATTCTTCGAGTCTATCCTCACTCTCTCTCTTGCTGAACCCTGACCTGCAGACCGGAGCTGCTTGGGGCAGTGCAGGCTAACAAGTTAGTCCCCAAGGCTTTTGGCAGTGCTGGTTCCAACACTGACAGAGCGGTCTGCAACATTTTTGGCGCCCAACGTGGGGCAGCTCGGGCCGTAACAGACACACACAAAAGAGAAAGGAAAGAAAACAGCAAAAATATTGCAGTAATTCCACATAATGAGGGTTGTAAGATAAAACTTACTTCTTAAGCTTTCTTAAGTATAATTAGCACACACTGATAGACTGTGAGTTTCCAAGCAGAAGTATAATTCATGAGATGATTCTGAAAACAGACTGAGGTTTAAATTCTAATGCCTTGGCCTACTGTATGACCTGTCACAAATACTATTACTTATCAACTTGTTTGTTCTTCTCACTGACTAGGTTAGGCTGAGGTGGGGAGGACAGCTCAGTTAACAAAGCTCTTGTTATATAAGCATGAGACCTGAGTTCAAATCTTCAGAACCCATGTAAAGGCTGATCATGATAGCATATAACTGTGTCCCTAATATTAGCCAGGTAGAGACAGGAGTACCTGAGAACCCAGTGACCAGCCAGTTTTGCTAAAGCAGTAAGCTCTAGGTTTGATGAGAGACCATCTCAAAAAATACGATAGAAATCAACAGAAAAACATACCACCATCAACCTCTAGTGTTCACATGCACACTTATAAGTGAGCACATACATATACACAGACAAATATGAATGAATGAATGAATGAATGAATACATGAAAAAACGAACGGCAGTTTAACCTTGAATTCATAATCCTACTGGCCTGGCTTTCCTATTGATAGAATTTCAGGTATGCACCACATGTCTGGCTATTAACAAATTAACCTCCATTAATTTCCCTACCAGTAAAGTTGAAAAAAATATCCCCCTCAAAAAGTCCGCGGGGTCAGTAAATTATAGAAGCCTCTTGGAAAAGGGTTAACACAGAACATATACTCAATAAATACTAATTATTTATTTTAAATCTTCTCTGTAAAGTTACATTCTCTATTTTTACTTTCAAATCTTCCCATCTTTTGGTGAAATGAGTACAAACTTGATATCAAATTCAAACTTTAAATTCTATTTTATTTTAATTAATTTTTCTTAAGTATTAAAAATTAAAGCAAAAATTATATTTATGGTCCTAATATTAATCCAAATGAAAATTTCCCAGCTTGCTCTGTGTTCTGACTGTTATTCTAACACAGGACATTTTTATATATACATTTATTTTCTTCAGGAAATGTTATCAACTATGTGAAAAAATCAGACACATTAATTTATATAGTATTTTCTCAATAGAACACCTACTTAAAACAATTAGTAAAAATTATCTAATTTAATGAGTTGCAAGCAGAGAGTAACTGCTTAAGAGGGTTAATTTTAAATAATATTCAATATTTCGGTATTTTCAGAGAAAATTTTAAAAGTAATACATTTTTAAATTTAAAAGCACACAGATAAAGAAGGTCACTGAAAGAAACAGCAATCTTATATGAAGGGCATTGTTTATATATTTCTGCAAATTCAATGTAGTGACAAGAACAAAATAAATTTTTAAAATTTAATTATGACAAGTGAGGAGGGAGGCAGGGACCTGGGAGGGAAAGGAAACGGGGTGTGGGAGAGGGGAACCTGACCAGGTATTGGGTACAGGAAAAGGACGAAGCCCTGAGGACCAACAGAAAGAATGGAAACAGGCAACCTAGGAAGGTAGGAGCTCAGGAGCACCTCCAGAATGTACCTGGGAGGTGAGAGACTCAAGACTCAAAGGGAGGAACCCTAGATGAAACGCCTGACAGTGGGAGAGGGAACTTGTAGAGCCCACCTCCAGCAGGAAGACTGGGTGAAATCATCAAGTGAGGGAGAGGGTTGTTATTCCACAGTCAAAACTCTGACCCATAATTGTTCCTGTCTGAAAGAACTGCAGGGATGGGAATGGAGAAGAGACTGAGGAAAAGAAGGTCCAGCGACAGGCCCAAAGTGGAATCCAGAGCAAGGGGAGGTCCCAAGGCCTGACACTATTCCTGAGGCTATGGAGCGCCCACAAAAATGGACTATCATAACTGCCCTCCAGAAGACCCAACACGCAGCTGAAAGAGTCAGATGCAGATATTTGCACCCAAACAATGGACAGAAGCTGCTGACCCTGTGGTTGAATTAGGGAAAGGTTGGAAGAAACTGAGGAGGAGGACTCTGTAGGAGGACCAACAGTCTCAACTAACCTGTACCCCTGAGATTTCTCAGACATCAGATCATCTACCAGGCAGCATACACCAGCTGATATGAGGCCTCCAACACTTATACAGCAGAGGACTGCCGGGCCTTGGTTCAGTCAGAGAAGATGCACCTAACCCTCAAGAGACTGGAAGTCCCAGGGAGTTTAAGAGGTCTGGTGGGGTGGGTGTTGGGAGGGACATCATCATAGAGACAGGGGGTGGGGAGGAGGTATGGGATGTGGAACAGTCAGAGGGTGGACTGGAAGGGGAAAGAAAATCAGCAGCGCAAAAAAAAATAATTTTAAAATTTTTATTTAATTTTTTCTTATTCACTTTATATTCCACTCACTATCCCCCTCTTACAATCCTTCCCCCATCACTCCCTCCTCCCCTTCTCCTCTGAGCAACCCCCCTCCATCCTCCTCACTCTGGCACTTCAAATGTCTGTGAGGCTAGGTGTGTCCTTTCCCACTGAGGCCACACAAGGCAGCCCAGCTAGATGAACCTATCTCAGGTACAGGCAACAGCTTTTGGGATAGCCCCATGCCAGTTACTCAGGACCCACATGAAGGTTGAGCTGCATATGTGCTACAAGTGAGAGGGAGGCCTAGGTCCAGTCCGGGTAGGTTCTTTCCTATGGAGTTCCTATCCCCTTTGGGACTGCAATCCTTCCCCTTATTCTTCATAATAGTCCCTAAACTCCATCCACTGTTTGGCTGTGGGTGCCTGCATATGTCCGAGTCAGCTGCTGGGTGGAGCCTCTCAGAGGACAACATGCACATCTACACAATGGAATACTATTCAGTTATTAAAAACCAAAACATCATGTATTTTGCAGGCAAATGGATGGAACTTGAGAATATCAACATTGAGTATGGTAACCCAGTCCCCAAAGGACATACATGGTATGTACTCACTTATAAGTGGATATTAGCCATAAAATACAAGTACCATGTTACACTCCACAGACCCAAAGAAGCTAATCAACAAGGAGGCCCAAACGAGGAAACTTGAATCTCACTTAGAAGGAGAAATAAAATAGGCATAAGAGGTAGACTGAGGAAGGGAACTGAAAGAGAGGGATGGGGATATGGGGGATTCGGGATCAGGTGTGGGGAAGGACAGGAGAGATGGCTAGATGTCCATGGAAATGAATGGAAATCTGCAACTGATGGGAGTGAGGAGGTGGGGACATTGACCTTAGCTGTGACTCACTACACTGGAGATATGAACTTGAGGAGGCCACCCTCCTGTAGCCAAATCGAAACCCCAGTGGAGCTATAGAGACACCAACACACCCACAAAACTTTCAACCCCAAATTCATCCTGTCTTCAAGTAATGTAGGCATTACTTGTAGGCATTATTAATGTAGGCATGGGGGAGGAAGCAAAGACTGAGGGAATGGCCAACCAATAACCGGTCCAACTTGAGACCCATCCCATGAGCAAGCACCAATCCCTGACACTACTAATGATACTCTGTTATGCTTACAGACAGAAACATAATAATTTAAAATAAATAAAATAATTTCAGCACTTACTACATGTTAATTTACAATCAGAACATAGATTCCTAGCATTCAGAGAGTCACAAGAAATTGAAAAATAATTAAAACAGTCTTTAAGAATGAAAACTTTATACCTGAACACTGTATGCTCACACTGACTTTATACATGGGTGTTGTATGCTCACACTGACTTTATACATGGG
>JANHMN010000010.1:11249034-11271971 GCA_030674055.1 Rhabdomys pumilio
TCACACTGACTTTATACATGGGTACTGTGTGCTCACACTGACTTTATTTAAGATCGAGCTTCCACAGTCATGTCTTAAGCAACATTAGGATTTTCAGCAGTTTGCTTACACATTTATTGCCCTTCATGTAAGCTTTCAAAAACTCTGTCTATATATTTTTAGGTTATTCTCATACATATATACAGCAAAAATAAAATTATACAGTAATTGTTTTGTCTATATTTCAATTTCATCATCAAGTTAATAATAAACTTGCTGTGGTTAAACACATCATAGAAAAAGAATTACAGAGATGTGTCCTCTAATCTTTATGGTCTTATATAAGACCCATCTGCAGACCCATTATGGGCCCATCTGCAGATACTTAGTATAAACTCTATTATACTCATCCCCTTAAAATACATACTAAAAGAAAGTAAACATATTGAATTATTATTTCATTGACATGAATCAGTAAAAGAAAATAATGACTTTTAAAAGCATCTCAAAGATACGCAGACACCACGTAAGCAGTAAAAATGTGTACTTGTTGAATGTGGTCGCATCACTGGTAATCGCAACACTTAAGACTCGGAAGCAGGGTGACTGTAAATTTGATGACAGCCTCTACTCCAGGCTCAAGACAAGATCTATTGATGTAATTCAGTCACATTTTGTGTAGCAAAACTTCCAAACATCCTATTCAAGGAAAGGTGAAAGAGTGGGTATGAATTTGAAGTTAGCCTGGGCTTCACAGTAAGACTCACTGAAAGCAAAACAAACAAAAAAGAAGAAAAGAGAGAGAAAGAAAACAGAAAAGAAAATTTTAAAAAATACTGAATAAAACTTACTAAGCATGAAAATGCTGCCGGATGTTAAACAGGATTTAAAGGTAAATAAAAAGTATATATGTTTTCAGGGGAAATGGCAAAGATTCGGGGAGACAAACAACAGAGTAACAATTACAAAGAGACAGGCAAAAGGTTGGTGACAATTCTGTGGAGGTCAGAACTACCCAAAAGGCACTCATGTCATTTAAAATGTTCAGTAATCACATAACAAGAAATAAGAAACAAGTAACAGTAACATTACAAAAACTGCTACAATATTCAATATAAAATCATTTTGAGATATCTTATATCTTACACTCTTCTTATAGTGTATTAACAGCACATCTCCCTTCAGAGTAAGATACAGCTATATGATTCTGAAAGCTTTTTGCAAGCTCTAAGTCCCCCACCCCAAGCCTGCAATACTGTCAGTAGTACTCACTTGGATACCAGAGTTAGTGTCGGAACAAACGCATCCTTTGAGCCCATCCTGGTTAAGTAAACACATCAAAAAGAAGTGCTGAGGTGATTTATCTCTGACTATGACAATCCAATGATTTGGATTCAAATCACCCCCGGCTGTTCATGGAAATAACTTTACTGGAATTTTCTTATTTTACTATGTGAGAGCAATTCAAAGTGGCAATCCTGCACTACTTTTCTATAAACTTTATGTATTGACAAACTGAAATGCTCATAAATGCAACAATATTTTATCTATTAAAAAGTTCAGATTTATAATCAAGAACTATTTACAACATATAAATATTCATAAAATTGTATCCTAAAATTTAAGTAAGATTTGTATTTTTAATGCTTTTTATTCTGATGTAGTGAATGAACAAACTAAAATAACGTAATCCATCTCCTAAAGCTTAAAATACTTACGTTAGAAATAAGGCTTTGTAAATCATATCATCCTAATTAAAATACTATTGTTTTATTATCATCCTAATTAAAATACTAAAAATATTCTTTAAGTTGAAGTAACTATTAAAACTATCCCAAAAATTTGAAAAAATAGTTCAACAGTAAGTTTTATTCTTTTATTTTCCTTGTCATGAGCTATCTGTAATTTTAATATATTTCAAAGATTTTCAGGCTTTCTCAATTTTTCTAAAAATAATTCATATAATATAACTAAAACATGAACAAACTCAGTAAATTTTCAGCTTCTATAAGTAAATAAGTTTAATCATATTTTTGTCTTCAGCTGAATGGATAGCTATTATAAACTCAATTCTGATAGCATTCATTCGAGCGAAAGCTCTTATACGTATAAAGAGAAAACCAGATTTTCTTTCTAGGTCCTTTTCATTTTGTTTAAGAATATCTTTAGAATCAGCAATGAAACAGAACCACCACTCAGATACCAATCGAGAATCACTGACATAAAACGCTAGTTCTAATGGATGGATGATTGTGTTTGGTCTTTGGAAACTTTGAAGTATAGGTAAGTCTTGATCACACAAATTAATAAATCCTAAAGCTGCAGTTAACAATAACCATTACACCCAAATTCTGCAGCTTAGCCCAGCCAATTTTTCAAAAGGTCAGGTTGTGAGCTGGAGAAGATCAGGGAGGCCCACCGCATAGCTTTGTTGCCAGGCACCTCTCGTCTGGATTGTTGCAGGCGTTTATTAGTATTCGTCAGCAGACTCAACAAAGCAAACAAGAAATTCAAGCACGAATAATAAAATGAAATGCTGCTATATAACCCTTTGTCATTCAGCAAATATGGGACTTTTTAGCTACATTGTTCCTAAACCTGGGTTACTACTTTAATTTTTCTCCACAGTGCTGACTGAATGAGTATGCATGTGTGTTAAATGCGCAGCTCCCCTAACAACTGCAGGACTGCCATTTAATCTGTTGGAAGATGGACCATTTCCTGTGGGAACCCTGGCTATGATTTCCAGATCCACCAAATAAATCTCAGATTAAGATTCCAAATGAAACCTGCCTTTGGCAGATAAAAAATGTCAAGATGGATATAAACAGTAAAATTATAAATTATCTAGGTGTTGCATGACAAACTAATGTTCAATTTTTTTTGTTGACATCCACCCAGATATCAAAACTATATGAGACATTCATCAAATGTCACACTTTCATAATACTAGAGGCATCATTAAAACTGTTTGACTAAGGACCTCGAAGTGTTTAAGCAGTAGCTCTAAAGTATATTTGTGCAAAGTAGAAGAATAAATTTACATATCAGCAGCAGCTCATAAGGGATGGGTAAATATTCTGTTTATCTCTTATTATAATTCAGGTTACTTTAAATACAAGGTTTTAGGAAATCATTATACTCTATATGGCATTATTATATAATTTTCTATGCAAATGATGTATTTTATTCAAATTTCCCATTATTAGTCAGAAAAACAAAACCATAAACTACAGTGGTAGGACGGCTATTTCACTAGTGACATGTGACCACTGCACTAGTACCTGGCTAGTGACATACAAGTACCATTAGCTGGTTAGAGTTGACATTTTAAACTTTTGAAAGCATTGGATCCTTGAGTCATTCAGATTTAAAAAAAAGAAGAAGAAGAAAAGAAAAGAAAAAAAGAGAGAAAAGCCTCAGACTCAGAAAGGTAAATTTGTTTTTGATAATGTGTTCATTTCAAATGACCTGGGGAGGAGCACAGACTTTTAAAAAAAAAGGTAAGGAAAGGTTAATATAGAACATTTTAGAAGCAAATGGCAATTAAAATGCACACTAAGTCCCTGTTGCTCAGCTCTTTAAAATCTCAGTAGCTCTAGAACTATTTCTACAGCGACCTTTTTGGGGTTGAAATGGAGTCTTCGCTTGTCTAACCAGGGCTAATGTAACCCTGTCTTAATCTTAAAGTCTGTATTAGTTGATTATAAATATAAACAAGTGAAGGTTTCCGAGGGGAAGACCCTACTAACACACTTATTTTTCTGACTTTCAACTCTTAAAAACAATTAAGTAAAAGTTCTTGGAGTTTCAAAGTTGTGTAATACTTGGTTTTAAGAAAGCATTTTAAATAATCTATTTAAAATAGATTTTTTTTCAAATTGTAATTTTCATTAAACTGGAAAAAATACAGAAGACTTATTGTCCGTTTTCAACTTTAACCTCAGTATGAAACCTTAAGGATTATATTTGTATTCTGTCTTCCTTATCTAAAAAGATTGTATTATAAGAAAATTAATCCCAAATTAACTCTAACTATGCTAATATTCTAAAAACTGACGCTAATATACACTTTTTAAAATACTTTTAGGGTAATTGAGAAAATTAATTAAAAAAAATAACTATCTCATGCTTACCTTGTTTGTTTTGTTCTAACAACGTCCAAAACAATGAACAAAGCTAGTTATATTAGCCTACTGAGTTAGATAATTTCAGAACACAACAAATTAAGAGTCACAACTAAAAATAAAGACTTACTTTACAGTTTTAAAAGTGTCAAACCACAAAACTTATACATGATTTTTCTAGGCACCAAACATATTTTATCAATATAAAATGGGTGATTTTCATTTTTAGTCATTAGTAATGTTTAAGTATTAAAAGTTCATGTTTGAAAACTAGAACAAACCAAAATCTAAATATGAAAGATAAAATATTATTCTTTAAAAATTATTCTTTCTTTCACATCTAATCAATACAATATTTAGATTTTATCAAGAGTTATCAATTTAATCTAAAAGATACAGGCTAATTTGAAGTATCACTGAATTCTGAATACAGAGTCTCACACCACTGAGCACATGAAATACATCACATCTTAGAATATGTTTAATTAAATCATACACACACACATACACACACACACACACACACACACACACACACACACATACACACACACACAATCTATCTAGCCAACTTCAACATTTTGAGGCCTGATGTTTGTTTTTTTTTTTCATATTATCCTAACAAAACAGACTGAAAAACAGTATCTGAAATTCTCCCCAAAATAATGTCCTACATTAGAAACCAAGGCAACAAAAGTTGGAATATTTTGGTAACTCCTTCAAAACTTTTCCTACTACTAGATATTTATGCATAACTAATCACACTGAGTACACATACATTATACTCCACAGCTTTGTCATCCAAGTGCAATCTGGAGAAAGTCTCCCAAGGGCCTTCAACCCAGGAAGTTAGCCCTGCCAAGCCAGTTCTGTATTCTACCAGGATAACGCAGTAACGAACCTTAGCATCAGTATATATGATGTATACTAATTTCCTCAATCAAAATGACAGTGCACATTTAGAACAGTATATTAATGACTGTGAGAACAAGCATGGTTTTAAAAGTCATGAATTCTAATTTATTAAAATCAAAGATCCAAGATTAACATAATAATGGTTTGTGTTAAAAGTAAGCATTGTAGGAATATTCTGAAATAAAATGCAACAGCCAGAAATAAATAAGAATTTTCAGTGAAGAAAACAGAATATTATCTAAAGAAAATGAAGCAACATCTTCCAGACTCAAGCAGTACTTTCATGGTCTACAATTAAACTTGACAAGGTGTCCACATTTCAACAGCGAAGCCTCAGAGGTGGGCGGGGACTCAGGTTGATGTGGCCGGAGGAATTAAGGAAGGAAAAAGATGATGATCAAAATGTATTGCATGTAATTCTTAAGAATAATACAAATATTTTCAAAGTAAAAGAAAAGGAAACGTATTAAGTTCTCCACAGAGAAAATTATATCAATGGGACAGAAGTGTGAAAAAGAAGAGTCTATGAAAAGATACATTTACCATTTTCATCTTTATTCAGAGAGATGGTCATTCCTGTAAGCTAAAAGACCAAAAGTGTACTAAGAATTCCATATGAACAATTATAACCCCAACTGATTTAAAATGTTTTTTAAACCTTGAGGAAAGAAGGAAGAGAGGGAGATATTGAGAGAGGGAGACAGACATTCCTATTCTCTCAGAAGTTCCCCTTATTGAGAATTTAGGGTAGGTTTATGGATTATAACCAACATCCCACAGTGGCCAGCATGTCTGTAGTGAAAGGGATTGTGCATATATGGAAAAAGGAGGTAGATGGAAACACTGTGACATTCTCTCAGTTTTGGTGTGATGTTAAAAGAAAGAAATAAAAGCTAATAAAAATAACTACCAAGAAATACTTTTAAAAAGAACCTACCATAAACTCAGCTATGTGACATATTCATATCAGAAATGATATCTGTGAAAACAGTCTATACTAAATGTCATAACCAGCTAAAAATATGTTACCGTATATAAATAAATTTTATACAGAATTCCATTCTTCCACTGAGGCACAAGACTAAACTTTAAAAATCCAGAAACACAGAATCTTATTAATTAAACATACTAAAATAAGTGATATTTTAGAAAAAGAATACACTCTACAACACAGCTTTAAGACAGCTGTTCTCAACCAACCTGATGCCGCAACCCTTTACTAGTTTCCCATGTTGTGGTGACCTCCAATCATAAAATTATTTTGATTGCTATTCTATACTATAATGTTTTGAATCATAATGTAAACATCTGATATTCATGATATCTGATATGCGACCCCTGTGAAGGGTTCATTTGACCCCCAAAGGGATGGCGAGCTACAGGTTGAGAATCACTGTCTGAGGCAGTCAGTCCTTGTTGGTCACCTGCCACAAGCCTCCCAACCTCCATCTGATACCCTAGCTGCGCATCTACAGATGCCACTAGCACTCTGTTAGGCCAAGTCATCCGAAGCTAAATAGTGAATTTAATTACACCGCAGCCTGTTCTTTATACAACCCCTTTAAGGCATAAATCATAAAATACAATTTTAAATTCATACTTGCAGACAGGAATAGGCATTTAAGCCTGTATGCCAATAGTACTGGTCTACGGATTTTTATTTGCAATCAGAATTTCAATAGATATAAAAGGTATTTTAGACATAGTTATTACTGATTCTATATTCTATATACTATATTCTATATAATATATTCTATATACTATATTCTCTCTATATAAATATATATTCATATATTCTATATGAATTTTTGAGACTGTATTTTATATACTTCTTTGAAAAATCAAGTTTCCAATGGCATACTGAACATTAAATATAAATATAAAATTATTAAACTAATAATCATATATATTGTTTGTAGTATTTTTGAACTTTTAATAAATTGATTATTCACAGATAAAAGGAATAACATCACAATTTATTTAAAGGCTTCATAAAATATGTCAGCAATCTTTTATTTTTGTTTCTAGCATCTCTAACCATGTTCATCACTTAAGTGAAAATAATATTTATCATATACATAACATATATGTTAAATACCCATTGAATAACCTCATTTTTTGTTTTGAAAATTGATATTCATAATAGCAATAAAGAACTACCTCTTCATTACCCTACAGATAAGGTAAGGATTACAAGACTTGCACCAAAGTCTTGGTGTGTGCTAAGTAAGACTTGCAGTGGGGAACAGCTTTTCTCACGCCCGAATCTGTGCTATTTCTATCATTCCATTTTATTGAAATTAATGAAGTACAAGTGTAATGTATCTATCTTCTTTCAGACACAGGCAGCAAATAACGTCACACTTACTAGTGAGTTTATTTATTTAGGAAAAACACATCATTGCTCACAACAAAGCCTTTTATTTAATATAATTTAATTTCTACAGCTTAGAACAGACTGGTTAGCCATCTATCAAACCTGCAGTGTATAGAAGTATATAATCATAATGTCCAGGGAATATAAGTTTTCTACTAGCTATCTCACTGGACAGAAACAGACATCCCCCTAGTTAAAGAACTGTTTTCTTCCTCCTTCCTCAACACAATAAACTACTTCACAAAACTGAGATTCTAGCCATAATCATCAATGCCGTCTAAAAGCACCATAGAGGTTTTTCTGGTATGCCTCTGTAGTTGGCTACTTATAAAATGTTAGTTGTCTACTTATAGAATGTTAATAAATCAGACTTGGAATTCCATTACAAAACCCAAACTTCCCAACACATGAAAGGGTCACACACATGCCTGCAGACACAAATATAAGCTAGGCAATTGTAAGAGATAGACGGTAGCACAGACTCCACATGTCACCAAGGAAACATACTCTGACTCAGGAAGAAGCTGACATAACACTGCAGAGTCATCTTCTGCCTTGTTTTATTTACTAATTTATTTGTTAAAGACAAGGTCTCATGTGGCCCACGCTGTCCTGAGCCCACTGTGTAGCTAAGCATGACCTTGAACTCCTGATTCACTTGCGCTGCGATTATAGGTGTGCACCGCCATGACCCGTTTATTTATTTTATAGCAGAAAAACTGTGACTATTTATTTTGTGTATTGGAAAAAAAACAATAACCATAGCTGTATAAGATATTATCTAGACTAATCTTAAAATAGGAAGGTAACCACTGAATTTTAATCAATTTACTAAGATAATAATTCTGAAAATATCTTTTGGATACCAATCAAGTGCAATCTTTAGATTCTATTAGCATAAGCAGTTTGGGTGGTGGATTTCCACATTGTTACATAAGTCTAAAGACTCCTGATGGGGAATCACAGTCCTTTTACAAGACCCTGAAGATAAATAAAAAAGTTTAAAGTTCTGTATCCCATGTAGTGTTAGACTGAGAGAATATGTAAGTGAACATAGCTCCCCTTTGTATAAAATAAACTAAAGATGATATTGAAAAATCATTAAATTAGAGGGTTTTATAGAAAAACAAGAAAGAGTTGTACAATCTTAATGGAGTACTGATTTTACTTAAAGCTTCCTCAAGCTGGCTGACCTGCACCGTTTCTGACCGTCAGTGAGTAAGAAATGTACAAAGGGCAATCTACTACTGTGCTTCGATGCATGCTGGAGCCTTTCTAACCTTTCTTGGGGAACACTGACCCCTAAAGGTTCTAAATTTAAACAAATTTCACAATTTTCTAAAGGTAACTGCTACCTAGCCCTTATTGTTAGCAGCGTGTGTGTGTGTCTGTGTGTGTGTGTGTGTGTGTGTGTGTGTGTGTGTGTGTGTACACTATGGCAAATATAGCTACACACACATCATACATAAATAGTTCCCAAATGATTGCTTGAACTTTATACCAAACCCATGGATCACACTTGTGTGACAGAACAACCCAAATTAGTGTAAGATAATACTTGGGAATATATAATGCTATTCCAAATTACTATACATAAGAGACATATAACCTCTTTAATATGAAGATGGATATTCGTACTATGCCATCCCATTGATGCCAAAGCCTGCAGGTAAGGTACTCACGTCCCTTAAACAAAGTGGCATGGAGTCTGCACATGACCTACAGCCAAGCCTCTCTGGCATTTTAAATCCTTTGAGGTTGATTGTGATGCACAATGCTATACAAACAGTCATGTTTCTTGGGAGAATAATTTGAAAGATATTCTGTACCTGTTCATTGCAGGCACAATTTTTCCTCAAAATGTTTTCCATCCAGCTGGCAAAACTCTTGGCTATCTGATGCACAGATATAAATGGCTGCTTGTAATTGCTTAAAAAAAAAAAAAAACCTAAACAACCAACCATAAAACTACCTGTTCGAACATATGTTTAAGTTCTTCCTGACATTTCATTTTACTTCTTAAAAACACAAAAGGAAGCCTGTCAAACAGAAACCATAAGAGGCCAGTAGACTGCATCAGTGCTCGTGGTGCTCTTGCGTCTAGTGATACAGACTCAGTCCATTCTTTCCATCAAGATTGTACTTCACCTGGTTAACAAAACTTGAAGATGCTTTGAAACACCTCCACCACGTATGTCATATCTCTCAGGTTCACATTTTGTAAAATGTATATAATGACAACACACAGCTCATGTCTACTTTATCTAATAAACTCTCTGATTAAAATATTTCAGCAAAATTTGTATAAGAAATATAGTAAAAGACTGTATGTATATACGTGGGCATACATATTCACATATATTCATGACAACTATAAAGAAAAAGAGGCCGTAAGTTTGAGGGGGAGTGAGTGGGAAGACATGAAAGGGGTCGGTGGGAGGAAACAGAAATGAGAAAGTGATGTAATTATATTTTAATTAAGATCATATTAAAAAGGAAATACAAAAAGAAAGGCCACATCTGTATTTTTTATGAAATTTAAGCCAATAAAAAGACATGGCTACATAGTATAAGTTTTAATTAGGCCACTTTTCTTTTACAAAGGTAAAATAGGATTCAATAAGATGATTACCCATAAGAAAAGGCTTTAATATCTCTGTGTGATAGAACTTTAAGTAATTTAAGATTAATGCTGTGAACTTTAGGATCAAGATAACATGTGAGAGTTTCCTGTGGCAGCATGTCCGTTACCACAGCCCTGTCTGACCTAAGACTAGAGAAGGTAAACAGGAGGCACATTATTTGTCTTCTTATTTTATTTTCTTCTAAGTAATAGTTTCAGTTATTCAAAATAAGAATGTTTGCTTGTTTATTTTAATAAGAGAAGAAAGCAGCCACAACAAATTAGTTTCAGTTCACACCAAAAGTTCCTATCACAAACTTAAATAAGAAAGTAGATCAATATTAAGTGCAAATAGTCCTGACACAAAACACATCCTTGCAATGAGGCCATATACATATACAATGTATACTACCACTGTAAACAAAACTCCATCAGTTACCTGATTATAAACTCATCAAAAGCAGCCTCGAGTCTCAAGCAAGAAAGTAAATCACTAATGGCAGAATAAACACAAAGTTTTAACTATAAAAATCAAAATCAAACAAAGATGACAGAAAACATATTCATAAACCACAGTATTCTTCTATACTTCTAAACAGTATGTAGTAACTTACTCAGTGATCATCAGAGTATCCCTTAAAATAGCTTACAACTTTCTTTTCTTTAATTAACTACTTTATATAGTAAACACTTTTATTAGAAGAAAAGTTCCCCAACCCAAAAGCAAAGACTGAGAAGTCTTTTAGTAAAAAATCCTATGATAAAACTGAGATGAAATAAACTAGATGAATTTAACATATTTAATGTCTAAATATTTTAAGCCTTAAACTATATGTAACATATTCAAAATTATTTCTTTCCTAAGATTCCCAAATGTTCAGAACTTTACTGGAATCCATATTAAATTTCCTATGTATTCCTTTCCCCTTCAGCAACTGACTGCCTGAACATTTAGACTGTTACTCTGTTTCTGTCTGCATACCTATGTCTTCTATCTCTGTCTACGTCTGTCTGTCTGAAAGTCAATCTTTGCACATCTGTACATCTTTGCACATTGCTGTCTTTGCAGATCTGACTTGTTCCCCCTCACAGTTTCTCTGGGTGTGCCTTATTGTACGCATGTTTCTGCATTTCAGTCTGCCTCCGTCTGTTGTGTGAGTTTCTCTTGTTGTGTGCCTTTCCCTCTGTCCCCACATACATGTTTATCTCCCCATCCCCCAGTCTTCCACTTTGGGTGTCTTTTGCCTCTGCGAGTTGCTATGCTTTTCTGTGCACATATGTGCCTGTGCCTTTCTGTTTTGTGTTCTTTCTTCCCCTTTCTTGATTTCACTGCATACTGCTGTCTCCTCCACAATGTGTTTCTCCTACTCTGGTATCTATCCTTTTATTTAAGCCACTATCTGTGTTTCCTTATGTATACCTCCACATGTATACCTCTGTCATCCTGTGTCTTGCTTAAGTATGTCCCCTCCTCTGTCTTTCTCTTAGCGTGCCTCCACACGTCTCTATCTCAGTCAATCATTGTCCCAGACACCTCTATCCTTTTATGTCTATGTGGTTCTTTTTCTATGTATCCCTTTTTCTCCTCTCTTCTTAAAATCTTTTCTTTGTCTTTCTCTTTGTGAGCACATGATTCTTTTGGGGTATGTGTGTATGTCTCTGTGTCTTTGTGACCCTTGTGCAATAAATCTCTTTGTGTGGGTCTCCTTTGTGTGTGTGTGTGTGTGTGTGTGTGTGTGTGTGTGTGTGTGTGTACAGGCATGAGAGTGTGTGTACTTGTTATTTTAGAATAATATATTGGTAGGCCAAACGCACTCATTCTGTGCCTTGAATTGCCACCACACGAAGTGCTTGATTTTCATACTTAGAATCCCATCTTCTGACCAGCCTCCCATGTGCACTTCTGCTCCTGTTTGCTCTGGCACTGTCTCTGCTTTTGGCTCCAAGACTGAAGCTAAAATAAAGCCAGCTCTAGATAAATAAACTTAAGACAATATATCAAAACACTCCCAAATCTTACCTTTATTTAACAGATTCACAGGATAGATGGCTTTCTCAAACATCTGTGGTAGGAAAATTAAATGTCTTTCCACAGGTGAAATTAAGTCTTCTTCTCAGGAAAATGTTATTTCTGCACAGATATGTTTTCATAAATGCAGATGAAACTTTTACACATTCTTACTTCTCGGTTTATATAATTTATTTGACTTCTCCAACTACAACCTCACATGTCTAAAAACTTTATTATTTATGCTATAAACTTCAAATTTATTGATTTGAATTTACTACACAGATATTCATATAAATCATTTAAGACCTGTAAAGAAAACCTGAGATTACTATTCTATAATTTTAAATCATGGACTTAATGAAATCATTGGGATATTTCTTTTGCATTTGTTTAATAAACATGATAAAAAGTGATACAGGCTCCTTCCTTTTGATTTTTCTTTTTTCATCCTTTCTTTTGAAAGGAGAATGAAATTAGATTTACCTCATAGGCAGAACCCTGTGTTCTTTAAAAAGTACTTAAATAAAGCTGTAGTAAGCTTCTTCTCTTCCAATTTTCTCTAAATATGTTGATCTGGAGTTGGCAATCTTTTTCTAAGTTCCTCATTTACTTTTGGATTAGCTGAAAATATAGGAAGTTATTAATATCAAAGAAATATGTTCTAGTCAATGAAGCTATTTCCCTACATATTGCCCAAAAAGGTTAATAATAATTGCAGTATTTTAATAAGAGATTCATATAGCAAGACATGTAGAAAATACAGTCTTTAATAACCTCTGGAGTATTTTAAAGCATGTCTTACAGGCCTTAATGTGCTTAGTAATATACTACTTAAAACCATAATTTTATCCCTCTGCAATATACAGTCACTCTTCCTCATCATTTACCCAGCTAATGAATGCCAGCAATTAGTAAAATGTAATCCCATTGCACAATCATTTTAATGCTTTTAGCACTCAGAAAAGTAAACACCAAATTAATACTGCTCAAGCCATATCAGATCCTAGTTGGAAGCAGGCAATTATAGTTCAGCTCCTCAGGTGTAATTAAATGATTGGAATGATTTAGTTCCATAAATGCAAGTTAATTCATAAGCAAGCAACAAATATACTGGGAGTAATTACAAGAAACATTGACAGCCTAAGCAGGGCAGTTTTTTTAATAAGCCTGATGTAGTAAAATGCTGCCCTCTTCTGGGCAGATCAGTGAATTTCTCAGGGCCAAAGATTTCCTCTTAAAAAACTTAACTAAAAAATCCTCTGGAAAATAAATAAATAGCATGTTAATTTTTGACATTGTTTGTATATCACAAGCCCAGATAAATATATTACAGTACAGCAATTTATAGTCAATGAAATTAATTCTTTCCTCAGTAAAAAAACCTTTCTCTCTGAACCCCAAACGTACTGAGCAATTTCTAAACTAAAAGAAAGCATGCTTGTATAGCACTGACTGACTGTAAGTGACTGTAAGTCTTGCCCCCATCTGGATGTCAATGCTGGGTGTATGTGTCATAACTAAGCTATGCGTTCACATGCTGTAATATCTGTGGGAAAAATGTAAATTGACATGGTGTATTATAACTTTACATCATGGCCTAAGATAGATTTTTTTTTTTGTTTTTTTGGGTTTTTTTTAAGTTCAATAAGAAAAATGAATGACTGGTAAAATTGTCATTATAAGAGTAGTTTTAAGGATTATGCATACTTGTATGTGTACTGGTGCCATGCATGTGTGCATGCCTGCAGAGACCAAAAGAGGGCATCTGCTGGTGCCTTGGAGCTGGAGTAGCAGGCAGCTGTTAGCTGCCCAGTGCAGATGCTGGAAACCAAACTCAGGACCCCTGGAAGAACAGCAAGTGTTCTTAACTATGGATCAGCTAACAACCTCGAGAACAATTTAAAACATAAAAAATAGATACAGTGTGGTAAATGCCTGCTAGTCTTATTTACAGAGTTTCCAACTTTTTAACTTCTTACCTTAAAATTAAAAAGGAACCTACGTAAGTTCTATTCAGGTGATCCTTAAGGTCACACATTTAAGAAGCTTCCTTATTGTATTTTAAAGATGCTACAGTCAATGTCTGTGTTAAAACATCTATTTATAACACAAACTCCAGCCTGTATCCGGTCCCATTTTCTGCAGAACTAAATGTGTTCTCTAATAAAATTCTGCAGTTGCCACAAATGTTTGTCTTCAATAAATGCAAACAGATAGTGTTTACCACTACACCATCATCCTTTGGGAAGGTAAGAAATTCTAAGCCAATGCTCTTCTAATTTGCTCTCAAATGCATTAAAATCACATTCAAAATAATTTCTTATGTAAACTATAAAAATAAATCAAAATATTAGAATGTCCTGCCACTAAGTTTAAAATGTACAGCACATTTTCTTTGACCTTGATGTCAGAATCTTATTTCCCAATTCATATCTTGTACACTGTAAGTTAATTGCTTCTGGAAAGTACTTATTATTCATGTAAAAATTAATGTGCCAATGTGTTTAAATCCTCTTAAATGACCATTCATGCATCTATCTTCTTTAAGTACCAATGAAATCTGTCAAAAGACATCAATGCAAAATGATCTCAAAGAAAGTTTTAATAGAGATTTTTTTCTGCTAACACGATTTTCATATTCACCAACTTTACTTAAATTCCATTAATTTTTTAAGCTACTTTTAATAAATTCACCAAGTAAAATTTTTAGGCCTCATAGTCTGTCATTTGTGTTCCAGCTGACATTATGAATATTAATAACTGTGTTATCCTGATTAAATAGGCTTCATATGAAATCCCTGTGAATCCTATAGCTCAGACATCTCATTTTTCCAACTCTTTATGAATTTGGATTCAGACATTAAACTGGAAAAATCTTAAAAAGCAGATTTAATAGCGCATTTGCATATTCTTCAGCAAAAATTAGATGTTTTAGAGATCCAAACAATTAAGACATCTCTATATACTGTAAAAGGATATATGTCTCTGAATGTATAACAAATGTGCCCCTTCTATCCTTTTGAAGACTAGGTTAAGGATAATAAAATACTGACTACTGTCCTTACGAACTTCATATTAACAACTCAGTTTCTGAAAAATATAGATTTATGTTACAGATAATTGAATGATTTTAGAGTAGGCAATCAGGTAAATTCAGCTTAATAAAACGTGTTAACTGATAGACAATAAAAGTCATTGCTTAATTATCAGTAACTTACATGAAGTTCAATAAGCAAAATAAAATTGACATCAGACAAAAATTGTAAGTTGTACTAGACCTGTTTCTGAAAAACTAACAAAATGAACAGAGTATAACATCAGCCTTGGTTCGCTAAAGTCTCCACCTAAAACTCCTAATCTAAGTCTTCCAAGTTACTCTGAATGATCTAAGGAATGAGTTCTGTTATGAAGAATAAAATAAAAAATAAAAAAAAAAGATTAAGCAAACTGCACACCCCTTTTTCTCTGTAAGTATATGAGAATCTCAGTTGTGACACAATTACCTACATGTGAAAATGTAAATTGAAGCCTGGTCTACAGAGTGAGTTCCAGGACAGCCAGGACTACACAGAGAAACCCTGTCTTCAAAGAAAAAAAAAAAAGAGTAAATTGAAAATATTTAAACAAACATCTCTATGCTTTCAAATGTGGCTACCTCTGTTTACTCAGCATTAAAACACTTCATGAAAGAAAATTTGTTCATAGACCAGTCTGAAATTTCAGATTTGCTAAAAAAAAAAAAAAATCATAAATAATTTTAACATTTGACCTTTAAAAGTTAATAGTATATTTTTATAGAGAAGGGTTTTTAAAATGGGATTTCATTCTCCAGTGTTACAGCACTCAGGATTTTTTAATTATGCATATAGGTGTTTTGTTTGCATGTGTAACGGCATGCATGCTCAGTCCCTGCTGAGGCCAAAAGAGGCACTAGGTCCCCTGAGACTGAAGTCTTAGATGGCCGGCAGCCATCATGTGGGGGCTGGGAATTGAACCCAATCCCCTGGAACAACACCCAGTGCTCTTAGCCATTGAGAAATCTCTCCAGGCTCTGCAGAGGTTTGTTTTTTTTTTAATTATTTCAAATATAAAATAACCTTTTTTTCATAACAACTATAATTTTACAAGTATTTGTGGGTTTTCTGTTATTGTTTTTGGCTTTTTACTGGCTTTGATTGGTTGCATACTGAAAAGAACATAATGTCCCCCTGATCAAATCATGAGTTTATACATTAAATCCAAGTGTCAAACTAGGAATCATTTGTAACAATACAGTATATCCAACTATAAAGTTCAAATTTTATGTTTTCTAGGTTGAGGTATGTTGACAGTTTCTTTATAGAAACACTTTCAATAAATGGCCAAAGGGGATCGCCATGAATCAAGATTCAATTATCTTTGTCACAAGATATGACAAAGGACACCCCAAGCATATGATCTACCTAGCTTTTCATCCTATTGCAGAAAATTCCCTAAAATAGTCACAATCCTTGATGCATTCTTTTTCCAAAAGAACTTCCTTCAGCCAACTGCCTACTACTGCCACACTGCAGCAAGCAATGGTCCTCAAAGACAGGAGAACAAGAAGTTCAAAGAAAAACACACAGAAGAAAGGTGGCTCTGGCTCAAGTTACGAAAAGTAAAAGAAAAAAAATCACATATTATTTGACTTTACAGTTCTAAAACTTAATGTGTTTATATATAAAAAAAAAAAAAAACTGTGAAGTGTTTCTGTGTACAGAAATAACCACAGCAGTGTCTCTAATATTGCCCCAGTCATGCTGGATTTCTGTCCCCCACACTCGTCTGATTTATTCTTGCTCTGATGTCTCTCTACTCACTCTTCCCTCTGCCGAGACTCTTCCTGAGACCTCCGAACAGTTTTTCTCATTATACAGACTAGGAAAAGAAGTCATCACTTTAGAAAGAAGTTGCCTAGCCATCTTATCTAAAGATTACATTACCTGTGCTGCTGTCTCTTATGGAGCTAATTTAGGTAGGTTTTATCTCTTTGTTCCTGATATATCTCAACAATGTTACACATGAACGATACACAGAAACAGACCCCTGATGTTTCTGCATCTCTGTACCCTTGGAAAATGTGAAACAAGCACTTGGTATGTGATGAACGGATGCAAGATGGAAAGAAGACAAATGGAAACTGGAATGAGCATGAATTTCCATGAACAAAGAACTGTTTAATAAAATGTGATCCAACTATGACATATTCAATCTGTAAGTTTTATACCATAAATATAAGAGCCATAGATGCAATGTGTGGAAGATTCTTCTAAAAAAAAAAAAATGTAGACTATACTATGAACCAGATTCCGCTCTAAGAGATACAAAAGTGAATAAAGCTAGAGGAGGTTGAGGCTACACTGTGTCTTCTGTTTTGTTTGAGTCATTTAAATAAAGGTAGAACTTGGTGATTGTTGTATCAATATTTCCTTCTGGAAGATAAAGGAAAAACATATGTATGCTTTAAAAAAAAGAAATATATTATTTGTCAAAACAATATAGACAAATAGTATATGGATACATGAAAAGCAAAAATTTTAATTATATTTATATCTGAATATACTTACATAGGCATGTATTTTTCTTAAATATGGACACACAAGAAATTACTTGTGAATGAATTATCTGCAGAAAAGATCTTAGAGTTAGACAAAGAGATGATGACAATCAGAGAAAGAAATGTTCATTTTCATTTCATATCTGTAAGTATAATGTTATTTTACAGTCGTCATTTTTTATTTAAAATTTAAACATTTGTAAGAAACTTTGTGATTTGCCTGGAAACTATTGAGGCATCACATTTCACCAGAGACAGCCCATGTGGATGGAAAGCAAGCTATCTTTAATGATCCTCTTGAAACTCTGAAAACATTATTGCCCAACTAGCCTTTTATAATTACACTTTGTTACACTTGTTTGTTTGCTTGGGTTACGGATATGAAAAAGCTCAAAAGAAATTTATAGCTATGATGGTTAGGGTTCCTGGCGGTTACCCAAGTGTGCATTCCAGTCCTGAGGAGTAAACCTAGGCCTGGCACACAGGCACACCAGTCACTGAGCTACATGGCGTCCCTTGGATGTCCGCATGCTGCCCTGGACTCTACAGAGGACAGGATGGCTTCAGACTCAACAGGCTTTCTGCCTTAGCTCCCTGAGCGGACGGATCACAGGCTCATTTAGAAGGATATGTCAACATGTCTAACACAAGTGTTTTTTAAAACTACATTTCTTGGATCAACATTTATAATATTCTCCAAATTCAGGAGTCAAAAGTTTTAAAACTTATAGTAAAAATAAATGACTCAACATTATGACTATTGTTCTATATCATATAACTCCTCTTTGGTATATCACTTTAGTCACCATAAGTTTCTTTTTTTTTTTAAGACTACTTCCTATCACTAAAGCCATTGTGATAAGGACTATATCTGCCAACTTGGCTAGATCAGCTGCTTGATGGATGTATCTGGATAAGCCCAACATCTGAAATCGACAGACTTGTTAAAATGGACTGTCCTTCCTTATTAGTGGGCCACACAGTCGGTCAATGGGAGGGAGACCTGCAGAACAGAACAAAAGGCTGAGAACTACAGAGAGAAAACTGCCTGGCTGCCTTCAGACTGGAACAGTCTTCACACTCAATGCCAGCTTTGTTTGGAGTCAAGGATGCTAGGCTTCAAACTCAGAATTACACTATAAAGGCCCATGGTCCCCAGGCCTACAGACTGGGGATGGAACTGTGCTACAGGGCCTCCATACTTATCACGGGACTGCAAATCAAATGACTTGTGAGCGTTCATAAAGCCAAGCGTCAATTCCTTATGCTAACTCATCCCACACAGTCATTCAAATTCGCTCATTCGTTTATCACCCCTCCCTTCTCTGAGCAACCCTAATAGTCATGAAAAGTCATCAAATTAAGAAAAACATAAACATCTGGTGTTCAACATTTTCAAAATTGGCAAAGAAAATGAACATAGGCCATTTTGAATTGAAACTTCAATGCAAGTGACAAATAACACTTCAGAATATATAACATGACACAGCCCAGTAATTTAAAAAAAAAAAAAGACTGTAAAACTAGTATTATTTTCAGAGGGCTAATCATATACCAGGATTTTATAAAATATCCTGAAACGTTTTGCCCCAAGCCAAACTAAACTAAATCACTTAATCTAGAACAGACCAGACTATAAAAACAGTCAGCTGACAGAATAGTTTCTTGGGGGAACAAACAAGCTGTTTCCTTAAGATTCATGTGAGAGCCAAGTTCTGATGCAATGACAGACTCCTGAACACAAAAGCTCACACTGCCACGTAACCAACTCAAGTGCTTGGCATGGCCAAGGTAAAAAGCATTAGAGCAAGTCAAATCAATCTCTAAGGACAACTGTTAAGCACAGCCACTTGAAATCAAGTAAAATAGCAACCAGAGAAATCCTTCTAAAATAAATTTAAAAACTAAGCATATATAGTATCCAAATGATTCTATATCACAATAATAAATAGTTTTCTCTCACTGAAAAAAAATCCATTTAATAATATTCCATAGTTTCTAAAGATTAACTCTACACAGTAACAAAGAAAGACATTAAAAGAGGTGTGTATATGAAAATAGGTACAGTGCTAATACCAAGGGTTAAACTGAGTCTTGAACATGTGAACAGTTTCATAATTTATAGTGTTTAGTTAAGCAATTCCCAAAGACTACAGAACAAGCAATGGTGCATGCAAACTATGCATTTTATTCTGTCATGTGGAAAGCTTCGAAATTATGGAATGCAACTGTTCAAACAAGGTTTAAATACACTGAAATAAATATCTGCATTACAGCTTGAATTTCTTACATAATAACAACAAGGTTGCAGCCAATACCATCCATTTTTCTGAGAAACTACAACCATCTCAAGTGATTTTTAGAGTCAATTTAATAAAATGATAAAATGTTTCATTAATGAAAAATATGTGTATGATCCTAAAATAATTATTCTATAGCTAGAATAAAATTTCAATATGGCAAGGAAAACCATAAATAAGCAGCCAAACTATAAAGTTTTGGGTTTTTTTTAAGAAAAAATGTAATTACAAATTAAATTTGTTATGGTATCTCTCTTTGACCAAACTATTGAGTTTCTTAGGACACAGATGTACATTCAATCAAAACTGTTTTTAAGAAAAATTATTTTTTTCAAAAACTATCTCAAATTAGAAAGTTAACTGAATTTAAAATATTACCTACAGAATTAAGGAATATAATTGTACAGTATCCAGAAAAAGTATTAAATAAATAAATTAATTAATATATACTATTTTAAAGAGACATCTTCCTCTTCTAGCATACTGCAGTCTTTCATTTTAAAAAAAGAATGTTATATATTTCAGGAAATTTTAATTCATGTGATATGCAAATTTATAATAATTGCTACAAACCACTTTCTCGTATTAATAACTTGACATTGAGTTTTGTAAGAAAACCACTTATAAAACTACAAATAAGAAAACAGAAAATAAATTTTAACCTGCTTTAAGTATTGAAACTATTTCAAAATCAAGCAAACATATGCTTCCTGACAGAATTCTCAGTTCTACTATTCTTGAGCAAGAAGAAAGTAAGGAGAGACAGGAGCAAGACACAAGAATGTGGTGGTGGGAATCATAAGAAATGTTTAGTAAACACGGCCATAAAGGATGATTTTTTTTTAACTTATTCACTTTACATCCTGCTCACTGCTTCCCACTTCCCCTCTCCTCTGAGGGAGTGGGGGTCTCCTTGTGTATCCCTCCACCCTGGTACATCAAGTTAGGTGTGAAGTTAGTGCATCCTCTCCCACTGAGGTCACACAAGGCAGCCCAGTTAGATGAACCTATCTCAGGTACAGGCAACAGCCTTTTGAGATAGCCCCATGCCAGTTGTTCAGGACCCACATGAAGGTTGAGCTGCATATCTGCTACAAGTGAGAGGGAGGCCTAGGTCCAGTCTGGGTAGGTTCTTTGGTTGGTAGTTCAGTCTCTGAGAGCCCCAAGGATCCAGGTTAGTTGACTGTTGGTCTTCCTGTGAGTTCTTATCCCCTTTGGAGCACAGAATCATAAAGGATGAATTTTAAAGATGGGTAAAGTGATGTTCTTCATTTCTGACTAAGTTTACAATCCCCCACAACTGAGTATGCTTTAAAACAAGGATGCACAGAATTCACTTTCTAGAAAAACTCACTGAGCAGTTTGTTCCAGAACCAACAATGAGCATTCTCTTCTGCCATTTTCAGTATTTCCCTTTATATTAGAATATCTAATAAGTGATGTACACATACAATATGCTATGCACATACCTAACAAACAGGATTTCACAATGTATGTAATGTAGAGAAAGGCCTACAAATTTCATTTTAGCAAGAAGTAACTGAAAAAAAAAATGTTTTTAGTTGAATGTATGTATTTTACTCAAACATCTTGAAATTACTCCCTACTTTAGATTTAACAATTAAGAAAATTTTAAGTTATTAACAATAGTCTAGTGCATATGACAAATAAGGAAGATACACTCTGTCAGCTTTACCAAGAATCTTCCTCACTGACTGAGTCATTGTTCTGTTGGTGTGAAGAGATATCATGACCTTGGCAACTCTTGTATAGGAAAGCATTGAATTGGGGGCATGCTTAGAGTTTCAGAGTCCTAGTCTATCATCATCATGGTAGGAAGCATGGTGGCAGGCCAGCGTGGTGCTGGAGAAGGAGCTAAGAGCTACATCCTGATCCAAAGCCAAGAGACTGGTGTGGACTTCTCAATAGCCAAGGCCTACTCGAGTGAAACACTTCTTCCAAAAAGGCCATGTCTCCTAATCCTTCTCAAACAGTGTCACACCCTAATGACTAAGCATTCAAGTATGTAAGGCAGGAGCCATTCTTGCTCAAACCACCACACTCACTAAGCTGCTCAACGGCCACATGCTACACCTGGAAGCAGCACCTTAATTACTTATAGAGCAAGTCATCAAGTTCATTATCTGTTCAACTCTTAACTTTATAAATCCAAAATATTTCACATTTTATTTTAAAGGACATCCCCATTGTAGATGGTCCCTTTTTATAGAACCATATATTTGACTTTCAGAAAGGAATCATAAATACACATATTTATGATAGATAGATAGATAGATAGATAGATAGATAGATAGATATGATAGATAGACAGAAGACAGACACTATACAGTTCTGCTTCCCTAACTGGAATACTGAAGCCAACTGAGACAGGCCACCATGGCCTTTTTGAACTTGAAGATAAGCAGTGCCATCTCCTTAAGTAATCAGTTATAGATAGGGCATTTACAGAAGGCTATAAGTGAGAGCTTTTTATTCCCTCTTGCCAGAGAACCAATATTTTATCATTAACCACCACGTCTACTGTGAGAACAGTGATGTCTTTGAAAACTGGCCAAGTACAGCTTACAGTGAGTACAAATGTGGCGGGTGATTTTTGTTTTGTTTTGTTTTGTTTTTTTGGTTTTTTTTTTTTTTGTTTTTTTTTGTTTTTTCGAGACAGGGTTTCTCTGTGTAGCCCTGGCTGTCCTGGAACTCACTCTGTAGACCAGGCTGGCCTCAAACTCAGAAATCCGCCTGCCTCTGCCTCCCAAGTGCTGGGATTAAAGGCGTGCGCCACCACCGCCCGGCAATGGCAGGTGATATTAAAGATGATTCTGGACACTGAGCCTATGGAGAATATCTGAGCATTCAATAGTTTCAGATCATCTGGATCATCCTACATAGTCCAGCAGAAAGGTCTTAGAAAATGGAGTAATAAAAACCATAGAAAAATTTAGTAAAAAAGAAAACAACAACAAATACACACACACACACACACACACACACACACACACACACACACACACA
>JANHMN010000010.1:11271981-11293474 GCA_030674055.1 Rhabdomys pumilio
ACACACACACACACACACACACACACACACACACACACACACACACACATAATGTTGGCTTAGTAGAAAACTAAAGTTCCCCCAACAATTGGAACAGGGGCTATTTCAGACTTTGTTGCCTACCTGTGGATCAAGTTCCCCTAACTGGGCTGCCTTGTCTCTGTCTCGCCTCAGTGGGAGAGGATGTCCCCAGTCCTGCAGTGACTTGATGTGTCACTGTTAGTCAGAGGAAAAGGGGTATTAAGGGAGGGGCTGTGTAGGAGGGGGACTGGGAGGAGAAGGGAATGCTATAATCAGGATATAAAGTGAATAAATAAATAAATAAATAAATAAGTGAATGGGAATGCAAACACACACATATATACACATATGTGTATATATACTAATTTATAAATACACACAATTTTTTATTGACTCAGTAGAAAACTAAGGTGCTGAGAAAAATGCCCATTTTGTAGTCTTCAAATTGCTCATTTCACCTAATGAAATGAGAGCACCAGGTTCCTCAATCAATGCAAAGACAGGAAAGATGATATGGAGTACACAAATGCATGGTTAAGGAGAGGGCAAAAGCAGAGACATCAGCAAAATAATGAACTAGAAATTTACAAGCTTTTTTATTCCAGACTGGTAGTTCAAAGGGGCTATGGAGATTGCTTAACATGTAAAAGCATTTGCCTTCAAACCTGACAATCTAAATTCAATCCTTGGTACTCACATGGTGGAGACAATTGACTCCCACAAGTTGTTCTCTGCTTTCCACACCCATGTAATAGTAAGTACACATGGGCACATGTACGCACGCACGCACACACACAAATACATAAATAGATTTAATAACAGTTTTTTTATTTTTATTATTTTTTATTTTTTTATTTTATTTATTTATTTATTTATTTTTTGTTTTTCAAGACAGGGTTTCTCTGTGTAGCTCTGGCTGTCCTGGAACTCACTCTGTAGACCAGGCTGACCTCAAACTCAGAAATCCACCTGCCTCTGCATTCCAGGTGCTGGGATTGAAGGCATATGCCACCACTGCCCAGCAACAATTCTTTTTAATGAACTGACTTTGCTGCAGTCCTGGACAATACCCAAAAGTGCTCAGCAACTAAAACGATTCAGAAAAGAAATGTATTATTAAAATGGTAAAAGGGGATTTGGCCTCCAGGTGCAGACCCAAGGTCCTTCTAGTTTTTATATGCTGTCCCTTTCAGTCCTTCCTTACGACTCATCTCCATCCTGCTGTGATTCAACCAATCCACAGAATTCACCTTTACCAGACAACCAAAGCCCCTACATTAGGTTGGGAGTCCAGAACCTCGGAGCCACAACACTTGGCTGGGATTCAGGGACTTCCCCCACCCCAACACACACACACACACACACACACACACACACACACACACACACCTGCCACACTTGGACAGGATTGAGAGTAGGCAATAGCAGCCAAAGAATGGAAAGACAATCCGCCCAATATAGACAAGACCAGATATCTAAGAAATACTTCAAAAATCATACTGCCAGCTTCCCAGAACCCAGTGCAACAGCTCTACCATGAACAGCCAAAACAACATGCCTCCACCAGAATCTACCAGTCCCATAGAAATGGGCCCTACAAAAGCTATTTACCTGAAACCCAAGACAGGGACATCAAAATAGCAATGATGACTATGTTCAAGGACCCTAAAGAGGATATGAGTAAATTCACTAATGACCTCTGTGAAAACAAACAGCTGAATGAAATAATGAAAACAATTCAAGCTATAAAATAATTGACAAAGAAGCCGGGCAGTGGTGGCACACGCTTTTAATCCCAGCACTTGGGAGGCAGAGGCAGGCGGATTTCTGAGTTTGAGGCCAGCCTGGTCTACAGAGTGAGTTCCAGGACAGCCAGGGCTACACAGAGAAATCCTGTCTCGAAAAACCAAAAAAAAAAAAAAAAAAAAAGAATTGACAAAGAAAATGAATCACAAAAGAAAATAAAGAAAAAAACAAACAAACAAACTGAAATAAAAGTGGAAGATAAAAACTTAAGATGTCAGACAATCTCTTTAATGGCCAAGTGTAACCAATAGACAAGTCACCCAGAATACAATTAAACAGAATTGGTAGAGTTAAGTAATGTCACAAACCAAAGAGACCTACAGAATGTCCTGCCTGAACACCAAAGAATATGGTTTCTTTTCACTCATGTATGAAATTTTCTCCAAAATTCACCACATATTAGGGCACAAATCAAATCTCAACAAATTTAATAAAACTGAAATTACAAACTTTTTAGAACTGAATGGAAATTAAAACATAACACACTCAATTATATGGGACATAATTAAGGCAGTTCTAAGAGGGAAATTCATACCATTAAGTGCCTACATAAAAAACTGAAGATCCCATACAAATAACTTAATGACATATTTGAAATCGCTAATGAAACAAGAAGAAATAATACTCCATTAAAGTAGGTGGGAAGAAAAAAATCAAACTAAGCCTTACACCAATAAAATACAAACAAAAACAAAGAATCAACGAAAGAAGAGCTTACAACCAACACTGAAGAAATTCCGGAAATAATACAGACATTTTGAATATGTGTAGTCCACCAAACTGGAAAAGATGGAAAAAAATGGTGGAATTTTTTTGATATATACAACTACCAAAGTTAAAACAAGATGAAATAAAGAATTTAAGCAGATCCATAACCCCTAGTGAAACAGAAGCAGTAATTAAGTTTCATAATGAGAAAACAAAGAAAATAAAACAAAAGCAAAACAAATAAAAGCTCAAGACAGATTCAGCACAGACTTCCAGCAGACTTTTAAGGAAAAACTAATGCCGCTGCTTCTCAAATCATGCCATAAAATAGAAACTGAAGAAAACGTTTCCTAATTTTTTTTACAAAGTCGTTATTACCCTGGTTCCAAAACTACAAAAATACTCAACAAAAAGAAAATTATATATTAATTGCAAAAAAAAAAAATCTTACTTACAAACCAAATTTAAGAACACTTAAAAAAGATTATCCATCAAGATCAAGTTGGCTTTATCACAGAGATGCAGGCATGATACTTCAACATGCATATATCACCAGCCATAAAACACCACATAAAGAGAATAAAAGTTAAGAGACTAATTAGATGCAGCAATCACCTTATTCGAAGCAGAAAAAGCATTTAACAAAATATCCTTTCATGATAAAAGTCCTAGAGAACTCAGAGATACAAGAGACCTATCTCAACATAAAGACAATTTACAACAAGCTAACAGCCAAAATCAACTGAAATGGAGAGAAACTTAAAACATTTCCACTATAATCAGGAACATGGCAAGGTTGTCCACTCTCTTGATACCTATCCAATGTAGTGCTGAAAATTTTAACTAGAGTAACAAGACAACTGAAGGGGATCAATAGAATACAGATAGAAAAGAAGTCAAAGAACTCTTATTTGCAGGTGATATGATTTTTTTTTATATAAAAGACCCTAAAACTCACACAGAAAACTATAGCTAATAAGCACTTTCAGCAAAGTAAAAGAATGTAAAATTAGCACACAAAAATCAATAGCCTTCTTGTATACAAACATACTAAGAAATAAATCATGAAAATACTACCACTCACTATAGCCTCAAAAAATATCTTGGAATAACTATAACCAAGCAAATGAAAGAGTCGTATAACAAAAGCTTCAAGACATCAAGAGAAAAACTGGAGGTAAAACAGAAGATGGAAAGATCTCCTGCCTATGCTCTTGGATCGGTAGATTAATAACGTGAAAATGGCAATCCTAAAAAAGCAATCTATAAATTCAATGCAATTCCCATTAAAATTCCAATTCAATTCTTCAAAGAAGTTGAAAAAAAAGAATCAATTTCACATTGAAACACATTTTTAAAAATCCAGGATAACTATAACAATCCTAATATCATTGGATGTATCACAATTCCAGGGTTAAAATTTTATTACAGAACTATAGAAATAAAAAGACATGTTGATTAGTAGAACTGAATTGAGGACCCAGACATAATTCTACACATCTATAGACACTTCAGTTTTTACAAAGAAGCCAAAAATACACCACGGAGAAAAGAAAGCACCTTCAACAAATGGTGCTGCTCAAACTGGATGGCTCATACAGAAGACTGAAAATAGGTCCTTATCTATAACCATGCACAGAAGTCTCTCACATGTATCAAGGACTTTAACATAGCAGATAGTCTGAGTCTCAGAGAAGCAAAAGTAAGGAATAGACCTCAAGTCACTGGCACAGGAAGGACTTTCTGGATAGCCTACCAATAGTGCAGGCCAATAGTAAGACCAACACTCAATAAATGAGACCTGTGAAGCACCTGTATAGTAAAAGACACCATCATCTGAGCAAAAAAGGACGCCTACAGAATGAGGAAAAACTACCAATTATACGTCTTATAGAGGGTTGATGTTTAGACTAAATTCTAATATTTAGAACTAAAATTCTGAACATCAAAAGAGTAATAGTAACAGTAACACAATTTTAAAATGGTGTATATCACAAAAGTTTTCAAAAATGAAACACAAATGACTGAGAAACCTTTAACAAGATGCTTAATGCCTTTAGACATCAGAGAAATACAAGTTAAATTAAAACTATTTTGAGATTTCATTTTCTCCCACTCATTCGCCACTCTGGCAAAGATCAGTAAAACCAAATACAACAAGACACGCTAGTGAGGATGTTTACTGTTGAGCGTGCAACCAGTACAGCCACGACGGAAGTCAGTGTGCTGGTTCCGCAAAAAGCTGAAAATCCATCTACCTTAAGATGCATGTAGACCATCCCTCATCCACTGTACTCTCATTATAGAGAACTTACTCATCCACGTTCGCTGCTGCTCTGTTCATAACAGCTAGAGATTGGAAACAGCCTGGGTCTTCATGAACTGATGAACAGATAATGAGAATGTGGTACATTTACAGAGTGAAGTATTAGTCACCTATTAAGAAGTTAAATTATGAGATTTTCAGATAAATGGATAGAGCTTGAAACACTCATGATTGAGTAACTCAGACCACAAAAGACAAACAGTACATGTTTTCTCATATATGTAGATGTTAACTTTTAAGCTTTAAATATGTGTGTGTCAATCAGAACAATGACAGAGGCTAGGTGTTTAGAAAGAGATCAGTGGGAAAGAAAGAGAAATAGAAGACAGTGTTATGAAGAGATAAGCAGTAAGCTAGAAGAAGAAGATTAAGTGGGGAAGGAAATAGTAGAGCAATGTAAAGTAGGGAATGTGGAGCAGGACAACCAACACTAAAGGTTCTTTGAAAAGGAATCCCTCCATTGCAGAAGCTTCCATGTGTATGTATAATATTTACATATGCATATACATATATACATAACACACATACATACACACATAACACACACATATATATAAAATGAAAGGATTTTAGATGGGGTCACCTTATGGTGGAGAAGTGGGGAGACAATGCCCCAACAAGACATCAATGCCACCAATTAAAACTTCAGTGTTAGGAATGGGTTAGAGCTTGCTGAATAGCTAGCCAAAGGGGTCTCATTGACTTCCCTAAACTGCAGACTACAAGCAAGGCTATTGCCAAGGCTACTCATAACTCTTTACAACCTGATGGTAAAGCCTTATTTCTGAAGACACCATTTACTTTTATCATTGAACACAGGGAAATTGAGCTGGTACCCAACTAGAAGTTTCAGCCCTATTCACTAGTGTCCATCGTGCTGTAAGGTGCTCTGGATCCCACTAGAGGAGATGAGTAATCAACAGTCTCGTCCAACAACAACGTTCCTGTAAGACATTCTGGTATAACAGTGTCCCATATCATGGCACTCATACCTAAAACCACTAAAGTGACCAAGAACTTCAGACTAGATAAGTCACAGTTCCGAGGAGAAAACCTACTACCATTATTCTACTGCAGAAACATAACAACAAAGTGACTCCTACTGTCCATGTATGTCCATGTATCAGAACATTATCCAGCTCTCATCAGAGAAGCTTCCTTTTGCATGGTAACTAACACAGAGATCCACCAACTGGACAACATGGAGAGAGTAAAAAGTTTTTAGGTACTCAGACCAAAACAGGATGTCTTCAAACCCATTTTCTTAAGACTTGGGACTCTATGAACAAAAGGAAGCAGAAAAATTCTAAGAGCCAGGAGTAGTGGATGACTCCGAGGACTCCAAAGAAACAGTGTCTTCCAAACACAAAAGGAGCGACTCACATATACACTCAGAAACTGACAGCATATACAAGACTTACACAGATGCAAACCAACAAAACTGCCAACACTGAGAAGGGACGTGGGTATCACCCCTATTTGCAGTTGATACCGGACAGAAAAGAGAAAACCACTTTTCTTTATTGGTATGTCACTGGGTATATCAACTACACTCCAGGGCAAACCCCATGCTCAGAAACAGATGGTTTTGTGGTTGCTGTTGATTTTATTCCTGTTTAAGAGTGTGTGTGTGTGTGTGTGTGTGTGTGTGTGTGTGTGTGTGTGTGTGTTGTATTTGGGAGGAATGTTCTTAGAGGGGGGGAGGAAGAGAGAGAAAGAGAGAGAGAGAGGACAAAAAAGCAAAATGTTGGGTAGATAAAGAGGTAGGGACTCTGAAGAAATTAGGAAGGAAGATTATGATCAAAATACAAGCAAAAATATAAGAAAGTTTTATGGCATTTCCCTTTGAATCCTCTCACATGGTCCCTCTGTGTAGTGGTGCCACTGTTCCTGAAGTAACTACTTGCCTGTAACAGTAAGAACCAAAGCTGGACCGAGATGTAAATTACTGATCGAATCTATGCTAACCTGCTCTCACTCTGAGTAGTGATGTAAACCGTTTCTTTGGGGAATTCATTCGGGAAAAGCATAAGCACTGCTCTTATACAACACAAGGTTATGACAGAGCAACAGGGTCCAGGGCAGAAACTTCTAAGTGGTGATGTATGATAAACCATGGAAGGGACAATGAAGAGGCTGTGGCAAGGCAACAAACGTGGAACCCAGCAAGTACACAGGCATTTTAGGAAGCTACACATTCCAGAAACAAGAAGCGTGTTCAGCCAGATGGAAGTCTGTCGGCTTTCAATGAAGGCTGACGACTAGGATGAACGCTATCCTAGCTAAAGTCTGAAAGTGGTCCATCACAGATACAATCCTCAAAGACTGTGAATTCTCTGGTTTTCAGGGAAATGTGTATAAGAACACTGGGTAAACATAAAATAAATTAACAAATGTCAGTGAACAAATATCAGGAATAAACAAGGCAAGGATTCAAGGTAAACATACCTTTAATCCCAGCACTCAAGAGGCAGAAGCAGGAAGGTCCCTGTGAGTTTGAGGCCAGCCTGGTCTACAGAGCTAGTTCTAGGACAACTAAAGTTACGCAAAGATACCCTATCTCAAAACAACAACAACCATGAATAGTTTGCCCCCCCCCCCCCCCCCCCCCCCCCCACCCACACCACACAAACAAAAAAAACCCACAAAAACCACCCACAAAAAAAAAAAAAAAAAACAAAAAAATTTCCCCCCCCCCCCCCCCCCCCCGCAAAAAAAAAAAACCTTGAGTATTCTCAAAATACACCACTATAACATTCAACAACAAAATACTAATACAAAAGTCTTGAACAAATATTTCTATGATGAAGAAAGATGTATGCTTGGCCAGACAGAAGGTTCATTAAAAAGATGTTCACATTACCAAATATTAGAGAAAGACAAATAGAAACTATAAGAAGTTACTCATACACAAATGACTGACATTAAAAAACAAAACAACAAAAAACAGGCATTTGCAAGGACTGGGAAAAATAAAAACTTATATGCTGCTGATGGAAATACAAAAGTCACACAAAGAGCCAGATAATATTGTGAGTCTGCTTATATGAGACACTTCAAAAGGAAAATAGTGTTTACAGAAGTCTGTAGACTAGATGTTAGTAAGGACTTGGAGGAAAATTGGGTAATTACTAAAAAGTTTCTGTTTGAGATGATAAGGAATTTTGGGAGTAGACAGTGGCTAATGTCAATGAACTATCTACTTAGCATTGTCGTCATGCTGTTCTCTAATGCATGTATGAAAGTGAGAGTGGGACTTTACCTGAAATTAAAGAACAGTTTTCTAAGAATAACTTAGATATGCAGAGTGATGCAGACAGACACACAGACAGAAACTTAAAAATGGTCTTAGAACTATAGTTTCCAAAATGTGTACAAAGGGTATACCTAAATAATGAAGCAATGGTCCTATTTTAAATTTTCACGGGAAACAGTGACACCTATTGAACACTGTAGGAACTACTACTCCAAGTATTTACTATTTAGCACTAACTACTTGCCTAGTAGTTACTTCACATCTTTACAAACCTGTTTGCAGTTGCTACTGGAATAAAAAGCAAGTAACATACTGGAAAGCTCATGTGGCAAAGTACCTGCCTTGAAAACATGAGGACCTAAATTCAATTTCCAGACCCCATAAAAAATTGCTACTTTCTGAAAGCAGGAGCTTGTAATCCCAGAACTGGGGAGGTCGAGGCAGGAAGATCCCTGAGACTTGCTGAGCAGCCTGTCTGCTTAACTGGTGATCTGCAGGCCAATGAAAGAGGCTGTCTCAAAGGAAATCGATGATATCTCTAAGGGTGACATTCAAGGTTGTCCTCTGACTTTCACACACTCACATACCTGCATACATGAACACACACACACACACACACAACTCATGCACACATGCACATCTAATTACTGCACAAAAACCACTCATGAACGAAAGATGAAGGCAGCCAAGAAGCAGCAAGAAAATATTACAAAGAGTTTAAAATTCAGCAAGTGTATAGACAGGCATTCAGAATGCTTTCCTCCCAAAGCAAAGACTCAAACAAAACAATAACAAGGCGCTGCTTCACTGGAGTGTTTAAAAAAGAAAACCAAAATGCAGATGATCTTAATAAAGCATCTTCTGTCTGATACATATATCAAACCATCACTTATTATCAAAGAAATGCAAAAGAAACACACTGTATCGTCTCAATCAGAAAAGGTTACTATCAATAAGACAAAAATTACAGTTGCTAAAGGAAATTTAGAGAAAAGGAATTATATACGCTGTTCGTAAAATCGCAAATTAGTACAACCACTATGGAAAACAAAGTGGAGTATCTGAGAAAATGAAAACTAGAATTGCCACATGTCACAGGAACTCTACTTTCTCATATAGCTAACGAGAACAAATCAGACTTGTGAGACATCTGCACTCCCTCATGTATTATACAGTCCTACTCTCAACATCAACAGGGAAACAAACTATGTGCTTCCTACTGGATGACTGCATGAAGAAACTGATAAACATCTGGCTAGCTTTGTAACAATAACGTAAATATCTATAAATAAAAAATACACTATGTACCTTGTATATATAATAAAATTATTCAACCATAACATAGAATAAAATTTTGTAATTTTATTGGACCAAAATTGGACCATCATTGGTGAAATTAACTAAATGAGGTGAAATTAAGTCAGCACGAAAAGACAAAAGTGCATGTTCCTACTTAATATGTGGAAGCTAAAGTTCTTGAAGAATTAGAAAAAAGCATTTACCGGAACCTAGAAAAACAAGAGGAACATAGAAGGAAAATTGCTAAGAGGTGCAGTAAAGTGGTACATTTGGGTAGGAAGATTAACTTTGGTATTCTATTGCATAGTTGAATAACTAGGGCTGATAACAATTAACTGAATAGTTCACGATAAGTAATAAAGAAAGTTTCAATGTCCCAAAAACATAACTGTCTGATGTGACACGTGCCAATTATTCTGATCCTCTCACCACTCATCTCACTTGCACTGGAATATTACTCTGCACACCAGAGATACATACAGTCACAGCATTTCAATCACAAAAAAGTAAAAGTGTCTAACCAAATGTGATTTTAAGGGGCATCAAAATTCTGTGACAGATTTTTGGTTATGTTGGATTCACTAAAATAATGATTATTTAGAAGGTAGTAATTTAAAACTGCCAAACACATAAAACTTGGTCCATGAAATATTTTTCTTTCATTCTGGAAATTTCATGGTGCACTATCAGCCTTATACTATTTAAACTTCTAAACTTGTATATAAACTTATATACTTATACTATTTAAACTTAAATGGTCAATTGAGACGAAGAGTTTTAAGCTTATTTAAGCTTATACACTGATTGCCTGTGGTGGCAGACGTTACAGATAATGTTCATTTACTATACTGAGCTCTCAGCAACTTTCTTATCCTTTGTTTTGTTGACATGGCAATTGTATATCCAAATCATGAACAAACAAACAAACAAACAAACAGCAAAAGAAACAACCTAGACGGGGATAATCAGAGAAAGTCTCCAAATACTCAGGCTGGCCTGGGACCATACCAATGATGCAAGAATCCCCAGATTTCCAGAGTTCAGAACGATCCCCAGCTTCTTACCAGAATGGCAATCAATCTTTTCTTTCTGTTCAGCAAATGTGCAAGCTAATGTGACGTGTGACAATCCTGTACTGGGCAGAAGCAGCACTAATTTGTCCTCTATGGTTCAGGAAAATCACCTGAGCAATGAAGCCAGCTAGTCTCCATTAGTGGGTCATTCTTGCTGTCTCAAACACTATTGTCACATCAAACACCTTTGATGGACACATTTGATTACTTCAAGTCCACATTTGGAAAGAAGAAAGAAATCAGCAAGTTGACCCTGTTAGACCTCTAATAATATTACAAGAGCCAAACACTGACAGCAGACTTTTACTGTACACTAGGCTTTGCCTATACTTTTAAATAAATCTTTTTAAAGATTTAATTATTTACTTTATGTATATGAGCATGCACATACTGTACTGTCTTCAGACACACCAAGAGAGGACATCAGACCCCATTACAAATGGCTGTGAGCCACCATGTGGTTGCTGGGAATTGAACTCAGGATCTCTGAAAGCAGCAGTCAGTGCTCTTAACTGCTGAGCCATCTCTCCAGCCTGGCTTTGCCTACATTTTAAGAGAAGGAACTTCCAAGAATTAAATTAAAGGTTTGGAACATGGAATCTCTTATTAATTTCATCTATCTGGACATATTTCCTACGGTTGTGGACATATAAAGGGGGCAAAAAATAAAATATTATGAAACATTGAACAATAAATTCTTTATTGACATCTGTCTTGGTCTTGCTGAACAATTAAAACACTTCTTATTCAAAATAATGGAAGAAAATTGTAGAAGGAGCTAAGGTGGGAGAAGTAAGGAGAGGAAGAGGAGGAGTAAAGGAGAGGAAAGGAAGAGGAGGAGCTAGGAGAGAGACAGAGAAGTAGACAAGGAAATGGAGGCTGATGTTCACTTGTCTGTAGCAGTCAAAGGTAGCTGGCATATCTAAATTGGGTACTGGGTTACACCTCTGATTCTAAGGGTATCTTGTTATTGATCATTACTAAATATATGAGCCTTTGGATAATCTAAGCATTAGAGTCTCATCTGTACCGAGCCTGTGGTTGGTGGGATGGTCCAGGCAATGCCCAGCCTTGCTGAGACAGCGTAGAAGATTGGCAGAGCCATCTCCCATGCTGGGATCTCGTGGTGGCAGAGCTGGTGTTTCTAGCTGGCCATTTCTAGCTTCGGTGTGCACATGGTCTCTGGCCATGTGGCTGAGCTAGGCAGAGATGCCACAGCTTAGATAGTCAGCTTGACTGGAGGCCATCTTTTAAATAATTACAACAGAAACTAACATTCAAGACTAACTCAATTTGTCCAAAGTTTAAATATGAGAGGAATTAAAAGGACTTTCCTGGAAAGATTTCTAGGACACAAAAGTGACAATGAGACAATTCACAACTGTCTCTTTCCAACCTCTCAACCTCGTTTCCTTTTGCCAGGCCATGCTGTACATTAGGATCTGATAACACTACCTGCAGTGGGAGATGTTCCTGTACATGGTATATCATGGCAACTTGCTACATGTACTCTAACTCTGAAATGTGCTGGCTAGCATTTTGTTGATAACTTTTATGTTTAAAAGTTTAACATTATTGTGCTTGAGAAAACTATAAAGCAAAATTGGACTTCCAAATGTTAAGGGCTGTTTTTATAATTGCCTGGCCTTGAACAATTTTAACAAAATATTTTTTTTTAATGTAAGATAATAAGGTTAACTGCTGTTTCTGCTTCTGTAAACAGAAGCTTCCTTTGGTGGAGATAGCTAAGATTTACAAAACAGAATGTGGCTTTCCTGTTGTAGGTAAGAGAAGGTAACTTTATATTCTTCGCCTTTATAATCCCACAGTGAATGTGGCTAGGAGATACATTTGGAAATCTCGAGTCCCTGGGGTAGACCTTGTGCCAGTATTTTAATAAAAGTGTCTTCTTTGTTTAAAACTTAATTAATGGTCAGACTGGCAAATCCCTGACAGGCCCCAGACCCATAACAGAAATATTTATAACTCCATCTCACGTAGCTAATAAACACTATTTGTGAGAGTTACTCCATCAACAAGTCTAGTCCTATAATCGTTCTGTTGTTTTAGTATTTTGAGACTACGTCTGAATGTAGTCTACGTTGCCTTACACCATTGCAACAACTTCCAGTATTACAATTATCTCCGTACCAAATCATGTAAAACTTTCCTGGGAATTTAACAACAAAAACAGAGGTTCTTGTCTCTTGTTTTAGCAACATGAGTGGGAGAGCATCTGGATCTTGGGCTGGGAAAGAGATTCCACCAGTTGTATGAAAATGGCTGACAAGTTTGACATGGGGGAAATCACCAGCTTTCAAAAATCCAAGTTGACAAAAACCGAGATGCAGGAGAGGCACATCCTGTCAAGCAACTAGACTGCTGAGCAGGCAAACTGGAGTAAAATGTCCTAAAAGCCTAGACTACAGGGTTTCCTCCACCCCACCTCACCTGACCGAGGCACCTCCAAGACCCCTTCATGATATGGAAGAAAAACAATCTACAATATAGATGTGAACCACAAGCTGCACTGTGAACCCATGACACCAAAACATGGGTCTCTGAAGGGAGACTTCTTACTAATTGGACTGCTAAATTAAGCTCCTTTACCCTGTGATATTATAGAAAAGCACTTGTATGATTCATGAAAACATTCCTTGTAGCCCCCTGCCCAAAAAAAAAAAAAAATCAGAGACATGCTGAACTGCCCACCATATAGATATGCTATGCAGGCAACTCAGGGCATCTATAAGGAAGAGAAATTACCAACTGAATTGAATAATAACAGAAACAAACAAATAGAAAAAGCCCAGCAAGCAGTAATAAGAATAAACAGGCTATAAGGAAGAATATTATTACTTTCCCCAAAAATATTCAAAATAAAAGGCAACTAACTCATTTGCTTAACTGTGAAGACTAAGCCAATGCTGACTTATGAAAAGCACTTGATGATTTGATCTAGGTGATCTGGAGTGTAATGACCACACCCCCCCGCCCCCAACAACCTGAGACATTAGCACAACAAACTGTATGATGGAAATACCATTCAAGCCATAAAACTCAGCAAGCAGACAGCACTAAAACCTAAACTCCACAGTTCTGAGAATATCTCTAAATGTACTAACCTTGCTGTTTGGATTCTGTAGTTCTGCTTCTAGCTAACTGTTCTGTTAACTGAAGTATGTCAACCCAGGACATGGTTTTTGTGCTTAAAAGCATAGGGCTACATGGGGATGCAGAGGGCCCAGTGTAGTCAACAGTCCAGCTAGTAAACCTTTCTATAGGTTTAAACCTGTTTCCAAGTAGTCTTTTCCAGTCATTACCCCACAACAGAAATATGTCAGATAGTCCTTTAAAGGTTCATTTAAATGACAATAAGTTAGACTCCCATTTGAGTCATGTTTTATTAGTTATGTTTTAATGTTCTTAATAAAGACAATTTTTAAATTCTGTAGAATCAAGTGTAACAGCAGACAGTTGGTGCTGCTTTGTTGCTGCCAAAAAAAGATCACTTCTCTTTCCTAAGAAATTTACTGAAGTATGAAGAATTAAAAAAAAAAAAAAAAAAAAAAAAACCACTCAGAGCATAATTGCTATATAATCCCCAGTATCTTGCATCTGAAGTGTATGGTGTCTTCAACAATAGGGACCTTCAACCAGTTGGAAGCAACCAAGAGCAGTAGCAACAGTCTACATTGCTCTTGGACTTTGGATCAACAACTCAAAAGAGAGTTTCTGATGCATGGTATTTTGGGTTTTGTTAGATAATCTATGGCCATTGTCATCCCAAGTGAAATAACTTAATTTAAAAAACTCTTAAAAAACAAACAAAAAAATAGGACTACACTTCAAATCATATATTGACCCTCACACACTAATACTGGGAGACTTCAATACCCAGTCTCACCAATGGACATGCTATTCAGACAAAAACCAGAGAAATGCTGGCGCTAAGAGGCGTTATAAACCAAATAGGCCCAACAGACAAGTTGCAAAATGTTTTACCCAAACACAAAGAATATGCCCTCTTCTCAGAACCTTATTCTCTCCAAAATGACCACATAACTTGGATGCAAAGCAAGTCTCAACAGATACAAGTGACACCTTGCATCCTATCTGACTACCATGAGTATCAAGCTGGGTATCAACAATAACAAAAAACAAAAAAAATCTCATGGGTACAGAAAAACTCACCACTGAATAAAAAAGTGGGTCAAGACAAAAATTAAGGTTAAAAACTTAGGACTTTCTATAATTTAATGAAAATAAATACACAATATATTCAAACAGGATTAACTAAAAGGCAAAGTGAGAAAATCTAAATGTTTAAAAACTAGATATAGAAAGGAGGATATAACAATCACCAAAAAGTAAATCCTGAGAATCCCAAAAACATACTTTGAAACCTTCTCCACCAAATTGGAAAGTTTTAAAAACTAAATACTTTTCTCAATACATACCACTTACCAAAATTAAATCAAAAAACCAGGGCCAGATAGTTTTCATGCGGAATTCTACCAGACTTTCAATGAAGTGTTAATGCCAATACTCCTCAAATTGTTCCACAATATAGAAACAGAAGAAACACTGTCAAATTCATTTCATGAGGACAGAGTTAAGCATATACCAAACCACATAACGACCAAAGAAAGAAAGAAAATTACAGACATGGACATGGATAACAAAAATTCTCAACAAAATTCTTGCAAATCAAATCCAAGAACACATCAAAACGATCATACAGATGATCAAGGTAGGCTTCATCACAGATTCAGGAAAGGTTAAACATGCTTAAATTGAAAAATGTAACACACTAAATAAACAAGCTGAAAGACAAAACCCATATGATCATCTCATTAGATGCAGAGCAAACCTTTAAAAAAATCTAACATCTTTTCATGATAAAAAGTCCTGGGACGATCATAGATACAAGGTACATACCTAAACATAATGAGCAGCTGACACCAAGCCAATAGCCAACATTAGCTTAAAGGGAGAGGAACTCAAAGCAATTCCACTAAAATCAGGAACAAGTGAAGCTTGTCCACTCTTTCCGTATCTATTCAATATGGTTCCTGAAGTTCTAGCGACAGCAGTAAACAACTGCAGGAGGTCAGGGGATATAAAGTGAAAAGGAAGAAGTTTAAGTATCTTTATTACCAGATGATGTAACGGTACACATAAGGTGCCCTGAAAGTTTCATCAAGGAACTTCAACAGCTGATAAACAGTAGTTAGATAAAAATTACATCACAAAAATCAGGAGCCCTTTTATACACAAATGACAAATGTACTCATTGCACAGAAGACTTTCTGAACAGAACATCATTAGCACTAAGATCAAAAATTAATAAATGGGACCTCACGAGAGGCATTGCACAACAAAAGACACTGTCATTTGAACAAAGCAGAAGCCTAGAGAATGAGAAAAGATTTTTGCCAACTACACAACTGTAGAGGGCTAATATCCAATATATATAAAAAACTCAAAAACCAGATATTAAAAAAAAAAATCTAAAAATGGGGTACAAACCTGTCACGGTTTGAATATTCTTGGCCCAGGAAGTGGCACTGTTTGGAGGTATGGCCTTGCTGAAGTAGGTGGGTCACTGTGGGAAAGGGCTTAAGACCCTCACCCTAGCTCCCTAGAAGTCAGTCTCCACTAGCAGCCTTCAGATGAAAATGCTGAACTCTCAGCTTTGCTTGAACCATGCCTGCCTGGATGCTGCCATGCTCTTACCTTGATGATAATGGACTGAACCTCTGAACCTATAAGCCAGCCCAATTAAATGTTGTCCTTTATAAGGCTTGCCTTGGTCATGGTGTGTGTTCACAGCAGTAAAACTATAACTAAGTCAGAATCTTGTACCAGGGACTGAGGTATTGCTGTGATAGGCCTGACCATGCTTTTGTTTGGAAGAATGTGGATTTTGTGACTTTGGATTTGGAAAGCAACGGAATGCTTTAAGTGGGGCTTAATGGGCTATCCTGTAGGAATACAGAAAACTTTGTTGCTGAGAGTGATGTGAACTGTGCTAACCTGGCCCAAGACCATTCAGTGGAGAAGAATTTTAGTATGTGGCCATTGACTGTTTTTGTGGTATTTTAGGGGGAAATGTGGCTGCTTTTTGCCCTTGTCCAAAGAGTCTGAGTGAGGCTAAGGTGAAGAGATTTAGATTAATTGCTTTGAAAACAGAAGTCTTGGAACAGTCTGGTGTAAATTCTGTGGTGTGGTTACTGAAGTTCACTCTTATGAAGAGCATTTTAATGAAAAGCAGCAAGTTGAGAAAGGAAAAATACAAAATATATCGTCAAGTATTAAAGGGACACCAGGAAGTAAATGGAACTGAATTCTATGTTCAAGGATGTTAAATTGAATTAAGGGAGTAGTGACCTTGGGCAAGAGCCCACCCAGCTAAGTTTAGGTCCAGTACAAACCTTTAATCCCAGGAGGCAAAGACAAGCAGATCTCAAAGATCTCAGAGTTCAAAGTCAGTCTATGGAACAAGTTCCAAGACAGCCAAGCTTAGGCAATGAAGGAGATGGAGAACAGTAAGCTGGTGATAATTTTAATAGAACAAGGGGGCATGTTCCAGCTCCACTAGAAGCTCAACTTGGCAGCTTCAGTCATGTGTCTCTGACTTAACATTCAAGAGGAGGAGGAGACTACTGGGAAAATCAATGCTGGTTAGCTGGAGCTAAGAAATTATCAGTGATTAAGAAGAGACCAGCATCAATGAGATGAAATCTTCTGGAAGCTTTTTCTGAGAGCATGAAGCAGCTGTGTTCCCGAGATAGCCAAGTTTGTACCTTGTGCTGCAGCTGGACTTGGTAATGGGTAAGAGTCACCCAGGTGGTACTGGTTTTGAAGGTATGAAGGGGTCATGAAGAACAGCTGAGGTTTGGCACAGAGAGAGGTCATGGAAGGCCATTGGTGAAGGTGCAGCCTCAGTTGCAGTTAATGGCCCAGGACTGAAGGGGTCATGCAAAGGATTTGAGGCTTGGCACCATAAAGAGAACTATGAGAGGCTATTGGTGAAGCCTAGTTGCAGCAAAAGATCCCAGTGGCACTAAAGATGACAGTACCATGGGATGACCACCAAGAACAGCAGTGGCAGTGAAGGGAATCAATTTGAGCTTAGAGCGCTACAGAGGGCAGGGCTGGAGAAGTGACACCAGCCCTTAGGAGTAGCCCAGATCATGTGTGAATCCCAGACATTGAAACAAGAAGCTGTAATATTGAAGTTGTCTTGATGACCCCAAGATGTTTGCCAGAGCCAAGGGCTATCTGCTGAGGAAAGCTGCTAACAGGGAGTGGAACCAGCTCAGGAGAAAGAAGTTTGTTGTAGTCAACAAAGCTGTAAAAAAAAGTGGAGATCTGAAAACCACTTTGACATCAGACATGAAGAATTTTTGGAGTTTGCCCAGATGGTTTCCTGTCTTGTCTTGAAGATTACAGTATTTGAACTTTGGACTTTTAACTTCGTTGAGACTGCTATAGAGTATGGGGACTTTGGAAGTTGGATTAAATGTAGGTTTTTATTATGTCTAGGTAGGGACCCCACAGACTTGTGTTTGAACAAGCCTATGGGGGCCAGGAGGTGGAATGTCATGGTTTGAATATGCTTGGCCCAGGGAGTAGCATATTTGGAGGTGTGGCCTTGTTGGAGTAGGTGTGTCACTTAAGCATGGGCTTAAGACCCTCAGCCTAGCTGCCTGGAAGTCAGTCTTCTAGTAGCAGCCTTCCAATGAAGATGTAGAACTCTCAGCTCTGCCTGCACCATGCCTTCCTGGATGCTGCCATGCTCTTACCTTGATGATGATAGACTGAACTTCTGAACCTATAAGCCAGTCCAATTAAATGTTGTCCTGTATAAGGCTTGCCTTGGTCATAGTGTCTGTTCACAGCAGTAAAACCATAACTAAGACAAGACCTAAACAGAGAATTCTCAAAAGAGGAACTCAAATGGTTAAAACACTTAAATGTTCAACATTCTTAGCCATCAGGGAATTGCAAACCAAAACCTACTTTGAGATTTCATCTTAAACCTTTCAGAATGCCTAAGATCAGTAAAACAAATGACAGCTCATGGTGCTGAGGATGTGAAGTAAAGGGAACACTCTTTCATTGCAGGCGAGAGTACAAACTTGTACAGCTACTATAGAAATCAATATGGCAGTTCCTCAGGAAGATGCCCCAATGATGTTTCATACTGCCACAAAGATAGTAGCTTTACCATGTTCACTGCTGCTCCACTAATAAAAGCCAGAAATTAGAAACAACCTAAATGTCTCTCAACAAAAACTGGATAAAGAAACTGTGGTACATTTACAAAACGGAATACTACTCAGCATTTTAAGAGATGGTATCATGAGATTTGCAGGCAAATGAATGGAACTAGAAAAATCTCATCCTCAGTGAGTTATTTCAAACCCAGAAAGACAAACATGGTATATATTCACTTACAAATGGATATCAGCAGTTAAGTCAATGATAACCATACAGGGTATATATAGGGGACTGGAGGGTCCAGATCTATCTCACTAGGAAAGGGAAACAGGGTAGATAATTATGGATACATGGGAATGACTGGGATGGGGGAATTAAGCAGAAAAAAGAAGGGATTTAAAGGAGGAAACACAGGTAGAGATGACTAAAATTAAGGAGAATTTGAGGGATAAGATGAAAATCTAATGTAGCAGAAACTTTCTAAAATATAGAAATACAAAGATGATCTAAGTGAAATCATCATATAATGAGGGAGACAGAGTCAAAACTGGCTGTCTCTTGAGATCTAAACATCTAATGATGGAAGTGGCTTACACCTAAGTGTGTTGCTGGCTAACAGGGTTTCATGGGAATCCCCAAAACTCCCATGATGTTGTCAAGACAATAGGTTGCTCTCCACAAACTGACAGCAAGCCCCTATTTCTGAAGACAACATCTACATAACTCATTGTACACGGAGAAGTCTGGCTGGTGCCTACATAGAGCCTTCACGTGTCCCCTTTCTTGCACCTGTGTCCTAGAGCGTACTCTGCAGGCTACATAAAGCCAGCTGCAAACTCTTTGGTCTATAAGTCTATGCCATCTTCAAGATCCACTAGAGCAACGGTAGTACAAAGCTGGTGAGGTGATATGCTTTAATTTAGGGCCTACTCCACAAGAAACCCATACCCAACACTGCTTGCGGACCAGGATCCAGAGGTTAGCTAGCCCAAGACCAGGGTAAAACCAAATGCGACTCATCTAAAAAGCAAACAGAAACGTAGTAATAAAATGACTCCTAGAGACATTCTACTATACTCATAGATCAGTGCCTTGTTCTGCCATCATCAGAGAAGCTTCCTACTGCAGCAGATGGGATCAAATACAGAGACCCACAGCCACACATTATGTAGAGTGAGAGACCTTGGAACACTGGGTCCCAAATGGGATGTCTCTATCAAATTCCTCCTCTCAAAACTAAGGGAACCCTGAAGAAGATATGATGAGTCTAAGAGCCAGAGAGAATGGAGGACACCAAGAAAACAAGGCCATCTAAATCAACATTATCAAACAAAGCTCATATAAACTCAGTGAGAGTGACACAGCATGCACAGGGTCTGCACAGGTTTGCACCTGGTTCTCTGTGTATATATTATGGGTTCCAATTTATTGTTTTTATGAGATTCCTGAGTGTGGGAATCGATGAATCTCTGATTCTTGTGGCCTCTCTTGGCCATTTTCCCTTCTGTTGGTTTGTCTTGTTCAACTTTGATGACAGTTTTTGCTTTATCTTATTACATTTTATTTTGTTATGTTTTGTTGTTATCTTTCTAAAGTCTGCTCTTTTCTAATGAGAAACAGAAAGACAGTGAGATGCTCCATATGGGAGAGGAGGAGGGGAGAAACTGAGGAGTACAGGGAGGTGAAACCGAATCAGGATATATCATGTGAGAGAAGAATCTATTTTCAATAAAAGGAAAGCTACATTACAAAAGTTCGGATGATGCTCGGTAGTTACAAGCAGCCTCTGCTTCGCTGCAGAGCCAGATTCAGTCTCAAGACACTCACCAGGTGGCTGATGAGCATCCAGTAACACCAGTTACAGGAAATCCAATGCCCTCTCTTTATATCAGCAGATACCAACCATGCACTGCCTAGGCTAGCATGGCCCTGGTGGGGTCAGAGTAACATAGGTCCTGCCCCTGGGCCGGGACCCCGGTGTGAGCCTCCATAAGTGTTGAGGGCTGCTGTGGATGTAAGGCTTGTTTGTGTTATAATGTACATATTTTCTGGACCCACTAGCAGTGGAAGACAATTTCCTTCTAAGGAAAGTCCTCTCTGTTAATGTTAATGACCCCATAATAATCAGAAACAGCACCAGTCCAGGAGTTGAGGGTGTGGCTCTGTCTCAGCAAAATGGTAAACACTGGAACCTTCAGGACAGCCCATAAAGCTATGGGAAAGAGCTCTAAATACAGGAGTTCAAAAATCTATAATTTCTCAACTATTCAAAAAATAAGGATGCAATATGAATTATATGAGAGGCTTCACAAATCTAAAGGAACAGAGGTAGCTACACTATGAGATAGCTTGTCAGAAAGATACAAAGACAAGCAGAAACAATGCAGGCAGATTCCTGAGTTCAAAGTCAGCCTGGGATACAGGGACTTCCAAATCCAGGCATGGTGAAAATGGTAAATTTCAGGGCAGGGTCCCACCCAACTAGCTTATCATCTGTGCTTAACAAAGGCAGACAGATCTCTGAATTCTTTTGCGATGTTAAAAATATATATATATGCTTGCTGTCTTCCAAGAATCAAAGGGCTGGGGTCAAGGGATGTTGATTCATAAGATAATCAAAAGGGAAACCTAGAGTAAATAACTGGATTTATATGTAAAATCAAAGACTGGACCTGTATTCTTCAGGACATGAACTATCCAGCTGCTTGTAGAACAGAAACACAGACAAACACACACACACACACACACACACACACACACACACACACACACACA
>JANHMN010000010.1:11293484-11320119 GCA_030674055.1 Rhabdomys pumilio
ACACACACACACACACACACACACACACACACACACACACACACACAAGCAAGCAGGACATGGACAGAGAGACCTGTTAGAATAGCAAGCAAGCAGAACATAGACAAAGAAATCTCTTTCAAATAAAGCAGAACACAGAAGCAGACTTGAAGAGCTGTATCAAGCAGAACACAGGTCATCAGCTTGGACCCACAATTTGACTCTGAGTCATTCTTTTGCTGTTCCTAGATATCCCTTTCTCAGAAGCCCTCTCCAAATCTAGGCTGGTCCTTGGCAATACACATGAGCATACATGTAGATAGATAATACTCATATATATAAAATAAAAATATATTACTATATTACAGATGTACATTAAAATAAATTCATAAAAGTTTTAAAAGAAAATAGCCGGGCAGTGGTGGCGCACGCCTTTAATCCCAGCACTTGGGAGGCAGAGGCACGCGGATTTCTGAGTTCGAGGCCAGCCTGGTCTACCGAGTGAGTTCCAGGACAGCCAAGGCTATATAGAAAAACCCTGTCTTGAAAAACCAAAAAAAAAAAAAAATAGAAAAGAAAAAATATTACCGGCAAATCAGACTTAGAAATGACATCAAAATCATAACACATTCAGAAATGATAAGCAGGACCTACTGAAATTGAAAACTTTTCTTTTGTCAGTAAACTATCAATGTAAGTAAGAGAAACATTATAAAAATAAAGAAAACACTTGTAATATACATCTGACAAAGGACTTAAATCCAGAATAAGAACACAGAACTACAAAAGTTGAACAATAAGAAAAAATAAAGTATTTAAGCAATTCACCAAAAAAGATAAATTAAAAATAATTAAATTAAATATTAAATTAAATCAAAGATGTTCAACATAATTATTGGAAAGTGGCTAATTGAAGCCATGAAGGGGTATAATACTATATTCAATGCAGTCATAAAAACGCAATTGGGCTGAGGATAGACCTTAGTAATAGTGTTCTTCACACATAGAAGACTGTAAGTTAGATAGATCACTAGTACTAATAAAGTAATAATGTCAATTTTAAAAATTAAAATAAGGGCTGGAGAGATGGGTCAGTGGTTAGGAACACTGACTGCTCTTCCAGAGGCCCTGAGTTCAGTTCCCAGCAACCACATGGTGTTTCACAACCATCTGTAAAGGGATCTGATGCCCTCTTCTGGTGTGTCTAAAGACAGCTACAGTATACTCATGCATAAAATAAATAAATAAATGGTAAAAAAAAAAAAAAAAAAAAAAAAAAAACAATGTCATATGGTAACCAAGGTTGAACGTTTAGGATTTTCATACATTGACTGTGGGTATACAAAACGGAATAGCCAGTCTTCAAATCGATTGGTGGTTTCTTAGATAGCTGACGATATATTCAGCATATGACCTGATAAGTCCACTGCTGAGGATCATCCATAGCAATCAGAAACTCACATCAACATAAAATTCTTTGTAAGAAAACTTGAAAGTCCAGTCTTTTCCAGTGCCTGAGTGACTAATATGTACCATATATGCATAGGACACAGTGCTTAGCCATCAAAAGAACTTAACTATTGATTCAGGTAATAAATGATTTTCAAAACATTAAGTTCAACAAAAGTAGCCAAGATAAGAAAAAAAAAGAAACTAAGCATTTACAACCCCATTCATACGACCTTCTTGTTAACAGTGTAACTACAGTACTCGGCAACAGATGAGTACTAACTAAACAATATGGGTACTAGGAGAATCTGAGTAGAAAGGATAGCACACCAAGGGATAATTCCAACTGGTGGACTCACTGAGTCCTGACTACAGAGGTGTCTACATCAATTTTTAATTCATTAACAATTCACAGGACTGTATGCCAAAATTCACAGCACATATTTTAAAAGAAAAGATTCCAGAGGAATACTTGCAAAATATAACTAAAGCAGTACCTGAAAGAAAATGCAGGTATGTGTATGTGCGTGTGCGTGTGCGTGTGCGTGTGTATGTAACAGAAAATTAGCAAGTTAATAAACATAATGAGAAACTATAGCAAAAGCAAATAAACCCAAACAGAATAGAAAAAGTTAAGGCCAGAAGATAATTAAGTAAGAAATAAATATAAGGTCCATGTATGGTGGCATATGTCTTTAATCCAAGGACTTGGGAGGCAGAGGCAGGTGTTTAAGTTCGAGACCAGTCTGGTCTACAAAGGGAGTTCCATACTAGCCAGAATGAAAAAGTGAGACACTCTCTCAGAAAATTAATTAACTAATTAATACACCACAAAGATTAATAAAGTCAAATGTAGTTCTTTTGAAGACACTGATGAACTGAGATAAGGAAACAGTCAAAAAGAACAGTCACAAACAAAACAATATAAAGAATGATAAAAACATTAACATATTCATGATAATGTTTTTGAAATTTCACATGTAATAAAGAAATCTTTAGGAAAGTAATATACAAAACAGTCACTCAGTAGATACAGAAATCTTAAGTAATTATATATCCTTCAAAGAAATTAATCAGAAATAGAAGACAGTCCTGGGAAAAAGCATATTATAAAACTGCTTCAGCCTTATTTAGAATTATTTCCATTTTACCTAAAAATAATTTGTTTTGTTTAAACATTTCAATTTTAAAGCGTGCGTGTGTGTGTGTGTGTGTGTGTGTGTGTGTGTGTGTGTGTATCAGTACAGTGTTTGTAGAGGCCAGAAGAGGGCATCAGATTCTCTGGAACTGGAGTTGTTGGCAGTTGTGAGCTACCTGATGTACGTGATGGGAACTGAACTCAGGTTTTCAGCAAGAGGACATGCTCTTAACTGCTGAGACATCTCTGCAGCCCTTACCTAAAAGTTTTCTAGGTAAGACACCAAGAGCAAAATCCTCATAAGAACAACAAAAGTTGATGGTGACTATAATAATACATGAAACTTGAATTAGAAGAGAATCTCCAACCAACACTAATGCAATATCATATGCAAATAATGGTAAAGAGAAACCAGAAAGACAGGAACATGGTAACATTTGTGGCCAAGCTGTATTCTCCCTACATTAGACTTGATATTTAGAAAGAAATGTGTCCATTACACTGACACTGAAGAAGACAACCAAAAGATGGAAGAATTCTGTGCAAAGAATTATATAGCATTGGATAAAATTCAATATGTAGTTATCTGGAATAACCGTGTCAGAAGGACAATAATCTAATAACAAACGTCTTAAAAATAGGCACAATATCCAATGGTAAAACATTGAATACTGTCCCCTCAATAATAGAACAAATAAAAAAATCTTGGCTATTTACATTATTTCAACATTTATAAGTATCCTTGTCATTACAACAAATCTCCTTTCAGGAAATAATAAAGAAAACCAAAAAAAAAAAAAAAAAAAAGACATGAATAACAAAAGTCAGCTGCATGCAAATCATGAAGATCGCATGATCATCAGTGAGGTCAGGTAACAGTCGTCAAGGGCAACACCCTCCAATCACCTCCAATCATAGTACTTGAAAAAACAGAAGTATGTTTTTTATGTCATCCTTTACTAAGTAGAGTTTTTTAAACATGAAATGATATCTACCACACGTCATTTTAAACAATTAAAATTCAAGAAACGATGCATATCATTTTTCAGTTAATTGTTTGAAAATTCTGAAATCTGTAAATATGATTCTTAAGAACCACTGATTCAAAAGTACAAAGTGGAACTGTAAAACAAAGAAACATGCTTTTTTAAATATTTTTCTGTGATGGAAGAGACAGCTTGGCAGTTAAGAGTATACACTTTTCAGGCAGAGGACCTTAGCAGTTTCCAGCACCCACAATGGGTAACACACACTGCCTGTAATTCCAGCTCCTGAGTGATCCAACAGTCCTGGCCTCTAACAGGCACTACAGTACAGGTACTGAAATGTACACACTCACACACACACACACACACACACACACACACACACACACACTCCACCACCACCACCACCACCACCACCACCACCAACAACAACAACAACAACAACAACAGCAGTAACTAAATAAAAATCTTTTTTAGGGAATTTTTTTTTCAAATAGTGAGAGAAATAAGTAATCTGTTTCTTCCAGACCCTTCTATTTATGTATCTGTGGGAATCAGTTTCCTAAAAGATTAAATTATTGGGCTAGTGACATCTCAGGAATTAAGAACACTTGAGGCTCTCTTACAGAGGATCTGGGTTCTATTCCTAGCCCACATACGGTTACACAGTGGCTCATAACCACCTGTAACTCTGGCTCCAGGGTATCTGACCCCCCCTCTTCTAGTCTCAGCAGGCACCAAGCATGCACTACGGAGCACATACATACATGCAGGCAAAACCCAAAACACTACACACATAAAATAAATTTTAAAAAATCAAGTACCTTTCCATCTGAGAGGAAAATTCCTTAAGACACAATATGTTAAAGGGAAGTGAAACACAATGTTCTGAAAGAATGTCTAACAACAGGGTATGTGAAAGGCCAACCCACAGGGCAGCTCCTTTTGTATGTAACTCCTTACCTATATTCTTATAAGTAACTAACCTGTGATCTAAACAGGTTTGGCACCCATTGACTCCTATGTTAAAATGCTTGGCCCACAGGAAGTAACACTATTAGGAGGTGTGGCCTTGCTGGAGTAGGTGGGACCTCGTTGGAGGAAGTGTGTCAATGTGGGAGTGAGTGGGTTTTCAGGTTGATGCTCAGGCTCCCATCCAGTGTGAAAGAGAGCCTCCTCTTGGCCACCAGCATAAGACAGCCCCCTTTCTGCTGCCTGTGGAGCAGGATACAGAACTCTGAGATCCTCCAGTTCCTTGTCTGCCTGCATGCCTCCCACCTTGATGCTTATGAACTGAACCTCTGAAAATTGTGAGCCAGCCCCAACTAAATAGTTCCCTTTGTAAGAGTCACTGTGTTCATGGTATCTCTTAACAGCAATAAAACTCACTGGCTTGGTCTATAGTCAGTTCTCTATGTGTTTATATTTCTAGGAATGTCTCACAAATATACATACATACATACATTTTTGCATGTTTGTATACATACGTTTCATATATACCAGAAAATGTGAACTACTTGTTTAACCCTGGTTTACTTTGCTACAGTTCCATCCACGTGCCTTCACATGATTTGGCTGCATAAAACCCCAATGAGTATACATACCACATTCCCCTTATACATTAATCTGTTGATGGACCTCTAGGCTGATTCCATAGCACAGAACCTGAATAAACCTGTGATGTGTTGACTTAAGATTCCAGTGAGTCACAAGGCAATTCTATTTTTTATGAACTTCCATACCGATTTCCACAGTAATGGCTAGATTCCATACTCCTATCAGTAGTTTGCTATTATTTATTTTTTATTGTATATGCATACACTGTTGCTGTGTTTAGACACACCCGAAGAGTGCATCAGACTCCATTATAAATGGTTGTAAGCCACCCCGTGGTTGCTGGGAATTGAACTCAAGACAGTCAGTGCTCTTAATCCCTCTGAGCCATCTCTCCAGCCCCTGCTGTTTATTTTCTTACAAACATTTTAACTGGAGTGAGATGTCTTCAATATTATAGCAGATTTAAAGAGTAAGTTTTCCTTAAAGAAACATAAACACTCTAAAATACATACTTTAACAAACTATAAACACGTAGCCATTGGCAAACAAGTGAAATAGACTTAATAAATGTATACCTTATGTCTCATTTTTAATCTAGAAAATATACTGCTATTGAGTCGGTCTCTTGATCTTCCTCCTAATTCAAAGTTTGCATCCTTTGATCCATATCTCCTGCCTTACTCTGGCCCGCTTCTGGGAACCACCTATCCACCTCTCCATTGTCTCCCACTTTTCCATCCTCAATATATAAATAAGATCATGGGATATTCATCCTTCTGTTACAAACACTCTAAAGCAGTATCAAAATGTTAACTGTTAAAGGAACTAAAATTCAAGGCAAATTCTTTTTATTAATTAGTTCTTCTGAGTCTTTTGATCCTATTCACTCTTCCCAGACACACCTCCTCCTTCCATACCCACCAATGTCTCTTTTTTTAATCCATCAAGTCTAATTTGTGCTGCCCATATATTTCTGAACATGTGGCCTTCAATAGGAAGTTATACTAATAGTAAATGTGATACATGTTAAAGAGTAGCCTAAAACTTTTATCACTAATAGTTATATGATACATTCTCTTGATTTTCCTAAAATATTTTTAAATTGCAAATATATTTTAGGTGAAAAAAATATATTCAAAGCTTCAATGAAGAAAATGATTTCTTCATTATTTAAGATATACTTCACATGTAGACTATAAGCTTGCAAAGCCAAGTAATTAGCAATTAGCATGATAGCATTGTTTTAAATAAGATTGTAATTCTAAATGATAAGCAAATAAAACATAGCCCATTAAATATATGGGCTTTAACTAAAAAGATAAAGTTAATAATTAAAATGGAATAAGGACAATAGAAATTCAGATGCTGAAACTCTAAACCCAGATTTTATCATTACTGAATTGTAAAAACTGACAGAATATGTTTGTACATTAACTCCAAAGCTTCAATTCATTTACCCAAATGAATTACAATAATCCTGCCCACTGTGCCAGCTCATGCCAGTGAATAAAATGTTCTGCTTTGGAATGTTGTAAGCTATAACATATCTGCAGTATGGTATCTGCATACTGGCAATAAGCTTTTTGACATAAATTATGAAAATGACTTAAATTTACATTAAATCTTGAAGACAATAAAAGTATTGAAATACCAATCAATTTCAAGATATGCTAGTTTAAAATTTATCAGAAAAAATTTTTAAAGAAACTTAAATTTAGATTATATGTATGTACAATTGAGACAATGAAAAACACCATTCTAACTCTGATGTGATATCTGTAAGAAATTATAATCTAAACTCTAAGAAAGTAAAATAATGCAAAGTTTCCAGTTATGTGATGAGTATTTAAATGCATGTGCCTCACCAACTAATACATAAGCAATAACAACACAGAGATGAAAACAGTCCACAAATTACCATTTTAATGATATATGACTGAGAATAATACAACAGAGTAGGAAGGATATAAGCGTTAATCAAGACAAGACAAAGTAAAATAAAAACTACTACTAAATCTAAAACAGTGTATAAAAGCATTAAACCCACTCCCCAGACATAAGTGATCCTAATAAGAAAGGTTGTAACTTAAAAACAGTTTTGAGACTCTCACACCTTAAAAATCTCATAACCCCTGGTTTGCCTTCATGACTCTGTCAGTGGGTTTAAGCACAAATTCCCTCTACATGGATATTTTCATCCAGTGACTCTGACCCCACTCCTAACCTCTAACTTTCCTTGTCCTCGATTTATTTGAAATAGAGCCTGACTCTACATTTGCTTTCTTTCTCCTACTGCAGTGGCTTCTGAATAAAACTTGCTAGCAACTTTCCTGCCCACTTGGCTTTAGAGTACTGAGTTTGAATCTAAAATGTCCCCCTGAAAGCAAATGTACTAAGGGCTTAGTTGTCATATAATAGGCTCTAAAGCTGAATGAATCTTGAGGAAGGGTGAACTGAGGACTCAGGTTGGCCTCGGAAGGGTTCACGCTGTCCCCAGACTTCCCTGCTGTCTTCAGGTTAGCAGCTGTGCTGGCACTATCATGGTCTCCCCAACAAGGTTTTATCGCCATCCAGGAATGGAGCCCAAAATAATGAAGTCAAAAAAAAAAAAAAACCTTTGTTTTTCTTGGATATTATTCTAACAGTGACAAAACAAGCAAATAAACTTTACAGAATCTTCTTTCTTTTTTGTTTTTTTTTGCACACACAAGAGTTTATTAAGTTTCTTCTTCACAAGATGATACAAACTGTTTAGCAGAAATATGTTCAATTGAATTCAAGAAAGATCAAAGTTAAATACTTAAATTAATCAAAAGAAACTACGACACCACCTAAAACCCACCACCTCAGTGGTCGAAGGCTAAGGAAGATTACCTAATGTGAATGTTAGCAGTTACATAGCAAGAAGCAAGTCTATCTTAGAGAAGATTCTGTGACAATGATCAGAGTCCAGGCCAGGAAACAGTCAAAATAGCTCAAGAAAAAGCCAACTGGAAAGGAACAGGTGTAGAGTCCAAACTATAGAGTTAAACAGATGGCAATGGATCAGGCTTCTTCCTCCCAAAACTAATTACTGCACTGAGCTTCCTGCTCCTGCCTTATAGCGTGCTCAACAGCTGACTATGCTCAGGGTTCCTGCTGGAGACCTCTGAAAATGTAGTACACATGGGCTGGCTTTGTTGCTAGTTATTCTGAATGAAGAAAACCCCAAAGCATTCACATGCAATGGAGAATGAGCTTTGTCAATCACGTCCTAAGGACCTTGTGGAATACTCTCTTAACATCTTTCTACACATCTTTCAACAGCTGAGCTCAAGGCTCATAAAATAAACAAGAAAGCCAGGATGCAACAATGCAGGTACGGCATCCTAGCAGTTAATAGCAATCTGTTTTTCTCAAATTTAGGATAAATTCTAATACAGCTAATGTGGGATGTAAAAAGCTACACTGAAGCAAGCTTGGTCTTGAAGTCACCAATACCAAGAAAATCAAGGAGTGGGGTTGGTTTTATTTCCAAATGCTTCAGAAGTTACTATATTATAAAGGAACATGGCTGAATAGATAGGAGACAGATTCTCCATTGTGGGTTCTCCTGATGGCTTCTGCAAGGATCATGGAGATGTCAATCACCTGGATTTTGGAGCAGTGTTTCATCTTGTCCTCCTGAGGTATGGTATTGGTAACTACGACTGCTTCAAAGCAGGCACTGTTGATGCGAGAAATGGCAGGGCCAGAAAAGATTCCGTGTGTCAGAATAGCATAAACTCTGGTAGCTCCAGCTGAGAGAAGTTTGTCAGCAGCATGACAGATTGTACCACAAGTGTCAGCCATGTCATCCACAAGTATAGCCACACGATCCTTCACATCCCCTACTAGTACCATGCGGTCCACTTCATTGGCCTTCTTCCGTTCTTTGTGAATCAAAGCAAAATCCACATTCAATCGGTCTGCAATGGAGGTCACTCTCTTGGCTCCACCAGCGTCAGGTGAAACAATAGTACAGTTTTTCCACTCAGATATATTCTCCCGTATCCACTTTAGGACAGCTGGCTCTGCATATAAATTGTCCACCGGGATATCAAAGAACCCCTGAATCTGAGATGCATGTAGATCCATGGTGATAATGTGATCTGCACCTGCTACGGACAGCATGTTTGCAACAAGCTTAGCTGAGATCGGAGCCCGGCTCTTATCCTTCTTATCTTGGCGGGCATAAGGGAAGCATGGGATGACCGCAGTAACCCGGCTGGCTGAAGCAATCTTGCAAGCATTAATCATGATCAAAAGCTCCATTAGATTGTCATTTATCTCACCACACCCACTCTGAACAATGTAGACATCCTCTCCACGAACGCTTTCCCCAATTTCCACACAGGTCTCCTGGTTGCTGAACTTCTTAGTCACCACCTTGCCTAGCTCCAGGCCTAGGCGGTCAGCTATTTTCTGGGATAAGTCCTGATGGGAACTCCCGCTGAAGATTTTGATATTCGACATCTTGGGCAACTACTGCTCAGTGGTCACCGCTGCCGCTGCTGCTGCCGCCTCCGCCGCCGACACTGGAACGGAAGTCAACAGGGAACCTGAACACCAACAGTACCACGTTGCTACTCCACCATCTACAGAATTTTTTTTCAAGCACATACACATTTTTTTCTGGTCAACCAGATCTGAATACATTTGTCAGAACTAAAATCATAAAAATGGATGTTATTTTACAACTCAAACTAGAAGAAATTAGTAACAGAAAGATCTAGAAAAATCCATTAGCAAACCCATAGTTTAAAACAGAAGTTAAATCTTAAAATATTTTTTAAATAAATAAAAATGATGATGTGTAAAAATTCATGTATGTAACAGATCAATCTTAGAGAAATCTATAGCACAGAGTAAGTTCATATTCAAAAAGGAAGACTCATCAATACTTGAGCCTCCAACAAAAAAAGGGAATATACATCTCTCTTTATCAAGGCCACAGTGGACATCTGAAATCACATACAGTACTGAACAGCATATGGTTTACTATACATAATTGTGATGAACTTAAGCATATTCAATCCAGAGCACTTAAAAATTTAGATACAGTAAAATATTAATAGAACTAAAAATACAGAATCAGAATTGTATATTATAGTATACAATAGTTATTCTACAAACTTTACTTCAGTAAACCAGCGTAATCTCTAAATGCATTCTAAATATCTGTCCTTATATTCATAGATAAGTCAGTTCTCACCTTTACCAAGGAAACTTCTCTTTGCAGGACAGACCAGTACACAAAGAAAACCAAACCTAATCAAAATGCAGAGTTGTTGAGATAAATGTACAAAACTCCTGCCCCTGAGGCTCAGGGATCACTGGACAAGTGGGAAAGGAAAGATTGTAAGAGTCAGAAGAATAAGAGTCAGAAGAATAAGAAGTTCAGTTCGCTGTGAGATTGTGCCTCCTAACAATATCAGAAGCTATAATTATTTCTCACCCAACATGGCTGCCTAAATATGACCTGAAAAAGGATGCCGCCAGCAGACCTGCTGACGTGGATAGGGTGAGAGGGAACTAGACAACAACAGGCAACTAAAGAAATAGTCTCCCCAGGGAAGAACATACCAATTGGCTATCCAATACCAAATGGAAACACCTAAGTAACATTACACAGACTGAGCAGACTGTATTATTTATTTGAGAGAGGAGAGAGAGGGAGGGAGGGAGGGAGAGGGAGGGGGGAGAGGGGGAGAAAGGGAGAGAGAGAGAGAGAAAGAGGGAGACAGAGAGAGAGAAGGAGGGAGACAGAGAGAGAACAAGGTCATTAATTTGAAAAAGCTGGGGTGAGAATATGGGAAATTCTTTAAAAGAGAAAAGAGCAGAGGACAATGCTATTATATAAATTTTTCTTGTTTTTTTCTTTTTTAAAAATTATCTTTAATCTTTTACTGTCCAGTAGTTATCCCCCTCCTAGTCTACCCTCCCATCTCCCAAGAGGATGTCCATACACCCCACCACACTAGACCTCCCCACTCCCTGGGGCCTCAAGTCTGGGGGGTGGGTGGTAGGGGTTAGCTGTGTCTTCTCTAACTGAGAACAGAGCAGGCAGTCCTCTGCTGTATAAGAGTACTGGGACCTCATACTCTTGGTTTGGTTTGTTTTTTGTTTTTTTCTGAAACAAGTTTTCACTACATAGCACTGGCTGTCCTTTGCCCAGGCTGGCCTTGAACTCAAAGATCCATCTGCCTCTGCCTTTGGAATACCAGGATTAAAGGTATATAAATAAGCTCTGGAAAGAATTTAAAGGTTATTTTAACATATTTAAGTTTTCCACTTAGTATTTTTTACTAATCTCAAATAACAGACTTTATAAAACTATAGATAAAGGTGCTGGGGGACTATCATATTTTTAAAACTTCACAGTTTACATAATATAGACAAAAACACCAAACTCATTTAAAAGCAATCAGTACCACCTCAATAGCAAGACAGAAACCCAGAAGTCTGTATCTATTAATAAAATCAAATTCATAATTTAAAAGTCTGACAAAAAAAAATTGGGCCAACCAATTATAAAACTTCTTAAATAACACCTTAATTGCCTAGATATCTTTCTTGGGAAAATCTCTGATATAAATTGCCTATTCTGGGGCCTGCTATACAGCTGTCAATCAACACTGCCTTGGTTGTTTCCTGGGCCACACTACACTTTCTGGCATTTCTGATGCATTTTTACTGCTTTATTTTAATAGACTGGAATTTCCAGAATTTCTCTATGGAGAAATGTCTTTAGTCTATCTACATCCACCTCACTGATTCCTGACTTTGCTAAGGTGACAGGTCTGAAAAGTCTTGTCCTTCAACACTTTCAAATGGCTGCAACATTGTATTTCACCAGGTGACAGTGCTAGCAAGAAGAAGCTCCTGTTTTGTATTGACAGCCCAACCAGTGATAAGGTTTCTCTTGTTTTAAGCACAAACTCAGGAAAAGACAGAATACAGTACATCTAGTTTTTAATGAAGTTTTTGTGTAAATTTGCCTAAAAAAATTTAAACTAAATATTTATACATTATAAAAACTATGACATTTCAAAGAAAAAAATAATTCCCCCAAACATGTATTAGGGCTTTAAATGCTTTTTGAGTCCATGACATGGTTTGAATATGCTTGGACCAGGGAGTGGCACTATTTGGAGGTGTGGCCTTGCCAGAGTAGGTTTGTCATTGTGGGTATGGGCTAACCCTAGTCCCTACCTGGGAGCCAGTATTCCACTAACAGTCTTTAGATGAAGATGTAGAACTTTCAGCTCTCCTGAATCATGCCTGCCTGGATGCTACCATGTTCTTGCCTTGATAATGGACTGAACCTCTGAACCTGTAAGCCAGCCCCAACTAAATGCTGTCCTTATAAAAGAGCTGGCATGGTCATGGTGTCTGTTCACAGCAGTAAAACCCTAACTAAGACAGTCCACAATTTTATTTGTAGAAAACTAACTTCTCGAAAAAGGGAAAATGTGTATGTACAAGAATATAAACTGCAGTGCTGTTTACAATACTAAAAGTTTACCACATACCAGTGCCCTTATAACAATCTTTATGGTAAGCAGTAAAAGAATGCTAAGGCACATGCAACTTCCAAAATAACAGAGTACAGAAGAGACAATCAAAAATGTAAATAAGGCCAGCCTGGTCTAGAGTGAGTTCCAGGACAGCCAGGGCTACACAGAGAAACCCTGTGAGGAGCGGGTGCGGCAGCACAGCCAGCTAAAATGGTGCCTGGGCCAAATCTTATGAATGGCACCTGTCAAATCTTATGAATGGTGCCGCTTCTTGGCAGTTTGCGCACCACGCGCCTTTCCCTAACTGAGCCACAACGGCAGAACTACTGCGCAGACTCACTGCCACGAGAATCGGGCTGTTTGAGGTGCACCAATGAGGCATGCCCACAAGGCAGGTGCTGATTGGGACAGGCAGGGGTATAAAAGGACTGCCGTTAAGGAGCTGGGGAGAGAGGGCTTCCAGAGAGGAGATTGTAAAGGATCCTGACTAAACTGCGTTGAGAAGAACTCCGACTTGCTTTGTTCCTGTCTGCCGGTCAGATAGAGAATTGACAAAAGCCTATCTCAAAAAGAAAAAAAAAAAAAAGTAAATATTGAGATGCTTCATCCTTGACTAAACTATTTAGTTGGGAGCATGAAGCTGATCCACTGAATTTCAAAATATCCAATTGTGTCAAGAGAAAGGGCTGCTCTATCTGGAGACCAGTATACTTCCCAGCATCCACATGGTGACCTCACAATAGTCTCCAGTTCCAGTGAACCCAATGCCCTCCTCTGGCCTCTGCTTTCAGGCTTGCATACTACAGGCATACATGCATGCAACATATCCACACACCACATAATTTTTAAATGCTTACCATATATCTAATTTTACATAAGAGAACCAAAAGATGCCTGACACAACTATATCAAAATAAAAAACAAAATAGTAGAGATTGAAAAAGACTCAAGAAGCATGATAACTGTCTGGAATGGTGCCTGCCACACATCTTTATTCCCAGCACTTGGGAGGCAGAGGCAAGAAGATCACAATAGGTTCAAGGCCAATCTGGTATTCAGAGCCAGTTCCTGGACACTCATGGCTACACAAAGAAATTCTGGTTCAAATAACAAAAAAAAAAAAAAAAATAAAAAATAAAAAATAAAAATACATCAATAAAATATAGTATGGTATCATCCAGATTGGTTCCTAGAATACAAAAAAGACTAAAACATAAAAAAAATTAGTTTTATCCAGACAGATTGCAATTTAATAAAAAGTATTATTCAAGTGTTTAGTCAATGTATTTACAGTTTATATAAGAGTTATTTAGTGAAGTAGATTACATTTGTACATTATAATCACTGAACATTATTTTAACATTAAAAGTATTATCCAGGGAATACAGAATTCTAGAACGATGTTCTTTGACTTGTGACGGACTACATCCTAATAAATATACCAAAAAATGAACATAGTACACCTAAGCTATCAAATGCCTGAGCTGAATACAATGTACCAAAGACCACTAGTCGTTGGTTCTCCTGATACCACCTAGGAACTACAGTTGCAGCCACTGTCCAGAGTCATGAATAATAGTATCTTACCATGTCCATCTACCTCAGTCTAAATAAAGATTAAAAATACAAATGCAAGATACCACTTCTATTGACTATCAGTTTCTCCCCATCCCAAAGCCAAAAAATCTTATGGTGAAAGACTGTAAGTCAGGCTGAGCGGTAGTGGCGTGCCTGTAATCCTAGCACTTGGGAGGCAGAGGCAGGCGGATTTCTGAGTTCGAGGCTAGCCTCGTCTACAGAGTGAGTTCCAGGATAGCCAGGACTACACAGAGAAACCCTGTCTCGAAAAAAAACAAAAGGTAAAGAAGACTCTAAATCAGAGACAGTATATAATATTTTTTTCAGCTTCTCAATCAGATAAACTATTTAAAAAAAAAAAGAAAGAAGGAAAGAAAGAAAGAAAGAAGTCAGACAAAGCTTTAAAACAAAAGGTATCACCAAAGATGAACTGAGTTACTGATAAACGAAGATATCTGGCTTATGGAAAAATAATCATAAAGCTGTATGCTATGAATAGCATGACCTCAAAAATTAGATATGTACACATACATCTGTATGTATGTGTACACATGAGTGTGTGTAGAAGGCTGGGTGGGTGTATATCCAAGGAGAAATAGACTCCATTATTACAAATGGAGTTTTAACATACAGCAAACTGTCAGCACATATTACTACTAAAACACAGACCTATACATATACAAATCGTTAATAGGAGAGATTTGAGCAACAGAATTATAACAACAATCCATCCACTGACAAATCCATATCATTTGTGCAGACATGTTTTATAAACAGCTATATACAGATTAGTAACTAGTTTTAGTGATTACTCATTTGAATAATAATAAAAAATGTCGATGTTTTATATATTTCTTTGTATATAAATTATATTTCACAATTTTTTAAAGTTATAATTTTTTTCTACTTTTCAAGGTTCATTTCACAGTAGCAAAACCCTCAAGATAAAATACAAAGAAGCCCTGTGGGGTGGTGCTTTCATTTAATCCCAGCACTTGGGAGGCAGAGGCAGGAGAATTTCAGTTCAAGGTCAGCTTGGTCTACATAGCAACTTCTCAAACAGCCAGGACTAAAGAGAGACTGAGACAGATTTTGGCATGTTTCAAGAAGAAACAAGAATATTCAAGATTATAAACTACAGTAAACTGAACCCTGTTATAGTCCAGTTATTTCCAAAATGTATACATATCATAATAAAAGCAATCTCAATGTATATACACAAATCTAATGCAATACTTTAAATGTATAATATACCACATACCTATATATATTAAAATATAATAAAATCTAAAAGAATAATACTTTCAATTTTAACAAAATCACAACCAGATTTGCTTTTAACAAACGCCAAGAGCAGTTCTATGGAAAATTTGTCCTGAGTCAACAATTAAAGAGAAAGGCCAAATCAGCTACCACTTTAAACTAGTAATCTATGCTGCTATAGTTATGATTAAATTTAATATTTCAAGACATAAAATAATTATACTTCATGAAAATGCAATAAATTGCACATATGACTTAAGCATGTTTCTGTATGTTTATTAAACTTTTAAACATGCAAAAATTTTATTTTATACTGCCTTTGAAGAAAAATGTACATGTCCTATTCATATTTGCTTTGCCATCATTACTTTTAGCTAATAAAATAATTCATATTATCTCACTTTTACAAAGTTAGCCTCAATTAAATTTATTGCTTGGGCTGGAGACAGCTCAGCAGTTAAAAGCACTGACTGCTCTTCCAGAGGTCCTGAGTTCAATTCCCAGCAACCACATGGTACCTCACAACCATCTGTAATGGGATCCTATGATCTCTTCTGGTGTGTCTAAAGAGAACAACAGTGTTGCTCTCATAAAATAAATCATATATATATATATATATATAATCATATACATACATTTATTTTTATATATGCTTTTTACATAAGATTCAATCTACTTTGGTTTCTTTTGCTTTTACAAATACCAAGACCAAAAGCTAACATGGTGGAGGGTTAGCATCCATCACTCAGGTAAGCAACCCAAGGAGTTCAAGGCGGGAACCTGGAAGCAGCAACTGAAGCAGAGAACAGGGAGTAACTGCTTACTACTGGCTTGCTCTCCACAGCATGCTTGGTTTACTTCATTATACAACTGAGGTTCAGCCTGTCCAGGGCTGATAAACCCTTCAATGATCTGGGCCCTCTCACATTAATCATTAATCAAGAAAATGTTCCCAATCTGGTGGAGGCAATTCCTCCTTTGAGCTACCCTCCTCTCAAGTCACTCTAGTTTGAGGCACATTGATAAAAATAATAACAACCAGTACAGGATAGCCTATGTAATGATTATGTAACTGTCCTTTTATGTGAGTTTCATTACAGATGGCAATAAGAAACTTTGCAAAGTATGTAACTTGTGATACTGGTTAAAGCTGTCTGTCTTTAGCTGCCTATCACCACCGGGAATTAACTGACATAAAAATGCTCAAAGGAGCTCTTCCAAAGGCCCGTTCTCTTAGAAACAAGCGTTTTTTAATATCACTACTCTAGTCTATCCTGCTATCTTGTAGTTTTATCCAACTTGAAGTACTTCACCAATACCATTGGGTGGTGTAATCCTCCAGTTAGAAGAGCCGACTTTTGAAGGTAGTGAGCCCAGAGTTAGCAGCTGCATCTTACTACAGTAGGCGCCGGGCATACTGGGCTACACAGGAGTTTCTGCTCGCACTTTGAAGGGTGAGAACTATGAATCACTTAAGTGTCCCGCAAAGGGCATAGAGTGGACCTGCGGTCCAGCCGGGACTGAAACCCGAACTCGTCAAAGCTTGGAGGAAAAACAACCTACCCTTCTGAGTCAGTGTTCGGCCTCTTTTTTTAAACTTTTGAAAAACTATCACGCCTTAAGGCCGAAACCTGGAGGAACGGTGTGTAACCCGAGATCGCCCCGACGCCGGCCACGCAGCGCTCCGGCATCTCCAGGGGCAGTGGCAGGAAGTCCCGAGCGGGCGGCAGGCCACCCTGAGGCTCTCTCCCCTGCCCCCACCGCTCCCGGCCCACGCCGTTACCTGGGGAGCCCCGGGATCCTTAAGCGCCCACTCCGCTCGCGTAGTTCCCCAGGCCTGTGGCGCCCCGACTGAGGCAGCCAATCGCCGCGCGCGCGCTGCAGCTACCCCGAGTGACCAAAAAGGGCGGGACGGGCGAGAGGAAGCGAGCAGCCGGCGCGCGAGAGCCCGCGGGGACGAGGCTGCGCAAACCGAGCATGCGCGAGGCCGCTAGCTGCAGCGGGGCGGGGCTTCCGGCCAGCTCGAGGGCTTAGGGATTACTCAGGGCTGCGAGAAAGGAATGCGGCCACGAGGTCGCGCTGTGGGAGGGGCGGACGTCTGCTCCGCCAAGCTAACTCTGGGAAAATGTGTGGTTCGCTGGCTGTCTCCCGTGGAGAATCTTCACTGGACGGTGGTTTCCTTCTGTGTGGAGTGGTTTGCGAGAACAAGAAAGGTCCTGCGAAGTGAGTCAGAGTGACACTTAAGACATTGGCCAAAGGTTTCAGAAAAGCCTTAAAGCTGGTGACATTTTTTACTTCAGGACTAGAGTATAGTCTAGAGTATGTGCGTTCTCAAAATGTTCAGTCGCAGAATTTAAAAGAAAAGCCTGAACGCCAGGGATATTTTTCATGCGAAGTATAGGAGTAATTTGGAATTCTGTTGGAACTAATGTAACTGAGAAAAAAGAGAAGTGGTTTCCCTCTGCTGCCCCATCTAATCTAGAACTCCCGCATCCCGAACCTTATCCTTGTTGCTGGGACTAAAGGCCACTGACGCTCTGCTGATATAGTATTGAGCTATTAAAGTCACTTTAACTTACTTATTGAGGGCATACAACATGCCAAGTAGTCTTCTGGATGCTGGGGTAACAGGATTGTCAGTAATAGTAATTTTTTACACCCACAGCAGAAAATAAGCATAAAGTGGTAACACCAAAGTTAATAGACAAAGTTAGTGGCCATTATGCTAATGAAGGCAGGATGGTAAAGTGGCTAGTTACCCACTTTCTGGGTCAAAAAACAGAACAAATGGAAAATGGGCTGGACTCTACAACCAATAACCAGTGACCCATTTCCTCTAGCAAGGGTTCACCTTCCAGAAGTGCCAAATACTTCACAAAGTAGGTGACAGGAGGTATGAAGCATGGAAAAAAGGATGAGATGACCAGATGGAAATTATTTGGAATAGAGCATAATACTCATTATTTATGTAACCAATGCCTAGTACTCTCAAGTGGCTTGTGACAGAGTCAGGCTTTAAATGCATTTTAAATTTTTACTTATTTATTGCTTTACATTACCGGGGATTGGATCCTATTTTTATGGAAACAAAATTACTACTAAAAAATGTGATTATGTGGTGCACATCTGTAATTCTGAACCTTTAAAGAAAGATCCAGGGCAGCCTGGGATACATAGCAAAACAGTTCCCAAAAAAAGAGGTGGTGCTAACTTCTTAAACATGAGCCCCCGTAAAATGAAAAATTGAATTGTATACTTCCAAAGAGAGTAAGATAGCAAGATCAAATCAGAGAAACACTGAAATTCAGCACAGCAGACAAAAAATCTTGAAACTCCACATACAACATCTGGAATTGTTTGGACTCCAGTAAGCTTACAGATCCCTATGGGCGCTAGCTCTCCTGCCTATACATCATGTGGCCTTTTGTTATGGGCTGGCTCCCACCCATGCCTGCACCTTTCTTCATATATCCCAGTTGTAGCATCTCCAATATCTCCCCAGCTTTATACAAGAGCCTCTCGGGCCTCTTCAGGAGTGAAGGGGTTTGTGCAGGCCTGTGCTAAAGTTCCAGAAAGCTGAGGAGGTCAGGCAATGTGTGGCATCTTTCATGCCTGATAATCAGTGCCACTTGGACAAAAGTTGCCAAGTTCTTGGCCATCTTAGAATAGAGTTGCATGAGCCACTGTGTTCTTTTAAGGCTGATCTGAGACATTTAATAGGTGCTTGTTTTATGCAGTGAGTGGTATTCTCAATTCACCCTCTCTCCATTCAGATGAATTTGCAAATTCATTACGTTAGAGCCTTTGCTGGCTGGATCTTACCCACAGGACAGCTTTGCTATTGTCCCAGTGCAGAGATTTCTCTCCAGTGCCACAGATCTCTTTAATGACCTCAGCTGCTTACTTAGCAGCCATCTTTTCTGCAACTTTAAACTTGCTCACAAAATGGCACATTTTTCATATCTTTGTGTTCTGCTTCCTGCTCTTTCGAAGTGTGGACCTGAATAAAAGCCGTAAGCAATCATATGGAACAGTTGTACAGCAGGGTCTTCATGTGTGATTCCTAAGGCAGGAACAAGGGCTGTCTCTAACTACACTGCCTGCCTTTCCATCCCTCTCCCCTAACTGGGTTGCCTCATCTAGCCCCAATAAAAGATGATGTGCCCAGTCTTACTGCAACTTGATATGCCAAGGCTTGTTGATATGCCTGGGAGTCCTGCCCTCTTCTGAGAAGGGGAGGAGGGGTGCCTGCAGAGGGACTGGAAAGAAGAGGGAAGAAACTGGAAGAGAGGAGGGAAAGGAAGCTGCTTCAATCTGCTTGGAAACTAATTAAAAACAAAAAACAAACAAACAAAAAAAAACAGTGAGCAGTGACCATGACATAGCCCTTTTCTGCTGTGACCAAATAGTCAACAAAAAGCAACTTAGAGGCTTTATTTTGGCTTACAGTACAAGAAGCAGAAGTGTCCATCATGGTGATGAAGGCAGCATGTTAAAGTGGCTAGACAACTATAGTCAAAGTGCAGAGAACAAGTGGAATACGGGCTCTACAACCAATCACCGGTGACCAACTTCCTCTAGCAAAGGAAGTTCCACAGCTCCCAAACTCTGAACAGGCTCAGCCATCCATCTGTAATAGGCCAATTAGACAAGTAGTAATGAAAGACGGTAAAATTGTATTGGACAGAATGTGAAGAGGAACACAGAGACCCAATGACCTCTCCCCATTTCCCATGTCCACCTCTAGGGCCCTAATTAGAGGGCAGCACGCATGCAGAACAAAACAGGCTTAATCAAAAGTGTGGGTGCTCTGTCAAGTTGATAAACCTGTGTGAAATCCCTTTCTAGGAAACGCGACCTCCCTCTAGCTGAAACATGGGCTTTACGCTGTCTTGCATGAGACTTCTAAGATCCCAAATTCTTAGGGTCCACCGCCTCAATTGTCTGGTAGCCAAAAGGAAAGGCGCAAGTATCGCTTTAAGATAGTTCCATTCCTGCCATAACTGTGTTGCATGAACTATACAAAAGCATCCCATCCTATCGCCGGCTAGGCACCAGCAGGCGGCCTCCGTCTGTCTCCAGCCCAGTGAACAGGCCGAGACCACATTCCTTCCTTTCAGACAGGGCCTGTCTCACCCATGCTCAGTTCCCTTGGCTGGCTGCTGCCACACCAGCCTCATGCTTCCAAATTCCTGCAGCAGACTTCGGTGTACTCCTGTACACCACACTCTACCGCCATACCTTTCTCTGGAACCCAGCTGAGTCGCCTCATGAAGGAAAACACCACACAATCTTAGTTTAGAATCAACAGGTAACACAATCCTACAGTCTGTCTATCTCCCTTCTCCCGTAGTCGGAAAAAGGAAGTCCCTTTCTCCAACCTTCCCTCTACTGCTTCCTGACCCAGAAGTCCCGCCTACTTGCCCAGTGATTGGTTCCTTGAAATCTTTATTCATTAGGGGAAGGTTCTGCCACATAATTGTAACAAGACAAGGTATTCAAGCACATGAGCCTATGGAGGACATTTTATATTCAAACCATAGCAAGTGTAATGAGTGAATTACGTCATGAAGATTTAAGGGAGTTTGTCAGCAATCCAATATTCAATTCACATGTAATGTGTTCTGGATTGGAATGAAGATAAAGATATAAGAGTAACACAAGATATAAGAGCTACTGTTAAAATTCCCAAATTGAAATGATTTGTGATTGTTCATGGTTTTGCTTCAGAGCATCCACCTGTCAGCTTACAATAGTTATTCTATTAGGTGCTTGCCAGGCTAGACAGACCCTCACTTGCTCCCATTTCCTGTAAAACCTTGTCCTGCTGAGGATTTGAAGCTGCTCCACCTTCCCATCCTGCTCTGTCAGGGCTGGATTAGAAGAGAGCCCAAGCCGGAGCTTGTTATAAAGAGACCCTGATGTGGTTGCATCGGCATCGGAAAAGAATCCTTGGTGGTCTTTTGGAGTTCACGAATGCTTTTGGAGTTCATGTGCTTCATGAATGCACAACAGAATCTCGTAACATTCTGGTACATTATGGTACCCATTTTATAAATCACCAATCACAGGAGGGAGGGAGGGAGCAGGGGGGGAGGGAGAGTAGGGTCGGGACCTGGGTAAGAAAGGAAACAGGGAGAGAAAGAGGGGAACATGATCAGGTAATGGGGGGGCGTGGGGGTGGAGAATGTAGCCCTGAGGGCCTACAGAAAGAATCGAAACAGGCAACCTCTGAAGGTAGGAAGTGGGAGGACCTTCTAGAATGTACCAGAGACCTAGGAGGTGAGAGACTCTCAGGACTCAAAACGAGGTACCTTAGATGAAGTGCCCTGCAGTGGGTAGAGAGAATTTGTAGAGTCCACCTCAAATAGAAAGGCAGGACATCAAGTGAAGGGATGGAGTTGCCATCCCACAGTAAAAAATCTGACCTAGAATTGTTCCTACTTGAAATAACTGCAGGGGGCTGGAGAGTTGGCTCAGCAATTAAGAGTACTGACTGCTCTTCTAGAGATCCTGAGTTCAATTCCCAGCAACCACATGGTGGCTCACAACCATCTGTAATGGGATCTGATGCCCTTTTCTAGTGTGTATCTAAAGATAGCTGCAGTGTACTCATATACAAAAAAAAAAAATAATTCTTTAAAAAGAAAGAAAGAAAAGAAATGAAGAAAGAGAGAGAGAGAGAGAGAGAGGAAGAAAGAACTGCAGGATCATTAAAGCCTGAGGAAAAGGAGGTCCAGTGACAGCCCCAAATTGGGATCCAGCTCAGGGGGAGGCCCCAAGACCTGACACTGTTACTGATGCTATGATGTGCTTATAAACATGGGCCTATCATGACTGCCCTCCAAAAGGTCCAATAAGCAGCTGAAAAGTCAGATGCAGATATTTATACCCAACCAATGGACAGAAGCTCGTGACTCCTGTGGATGAATTAGGGGAAAGCTGGAAAAAGCTGAGGAGAATGACAACCCTAGAGGAAGACCAGCAGTCTCAATTAACCTGTACTCCCAATCTCTCACACACTGAGCCACCAACCAGGCAGCATACGCCAGCTGATATAAGGCCCCCAACACATATACAGCAGAGGACTTCTCAGATCTGGACTCAATGAGAAAAGATAAGCCTAACCCTCAAGAGACTTGAGGCCCCAGGGAGGTGGGGGAGGTCTGGTGGGGGAGGGAGTGGGAGTGGGGACATCCTCTTGGAGACAGGGGGAGGTGGTATGGGATATGCAACAGTCAGAGGATAGACAAGGAGGGGAATAAAGTCTGGATTTTAAAAATATAAAAAAAATTAAAATTAAAAAATCATTATTCATTTTTTAATTATTTTTGTCAGGTTGAAGATCTAACCAAGATCCTCACACTTGTCAGAAGAGTGTGTAAATACTGAGGTACCACACACTCTCACACTTACCCTACTCACCAGGAGAGACAGTGTGCCTGGTTCTAGAAACCTACCCAGCTTCCCAGAGCTAGTCGTCATGGATCTTAGAGGAGAGCCTTCTACTTCCACCTCACTGGACCAGCATGATGCCTAACTATACTCTTCCTATCCTTATACCTACAGTAAGTGCAGATTTCACCCCTTATCAAGGAAGTTTCTCTTTGCAGCAGCCATTTTATTTTAAGACAAGGTCTCACTGTGGAGTCCAGGCTGGACTTGAACACCCTTCCTTCTCTCTCAGCCTCCCAGGTGGTAATGTACAAGCATGCATGACCATGCTGGGCTCTAGACATTTTAAAACAGTTTAAACTTACAGACACTTGAACAAATTATAGAGTTCTCAGGTTGCACTTTTGTCTGTCTGTCTGTCTGTCTGTCTGTCTGTCTGTCTGTCTTTGGTTTTTTGTTTTTTGTTTTTTGTTTTTTTGCACTCTTGTCTTATAGTTTCTTATATTACTAAGGCCTTTCATTACTATTTGTAATAACTGATGTAAAAGACTGATACATTATTTAGTGGATTGAAAAGGAATGGACCCCATAGGGTCATATATTTGAATGCTTGGTCATTAGAGATTTGCTTGAGGGGGATTAGAAGTGTGGCCTTGTAGCATTCGTATGGCTCTTGTAGCATACATTGGAGGAAGTATATGATTGGGGATGGGCTTTAGGATTTCAAAAGCTAAAGCCAGGGCCAGTATCTTTCTCTTCCCACTGCCTGAAGATTCGGATGTAGAACTTTAGCTACTTCTGTAGCAACATGTCTACCAGCATGCCACCATGCTTCCTGCCATGAGGATAGTGAACTAAACCTTCAAGCTCCAATTAAATACTTTCTTTTAAGGTGTCTCTTCACAACAGTACAACACTAAGACACATTATAACCAAAGTCCATAGTTTACATAAATTGGGTAAAGTATGCACATTCATAAGGCAGTTCCATTGTGTCTGTTAATGCATCGTATCATGTACCCACCATATCTATATTAGGATATTTCACTACCCTAAAATTTCCCTGGGTTTTACTTGTTCATCCTTCTCGCCCTCTCCGACCTCTGAAATGTACTGGTCTTTAACATCACCATAATTTTTGCCCTTTCCCAAATACAATAACATAGTGCGCATGAGATCACTGAGTGGATAGCCTTTTTAGACCAGTTTCTTTAATAAGAAATATTCATCTAAGGTTCCACAGAAGCTTGAATTTTTTCCCCCATTATGGCATTTTAGACAGGATCTCATGTATCCCAAATGGCTTGTAACTTGCTATATAGCTGAGGAGGTCCTTGAACTCCTGATGCTACTGAATCAGTCTCTGTCTGAATTACATGCAAGTGCCACCACACCTAGGATCCTATATAGATTTTCAAGACTTGATAGCTTATTTCTTATCTTTTTTTATATACTGAGACTTTATTGGTAGTTCTATGTGTATGCGTTTATAACATTAAAGTGTGATGAGTGAATTTAACATATTAAAAGTTTATAGCATCTTTTCAGGAAAGACCATATACTATACACACTATTCAAATGATACCAAACCAGTTTTCAGTGTCTTCAACTGAGAAGTATCCTATTCAGCACACTGCTCTCCTGAGGTGGTTCATACTGAACAAGCTTCGCTTTCAGTTTTTTATTTTCTTCTAAAGTAACTTCATAATTCTCTTTCATTTCTTCCAATTCTAGGCGAAGCAGCTCTATTTCTGGGTTTTCCGGCATAGCAGCTCCTAAGCGATGCTTTAAAATATCCAGAGCACTGGGAGAGTTCTCTGGTTGTTCATATAAGGCTACCAACACTTTCGTGTCCAGCACCCCAACTTTTCCAAGTACCTCCTGAACTGCTCGCACTTTGAGTTGGCAGCTTTGTAATGAGCCATAGTGACAGCCACAGTGTAGCTGGTGCCGGAGACAGAATTTCTAATCTTTTATAATAATGTTTTGTTATATGTAAAAGTGGGCCTTTCTGTGCCCACCTCAGTTTCCAAATAATAATTATTTATTTACAAGCTTTTGGCCTTATAGCTAGGCACTATTTTCCACTAGCTTGTAACTCAATTTTCCTGTTTATACTATTCTAAGTCCTGCCACATAGCTAGTTAGTTACCTGTCCTTCCCTCCTGGCCTGCTTCTTCCTGGTGTCTGGCTGATGGAATCTCCCACCCGACTCCTTTCCAAAGTTCCTCTCTTTCCAGAAGTACCACTTTACTATTCTGCTTTTTGCTAAAGGCCATAGGCTTTTTATTTTAACCCTTTCAGAAGGTGATGGAAAACACTGTTTGCAAAACACTAAGGCAGGAATTGCTTAGCAAAACCAAAATCCAGCCTATAACCGGATCTCTGTTGGTTCAGAAATCAGCATTTGAATAATGCAAGGAAAATCTTTACCCAGTGCACAAAAGATTACTCCAACAGGTGTAGGGTATAGAACAAGTTGTTTTTCCACCCACCTACTGAAGGACATCTTGACCATACCCAGGTTTGGACAACTGTGAATAAAATTTCTATAGACATCTGTCTGTAATGTATGGAAATAAGTGTCCTATTAATCTGAGTAACAAAAACAGGACACATTTTCTGGGCCACTTGAGCAGAAGCACAGTCAAGTGTGACAGGCTTGACAAAGTCAGAGTCATAAATATTGTATTGAGACTAGAATAAAGAATAGTGTTGAGACAGTTATCCAATCGAGCCTTGAAAATGCCGTCAAATTGAATTTGTTCTTCATGCAATTGAAAGCCACTGCAGGCTCTCAATAGGAGACTGTAATGGTCTACTTTATGTTATTAGAAAACTGTGGTGAATAATGACTAGAGAACAATCTAGAAGCTTTTCAGTAATCCATCTAAACTATAATATGCCTCAACTAACATGATGACAGTAGAGATAGAAGTTGACCAAACTTAGATGTATTTTAAAGGTAAAATTTGCATTATGTGCCACTGGCAAGATATGAAGAGATTAGAAAAATCTCTTCTAATCATAGAGATAAAATTCCTGTGTTTTAAAAAGAATCATTGGGTAGACGGTGATGTCTTTTCAGAAATAAGAGAAATAAAGAGAGGAAATGGTTTGGTGGGCTGCTATAAAAAATTATGCCAACTTCAGTGGATTTTTATTTCTAATGATACCCGAGTAAGAATGTTACTTGGAGCTCAAGAAGGTCTCGTTTGTTTCCTTCTACATCTGGTAACAAGAGTGGTAAAGTCATCATTGTTGGATATTATTTTTAACACAGGCTAGATGAGGTCACTTGAAGAGAAAATACTTAGAAACAAAAGTTTCTGACACAATCTCTGGAGATTCCGATTTCTTTAAAGATTACCTATAAGGAGAGGGTTAACAGAGAAGGATAAGATTAGATTATTATCCAAAAATATAGTGTCATAGAAGCTAGGAAGACATAATGCTCAAAAAAAAAGGAGTGGCTAATGCTTTTGAATGCTTTTTAAATTTTGAGTAATTTAATCAAATAAGGTCAGAGAAATAACCTTTGGACTTTGCAACACAGCAGTGGTTTTTGACATTTCTTTCCATGAATTGTCCTAATAGAATATCACGTAAAGATGTGGGAAATATAATAGGTGGTGGTAGAGGAGAGATGATAGAATACATACATGCATACACATACTTACACATTATACACATACACATACACATACACACACACACACACACACACACACACACACACACACACACACACA
>JANHMN010000010.1:11328223-11393228 GCA_030674055.1 Rhabdomys pumilio
CTCTCTCTCTCTCTCTCTCTCTCTCTCTCTCTCTCTCTCTCTGTCTCTACTACCCTCTTGACTCCCTTCTGGTCCCTCAGGGGGAAGAAATGTCTCAACATGGCCCCACAGAGGCACCTCCTTCCCCCATACCTGACTACACATTCATAGAACATATTCCCTTCTCTTTATCTTTTTATAAACACATCACTCTTCACCTCCACTTCCATGGAACCACCAAGCTGTTTTCTTACTGATGCATTTATCTGCTTGAATATTTCAAATAAGTGAAATTATACAATACATAATGATTTGTGTCTGAATTTAAAAAAAAATAGGCATTTTTCACCATTGTAGCAAGAATAAAATCAAGAATGTGAATACAAGTCTGGAAAGATACATTGATTTAGAGGTGAGAAGATGAAGCAGCGCTGACTACCTCTATCAGATGGGTGGATAATAAAGAGCACAAAATTAATAAATGAGGACAGGTGTTTAGTGAGCTGGAGATGAGTTTGTGAGAAGTCTGAGGTTGTAAGATGGTGATCTCCGAGAGTAGTAAGTGAATTGATTAATCAAATGTATATGACCAGGGAGATAACTGAGCTTCAACAGAGTTGTGAGGTTTTAGGAAAGCAGTCGAAGCAGGTAAGTGCAGAGAATTGATTATAAGAACAGACCCTAGATTCTATTGCCCTGCTAAAATGGGAAGTAAGTAGGAGAGGTAGATATTGAGAAATATTGGAGTCCATGTATTAGAATACCCGAGACAAAAAAATTGTTACAGTGTAATTCTAAAACATATTAGAAGTATAGGGGGTAGAGATCGCAGTTGGAATATTAAAAATCAGTATTTTATAGATACTGCTGCCATGCTGATAACAAAGTCCACGTAGAAGTAGACTAAGGGTCTGGAGAGATGCTTTACTCAGGAAAGTTGTTAAATGAGCAGAGGGAACCGAGTTCAGACAACTGGCGTTCAATGTGTAAAGTCATGCACTGTGGGTTTTACTAGGAATCCTGCTATCGAGAAGATAGAGACATATGGATCTTTGAAGCTCATTGGCTATCTAGTCTTGTTAAATCAGTAAGCTTAGCCACAGACCCTGTCTCAATAAAATTAAATGGAGAGCTACCAACATTAACCTCTGCCCTTTACACAGGTGATCACATACAAAGTTTACTTCTGCTATTACAATAAATTACCCTGACAAAAGTAACTAAGGGGAGAAGGGCTTTTTTTTTTTTTAACTTAAAATACAAAGTTATAGTCTGTTACAATGAGGGAGTCATATTGGTAGAAGCTTGAGAAAGCTGCTCATTTCACATCTACAGTTAGAACCAAAGAGAATCAAATTAGGAATGAAGGCCAAGTGAACAAAGAAGCAAAAACCTTCCATGTCTTTTTATCTGGGTTGCCACCAGAGGCATCACTGTGCATTTAGGGCAGGTCTTTCCAAATGACTTATGAACCAAGACAATCCCCCACAGACATGTCCACAGGCCAATCTAGTGTAGACAGTTACTCATTGAAAGTTTCTTCCCAGGAGATTCTAGGTTGTTGTAAGATAGGAATTTAAACTAGCCAATAAAGAGGTCAGCTCAGGAACTTTGGAACACTAGTTGCCACCCCCCTCACACACAACAAGGGAGAGGCTAATTAACATTCCTGGTCAGCTCAGGAACTTTGGAAAGGTCATGGGACACTTGCCAGATGGGAGAGGCTGATTAACATTCCTCAGACTACAGGGGAGGGAACCTACCTGCGAGTGGTGAAGGCCCAGAGCATGTAGACACATTCTGCAGGAAGGACCAACCCTTGCCACCTACAGACAAGGGAGATCTTTGCCACCTCATTCCCTAAAGACCAATCAGTTTAAAAAGTCACAATGTTCTGCCAATCACATTGTGCCTAATGGCTGCTGCCCTTAAAAACTATAAAAACTGGCCAAACTGGCTGCCCAGTGTCGCTACCCACATTCGACCCTCGGAACAAGGCAATAGCAACCATGTTCTTCTTCAAATGGTTTATTCAGCTATCCCTGTACAGCAATCTTCTTCCTCTTCTCCCTCCGCTCCCGCAGCACCTTATAAGCATTGCCTTAAACCTATCAGCAGCTGCCACGATGTCACTACTAATTGGTCACACTCAATGACTCGAGGTAAGGCGATTGGGTAACCACACCTCTCATGCCATATATGGTCTCAAGCAATGCCTATGTCAAGCGCCATCTTGTAACTACAAGAGTGGAGCTGCTTCCCACAGCTCCCCCTTTTTTGTTTTATGCAAGCAGAAGGACATAGAGGTCTGACCCCCTGTATTTGATGGGAGATTGTCAATCCCATTTTCACCACCTGCCATCTACAATATGGTTACCATGGGCAACCCAACCCGATGCCATTTTCCAGGGGACAGGAACTAGGGCAAAACCTATATGCAGTCAGACATATGTCCGAGGGCATACAGTGCCCTCTGCAGTGCTATGTCCTACATTCTGCTGCGTGTTACAACTTGGAGCTCTTCTTAGCCAGATTTGTGGGGACTGGTCTCCTTCAAGAGCAGCAAATGCTTGAACAATCATGGCATTAGCGTTGCGCTGTTGCATACGCATCTTCAGAATGGACCATAGTGCTAGGCAACTGACAAGAACAAGGCAAGTTGCTAAGGCCCCAATTCCCGCCGGTTCTTTTAGGTGGTTTATTGCAGGTTGGATCCAGGAGGCCAGGCCCTCAGCAACAGACAGGTCAGCATGGGTGGAATTCACATGCTCTATGGCTAGCCGCAGCTTCTACATCAAGCCATCCGTCCAATTACCTGCAAAAATACTGAGACAAATTTCTAGACAAATGAGTTGCTTAACTTGCATTTTCACACTTTACAGATGTCACACAGAGACCTGTATTTTTCCACTGACAGCCCAACTGAGCTAATTCCATGAGCACGTCTACTTGCTCCTGGACTAGATCCACTCTTTGATTCACCAGCATAATGCCAGCTCTCAATTGAGAATTAATCTGCCTCTGTGTATCCAGGGCCATAGCCGAATTGGCAGACAAATTGTTCAAAGTATGAGCAGTTTGTATGGTAGAACTCAGAGAAATTGCTGTTGCAGTAGCAGCAGTAGCTGACACTGCAATAGCTGTCACGATGGCGGCAGTGATACCAAAATCCCTGTGTGTCCTAAACAGGGTCATAGCTGATGGGGCCTCCACCGGCCAAGGGACAAATCTAGGCATTCCCATCTGAACTCTCTAGTTTCTCCCTGCGGGGTCAGGATCTTTTTCCCCTATCACCATCAGCATGAGCATCATCTTCACCAGCAACATCACGATTGGATAGGAGCTTCTGTTGTTGGCTTTGAGCTGGACGAGTAAGTCTCTCTGGAACCCACAATGGTTATTGCCGATCCTGTGGAAAAACACAAACAGACCCTCTTGCCCACACCAACACTGGGTCTGGACCATGCCATTTTCCTGTTAGGGTATCCTTCCAAAGCACCTGGCCTTTAAAGGCTGGTGTCTGTTGAACATGACGATCCACTGCAGATTTGCCATCTTTATCCAAATTGAAATAATTGAGGGTAAAAAGAGCAATAGCAAGACGCTCTTTTGGGGTCTTATTCATGCCCTCTCCCCTTTTTTGTTTTAATAAACACTCTTTTAAGGTTCTATGTGCACATTCAACAATGCCTTGTCCTTGTGGATTATAAGGAAGTCCAATAGTAAGCTGTACTCCCATAACTTTACAAAAATTTACAAATTGAGAAGAGGTATAAGCAGGTCCATTATCTGTTTTCATAGAATTTGGCTTTCCCCAGACATTCCATGCTTCAAAACAATGGGCAATGGCATGCCTCGCCTTTTCTCCTGTCATTAGGGAGGCAGCAATAACCCCAGAGGCAGTGTCAACAGACACATGGACATATTTTGAATTACCAAATTCAGAAAAATGTGTAACATCCATTTGCCAAATATGCAAAGGGCATAAACCCTGGGGATTAACACCCACAGTTGGGACAGCAATATATGGCAGACAGGAATTACAGCTTTTCACAATGCTACCACCTTCCTCTCGAGAGATCTTAAAGGGAGTAGCCAATATGCGTGCATTGACATGAAATTGTTCATGGAATGTCTTAGCGTTTTGAACAGGAGTATGAGCAGAGAATATAAAGATGGCTTCGGTAGCCTTATCTGCCAAATCATTTCCATCTGCCAATGGACCAGGAAGTCCAGTATGATCTCGAATATGTTGTACATATAATGGATTTTTTTCTATTTAGAATTTCCTGTTGTAATTGAATTAAAATTTCTCGAATTGTACTTTTAACATTTATTTTTCCTACTGCTTCCAATATCTTAAGAATATTTACCACATACTGGGAATCAGAAATCAAATTAAAAGATTCTTTAAAATTTTAAAATACCATTAATACAATTCGTAATTCGATTACCTGAGGGGATTCTATGGCAAACTGGACAACTTTTGGGCTATCACCAGAAACCACATATGAGCCACAGCCAGTTTTAGATCCATCAGTAAATATTATTTTTACATCTTTTAATGGAACAGCGCTAGTCATCTTTGGAAAAACCACTGGATGTTCTTTTATAAATTGTAATAAGGGATCCTTAGGTAAATGATTATCAATAATACCTAAAAAGGAACATCTCAAGATAGCCCAATCATCCATGGTGGCACATAATACCTCTTGTTGCTGGGCTGTATAGTGCACCACAATTTTTTTTGGCTCACCTCCAAAATATTGTATGCTTTGTTGTAATCCTTGTAAGGCCAAAGCAGCCACAGCACTTGGATAATACTCCAAGATCTTTCCGGGTGATAATTTTGGATGTATCCAAAACAAAGGTCCTCCCTGCCAAAGAACTCCAGTGGGCTGCTTTGGGGTAGATAAGATACACAATTCTAAAGGGGCTATTAAAATCCTCCTACGCAAGTAAGAGGTCAACAGGGCCTTTTCTACCTCATCCAGGGCTACTCAAGCCTCAGGTGTCAAACTTCTAGGAGACATCAAATCAACATTTCCTGGAAATATGTCATATAGTGGTTGCAATTGGCTATTAGACAATCCTAAACAAGGCTGAATCCATTGAATATCCCCTAGCAATTTCTGAAAATCATTTAAGGTACACAATCCATCCTTACGTACTTGAATTTTTGTGGCCTTATTTCTTTTGCAGTAATGACAGATCCCAAATAATTAATTACTTTGTCTTGTTGTACCTTCTTGGGGGCTATAACTAGGCCAAAATGTCTCAATTCCTCAACCATCAATGTATATACTTCTTCTAAAATTTGTATACTCTTTATAGCTAATAAAATATCATCCATATAATGATAACAATAAAGCTTTGAGAATTTTTCTAACGTTAAAGAATGCCTTATCCACATAGAGTTGACACATGGTAGGACTGTTGGCCATACTTTGAGGCAAAACGACCCACTCATAACTCCAGTCTGGTTGGGCATGACTAATGGAGGGAAGAGTAAAGGCAAAACGCTTGGCATCTTGTTTGCACAAGGCAATGGAAAAGAAGCAATCTTTAATATCTATTACTATAAGTGGCCATCCCTCTGGTAAAGTAGAGGGCAATGGTAAGCCCCTCTGAACAGGTCCCATAGATTCCATCCAAACCCTCTCGATCTTGTCTCTCTTTATCAGCTGAGGGAAACAAAGAATGGCAGGTTGGTAGCACAAGTAATTATGCAATTCTATCCCCTGGGGAGATTGCAGCTATTCCTCTGGGAGAAGATACCATGGTTTCATTTGAAAGTGGTCTGCCTATCTCCCTACATATCTTCATCCAGACCTCCAATCCCTTACTTTTATAGGGGTTGATAGCCTGTTGGCACTCCTTGGTGCACTGTTCAAAAATTAGCTGTTTGATTAATGGCATGGCTGCATTGGGATCCCCAAAAATTCTACTAGCGGCCTCTACCATTCTGGTCACAAAGCCAGCAAAAGGCTCAGCCGACCCCTGAGTTATCTTTGTTAGGTTCCCTTGTACTTCTCCCCTATTAGGAAGGGCCTTCCACGCCCTGGTGCCTAATTGATTGATCTGCTCATATACCTGCATTGGATAATTAATCTTATTGGTTGGCAAACCTACCCTGTCCTATTAACATGTCTTGATTCCAGGCCTGTTGACCTGCAGCCGAATTAGCAGTGACCTGCTCTGCTGAGAACTCTATGAAAAATGCTTTCCAATCAAGATATTGGCCAGGAGTTAAGCAGGCCTTGGCTAGGCTCATCCAATCACTTGGGGTCATGCAAAATCAATGAAGAGATTCTAATTGTGTTATGACAAAAGCTGCATTAGTGCCATAAGCACGGACCCCCTCTGCGAGCCGTTGAATTATTTTAAATTCCAAGGGCTCATGTACTCTATTTCCCCCTCCATCCTGAAATACGGGGAGGCACTGTTGTGCCCTAGCTTCTCTCCAGGCCTCCGGACAGAAACTCCGTCCACTAGACGTAGCTATTTTTGGCAAATAGGGTGGTGGCCGTGGCAAATTTGACAGCCCTGGAGCAGAAGGTTCCACATTAAGTTCTGCCTTCTCCAGCCTTCTTACTAATTTTTCTAGCTCTTCCTCAGTATCAGTATCCTCTCCCTCCTCATCTGTTTCTTCTGATTCGTCTGACTTTGCTGATCTCTCCTCTTTTAACTGCTCTAATGCCTCGGATCCTTTTTTGATTTCCTTCTGACATCTTCCTTCTTTGTCCTGGATGCAGCTACGCACCAACTTCCACAAAGGGCGGACACCACCTTTTAACTCTCCTTGCTCCCATATAAGATCAAGATCTCTCCCAAGCTTATCCCAGCTTCTAAGTGTCGCCTCTCCTTTTGGATGCAGGATGACCCCAGCATGCTGGAACAATGAAAAATCCTCTTGCTTTTGCAACTATCCCCCAGATTCGAATTGTCCACTCAGGGGGTCTCCAGTAAACTGAGGCTTGCAACAGTCTTAACATTTGGTGCATTGTCTGGGAATCTGACCTCCTGTGGGAACACATGGGAGAGCTGTAAATTGGAGGTCTGGAGCAGGTACCTTGGTTTATTTGTCTGTCTCTTGTCTGTCAAAGTCTGAACCTGTAAGCCTGTCTGAACTTTTGGTTTACTTGCAAGCATCTGGGGGGCTTGAGAAGCCCACTGTGTTTGGGCCGGTCAGGAGCGACAGGGAGGTGGGGGGATCATGGAGGCCCGGTTCTCCTCTTTTTGGAACCTGTAGATTTGGTCCAGCATAAGTCAGCCAAATCGTCTGAACCTGTTAGATTTGGTTAGATAAGCTGGCCAAGTCGCCTGGTTACTGGATTCTTCTGCTGGTGATTTTTCCTATGTCTTGATTGTTTCTCTGTGCATTAAGTCTTGACCCACCCATGGCAGGGGCAAGCTGTCTGTGTGTGTTGGTTGCCTTTCTCTGTGATCTTGGACTTGGACTGAATTTTTGGACTGAATCTACCCCATTAAACATACTAGTTAACCACTGGAGGGAAGTTAGAGAAAGAAGAGAAAACTTGACAGTAGTAAAGAAGGGCAAGTTAGTTATTCTCTGCTTCTCCAAATGGCCTACCTTGGAGTAGGGTGGCTATTTGTGGAGATCTTTGACTTATAGGTGATCAACGCAGTAGAGGAAAGAGTCTTTAGGCCAGGATCCCTTAGGTAACTATAACTGCCCTATACATTTATCTGGGTAAATCTAGTGGAGGACCACCCCCCCACACACACACCTTATGGATAAAAGCCTTTCTTCCTCAAGACCTTTATAGGTTCTGGCCATCAGGAATGCTCTTCAGGACCAAAGAGCAAGAGAGGATACTGGAAAAAATGTTCCCTCAGAAATGAGGGCACCGTTGACTGACCAGGTTGTGGTCAACAGCAAATTTCTTCTGACCAGATCTGACTGGAAGTTTAGTGTGACAGAAGGTAAGGGGCACCTAAAAGCCTACTGCCAGACTCCATTGGCAGGTCTCAAGGGGGCAGAGATCTGATGAGTCGCCCACAGTGGCACATAGAGGCATTCTGTCAGTACACACTATGGCCGTTATAGACCAGGCTAGTAGATATCAGGAAAAAGCTTCAGAGGCTAGAAGGACTACAAGATAAGTCATTAAAGAATTTAGTGTAGATTTCTGAGAAAGTCTACCATAACAGAGAGATAGAGGAAGAGCAGAGAAAGAGAAGGGAAGATGAAAGAGAGATGAGAGAAAGGAGACAGGAAAAGAATTTACAGAGAATCCTGGCTACAGTAGTTAGGGAAAGCAGAGAAAGGAGACTCCAATCAAAGAGACACAGAAAACTCCTTGAAAAGGACCAGTATGCACAATGCAAGTAGAGGAGCTGCTGGGCCTGAGAGTGCCTGAACAAATGGAAGCCAGGGGCAGGAAATCCCAGGCCTTGAGAAAAACAACCCCAAACAGCGAAGGTGTTAGCACTGGGTAAAGACAATGATTGGGGTAGACAGGGTTTGGACCCCTCCCTGAGCCCAGGATAATCTTGAAAGTGGAGGGGAAGCCCACTTAACTCTTGGTGGACACAGGGGCTCAACACTCAGTTCTCCTCCAAGTTGATGGCCCTGTTTCCAAGAAAAGATCTTGGTTCCAAGGAGGCACTGGCACCAAAATGTATTCATGGACTACCCGAAGAGCAGTGAACCTAGGGAAGGGCCGGGCATCCCATTCATTTATGGTCATTCCAGACTGTCCCTACCCTCTGTTGAAGCAAGACTTACTCTCCAAGATGGGGGCCCAGATACACTTCCTGCCTGATGGGCCACAACTAACTGGCCCAAAAGGAGAAACCATGGGTGGAGGAAAGACCTCTCTGACCATCACCTGCCAGGAGTTGAGGCAACCTGCTTTACAGATAGGAGCAGAAGTAAACTGAGGCTCCCTAGAGTCTTACACCACCAAACAAGTACACACCTATACATATAAAAGAAGAAGGCTAAGAAAAGATCACCAGAAATGAAGGAGCATGTCTAGGAAGATAATTCCTTATGTGTCTTTGGCATCTCTCCATGTGTTGTAATAATGGTTGTTCTGAACTGTTTTCTTAAGGACGTTGTATAGTCAATAGCCTCAGAAGACAGATATTGTGATTCACTCCAGTGCAGAGGGCAGATAGATTTCTTGGTGACAAAAGAAAGAAATTATTTTCTTTGGGAAAAAGGTTGTGAAGTTTACTGGCACATTCCCTTTTACATTTGGAACCTCAGTTCTGAAAAACCCCACTATGTGTGCAGCATTTGCTTGGATGTCTTCAGTGTCTCCATAGAGTTTGGAAGAAAAAGAATTAAAATGATGAGATTTTTCAAGCTCAGAGTTTATTGTACTGTGAGGAATAAAGTTACTGATGTCTGCACCAGGAATCTCATATTACCTGCCAAAATGTATGATTCTATAGAAATTTAAAACAAACCAGAAAGAATACCTATTATTTAATATATTTTTCACACAACATGGTGAAGCTAGTTAATAACAGTACATTTTATTTGTTTTAATTTCTAAGAAAATGTGCTTCAAAAATATCAAAACTGTGTGCAGAAATAAATGTGCTAAATACTTAAATTTAGTCATCCCACGATGTATACATGTTTCAATACAACATGAACATGAAAAATGTACAAAAAATATTGATTAAAATGTTTATTGAAAAGCCAACTTAAAGACAAGGATATGGATTTGAGATGGGAGTGGAGTTTTATCGCGGCTCGAGCTGGCCCACGTTGGGTGCCAAAAATGTTGCAGCCCGAGCTACCTCACGCTTGGGGGCCAAAATGTCAGGAACCACTCTGTCAATGTTGAAACCCACACTGCCAAAAGCCTTGGGGGCTAAATTGTTAGAGCCCGTACAGCCCCAAGCTGCTCCAGTCAGCAGGGGTTCAGCAAGAGAGAGAATGAAGACGGATTCGAGGAATGGTGACCAGACAGAGTGTGATTCAATCCCATTTATTCTTCAGTCTCTCTTCTTTTTTCCAAGTCCCTAGTCTTGAGTTCCTAGTCCCTAGTGCCTCCAAGTTCCAAGTTACTTCTTCCAAGTGTTAAATGCCTAATGTCTAATGATCTTCCAAGTGCCTAATAACTAACTCCAAGTTGTACTGAACTCTTCTGTCTGCCTCTCATCTTTTATATGTCTCACTTCTAAGTCATGCCCTTAGGTCTTATCTCTAAATCTGATCTCTATGTCATGCCCTTAAGTCTCAGCTCTAAATCACACCTTTAAGTCTCACACACTCAAGGGAAGATCCTGGGTATCTAAAGCAAGATGTTATCAGAGTGTGCTCAGTTGTTGTAGGCTATTGTAATCAAGTCTCTTGCCAGGGTATATGGCTCAAGATGGCTGCAAGGATGATAGCCGCCTTCTGTCAGCTCCCCACAGAGCTTAATAACACGGAGATAGTCAATAACTTCAGAAGTTTGTAAGGAAATGAGTGTCTTCTAAGGGAAAACATCTTTTAGTTGGAAAGTTGGGCAGGACTGTAAAGGGAAAACTCAGAGACAATATTAAAAATATGGGTTTGTTGACAACAAATGTCAAAGGTACTAACTTTGACCCAAGGCAGATGGGCATAAGGCTCCCAAAAGCCCCTAGGGTCCTTCAAAACCATGGAATCAGATATCAAAAGAGTAGTAAGTAACAGAACAATAGAGTAAGGACTGTGTCAAGGGCCAGCCTCAGCATGAGGAGAAGTTCTGAGAGAAGGGGTGTCTAGGAGCATCAAAAAGAATGGCTCCAAGTCAAATCTAGGATCTCAGCTGTGTGTTCTGTTTGATACAGCTTTTCCAGTCTGCTTCTATGTTCTGCTTTGTCTCTGGAGATTTCTCTGTCTATATTCTGCTTGCTTGCTATTCTAAAAGGTCTCTCTATCCATGTGTGCTTGTGTGTGTGTGTGTGTGTGTGTGTGTGTGTGTGTGTGTGTGTGTGAGTTCTCCAAGAAGTTCTTTCTTTTTTATCCTAAAAAATTCTCTGGATAGCCCATCTCCTGCAGAACACAGGTTCAGTTCCTTATTTTACATATCAATCCAGTCATTTAGGTTTTCCTTTTGATTATCTTATGAATCAGCATTCCACGACCCCAGCCCTTTGATTCTTAGGAGACAGAAAGCATGCATTTTTTTCTTAACATTGCAAAAGAACTCAGAAATCTATCTGCCTTTGTTAAGCACAGACAATAAACTAGTAGGGTGTGACCCTGCGCTGAAATTACCATTTCCACTATTCCAGAGCCTAACCTTGCTCTGTTCTAGACTGACCCTGAACTCAGGAATCTATCTGCTTTTGTAAGCATAAAGTAAAATATTTATCTGGGTGGGGTCTCCTGAAATCACCACCCCCTAAATCTCTTTATCTCCTTCCCTGGTAATTTTGGCTTACAAGTTGGCTTACTGCGCAGCTGCTTTTGTTACCTTAGATTCATGAAGCCACTTATATAATTCATATTTCATACTTATTTTTTGAGTTGTTGAGAAATTATATATTTTCAAACTCCTGTATTTAGAGCTCTTTCCCATAGCTTTAAGGACTGACCTGAAGGTCCCAGTGTTTACCATTTTGCTAAGACATAGCCACACCTTCAACTCCTGGACTTGTGCTGTTTCTAATTATAATGGAGTCATTAACGTTACCTGGGAGAACATTCCTGGGAAGGAAAGAATTCTCCATTGCTAGAGAATCCAGAAAATATGTACATTATAACACAAACAAGCATTATAGCCACAGCAGCCATCAACACTTGTAGAGGCTCACACCAGGGTCCTGTCCTGGGATAGGAACCATGTCTCTCTGTCCCACTAGGGCCATGCTGGGCTCAGCAGGACTGGAATTTCAGCACTTACTGATCAGGTAGAGAAGGATAAACCAGGGCCAAAAAGATATTCACAGAGGACAGGCAGCCTGACCACCTGTCTTATTTAGGAATTCTATTGTGATAAAACATCGTGACCAAAAGCAATTTGGGGAGGGTTTGTTTGACTTATACTTCTACATCAAAGTCTATCACTGAAGGAAATCAGGACAAGAACTCAAACAGGGTAGGATCCTAGAGGCAGGACCTGATGCAGACAGAGGCCATGGAGGAGTGCTGCTTACTGGCTTGCTCCTCATGGTTTTCTCAGCCTGCTTTCTTATAGACCCCAGGATCACACTAGTCCAGGTATGAAACCACCATCTACAATAGACTGGGCCTTCCCCCATCAATCTCTCTTTTTTGTTTGTTTGTTTGTTTGTTTGTTTTGTTTTGTTTTTCGAGACAGGGTTTCTCTGTGTAGCCCTGGCTGTCTTGGAATTCACTCTGTAGACCAGGCTGGCCTCGAACTCAGAAATCTGCCTGCCTCTGCCTCCCAAGTGTTGGAATTAAAGGCATGCCCCACCACTGCCAGGCCCATCAATCTCTAATTAAGAAAATACCTTTCAGCTGGACCTTGTTGAGGCATTTTCTTATTTGAGGTTCCCTTATTTGAGGTTCCCTTTTTTCCAGCCTAGCTTGTGTCAAGTTGACATATAAACAAGCCAGTGGGGCGCCTGAAGTTTGATCTCCTGGGACTACAAGATAGATGGGCAGAACTAACTCCAGCACACTGTCCTGTAACCTCCACTTGCACAGTGTGGTATGCATGTGATCATGGGACAGTAAATAAATAAATAAATAAAATGTAATTCATAAAACTGTTCTTCAAAGAGAAAAGTAAGCCTTTATATTTAAAGGAGACAAATGGAAGAGCAGCCAAAAAATTATCAAAAGCCTTTGAATGTAAAATGATAGACTGAAAGCTGCTTATGGATGCATGAGAAAGCCCAGGGGTAGAAAAGGATTGATGCCATCCAAGACAGAGAGATTGGAGGAGTATTAGAATTTAAAAAAAAAAAAAAAAGGTGATAAAATGTCAGAAAAGCAGAGAAACCTCTTCTCTAAGGAAGAGTAAACAGCTCCTGTTGACACTCTAGCTTCCCAGGTCAGGAAAGGAAATATTAACTTCAACCAAATATCAGGAGGAGGCCCTGCCAAAGAGACACTAGGATATGCTCGAAATTCCCATAAGCATCTATCCCAGATGGAAAATTTGGTGTGGCTGGTCAACTTTGGAGTCAAAACACATTTTATCCCTCCCGTATCTCAGCAGCCATTGCACTGAGAGACTAGTGACAACCACAGACTCTGAGTGGGAGATGGACTCCCTGAGTTCAGGAAGCAAGCCGTAGTGAAGGGAATTGTAGTTGATGGCTCTGCCCTCTGTAGTAAGAAGCAAACTCGACCAATCTGAGGCTAATACACAACCAGTAGCTTAAGATCTGCTGTCTTGGCTTTCCATCCCGGGAGTGCCTCTCCACTTCATGGCTTAGTGCGAGCAGGACAAAGAACTGTGAGGCTGGGTCCTGTAGCAGGACTTTCAGCCACTTTGCGGGTTCCTTTCCCCCTACACTAGGTAGGAGCATAACAAAGGGAAGAAGAGAAAGGGGCGGTGCTACTGCTAGACCACAACTTGCTGATTCAGGGTGTTAAGCAGCGTGGGACAAGTGGGTCTGACGCTTTTGTCTTCTCTTGGGCTCATTTTCTTCCATTGATTTGTACAACTTTGATGTATAGTTTTTGTTTTATTATTTATAGTTTATATTTTATTATTATTTTTAGGAAGTGCATTTGGATGAGAGCGAGAGCGGAGAGGAAATGGTAGGAACAGAGGAAGGGGAGACATTAATCTGCTATATGAAAAAAATCTATTTTAGATAAACAGAAAGGCAAAAGATGTAAGCTCCCAGCTACTGCTCCAGAGCCATGCCTGGCTGCCTGCAGCCATATTCTCCGTCATGAGCATCGTGGGCTCCTCCTCTGAAACTGTAAGGCTCCAATAAAATCTTTCTTTTGTGAGTTGCATTGGTCATGGTATTTTGTCAGGCCAAAAGGAAAACAACTGAGATAACACAAGAGACATTTAGAACCTCAAGTAGGCATGACCAAAATAGAACCTCTGTATTATATATCATAATTAAAATGCTAAGGTAAATAAACAATGTTAAGTGCTGTGAAAGGAAATGCCAACTCATAAAGTGAAACTTGTCAGAGCATCAAACCTCTCAGCAGAAACCAGGAAAGCATACAATGACGTATCTCAGGCTCTGTAAGTAAAACTATTCCAAGATCGATATAACCTGCAAAGTTATCTTTCAAAATCAATGGAAAACCTTGCAAGACAAGAATAAACTAAAGCAATTCATGGCCATTGTGTCCACTCTGCAGAAGATGCTTAAAAGGACTCCAACACAGAAATCAGTCAATGCAGAAAAGACCTTTGACAAAGTTACATTTTCTTTTATGATATAAAGCTCTGAAGAAACTATGAATGGAAGGAACATACTTTAGCCCATTAAGAGCTAAAATGACAAATATATGGCCTATATTATGCTAAGTGGGAAAATGGAAAACAGTTTTTCCTAAAATCATTAATGAGTGAGCCAGTCCACATCCTTAATTTTATTTAATATACTGTTTGAAATCTTAGAGTAAGGCTCAAGAGACAAATAAATGAGGAGTAAGCAGTAAGAAACCCTATCATCACAGTTTGCAGGTGATACAACCCGATACTTAAAAGGCCTTTAAGCTCATCAGGAAACTTTTAGATCTAACAAACAGTTTTAGCGAAGGACTGTTGCGCCATGTTCACAAACCCTAAAAGACCATCCAAGTGCTGACTCCGACGCAGCCGCACTAGGGTCTCTTTATTATAAATTCAAACTTGGACTCACTCGCCACCCACCCTGATGCAGCAGGATGGTTTGGTGAAGCAGCCTCGAACCCTCAGCGGGACAAGGTTTTATAGGAAATGGGAGCAAGTGAGAGTCTGTCTAGCCTGGCAAGCATCTAATAGAACAACTATTATAAGCTGACAGGTGGGTGGTCTGAAGCAAGACCATAAACAAAAGGTCTGAAAGTACATCTGAAACAATCAGACTTACCTTGATTGGCTGTTGCTAGGTTGTAAGTAGCTAGGGAGTAACTCTGGGGTATGGGTCAAGGGCAGGCCATGAGGGCCTTCCTGATACCTGGGTGCAGCTTGGGTTCAGCTGAAAGTCAAGTTCTTAGGCTTTCTTTTCATTTCTTTTTCTCTTTTTAAAAGATGGAGTCCAGTCCCAAGATGGAGTAGGTTTGGCCTCTCATGCCCTGTCTTTCTCTGGTATCTAAAAGGCCAATCATGGGACTTCCTGAAGCTCATAGGCTGTGTTACGGAGGGACAGGTAAAGGTAACTTTTCATCACCGTAAGTTGAATAGGCCCGTCTTTCTTTCATGAACTGGACTAGTTTGTTTAGAATGCAGGGGCCAAAGGTGAGGAACAGAAGTAAAATGAGCAGGGGGCCCAGGAGGGTAGCTATCAGGGGTCAGCCATGGAGAACTATTGAACCATGGTTCAAAAAGCCTTGTGCCTGTTCTCTTTCTCTTCTTCTCTTGGCCAGGCCTTCTCTAACTTTGGCTATCGACTCTTTGACTACTCCAGAGGGGTCAACATAGAAACAGCATTCTTCTTTGAGGGTTGCACATAGCCCTCTCTGTTGCATAAACAAGAGATCTAGCCCCTCCTAGTTTACAGTACTGCCTCTGCCAGGGAGCCCAGAGAATCTTGGAGGTGAGAGATTCCTTTTTCTAATCTCTCTATATCAGTATCTATGACCTCTCTTAGACTGTATTGTTTGTATTGTAACACCAAAGAAGCTACCCCCACTTCCTGTGCCAGCCACGCCCAATCCTATGAGAACCACCAGAGTTACAGCTGAAACTCATTCTTGTTTGACTCTTGTCAGGACTAAACTCCAGGTTCCATCTAAGAAATGGTCTTGTGTTCCATCTAGGACTTGGTCATCTGTGTGATAGATGATCCTAGGTAACAACTGGACAAGTACACAGAATTCTTTATTCTGATGTATTATAGCCCTGAGGACACATGGGGTAAGCCCCATATTGCATGACCACCTGATGTTGGTGGGTGGTAATAGGTATTTATCATTATCTGATTTTACCTTGTAAGTCAGGTTGTAAAGATGGCTACAGACTCCAGGGACTTTCCCTATACAGGTGGTCAGTCCTTCTATAGCCTGTAAGTGCAGCCTAGTCTCATCTTATTGCCATCTGCACTCACTGGGGTTCTCAGTTTCAGAAAAGTTTCCAATCAGGGCTATGCCTTTAAAGTAGGATGGTCTTATCTCATAGCACAGCCAACACAACTCAGTTAACTCAGGTTTGGAGGTGAAAGAGTTAAGAATTTTTAAATCTTCCACAAATGGAGTCAAGAGTGCACATCAGCTTGTTCTGTGTTCTAGGTCCTAGGAAACTAGCTATCCACAAGACAAAATAGATAAGATAGTTCAGAGCTGAGAGTTCAGGTCAGCGTGGATACCAGGAACTGAACTGACCAAAAGATAAATTGAATAGGGTTTGATTCTTAAGAGAAGAAAGGCTTGTATGAGATATTCCCCCCCCCCCCCCGACCTTTTCTTGAACCTGTCACAGAAGCTGAACACTGGACAGGTACTTTCTATAGATACTTAATCATAATTCCCCCTCTCATCTCCCCTGGGTTGTGGTTTTTCCTTTTAAAAGCTCTAGCTCTTCTCTAAGGTGGGGGGGGGGGGTCATACTTCATTGCTTGCCTCTGCATAGGACGGGCTAGAAGTGCGATCTCAACGCGTTGAATTAAACATACCTCTTGTTAATTGCATCAAGTTCGGTGTCTTGCAGTTATTGGGGTGGCCGTGAATTCCAGAGAATAGAGAGGGAGTTCCTCTCTTTCTGGCCGGCCTTACAGAGGCACAGGTGACCTGAAAAGACTGGACCGCCATACTCCAAAGCAGGACAGGACTATCATTACTCAGTCTTTGCGTTGTCTTGTTGGCTTTGATTGGGGCCTTATTAGGGGAAGATGGGACTGGGTCCTGGGATTGAATTGGTGGCCAAGTACTCAGAGGGGGGTTATCCAGCAAGACATTGGGGCTGAGAGCAATTGGTGGTGTCTTAACATAGTTGGATGGTGAATAGGACTCCAGAGTCTTTACCAGTAACATAATGTTTCAGTTCCCAAGTCTTACCAGTAGCCCAGTCAGCCTTCCTGCCATCATCCGTGACTCTAATAACAAGAGGATTGCATTTCTCCCCACAGTCCCGGGTATTGAGCCTATCATGGTGACGAAGTCTTTATTGGAGGGCTTCCAGTGTATCCCTCCAGTGGATTCACATCTCCAGGCTGAAGAAGACCTCAGGGCCTCTGCATTTATTGTGTTGGTCACAGCTCTGGGAATGACTCCAAGCAAACAGAAAATGCTTGGTGTCTAGTCTCCCATCACACCAAATGTGCATTACAGCCATAAGCTTATGGGGGCTGTTCCATAGTTGTTTGTGAGGGGTCGTGGGGGGGGGCAAGCTTTGCCTGCCAGATCACAAATGTCTACATGGACATCAGAGAACCAGGAACCAGGGGTGTAACCTGGGAAATGGAGTTGACAGTCTTGCTGGTGGTTGTATTAATGATGGCCCAGGTAAGGTTAAGATGCTGGTGGGGGAAAAAATAAAAGATGCTGGTGGGGGTTGGGTTTTGCAGATCACTATGAGTTTATGGCCAGCACAGTTTACTTGAGTTCCAGGTTGGCCAAAGCTACATTGGAAGATTGTCTCAAAACAAACAAACTCCAGAATACCCGTGAATGAACCTAACCAAAATGATTATCAATGAAGGTGTTTCCAGAAAAGTTTAACTGTGCCTCTATACTCATCTTTGCAATAAGGTTTTTATAATATAATTCAAATCTAAATTTTTATAACCATAGGAAAAAGTCATCAAGGCACAAAATTTGTCAAGTAGATAGATTGTGTCATATAAAAATAATAACCAGTGGACCAGGAACTCTATAAGAATCAGGGAAGTCGCTGGGCAGTGGTGGCTCACACCTTTAATCCTAGCACTTGGGAGGCAGAGGCAGGTGGATTTCTGAGTTTGAGGCCAGCCTGGTCTACAGAGTGAGTTTCAGGACAGCCAGGGCTACACAGAGAAACTCTGTCATGAACCCCCCCTCCCCAAAAAAAAGATTATTAGACATTTAGCAGCATCCCTGGTCTCTATACAGTAGATACCAAGAGTAACTCCCTTCACATTTACAATATCAAAACTCGTCTCCAGATATTACCTAATATGACCAACCTGATGGGAAACCATTGCCCTGATTTAGAATTGCTGCTTTAAACAGTAAATATAATAGTAAAGTCTGCTTAAGCTCATGAAATCTTAGAGTGCATGACCAAGGATTTCTTATTAACAGGTTCTTATTTACAGGAGAGGAGGTCAAAGTGTGAAGGAATTGAGACCTTTGCCCAAACTATCAGTCTATTTAAAGATACATTGCATAGCATAGCAAATAATATATCTGGATCTAAGCTGTGTTGTAGCTTCTTATGACTCCTAAAATAACAACCAGATCCTAGTTCTAACATCACAGTGATGGGTACTCACAGTTACTTTGCTCCTAATGCTTCTCTCTCTCTCTCTCTGTCTCTCTCTCTTTATTTATTTTATGTATATGAGTACACCATTGCTTTCTTCACACATGAGAAGAGGGCATTGGACCCCATCACAGATGGTTGTGAGCCATCCAACCATCTATCATTAAGTTCAAGAAATGTTGACTATTCTCTTATTAAAATATCTTCTGTGAGTGCTTACAGTGCTGGAGGGAAAAGGCTTCCCCAGTGGAGATCTTACAGCTCTAATCTGAAAAGTTTTCCGCTGTGGAAGTGTTTCAGCTCTAAAGGGAAAGGTATCCTGTCAGTCCATAGCCAAGGAATAGCACAAAGTCACACCACAGAACAACCCCCCACAAGACATCTATTGGAAAAGACAAGAGGATGGCTGTCTCTGCTCTGGTGAGAGCAGCAGGGAACTGGGCTTATATAAGATTTCTTGGGGGTAGAGTTTGGTGAAGATTTCCAGGGTGGGGTTCGGTGGGATTCCAAGTCCTAAGCTTGGATCAAGTCCAGGGATTGGTGGGATTTCAGGCTAAGTGGTGAGTTTTTCAGTTTAGGGATTGGTAGGTTTTAGCTGTTTTGTCTTTCTTTCTTTCTTTCTTTCTTTCTTTTTAAAAAAAAAGATTTATTTATTTTATGTATGTGAGTACACTGTTACTGTCTTCAGACACACCAGAAGAGGGAGTCAGATCCTATTACAGATGGTTGTGAACCACCATGTGGTTGCTGGGAATTGAACTCAGGACCTCTGGAAGAGCAGCCAGTGCTCTTAACCACTGAGCCATTTCTCTAGCCCCTTAGTGGGTTTTCAAACTCAAAAGTGAGCTTAGACCCTTTACCCTACATCTTTCTACGTTTTTCTGTATTATTTTCTTAGGACTCTGTGATGAATAAGTCATCACACTATATGATACCCAACAGGACCCTTATACCCTGTTCAGTTTTCTTTATTCTTTCTTTATGATCTTCAGACTGGGTTATTTTGGTAACATGGCATCCCTATTCTGTCAACTTAACACAAACTTGAATCATCTGAGAAGATCCTCAACAAAGAACTGCATCCACCGGATTGACCTCTGGGGCGTGTATTTAAGACATTTTTTTGATTAGTGATTGATATGGGAGGGGTTACCTCACTGGAAAGGTACTATCTCTGGGCAAGTGGTCCTAGACAGTAAAATAGAGGAAAGGTGGCTTAGCAAGCCGGGGGAAGCAAGTCAAAGAGCAATGTTCTGCTGGCTGTGTTCAGTTCTTATCTTCAGTACCCTGCCTTAAGTTTCCTTGATGACAGACTGTAAAATGTAAGATGAAATTAATCTTTTTTTCCCCCCAAAGTTGCTTTTGGTCATGGTATTTACCACAGTAATAAAAACAAACTAGAACCAACACCGGTAACAGAAACATGGAGTATTACTATGATGAACAAGATCATGTTTCTCTTTGAAAAGAGTGTGGAGATTTGGCCTAGATAAAACTTTTGAGTTCTCAGAGCTTACTAGACTCTTATGGAAGGCGGGAAAGTACAGGTATCAAGAGAGACATTGTGAACAACGGAGGCCTGGCCTAGGAAGTTCCCCTAATAGAAGCAAAGATACTATTAGGGCCATTCATGTGATACTTTGAGTTAAGAACCTGTAGAAGTGAAACCTTTGATTTCCTGGGATGATTGGTGGCAGTTAGCTGGGACTGGTGGATCAGCTGTAATTAATAGGAGACTAGAACTATTGAGGAGAAATCTTCTGGGAAGTATCCTCAGAGCCAGTACACAGAGGGGGCATCCTAAGCTGGCAGCCAAAATCGGCAAGATTTAAGAGTCACCACCTGGTGTTAGTTTGGGTTTATATTAACACAAAGTGTTTGAAGTTTAAAAAGGACAAAAAAGATTATTCATTAACAGTAATGTACTTTTCACCAGTGCTGTGGTGGTAGGTGGTGGCAGAAAAAAAAAAAGCTAATTCTGTAATTTTTAATCAATATCAGGCAAATAAATAAGTTTAAAATATAAGCTCAATACTTCAGCAGTCTTTTTCTGAGTATTAGTATATTTAAATATTATTTTTTAAAATAGTTTTATTTATTTACATTCTAAGTGTTGCCCCTCTTCCCGGTGGTCCCCCCTCTAAGAGTTCCTCACCCCATCCTCCACCTCCTTTGCCTCTGAGAGGGTGCCCCCTCACCCACCCCACCCACTCAGCCACACCCACCTCATGATCCCCTCCCCCATCTCCCTTCCCTTAGGGATCAAGTCTCTACAGGGTTAGTCACATCCTCTTCCACTGAGGCCGGACAATGCAGTCCTCTGATTCATATGTGCTGGGGGCCACAGACCAGCCCATGGTTGATAGTTTAGTCCCTGGTAGCTCTGAGGGGTCTGGAATAGTTGATTCAGTTGTTCTTCCTATGGGGTTGCAATCTCCTTCAGCTCCTTCAGTACTCTCCCAAACTCTTCCATAGGGGTCCCCAACCTCAGTCCAATGGTTGGCTGTAAGTATCTGTATCTGTCTCAGTCAACTGTTGGTAGATCCTCTGAGAGGACAATGATAGAAATATGATGAATTGTTGAAGGAATCTCAAACAGTAGGTCAAATAAATATTATTAGTTTGGCTACTCTAGACCTCGTATTAGTTCTAGAGCAGTCCAGGGCACATTTAGTTGCAGATAAAGACTCATCAGCAATCTTAGCTCTGTGGTAATTGTTGACTCTGATTGGCCACCCTTTACAGAGTACCAAGCTCCATGATGCTGTTCCATATGGGGCCGCTTTCAGTTGCTGTAGAATTGTAAGATTGGACTGTGAGAGGCAGCTGGGTATCTGGTCAAGCTGGCTTTAAATCCCAGAGCCCCTCAGGGACGGTAGGAGTTTGGCCTTGCTCCTGGAACCTCTGGCTACTTTCACATAGCTCCAACCCTCTACAGCCCCTCCCAAGAGAGGTTTGTGGCCATCGGTCACAGGTAGAGCAGGTGACACAGGCCACAGAGCCTCAAGATATCTCCATATTCATGAGATACCTAAAGGCCAGAAGGTGTAGCTAATTAAGCAGTCCTTCTGAGACCCTCCTCCTTGCAAAAGATATTTAACCTCAGGCCTGCCCTGAGAATACAGGGTATAGCTTCATCCGTTTTCCGCCATGACAATAAATATTTTAAGACTGAGGACTACCTCTCCTCTTTGCCCCCCACCCCCATGGGAAACCATGGAGACAGTCTACTGAGCTGCCTTCTAACCTCCTGCCCTGTGGCTTCTCACAACCAGATGTCTGGTGGAGTGAACACAGTCAAATTCCCGAGCCTCTGCCTCTCTGAGCCTCCTGTAGGGCACAGACGCCGGGACCCACAATTCAACCCACAGAACTTATGCCTGCACATGCTACAGCCCAACACTGGACTATATGGGCTATTAGACCTTTCATAAATTTAGTCAGAGAAGTCTGTCTTTGTCTAAAGAGGTTAAAAAGAGGAGGCCCTTTTTTTTTTTTTTTTTTTTTTTTTTGTATCGGGGGAAGGGGGTTCAATGAGACCTCAAATCCATACTCATCTTCTGAGGATAGGAGTTTGAGGAGTAAAAAGAAATCATGACCATAATGTCATCGGTGAGCTCCCTTTATATAGAGACTTGAAGGTGTTAAGAAATAGATAGTCCATGATGAAGAGATACTTAGTGTTAGACATTGCCAATGCCAGGAAAGTGCTAAACGTAAGGTTTTTATGAATGAATACATAGTTTGGTTGAGTGGGCACCTTGGGATATTCTAGTTGTGACTTTTTAATATTTGATTATTTTTAAGGTTTATTTAGTTATATGAGTACACGATAGCTGTCATCAGACACATCAGAAGAGGGCATCAGATCCCATTACAGACGGTTGTGAGCCACCATGTGGTTGCTGGGAATTGAACTCAGGATCTCGGGAAGAGCAGTCAATGCTCTTAACCACTGAGCTTTCTCTCCAGCCCTAGTTGTGACTTTTTAAATGCTGTATTTTAGGGCTTGTGAGATGGTTCACTGATAAAGGAAACCGCTGCAGCCTTCTGGTCTGAGTTTTCTGAATTGGATCCCTGGGATTCACAAGGTGGGAGGAGAGAACCCACTTCTGCAAGTTGTGTTTTAAGCTGGATATGCTGTGGCATCCACACACATGTACACCTAATAAATAAGTGCAAAAAGTTCTGTGGTTGCTCCTTTTTTTTTTTTTTAAAAAAAAGTCTATATTTTACATTCAAATAAAATTAATTTGGGAAAGGTCATTATTTTAGTTTTCTGTGTGATGGGTGTGCCTGGACTGTGGTCACCATTTGAATCTACAGTTCAGCTGCTATCAAAGTGAATCCTGTAATAAAAACTCACATAAATCATCATTCCTGTTATCGTCCTGAAAAACTCAATTTCTGCTTTAGAAAGTAAAACATTTTTGTAAGCTCTGATAATTTGGGATTATGTCTAAAATGTAATAGATCATCAATATTTGTTGAATAAATGATTTATATTGTATTTAAGATCCCATATTTAATTATTAAAATATAGTTCTCAAAACCTTTTATTTTCTTAGTGATAGAGGAGCAGGAGAGTATTTTTTTTTTTTTTTTTGGTAATTTCATTTTTGCAATTAGAATTTTATTTTTGATTATTTTTTGTCTTTTTTTATGTGAACATCTTTATTGAATATTTTATTTACATTTCAGATACCATCCCCTTTCCCCATTTCCCCTCCCTAGAAAAACAGCTATCCCACCCCCACTTCTCCTTTTTGTTTTTGCTTTTATACATTTTTTTTTTTTTTTTTTTTTTTTTTTTTGGTTTTTCGAGACAGGGTTTCTTTGTGTAGCTCTGGCTGTCCTGGAACTCACTCTGTAGACCAGGCTGGCCTCGAACCCAGAAATCCGCCTGCCTCTGCCTCCCAAGTGCTGGGATTAAAGGCGTGCGCCACCACCGCCCGGCTTATACTATTTTTTTAAATGTTAATCAAAGGCTTTATAAGTTTGGTAATTATTTTTGATTATTCTTGAAATTTTAATATAAGTACACATTTCTTTTTTACTGCCTCCAAGCTCTCTCTTGGACTCTTTTTTGTTCTCTTTTAAATTCATATCTTTCATTAATTGTTGTTCCATACATATGTTTATGTATACACTATACATTTCTAAATATAACCTGCTCAGTAAGTATGACTTGTATGTATGTTTTCAAGGCTGACCATTTGGTATTGATGAACATTTTCAAACTGGGCAATTTTAAAAATAAGAAACTATTTTTGTGTATCTGATTACATAAGCCGAACCTTTACCCAATTCCACCTAGTCATGTGCCACAGACCCACAACAGTGTGTGTACATGTGTTGTGTGTGTACTGTGGTATGCGAGTGTACATGTATGTGTGTGTACTGTGGTATGTGTGTGTACATGTATGTGTGTGTACTGTGGTATGTGTGTGTATCGTGGTGTGTGTACATGTGTTGTGTGTGTACATGTGGTATGTGTGTACATGTGTTGTGTGTACATGTGTTGTGTACATGTGGTATGTGTGTGTACATGTGTTGTGTACATGTGGTATATATGTACATGTGTTGTGTGTACATGTGTTGTGTACATGTGGTGTGTGTGTAAACGTGGTGTTTGTGTGTACATGTGTTGTGCATGTGAGCAGATGCATGTGACAGGAGTCTGTAGTGACTAGAAGTAACTGTTGTGGATCTTCAATTATTTTCCATTTTAGTTTTTGGGACAGGGTCTGTAACTGAACCTGGAATTCACCAATTTGCTTAGCCCCACCAGCCAGACATCTCCAGGGATCTGCCTCTCTTTGCCTTCTTGATGCTAGGATTACAGACCCAGACTAATATGGTCTTACATGTGCAGGGAATCTGGATTTTGGTCCTCAGGCTTGCTTGGCAAGCACTTTACTGACTGAGCCATCTCTCCAGCCCCACTACCACCAACATCTAATGGCTCAAAAAATGAAAATAAAATCTAAAGAAATATTAATTTCTGTATACTTGAATTGACATCGTGTTATTTTTAAATTGCACATATCCATGTTTCTGACAGTGAACAATGGTAGTTTATATGGCCCTGAATACATATAATATTAAACACTAAGTTTAGAAATAATGACAACAGTGTTTCCACAGTCTCCCAGTACTGGCTCTTATCGTCTGAGGCCTGTCAGGGGTGTGGTGAGCATTCTAAATATCTGAACCCTGTGTTTCTCTTATACTGCAGTTTGCACCTTGTGGTTTATTAACAGGCACGAATTGGTAGTTTTGTTTTGTCAGTGATTCTAAAGAGATAGCATGAGTAATTCCACATTTTGTAGAAAGAAATAACTAGGTTGTTGATGCTCCTCTTTCACATCTGCCTTAATGTTCCTAACAGAGAACTGCTTAAAACAGGTTTCTAGGCCCTAACCCCAAAGAACGGGGCTTTCTGACAAGTCTGTCATATTGTGTACAGTTTGATGTCCCTGTGAACTGGGCACGGGACACTTGAATAACAAGGCCTTTATGGTTTTCAGTAAGTAAAACTCAGTTTATTATGCATGAAATAAATTTCCAAAACCACTTCCCTGGCAAAGTTACCATGTTAGCACCTTTTAAGTCAGATCTGCTCTGATCTAGTTGCTGTGGCTTTCAATTTCTGGGTGAGTAACTTGGAGGAATTTACTCACTATCCCTTCTTTTGGAACGGTACTGTATTTTAGCCTGCCAGGAGGGCAAGGGTCGCCCGAGGCTACTTCACTGTCGACTTTACCTAAGGCAGCCCTTAGATAAGCAGCCAGCCAAACAAACTCCGCAGGAGGTCCTGATAGGCAGAAGCCCCTATCTGGAAGCTCGAGCCTGACCCACTGAGCTAGGCCAAGTCTACCCAGCCCCCAGTTGTCGGTGTTCCCCTCCAGCGCCCCTGTGGAAGAGCAGCCTCAGGCGGTGCTGAGCAAGTTCCGACCCTCTCCGCCGACCTCGCGGCGAGTCGGTGCCCGAACCACCGCCTTTAGCTGGACCGCAGCCACACAGGGAAGAGTTCAGCCCCAGGACCGACGGGACCCGGGCTCCATTGGTGGCGGCCTTCAGAAGAGCTCGCTCGGACAACTTGGCCACTCGGTGCCCCGGTCGCGAAGATGTCGGCCTCCAGCGTCAGTTTGCTGCACGAGACCTCCCGGCAGGTCGCGGCCGGAGGATCTGCAGGTAAGGTTGCCTTCTCCCCGCGCGCTCGCCGCTCTGCCTCAGCACCACCGGACAACGTCCCCAATGCTCGCCTTCCAACCGAAGTTTTGTGTGCGTCCTCCTAAACCTTCCACTCTGACTCCTCTGCCTAGTGCAGAAGAGGCGAGCAGCCTCTGGTGGCTCTTTTGGGCGCAGTCCCCACTCTGCTCTCAGGTTCCTGGGTTTCTCTGTTCCTAGAGTGAGGAGCATGGAAGGATTCACCAGTCCCTGAAACTTACTGTGACTTTGGGAAAGCTTCCCACACTCTTCCTTTTCTTCCTTTTGCAACTGTTTTACATGAAAAGGATCCAGTTCGGCCTTACTTAAGTTTCTTAGCAAGTTTCTTCTAAGCTAGAGAGGATCTTAGCATATCTCTTGCCATATATATCTTAGCATACCATATTTCTTGATAAAGAAGAGATTCTTTATCCGGTGCTTCTTGGGGATATATGCATGCCATAAATAGGGTGTCAGGTTGCCCGGAACTGGAGTTGCAGACACTTGTGAACTGCTGTGAAGTGGTTGGGAATTGAACTCAAGACCTCTGGAAGGGCAGTCAAAGCTCTTAACCACTGAGCCATCTCTCCAGCCCGCATGCCATAAATAGACATATTAAAATTAAACGCTTGTGCTACTAACATATATAAACACTTTTGATGTAGTGTGCTCACATTAATCTGTGGAGAGCTATGATGTGGGAGAGACTTTACAAAAAGGTCTGTTAAAACCAGCTTGGGAATAATTACTGCCAAATGCAGCTGGAAGAAGTTGCTCACCATTAAATTATGTGCACACAAATTTGAATATTTTTAATATTAAGCTGCAAGAATTTCATAAGTGTAGTTATTGTGATAAATTATAATGACAACAATAATAAATAGTATTAAGATTGCCTAAAAGATACTTAATATCTTAATATATACTTAGTAACATTTACTTTCAAGCAAATATAAACTTTTAAATAATGGATAATAATGATTATACGTAGTTTTGTGTCATGAACTAGCTGCATCTCAGGGGTACTAAAAGCATCCAGAAATGTCACTTATAATCGGGACACTTTAACATGACACAGTTATGAAAATGAGGCGTATATATAAATATATGCTTGATTCCAACTCTGATCCTGAACAAAGAATACTCAGCTAGACCACAGGGAGGGTGAATCTGGTTAACATCCCAGACTATGCCCAGTGACTTACAGCATTTCTGTTGATTTGTATAATCACAACATGTACTAGGCACAGTTAAACTCAAGATTGTTGTTTCTTACAGTTATCTGTTGTTTTGAGGGTTTCATTCCATGTATTAGAATTTGTTTTCCAGCAGCTTCCAAGTATTCATGCTCTTGAATGACTGTCCTGGGGTGGGGGAGGCTTGTGTTTTTATTTTTAGTTCAAAAATCCTAGGAATAGACCCAAAATTACCCAATGTTGATAGGAACCCATCTCTATCAGTTAATGATAGCCTATCTCCACTGGATGGGTGGTTCATGTGGCTTGGGGATTCTTAAAGGAAAGCTTAAAAAAAAGTACCTAGATACACTATGAAAGGAGTAATATATAAAATATCCAATAAAAAAAATAAAAAATAAATAAGCAAAATTTTGAAATACAAAAAAAGGAGTAATATGTGTATATTATAATACATCACTCTTTTATTACAAGAGGGCTTGTGATATTTGCATTTAAAGACTGTAGGTGTGCTTAGCATGTTGTTAGCATGCATCTAATAGCATGAATCTAAAGCTTCGTTTAGGGCTTGTCATTATAGCTATACCTCGCAGAATAGATAGATCTTGCTACTAGTGACAATTTTATTTTGAATAAGCATAGCAAGCTTATAAAGGAAAAATATTAAATATATGGTTCTAGTATTTAAGAGGCACTAGGAAGTAAAATGGAGCTGAATTCTGTGTTCGAGAAAACTCAATTGAATTAACAGACTGGTGACCTTGGGGCAAGATCCTGCCCAGCTAAATTTAGATCCAGGTATGGCGGTACACACCTTTAATCCTAGGAGATAGAGCCGAGCATATCTCTGAGTTCAGGGTTTATTTAGGTCAGAGCAAGTTCTAGGTGAAGAAAAGCTTAAATGCAGGCATGGTGGGACTCGCCTTTAATCCCAGGAGACAGGCATGCAAATCTCTGAGTTCAAGGTCAGTTTACAGAGCAAGATCCAGGACAGCCAAGCTTAGTGAAGGAACTGGAAAAGAGGAAGCTAGTGATAGTAATAGAACAAGGGCCGTGTTCCAGCTCCTGCAAGCAGCAGAAGTCAGCAACTTTGGTCATGTGTCTCTGGCTTTGTATTCAAGAGAAGAAAGAGACTACTGGGACAGTTGATGCTGGTTAGCTGGAGCTACGAAATTAGTGGTGATTAAGAAGAGAACAGCATCACTGCAATGAAATTTTCTGAGAAGGGCTCCAGAGATAGCCAAGGTTGTTCCTTGTGCTGCAGCTGTACTTGGTAATGTGTAAGAGTCACCCAGGTACTGGTTTTGAAGGCATGAAGGGGTGAGAGGCCAGGGAAGGTTAAGCCTCAGTTGTAGTGTACCTTAGACTGAAGGGGTTTACATTTTATTATTACTCTTCATTATTGAAGGAAGTCAGAACAAGAACTCAGACAGGGCAGCAATCTGGAGGCAGGAACTGAAGCAGAGGCCAGAGAGGGGTGCAGCTTAGTTGGCTCGCTCAGCCTGCTTTGTTATAGCACCCAGGACAAACAGCTCTGGGGTAGCCCCACCCACACTGGGCTGGGTCCTTCATCATCAATCACTAATTAAGAAAATTCTCTACAGACTTGTCTACAGCTCAATCTTCTAGAGATGTTTTCTCAGTAGGGGTTTTCTCTCAGATGACTCTAGCCTACGTCAAGTTAACAAAATTAGCCAGCAGATGCCCACTGAGTGTTAGATGCCAGTCAGTTCAATGCTTCACAGGAATTAATATCTTTAATCTCATGACTCCACAAGGAAGATGGCATCATAATTCCCATTCACAGAAGGACCCGACACATAGAGTTAGAGGGATCATGCGTGCACTCTCTCACTCTCTGTCGCTCCTGTTAGTGTACATTTCTTAAAGAATGTTTATCTACAAGTACAGTTCTTTAAATGTGTTCACTCAATATCATGCTTATCTAGAGGGAACAAGATTCACTTTTATCCAAAATAAAATCCATTTATTTTAGTGGCAATCCATCCAGTGCCTCCACATGCAGCTGGATAAATTTTGGGCTGAAAAGGGGCTCTGGACAAGGGGCAAGTAGCTCACACTCAACACTGGACTATCCTAAAGCACTGCTTTATTGTTATCGTTTCTTCTTTTTCTCCTGTTGCTTACACATCTACCTGTGATGACCAGGAAGCATGACAACAATGTCAGAATTCCTCCCACTGATCTGGCTCCTAATAAAACCCTGTTTGTACCTCAGTTGTAGGGGCTTCTCTGTCATTAACACGGTCAGCTCTTCCTTAGATCTAGGACCATTGAGTTACTTCAGACAGCAGCCCCTTTCTCCTCTTCCTTTTCTAAGTGAAGATTTATTTTATTATTTTCAGTTATACATATGTGTGTGGTTTGTGTATAGATATGTGCACGTGAAGGCCAGAGGCCTGGGATTTGCCCAAAGTAGGTGCTGGGGATTGAACTTAGGTCTTCTGCAAGGGCAGTATATTCTTTTAACTGCTGAGCCATCTCTCCAGCTCTGCTTCTTCTTCTTCTTTTTTTAAATACTTTGTGTCCCTCTACATGTTCTAAAAGCTCATGGGGTTCTTTTTTTCTCCCCCTTCTTTTTCTCACTCCTTGTTTATGTAGGATCCTTTCTGGTCCACTCAGATGCTTTTACTCCAAATTCTCAGAAGCTTTTGCACCCAAATTCAGACTCTCCTGAGTGCTACAATGAAGTTTCTCTGGTATCTTAGGAGCTTTTCTCTTACAGGGCCTATCAGGTTTTCTTGTAAATTTACCAGTAGCTTAGACACACCCCTTCACATTGGTAAATCTAGGGTGCCTCTGCAGTCTCTCAGAAACTTCCTCCTCAAGTTTTCCAGTCCTACCCGTAGTGCTGCCCTACGCCTTATCCCTCCTGTAGTGGGTCACAGTGCTTGGAGGACACCAATGCTCCAACATCTTTGTTCACTCTTACCCCAGCCTCATTCTGGTCCTTAGTGGTTTGTAGGTACACATCCCAGTCTTCATCAATGTCTGTACTCTACTTTGCTCATCTCCTTGGACGCCATCATTTTGGTTGAAATGAACTGTTCCAGAAAAAAAAAAGAGTTTTCTAATTTTGTGTTAAACACAGTTCAAGTACTTTGTGAATTGTAATCTTGTCAATGACCTTTAGCAAATGAGAGTGAAGTGGCGGAGCCTTCTGGGGAGGGAAACCTGAGGTTCATAAACAGGCTTCAAGGGATGAATTCTGAGAGCATTTAAAATTATTTCTTATTCTAACAGGGAGAAAGTATGAGATTTTCAACCAAAATGGTTAAAAAGATGTGTAATAAATTTAATTCTTCTTCTTCTTCTTCTTCTTCTTCTTCTTCTTCTTCTTCTTCTTCTTCTTCTTCTTCTTCTTCCTCATCTTCTTCTAGATTATGGATCTTTTATATCTTAAATGTTTCTTTTTCAAAATATTTTCTCCATTTTTATTCTATTGTAATGGTTTGAATATACTTAAAGGTGATGCATTAATGGAACATATACTAGAAGTCTTCTGGATTTTAATTTGTAGTAGGTAATAAAAGGGCCGATACACCAGGGGGTAGTCAAGCTTACATTTTTGATCAAGGAGATTTCTTTTTTAGAATGAGTGCAAAGGGGCACACATGTGATTTGGATAAATGACACCTTTGGAAATTTGGGATTTGAGGAAGTATAATTGTTCGATAATAAATAGCAGGTTGTAGTGAAACAGGTGAGCCCTGTGACACATCAAAGGCAGGCTGGGACCTATTATCTGGATAATTAGGGAGGAAAAAAAAAATCCCCTTTATTTTAACCACAGAGGAGGAAGCAACTCTATTGCTCAAATTAATTATAAAATGCCTTTAAAGGGTGTATGTTAATTAAAAGTAGTTTTGTCTCTTTTTAGGAAAATCTAATCTTTAAGAATATGAATGAAAGAACAAAAACAGGAGTTGAATAACTACACTCAAAGGACTTCTCACTTTATTATTGTGAATGACATTTTAGAAGCTTTGCTACTGTCAGTATGTGGGCACATTATTTAGTTGACATAAAAGAATGTTCCCTAGTGTTTTAGAAACAGGCTGCTAAATCAGCCCTTGCTTGTCCTTCCACCAGCATGACCATAGTCACTCAGAATATTAAAAACTCTGTCTCAGAGGTTACATAGTAGAGGCTGAGAAATGTTAATGACCTCCATTAAGGAGTGGATGGCAGAGTCTAACATTTATTCTTAGGCTCCACTTCCAAAAGGAGAAGTCGACACAAGGTTTTTGTTTGTTTGTTTGTTTGTTTGTTTTTTGGTTTCTCGAGACAGGGACAGGGTTTCTCTGTGTAGCCCTGGATGTCCTGGAACTCACTCTATAGACCAGCTGGCCTCAAACTCAAAAATCTGCCTGCCTCTGCCTCCCAAGTGCTGAGATTAAAGGCGTGCGCCACCACTGCCTAACAGTCATCACAGATTCTAATAATTTTTAAGAATGATAACTGCAACAGTACAAAGAACAACATTTTGTTTCAACTACTTAGTAAATAATGTGAAAAAGTATCTATGGGTCTAAAATCTTTGCCACTTCTCAGCAATGAAATTTAACATTTCAGGATTTCAAAATCAAAAAGAATGCTACAAATCACTGCTATACACCTTAAACCTTTTTATTCCATCTCATTTCCTACTGTGCATACGTACATGTGTGTTTCTATTGTGTACATGCACACCTATGTATGTACATGTACCATGGCGTGCATGTAGCCATCAGAGGACAACTTGTAAGAGTGGGCATTTTCTATTATGTAAGTTCAAAAGTTCGAGCTCAGGCTATCAGGCTCCTTCAGTGACAGGCTGGCCCATTTTCAGCTATCTTTATGATTTAAGTAGTGATATTTTTAAAATGAAAAATGACTGAATGAAAAGAACAAGATTCTGAAACGTCTACCAGAATTTCGTACTAGACTTAGACTGAATTCTTTCTTCTTTGTAGTGGTAATGTTCGAACTCTGGGCTTCCCAGATGCCAGGCCATCACTGAACTCCATCCCCCACCTTTACAGGGACTTTCTCGTCAGTGTTTTTTATCCCCTGGCTTTCATTCTGACATTGGGTTTATATCTAGGCTGGAAAATTGCTATTTTTTTTAAAGTAACTAGAACGTCTAAATGGTTGTAGTGTCACTTATTACTGGATCTTGATATGATCATAATTTCTATGTCTTTTAAAGATTTTTTAAGAGTTATGTATTTTGGTTGGTTTTGTTTTAATACAGACTTATGTTAACTTGCTAGTGCTGCTAAAACAACGTCATGAGAAGTTTATCCTTTCAAAACATTTGGGACTAGGAAGTCCAAAATCCAGGTTGTCAAGGCAGTCACTAAAGGAGAACCTGTAAGCCTCTCTTAGCTCCTGCAATCCTTGGCATTTTTTAGTTTGTTTGTCCAGTGTTTGAATCCATCCTCACATGGCAGCTCCTTCATACCAGTCTCTGTGTTTATGTTCAGATTTCCCAGATTAGAAATTCTACTCTAATCTTGTATGTCCTCTTAATCTGCAAAGGTTTAGCCACACACAGATACACACATACACACACACACACACACACACACACACATCCCAACTATATTTTCAAATAAGGCCATCCACTGACACCAAGGATTCGCATTTAAACACATCCCCCTTCCCCCTCACATACACGTATATATGCATGTATGTGTGTAGTGGATGTGCACATGGTGTAAGTACAATCACCCCTGCGTGAGTGTGAGCCAGAGTGGCATTGGTGTCTTCCTCTGTCGATCTCCACCTTAGTTTTTGAGACAGGGTCTCTGACTGAACCTGAGGACACTGTTTGGCTTGATGGTCAATGATTAATCTCCCCCCAGTCCCCTTCCCAATGCTGAGGTTACAGAATAGTGGTTTCTCACACCCAGCTTTTTCCTGGATGCTGGGGATTCAAATGCTACACACTGAGTCAGTTCCGCAGCCTCTAGGTATAGGAATTCAGATGGACTCATACTTAAGCTTATAGCTCATATCCCAGTCTGGTTTTATGGTCTTTGCTCTTCCTTTTGAACCTTTCTGAAAGTGTTCTCACTTGATCTGCAACTTACCATAATTGGTGTATCTATTTTTTCTTCTTTTTTCCTCTTTTGCCTGCCATTTTTCATTCTCAATTTTATCTCATAGTCATAGAATTTCACACCTTTAAAATTTTTTCCTTTCATGTTGTTCTTGTGGTCTGTTTATAGCCTTCTTCCTGCTTGTTCATTCATTTATTTTGACCGAGTCTGTCTCTATCTGTCCTGCTTCTCACTATGCATGAGACTGACCATGAGTTTGGAGCAGTTCTGTAGACTCTGTCTCCAGAGTGTAGATTTTGGCTGCTGTACCCAGCTTCTGAGCCCTTCGCTGTCTCCCTTGATGACTATCCAGGCTTGTCTGCCATCTGCCCTCTGGCTCACTTGTAACTATTTGCAGTGGCTTGTTGCGGCCCAAGCTGCCGCTCCAGTCTTCAGGTTAGGGTCTAGAGAGGGGGAGAGAGAGAGAGAGAGAGAGAGAGAGAGAGAGAGAGAGAGAGAGAGAGAGGATAAAGGGGAAGAGACGCAAAGAATGGAGACAAGACAGAGGTTCTGATCAAGTCTCAAGTCTTGTTTATTGTCTCTCTTATTGAAGGGAAATCTGGGGCATTTATAGGCTTTTGTCACGTGCCTTGCAGGTGTGGAGATGTAAACCTTACAGGCATGTATGGGGTGGATAGCGCGCACACCGCATGCCTTGCAGGCATGGATACCACGTGCTCCTTGCAGCTGGGGGCACTAAACAGCAAAACAAGCTATGTGGGATATCAGAGTGTGCTTCAGCTGTTGTAGGCTGTTGAAAACCAAGTCTCATGTCAGGGTATATGGCTCAAGATGGCTGCAAAGCTGATAGCCGCTTTCTAGCCGCTTTCGGCTTAAAGTCGGCTCCCAACAGTGGCTCCCAGGTCTGTAGTTGTAACTTTGCTGCTCCTCCAAGAGACACATGTATATTTTTAAAATACAATATTAATTCTTTGAGAATTCATGCATGCATGCAATATATTTTGAATGACTCACCAGTACTCTTCTCTCCACTCTTTCCAGATCACCCTTCACTTTCTACCCAGTCCCACCTCCTACTGAGTCACATTTGTGCTGCCAGATACCCAGGGGAACTAGCCACACCCTTAAACATTTTTTTCTTCCTTCTACCAGAGGCTATGGTGTGTGGACTGATAAGCCACTCCCATCCATGTTGTACTTTTACAGAGCCACACTGCTAATGTGCACAGTAGACATGACATGGAATTGTTACTGGGTTAAGCTCCAGTGAGGTTCAAAGACAGTCTAGACACGTATTTTGAAATTACCACCTCAAATACTATTTTCTCTTGTATGGTTGTATTCATTGAGATTTTGACTTAGGTCATATTCATTCTTTTTGCCAACCCAAGGAGTCATAGATGGATCTTACATGTTTACTTAGGTTAGGTAGATATTTTGTAGTTATCATAGTCAATAAGCAGGATAAAATTAATAAGAACTGAGAAGACATATCTTGTCTTCTTGAGTGCTGATAACACTTACTACTTATTGTGTTCAAAGTATTTCACTTTGCTTTAATCACCTGTATTAATTTGTGATTTCTTAAAGATGAGAAAAGTGAGATGACTCAGAGGTTAAGAGCATTGACTGCTCTTCCAAAGGTCCTGAGTTCAATTCCCAGCAACCATATGGTGGCTCACAACCATCTATAATGAGGTCTGATGCCCCCTTCTGGTGTGCAGGCATACATGCAGGCAGAACATTGTATACACAATAAATACATTTTTTAAAGAAGATGAGGAAAGTAAATCTCAGGTAAATGATGTTGTTTGTTCAAGATTAGTGACAAAGCATAGAACCCAAAATTCTGCATTTTGTCTATCTTCTATCTTCTATCTATCTATCTATCTATCTATCTATCTATCTATCTATCTATCTTTTTTTCAAAACTTGAGCTCTCAGCTACTACTCTACACTACTTAGGGTGCAGTGTGGGAAGTGGTGTAAGCAGTCCCATGTATCACACGTCCAGAGCTGCTTTGGCAAGTTGAGTACAGCAGAGCATTTACAGAATCTTTAACTCTCAGACCTTAGCTTAGGTGTGAGAGTCTTCTTGCACAGAACAGGTCTCAACATTAATAAGCATTTCATTTCTGTTATCCATTACATATGCTTAGTTAAGACTAACCTAAGCCTCATTACCATATGTTGTTAATGGAACCCTTATCCAACCAAATAAGACGCATGCATGCCCCAGTGATGTAAGATCATTCCTACAGAACACACTGGAGCTTATCCATGAGAAGGGAAAGAATCTTAAGTGTTTTGAAGTGTGTGTATTTACAACCTCCTCTTCTGAATAAGAGTAGCCCGTTTGTGTTAGATGAAAGAGTGGATTTAACTTAGTGCATGTAAAAACTGCAGTATTGTGAAGTGAATATATGTCTTCCTCTTCTGTGTTTTTTTTTTTTTTTTTTTTTTTTGGCAGAATTAGATGACATCCACTGTGAAGTTATACCCACAGAGAGTTTTATAAGGTGGCTGTGTTAGGGAGAGGAAGATGCTTGAGCATGCTGGTAGTTCTTCTATAGTTACACAAAGAGTGAGGCAATTATAGAAAGTGTGCAGTTTCTTTTTGTGGTTGTTGCTGGTATTGTTATTTTGAAAAATTATTGTAGAGAAACATTAAAGCACTTCGTTAGAATTTAAATAGTTCTCCTGAGATTTGAGGGCGAACAGGGTAAATTTTGAGCTTTCTACCAGGGCTAAAGTCATTCTCCATCCACAGCTAAGCCAATCCTTCTCTACTCATGCAAACCTATAGATGGCGCTGTCTTCCTATGACTTAGATGAATTGCTTAAACAAGAAACTGTAGGTTGACCTAGATATAGAGATAGTTGTTTCTAGTTAGACTCCAGCATTACAAAGCATTTGGTTCAGATTCTTTCAGATGCCTTGCACAGAATCTAGAAGATTCTATCGTTGAAAAATACAAAGGACTGTACTTTAGAACTAAACTTTCTTAATTAGAATTAAAGTATGGTTTTCAGTTATGTGTATATATATATATATATATATATATATATATATATATATACAGAGGGAGATGGAAAAACCATATCTATTTGCTATAATATTGATTTTTTTATGTAGTCTTTGTTTGGAACTTAGTGGTGTGTCAAGCAAAAATTGTTGATCAACTTGAATAAATATCATATTGGTTGTTTTAAGGATGTTATAGGTCACTTAAAACTACTGGCTGCTGTAACCTGGTGTTTCAAGATTTTCATAGCTACGGTGTGTATTACGGTAATAGTGAATTATAAACTTCCGTCACCACAATCAGGAGCACCGAGTACCCAGCTCTTTTATTTTTGTATCTGAGTCAGCTGTTGAGAATGCTGTTTCTTGTTTTAATGCAGTGGCATTTACCATAAGAAATTGAAGTGATATGTGAATAATAATTGTCCTTAAATGTAAATTTCAAATAAAAACTTGCATTGAGTCATACTGGGTTGTAAATTTGGTTAGTAGGAAATACTGAAAGTTGGTTTCTGTAAACACACCTTTAGCCACATGATGGCAGTACAGCTTTTTTATGGCTTTGAAATGCTTTATAGTTTAATGATTATGAAATTAAACTTTTTCGTCCTTTCTTAGTGAGAAATGTATGTGGGTAAGGGGTTTGGGGGCAGTTGTAATGAGGATAAATGCTGAAAGTACTTAATATACGGAAGAAAAAGAGACTGGTTAGCATTTATTTTTATTTATGAAGCAGTTTTTAGTTGTAGTAAGAAATCATACTCTTCAAAATTGGGACTTTGATAATACCAAAGTGGTAAGTCCGTTAGGAGCTCTCTCCCAGACAGCGATACACTCTGCTGATAAGCATTCAGTGGCTAGTGTTTGGATTAGAAGCTCAGCAGAGAGAAAAGGAAGAATATAAAGACAAGCTTAGAGATCTGGTGTCTAAGTTAAAAAAAAAAAAAAAAAAAAAAAAACAGCAGCAGCATTGCCTTTAATGCCAGTCCCATGTGCCTTGTCAAGAGCTAAAACTCATACCATCTAAACTTACAACGTCTTCATGGCTACACACTTACATCATATGCAATGCATAGTGTACAAAATTATTCTCACTCTTCAAGTGTGTTTTCCACCGTTACTTTAGTTTTCATGTTTGTTTTGTTTGTTTTCCTCCAGTAGCTGAAAACCTTGCACAGTAAAGATCCTACAAAGAGAGACTGCTTGTTAGGTAGAGATCATAGTTTCTTTATTCTGTGTGTCCTGGACAGCAAGTGACTGACTGACATCCACTCCGTTAATGTAGTGTTTTCTATAGAGCAATAAAATTCCATGCTTATGTATCTTTGCCTGTGCAGAACGACTATGTCAGCAGTAAAGAAAATAACTCCTGTCCTGGTGGCCTACGACTCAGAGCTCCTTCAACAGCAGCCTCGCTTTACTAAGGAGGGAATGTTCCTTGACGGAGAAATAGGTTTTTTTATGTTTGCTTGTTTGGTTTTTTTGGTTTTGCCAACTTCAAAAACTTTTGGTTTTGGAGTTAGGATATATCTAACTGAGAGTGATTCTGTGTTAGCCAGTGTGATTTTCTCTCTCTGACAGAATGCCTGCTATATCATCAATAAAAGACACACAGTTGTCTGTGTGCAAATATACATAGAAGTGCTTTCTATTGTAAACTGTTTTTTACATTCTATTACTTAAATCTTTAGAAGTTTATTATGCAGTTCTGTAAAGACTTTTTAAAGAGTGGATCGTGTATTTTGGTTACACTTAGCTCAAGTAATTCTCTTTCCTCTTGAGTATCTGAAAATAAAGGTTCACACCTGACTCTGTAGAGCCATTTTTACGGGCATGTTGCATCTATAGAAATCATCACAAAGGCCAGGTGTGGTGGTGTATGCCTTTAATCCCAGCACAGATAAGTGTCTGTGAGTTCAAGGCCGGCCTTGTCTACATAGAAGTTTCAGGCCAGCCTGGTCTACATTGCAAGTTTCAGGCTAGGTAGGGCCCTGTAGTAAGCTCTAGATCCACTAAACGAAACCTGAATCTATAGATGTGAAGAAATAACAAAGACCAGGAGAGAAATAAATGAAATGTTGACAAAAAGCGATACAAACAATCAGTGAAACTAAAAGATGACTGAGGGCCACGGTCACTATTTGTAAGAGGAACATAGAACATACGAGTACATGTATGCATTCGTACAGAAATGTGTTGCTGTAGGTGATCAGTTCTATGTCAAGATGCATGTCTCTCTAGAATGTGCTCTGCCCACGTTTGAAGACCCATATTAGAAGCAAAATACCACTGACTGCAGCCTTAAGCCTGTGGCATTAGGATTTCTCACCGTACTCAATAGAGACTGTTTGCCCTTCTATAGCTAGCTTCCAGCGGGGTTTTATAAATCCTAATGTGGAATCAGTGAGATGGATTTATTCAGATTTCACATTATCTTGTGTATTTATTTATTTATTTATTTTTGCCAGTGAGATGGGAAGGTGACAGTAGTCAGGAATAAAGGGGCCCCAGGCCGAGCCTGCAGGACTGTATAACAGGACGTCACATCTAGAGGGCTTCATACCTGCAGTTCTCCCAGCTACACCTAGACACGGAGTGCCTCCTTTCTCACTGCAGTTGTGTGGGTTAAGACTGTGACTATGTGCCAGCACTCTTCTTTGAACATCCTTGCCTGTACCTTTCCTCCTCAGTTTAATATTCATTAATGTAAATGGTCATGCGAAGAACTGTATTTCATTACAAACTTTAATAAGGGCTTTATTTTATTGATTCCCCCTCTTCTTCATTGCCCATGTTCCCACCTCCCTCGGCACCCTTCAGTTCCCTTTTGACACGTTCATGTCTCGTGTGTTTCTTACCCTACTCACTACATCAACACATCTTTCCCCCTCTTGTGGCCCCCGTCTGGCGATGTGACTCCCCGAAACCCCATCTATCTAGTTTCCTTCAAATTTCAAATTTTTATTTTTCTGGTATGGCCGAATAAGATTTTATCACGTACACGCACTAGACTTCATTACCTGCTCATGTGTTGATGTCCACTTTCTTTTTTTGTGGGAAACAGCCACTTAATCTTAGTTCTCTTATCTTTGTTTTGGAGTTACATAGTTCCCCCCGCCCCAAAATTACATAATTGACAGTTTTTGAGGGTATTATAGGGGCTAAGCAATGAAGCAAGTACAATTGATATAATGTACATAATGCATAGAGGAATCCAGGCCGCAGTGAACTTCTCCAGGAGACTAGAGGAAGGACAGTAGTGTGGTATGGGGTTCGAGGCCTTCCCTTAGTAACTGTAGTGACTGTGCACATTGGGTATGCAGCTTATCTGTTTAGTACTTCGGCTATAAAATAGACACAGCACAGAATACTTCATGTGTTTGTTGGCAGGAGCCAAGAACTGACATCTGTAGCGTCCTTAGGACTGTATGTTAACCTACAAGCATCTAGGTGTCTTTTTAACAGTTTTTTTAAAATTTTTACAAATGATAGCTTTACATAAATATGTGCCTATATATGAACTGTGATTCTGAATTTACTGTATAAAATGTATTTTTCTGTTTAGTGTCTAGAAATTTAATCTTATTTCATTGAGCTCAAAATTTAGTTTCCTTCTCAAAGTTGGATGTCATTAATTTTAATCTTCCTTTTCACCAGACAAAGTCATCTTTTTATTTCTTCAATGGAGCCATTATGTTGGTCCTGGAGATGTCTAAGTCCCATAGTAGGACAAGAGGAGAAAATGTTTTGAAATTTTACTTTAAGTCAACATATGAGACTTAGGTGTACTTATGGGATAAAGAATTTTTCTTAATTCATATTGTCATAGTTACCTTATTAAATATTTAGGGTCCCCCCAAGATCATTTTGTTCTAACAAGGAAGGGATTTGTATTGTAGATATTCGTAAGATCGTTTGGGGTGTTAAAATTATCTAATATTATTCTGAATACATTTTCTTGATCACTATTAATCAAGAAGACAAAAAAAAAAAAAAAACCCTCACCTTCTTGAAGTGAATTATTCCTGCATCCCTGGAGAAAAAAAGGTGACTCAAATGCTCATGAGCTTATCGAATATTTTCTCTCCTGTACACTTGGTTTCTTCCACTGAAAGAACACACAGGCACAGATACTTCATTCCTCCCCCCCATGCACACCCACTCCAACACATAAGTAGATGCATTAAAATAGGTTCTCTCTGGGCTTCAAGCGGCTCTACTATTATTTACATGCCAGCATTACTTCGTCACTGTGTCCATAAGCTGATTTCTAAGTCTTTTTAAAACCGACACCCTGAATATCTCTGAATTCACTCAGGAAACATTTCTTGAGTGTTCTTTGTCTGCCAAACCTTGTGCTAACTGATTTGGTGGCTGTTCTGATTTTAACCATGTGGAGTGTGCTGTGAAGAAAGGGCGGTAACAGTGAGCCAAGCCTGTTTTCCAGAAGGCGTGTGCTTGATTCGCCGGGCGTCACTGCAAATTGATATTTTACTTTTGGAAGTTAGTTAGAAGCATTGCAGGAAAATACTGCCAACTTTTATTCCTGTTCCATCCAAACTTTTTTTTTTTAACTTGCAAAGGAATCTGAGTGTGTAAAACTTTCCATTATAAGCCACCTGTAAACTTAAAACAGTCCAACTGTTTTTTCAGCTGCCTACAGCTCTGTTTCTCAGCTGACTAACACTGACAGATAAAGATGACTTTCCCCTGAGATGTACTGTTCTGTTCATGGCTGTTCTGTCACCACCAGGAGGGACAGCTCCCCTGATCCACAGGGAACACAGAAAATGCAGTTTACAGATGCAATCACATGCTGACTAGCAACTAAAATAATAATAGTCAAATAATGATTTCATTGTTCCTCCGTGTCCATGACAACTGGGAGGTATGCAGTTAGGCTTAGATACTGCCTGCGATTTGTTCTTAGCCTCAGATACTACTGTTTGAGAAAATTTACAATTCATTGTGACGTTCAGGCTGAAGAGATCCACGGCTACCCCAACATTTCTCATTTCTAGTTTACTATAGTAGTTTTAGATACTGGAGGTAATTATTTTGTCTCTCATAGTCACAAGTTCTTGTCTTTTTAAAGTTCTACTTCCTGGCTGTTTGAACTTCTTGTGTAGCCAGTGATAGTCTCCACACTGGAATTGGATAGAGCTCTGTGGGTTCTGCCCTTTCCAACTAACACCAGTGACATCTTAGACACATTTCTGAATTTTTCCACTCTTCATGTCCTTATTTAAAAAAATAGTGATAATAACAAAATCTTTCTCCATAGGTTGTTGAAAGTTAAATGGAATAATATACATAAAATGCATACTCTACTGTTTGGAGAAGCAGCCACAGGAGCACTGAACGCTAATCTTCTGGGCAAGACTCCCAAAGCAGTGTTCTTAGCCTGGACACTTGGGAATCAGTTAGGTAACTTTAAAAGAGACTAATGCCAAAAACATACCCTGGACAAGCTCAATCAGTCTCCAAGGATTGAAGTATTCACTAGTGGTTAAATTGCTCCATCTGATCCCAGTATGTAGCAGAAGATGACAATACTGTGTTTGAGGGTAAGGTCTCCCCATATTAATGTGCTCAGAAAAATATGTGCATGAAAAAATTACTAATGCTGATATTTTGATAAGAAAGTGACAAGATGTAGAAAGATGTAGGAGGTGATGCACAATTGGGGGTTTACTTTCGAGCGATTGACTCTATTACTAAGGATCCATTCTAGATTTTTTTCTTTCTTCTTCTTTGTCTTGTCACAGGGTCTCACTCTGTAATCCAAGTTGGCCTGGAGTATGTAGTCTAGACAGATCTCAAAGTCATGGTGATCCTGAGTGTTGAGACCATAGTTATGAAGCACCATGGCTAGGCAGTTTCTAGGTCCTTCCATCTATCTTCAAGAGAATTCCATTGTATTTCAATAGATCACATTGTCTTAGAAGGCACGTTAGTGACTTCAACTTTAAACTTCTTTAAGAGTTTAGAAATAAACATTTTACTCTAACACTTCACATTTGCTTCTCTGGATATGCAGCTTCGAACTGAATGTATCACTGGCCATAGTCATTACAGCGTTTACAAGGGCTAGCCTTATTGTTGCTACTCCTCTGTATATGTTTTCCTTCAGTCCTGAGCAGTGCAGAGAGGGTGGAGGTCAGAGGCAAGCATCGTTTTGAAGATAGGGAAACTAAAGCAGTATAATAGTAGACAACTCAGCACAAGCAGAGCAAAAACTGTCTTACACAGGGGTTCCTTTTGTGAAATCAGGAATTTGTGCAAATATGTGTTGAACTGAGTTCTAGTATGCTTACCCAAGGTAACTCAGAGATCTTGCATTAAGTAGCTCTATACAGGGTGTTCTGAGTGCACCAGAAAGCTCAGTGCTTGTGTAAACCAAGGCAGAATACGTGATTTGAAACTGTCATGGCCAAAGCTAGCAACACCATTATATAAGGAGGAGAGAAGGTGAGATGCGGACATGCTTCAGAAGGTCACAACTGCTACCTTGGAAGGTTATTCATGTGATAGTCCACTAAGTGCTAGACAAGTCAAGGTATTGATATTCTTCGCAGCTGGGTTATCTGGTGATCTTTATACCATATTTTATTTAGAAAATAATTACGTTTCATTTACTTCAGCTTTTCAACTTTTTATTTTAATATTGGTAGAAACTATCTTACATTTGATTTGATTTTAAATTAAAAGATATATACATATTTTAAGTGTATGAGACACACACACACACACACACACACACACACACACACACATATATATATATATATACAGAGAGAGAGAGAGAGAGAGAGAGAGAGAGAGAGAGAGAGAGAGAGACAAGAGACACACACACCAAATTGATGCCTGGTGTCTACAGAAGGCAGATATCCTTGGAGTAAACTCAGTGCTTTACTTGTCTTTTGTTATTAGCTATATTCTTTTCATGTAAAAGCATAATGCAAGCAGTCAATAGATAGGGCTTCTTCAACTCTTTTTGAGAATTTACTGTTGCTTAGAAAATTATTAAGTAAAAGGTTTCTGTGTTTTAAATTTTCCCTTGGATACTTTGTGATTGGAAATATATAGTTAAATTAGTCTTTCCTCTGTGATTAAAATTTTATCAGTTACTGTTGAAAATTAAGACATTATCAAGCAACAAATCAATCAAAGTACCTCTTACCTTGTCTGAAACTATTTTAGCTTGATGTCAATAAAGTTTAAATTAGTTCAGACTTTTCCTATTACAATAAATGTTTCCTTTTTTAAATGCATGATAATCATAATCAAGACAAAATTTGTCCTGTTATTTATTTTCAAAATGATTGTGCATGTTTAGCAGACTTTTGATTTAAATCCTCAGTGATATATTGAAGACAGATGTTTAGATGACCTCATGTTTAAAGTACTGTTGTATTTGGACATGAGATTCAATTTTCCTTAAAATCTCTTCTTATAAGCTAAACTCTATGGCAGAATACACAAACTAATCAATGATTTTCAGAGGGTTAATGCAATTCCTATATTTTGAATAAAAATTCTATCTTTTATGGAATTCCACATAGTACAAAAGAGTTGATTACGAAACAGCTGTTTACAAATGAAAATATTGTTTTTGGCTGGCCAACTAAATGGGAAACAGATTTGAAAAGTTCCAAGAATTTGAATGCAAATTTACCATATCATTTATACTGAACCAAAGAACATTGGTAAGATTGCAACATGGTTTATAAAATAATTCAGTTGAAGACTGTTTTGTAGTGTTTAAATATGAACATTGAAATAGCTTTTTAAAAATTTTTTTCAGAACTATTTTTTTTCCGTGTGGAAATCAGGCTAATATATTCCAAATCCTTTTTTAAGGAACTGATGAGCTGTTTTTTAACATTTCAATGACGAGAAGTTAGCAGACGGAGCTGTTAGAACGTGTAGGCAGTTGGATGTAATGGAAACGACTTTTCGAGCAGTAAGTTAATATACATGAGCAAGCACGTGTAAGAAAAAGCTATTTAACTATTAGCAATTTTATCAACAACCAAGAGTGAAAATGTTATTTACGTGGAAATTTTAATTTTTCAAAAACGATTTACACCGAAAACCTTCACATTTTCTCTTTAAATTATTGTATTGTTAAATTTTGTTCCTTCACAGTTTTATACATGTATCCGTGTATTTTGCTCCCTCTTTCCCAGCTCCTGTTTTCCTCACTCCCGACTAGCCCCCCTCCCTATGGATGTCTTCCTTTTTCCAACTGTTCCTCATAGTTTGGCCTTTTTAATAATTATGGATAGTAGTAACCGTGTAAGGATGCAGGCTTCTCATTAGGCACGCACTTCAGGTTTTGCCGTAGGTCATTAGTTTATTTCTTTTTGCTTCTAGATAATGTTGTGTTGTATAGGATGCACAGCAATTGCATTACTCGTTCACCTGTGGAAGGAAATCCGATTGCTTCTGAGTTTGGGCAATGATGAGGAAAGATGCAGCGACCAATCATGTGCGTGTTCTTGTCTGAATGTGTTTTTAGCGCACTTGGGTAAATGTCTAAAGCATGTGTGGTTGCTGGGTTGTTGAAATCTTGTTAAACGAACTTAACTCTGGTATAGAAATATGAAAATCCTTGCTACTATCAAAAGAAGGATAATAGTTTCCTGTATTCACAAAGCTCAATTCTGGATCAATATCAACTGTATATTTCTTGCTCAGTTCACAGTCATGCATAGGTCTAAAAGGCTAGTCAGATTCATATCTTTTCACCACCTACTTATTTTTGATAAATTCCAAAGTGAGATAAAGTCATACCTTGGTAAATTCATTATAATTGATGTCTGAATTTTTTTTTTTTTTAAATAGCAGACATAGCATGCAATAAGGTGACTGCTGAGGCCTGCTCAGGAGATTGGAGTGTTTCTCTTGTTTTTCAAGGTTTGTAGTAGGATAGAATTCTGTGTCAGACAGGATTCAACACCTTCGATTAATCTGAGTCTTGGTTTTGCACATTTATAATCTTAGTATTTTTGAAGCCAAGTCTATAGGATTCGGGGTAAGTGATTGTCTGGTTTACATAACGAGTTCTAAGTCCCCTTGGGACACCCTTATAGTGAAACTTGTCTCAAAACCAAATCGGAATAAAAAATTTTGTTGAAAGGTCTATCCTTCCATTCCTACAGACAAGTACAGAACATACTGAGAGAGACGACATCACTGCAGAAATTCACGATCAGTCAGCCACCGCACTACCACTTGAATGGTAATGAGTTATTTGCATTACAGTATTATCCTAGCAGTTAACACTTATTCTGGTGCCATTGTAAGATTAGAGCAGAAACAGATTTTGAGGGGCTCATAAATAATTAATTAATGATAGTAAATTTTACAAATACAGAAAATGAGCACGTTAAGCGCCAATTGCACACATGGTCAGTGATAGCCTTCAAGCCTGAGTAGTATGGATTCAGAAACCTCATGCAAAACTGTAGGGATATACCATTTTCTCTCTTCAAGAAATTGTTGAATTATGTGCATAAGAGGTGTGAATGTTTATATTTGTCTGATCAGTGCTGTGGGTCCCTTAGGATTTACATTTAAAGATGGCATCTATATAGAGTGAAGTGATTCAGTAAACACTGGTGCATGGATTTGCTGAGGTAAAAGGGCAGATGCTATAGAAACGGTGGAAAATATTGAGCCTGACTTTGAGGCTCTTTTCAAGGAAACCTATCTGTAAACACTCTGTATAAATATATGATTTTCAAGTTCAGAACATGAAATGTAATGAAGTGGTTGATACCCTACAGTGAGGAAAGTTCTGTCAGCACACTTGCTTCGTCATCACAACCCTGCCATTAAAGACTTTAGGGTCATTATTTACCCAAGGCTGCTCAAAATTCCATGATTACTTGAAACTTTTTTCACATGCTTTTCCACATAAATTGAAGTTTGGCATGATGATTATAGAGACTAATTTTTATTAATTTCTCTATTATTATTTATTAAGCATCACCTTTTAAGTCTCATGAGTATAAAATATCAGTCATTATTGCCTTGTTCTATTGTGTGTCTCTCTCTCTCTGAAATTATCCCTAGCCTCCAAGGCCAGCCTTTTTCTGACCACCATGGTTTTGGTTTCATAGTTTCTTGATAAGGATGACAACAATGGCTGTTGAGCTTCCTAAGTCAGTCCTTCAACCTTCTTTTAACAAATACACTGTGCAGTGTCCCCTGAGCATAACACTAGGAGATGGCATAGAATATGGATGGGTTGAGGCTTGATAATCCCATCAGTAACTTGAGGTCCAACTGAGAAGAATAGAATGTTTTTTTCCCCGAGGAAGTAAAGCATTGTGTTGGGTGTCAGTAGAGAACTGAGGAAAGGTAGGTTTCTTATTCTTGGAGCATGAGTTAAAACCCAGGGCAGTGCCTATGTCAAAAAGAAAGACCATTGTTTTAAAAAATAAAAAAAATAGATTTGGGTAGTTAACTGAGAAAGAGTCTCACAGATCTTGGGTGCTATGAAATTCTGACATTATTCATTATGATAGGGCCTGGAAAATTAGTAGCCACATTCCATGTGTCTGAAGTTTGAATTCTCCAATAGTAGCTGGAAATTTGGTAGATTATTTAAGATTCAATAGTGTGCGATTCTTAAAGTGTGTCAGTGTCTGTCTGTGCACTGTGTGTGTGTGTGTGTGTCTGTGTGTGTGTGTGTGTGTGTGTGTGTGGTATGTTTGTATGTGTTGAGGTATGGTTTTTGTCTTGCTGTGTGTGTGTCTCTGTGACTTGAGGCACATATATGACTGTATTCTGGGATTCCCTGAAGACACTGAAAAAACATATCCTAAGGGGGTAACTAACCATTCCCTGCACCAAATTCCTGATAGAAATATCAAATGTACCTCGTTTCTGGCTGCACCCATTCCAGCAGTGATTTAACTAACTTTTTTATGCTGTTCTTAAAGTCATCTACCATAAGGCCATGACTATCCTGAAAAACAAAACACCCCCCAAAACAAACAAACAAACAAACAAAAACAAACAAACAAAAACCTGTCCTAGTGTTTCTTTACTCCAAGCTCCACGGGGTAGGCCTTCCTGAAAAAATGTTTCTAAACCTGATTCTTTTGCGGTTAAAAAAAACCAAAAAACCCACAAAGATTCACAGTTGGAGAAGCTAGAAGAAGTCGTAGGACCTTCCTAAACTGCCAGGACAAAAGGGTGTCAGTTACTCAAGGCTTCTCTACCTTTACATTGTAACATCTGTCCGTTTGTCCTTGCCCGAGTTCTCAGTTGTTAAAGGTGCTGTTAAGTTGTTATGAACCTGGCTTCAAATCCCAGTGCCTCTGTTTATTAAGAAGTAATGTAGTGACATTTTAAAGAATTACGAAATTTTGCTTTCTCTAAAAAACACAGAAAAATTGTAAGAGAGTGCTTTTGTCTTAATCCCAGGCATAGAGACATGAGACTACCCCATACTGTCTTCAGCAGGTGACCAGGAGCAGCTGACCATGGTTTGTCTCGTGCTCTGCAAAAGCATGGTTTTGCCAGCTGCAGATAATTTCTGCAATTGTGTGGTGTTTGGAATTCTGGGAACTTTTTAGAGGGTACATAAATGCAAGGATCCTGAGAGACGGGGTCAGTGGTTGTTGGTCCATTAGGGGGGTTGGTTGCAGTTTGTTAGTGGCTGTGGTCAAAGAAGAAACAAAAGGAATGGAATTAGATTTAGGGATTTTCCTAATTCCTCTCTCTCCTCTCCCCTTGTTTCTCTAATAAAGGGAGGGAAAAACAAGAGCCCACAGAGTAGCACCGACCAGTTGCAAGGTAACATTATTAAGTTCTGTTGACCATGGAACATTCACATTACTGCAGTTTTCTGATTAATGATAACAGAAGTTTCACGGGCTTGCTTTGAAGGTTACAATGAATCAGTGCAAAAAAGTGTCTTCTGGGTAGCACTCAATTATTTTTATGTGTTGATTATATAAATACCGATAGTTCCTGATTCCCTAACTACGGTATTATCAAATTTCAAAATGCTTTACTAGCAGGACAATATCCTTAATGTCTCCATCATTCAGGATCAGAGAGAATAAAAAGGCTATTGTAGAAATAATTATGACACTTCTCCCTTTAAAGCATTGCAGAAGTAAAACAATCATAGAAATAGCTAGCTACTACCAGGATAAATGGCTTTGGCTTTCCTAAGCCTAAGAAGAGATCCTCAAACAAAGTTACTAAGTTCTAGTTTAGATGGAAACTTCTTGAGACTTTGCAAACCACAGATCTAATCTGATCTCTCAATATGACCTTAAATCTGTAATCTGGCATGTTTATTCTAAGTATCAGAACTTTTTGCTCATTTTCATATTTATCTTCTTTACTTTCTCCCCATCTGAAATAGCTTTGTGACAGACTGTCATCCTAAATTTTTAATCTGAACCGTGTTTTTCATCTTTGGCTGTTCATTAGAATCATCTGGAGAGTTAGGATAGCCATCTCAAGTACCATCTCATGTCTGACATTAATTAAATCTGAATCTCAAGTGTCAGTGCTTTAAAACCTCTGCAGGTATTTCCACTGAGCAGGGAAGTGGACCACTAGCTTAAACTAGCTACCTATTCCCTGGGATTAATTTAGACAGTCAGTCACCCCCTTTAGAATTTACATTAGTGTGACTAGTACTGGAAAAGGGCTATGAGTCACTTTTTCCTTACTGCAGGCAGAATATGCTGAAGCAGACAATGCTTCACATCTCTGATGACTCTTTACATATAGATGCTGGTAGTTTTTAGATAACCAAAACATAAACCATCTTGCTTGGTGGGTAACAGTGATCTAGGGTTAACGCCATAGCAGAATATTTACAAAGGAGCTCCATTAAAAAAAAAAAAGCCAACACACCAGTATGAGTATGTATCTGACCCGATGACACACTCTAGTGTTTCACTACACTCCTGTCTTGTTCTTTTTCCATAAAAATCCCCAGATTCTGAAGTTATTCTCTATTATTCTCTGTTGAAGGACAGGAACATTTAATTACTTATATTAAAAAAAGTAAGTCTAACATATATACATCAATCAGCACAGATTATAAGTCTAGAGACCATTAAATTATTCAGTGTACTCACTTTCGTAGCTACAGCTCTAATTAAGAAACAGAACATCAGTAGCCCAGACAGCCCTGCTTCCCCTGCTTCCCACTGTGCTGCTTCCTCCTCTCACAGCATCCTTTTCTCCACAGCAGTAGGGAACTTAACTATGCCCTTTGTTTTTAGTGGTGCATCCCTTTAACGTTTTTCATTGAAGTACATTTTGCTTGCCCATTAGAAGAAGCCTTTTACAACGTGGCCAAAGTCATCATCTCTTTCTCTATGGTTATTTTCCCCATCTGTTTAGAATTCACATCCACATTGTATTGTTGCCTCATCTAATCAAGCAAGAGAATGTCTCTAGAGTATGTGTGCCATAAACTACTTAATTTTGAAATGCGACTGCCAGGGGCTTAATGAGAAACCACCAAACCTTCTCTGGCTATATAAGTCCTTTAGAAGTCTTTATCTGTGAGAACCACGTAGTATGTGCAAGCTGCTATACATTCTCGAAGATAATTGCCGGCTATATTTGTTTATATAAGAGTTTTTGTCATATTTGTACCCATGTAACTTTACTTTATTGATTGTATTCACGTTTTTTGCTTTAAGCACCCACATGTTGCTTATGCTTATTATAATTAGAAGAGTGAAAACGGTCAAGACAGAAACTGCATGTTAACACAGGGCATGCATATTATCTTTCTCCAAAGAAGTATGTCATGATGTCGCCTGCCCATTTCTCTCAGACTGGTACACAACGAATCTAGACTGCTTTAGTAGCAGGACTCAGTTTTGTTTTCATTCTTTGTCATTTTTATAGAATTATGACTGATATTGAGTTCTTATTTTATCTTTAAAGTCTTCTAGCAATGCAAAAGACATTGGCCTTAAGAAAATTAATAAAATAAGTCTTAAACAGATTTGCTGATTTTATTTCAGGGAAAAAACTAGTAACATAATAATTGTTATGTAGTAAGATAAACACAAGTATATACTAAAAAGGAAAATCTTAACTGAGGATCAGATTGTAAGAAATTTGAGACTCTGTAATAAGAACAAGGTCTTATTACATGACCCCAGCTAACTTGAAATTTGATATATAGACAAGGTGGCCTTGAATTCACAGAGACCCACCTGACTCTGCCTACTGAGGGCTTGTAATTAACCATCAAGCCTGGCCCTATACTATAAATTTAAAAGATGCTAAATGTGTTTGGAGGGCTGTCTGCCTTCTAGGTGAATATTTTCATCTAATTTGCTATGTGAAAATTGTTGAATACAATGTTTTCTGTGTCAATGGATGAATATGAGATGTGGAGAAGTTTTATCTCATCTTAATTAATTTAAGTGGCCATATGTGGCAAGTAGTCATTGTATTGGAGAGTACCAGTTAGATTATACCTTTGCGCTTAAAATAAAAAATGATAAACTATATTGACTATAATATTTACATTAGGGCTGGGGGATCCTTTTGTATTAACACCTAAAACGATACTATCTAAGAAACTCATGATCCATTTCCACAGATAAAATTTTTCCTGAGGAGCATAGTTTTTATTTAAGACAAAAGAAACTCATTTCCTTATAGTTCTTGAGGCTGAAAGTTGAAAATCACTGTGTTAGCAGAACTGGTTCTGAAGGCTCCCAGTAAACCTCTTATGCTCATTCAAATCTTAGAATCAAGCCATTGCAATGTAGACATATCTTAAAAATTAGCATCATACATATTGTATAAATATAATACACATGCACATGTGTGTATGTTTATATGTATGTATTGGGTTTTTAAAGACTCTATGTAGCCCTGGCTGCCTTGGAACTCACTCTGTAGGTTAGATTGACCTTGAATTCACAGAGATTTCCCTGCCTGTGCCTCCCAAGTGTTGAAATTAAATGTGTGTACCAACACTGCCTGGGTAACATTAATTAATTTTATGTCTTGTATGTTGTTGGAACATTCTTATTTAAATTCTAGTTTCTTGTCCAGGAGTTTAATTTTGATCTTTCCACATATCAGTTTATATTTTTGAGATTAGGAAGTTGACAGTGAACCAGAAAACTTGTAGAGGAATTTTAATTCAGCAACATGACTATTTTGGCAAGGAATCACACCTAAAGACCTTCTAAGTCTATATGATCTGGCCAGAATGCAGACATGCCCTGGATTGCAGTATGATTTTGTTGGAAAACAGACATACCTTAGTATACACCTTTAACCCCTAATAATGAAGGTAAGGTTAATTTGTAGAAGAAAAGGAGCCTTGTTTGCATGAGGCATCTAATTGAGGGGCAGACAAAGTGATAAATCAGAGAAAGATTTGACAGAGCAAGTCAGATATGCCCAACTCTTATGAGAACAGCACAGGAAAGAAAGGCTACTTAAGAGCAAGAGAGATAGTAGGGTGTGTATGGCAGTTTGGTCAGGACAGTTCTCAGAGACTTATTTCAGAGAGAATAAACTAGACACGGGAGAAGAAAGAACAATCCAGAAAATGAGAAGGAGCCAAAGATTAGAATATATTACCAACATTAGTATGAGGCCAAGCAAAGCAATCCAGTCAAAAGCCAAGAGAATCTGAATTGAATCAGTCAGCTTGGAATATTAGATTGAAGACTAGAAGCTTCTAGGCCTAGGGATCCTTAGTACAGAAAAAGAAATGCTTTGGGCTCAGCCCAGGACAAGTGTTCACACAACTTGGGTAAAACTCTCATCTCATCCCTTCATCTAAGGAAATAAAAGAGACATTTACATTTACAGAACTGATTTTGGTGCTCTTAAGTTTTACATTGAATTTGACAGACAGTATAAGATTTTAGATCTGTATAAGAACAGCAACTTCAGACTTATTCTGTCTCTCTCTCTCAATTGGTAATTGTCCCCTACCCTTTCAACTTTTCATCATCGAGTATGATGCATTTCATATCAAAGACAAAGTCTGGATACAGTGGTAATAAAATCTAAGATTATCTGGAAATTCATTGTGCCCATAAGTTAAAGTTAAAACATTGGAAATTTCAATCAAATGACAGCTAACTCCATAAGCATACACATCTAGTCTTTGTAGAAACAGCTGGTGAATAGAAGGCTGGAATTTTTGGAGTCAGGCATTCTTTTATCAGATTACTAATTCTGTCATGACATGATTGTGTATGCTCAGCTTTATTTTTCAAGTGCTTTTAGCCAAAAAACAAAAACAAAACACCCAAAAAGCCACCAAAGATGAAATGCAGCGTTTACAGGATGACGGTTGTGAGGTGTCTGAGACAAACTTGTTGATCAATCAGTGAACAGTGGTTACATTATAGCCTGGTTCTGTGTTAGCATAAGATTTTCTCACTTTCCTTTTCCTCACTTTTCTTTTACCATAGGGGAGACATGTTCTCAGAACCAGGGTAGGGCAGGGCAAGCATAATTCCATATTTTTGAGTAGAAAAACATGTTTTTGTTTTCCGTAGACAATAGTCATTTTTACTTCAGGTAAAATTAGTTCCAAAGGCCACTTTTAAAGCATTTGCTTACTGTAAAAATGGAGTTGATTAACTCCCAGTGAAAGCATTTAGCGAACCCTAAGAACCTAACTTATAATAGTCTTGCATTTTGTATGCAAGGGAGGCTAATGTCCTTGGAAGCTCCAGGAGGACAGGGAGATGATTAATGTATTGAATGCTGGCCTGGGCCCTGTTTCTAGCAGTCACTTTGTAAATGATATTAAATTGAATCAACTGTCATGCTCACATAAACTTTTTACTGTAATTGAATATAGTAACTATGTAGAAGTCAGTATGACATAGTGTTTTTGTTTTGTTTTTGTTCTGTTTTGCTTTTTTTGTTTGTTTTTGTTTTTTTTTTTTGTTTTTTTGTTTTTTGTTTTTTGTTTTTTGTTTTTTGTTTTTTGTTTTTTTTTGTTTTTTTTCGAGACAGGGTTTCTCTGTGTAGCCCTGGCTGTCCTGGAACTCACTCTGTAGACCAGGCTGGCCTCAGACTCAGAAATCTGCTTGCCTCTGCCTCCCAAGTGCTGAGATTAAAGGTGTGCATCACCACTGCCCAGCAACATAGCCTTTTAATATGTTGTACTTGTTGTATAAATTTTGCAAAAATATAAAATCTATAATTGTATAGACTTCCTTATAAATTATTTTCAATCTCTCAATAATTATAGTGTGAAATGGCCAGTAGCAACTGTAATCTTGTATCATAAACAGAAATTAAAGATAAATGGTTTATGAATGATTAAATAAATTATACAAAAGAATTTCTTTTCTTAGTATTGAAAATAATCAAAATCTATGTCAATGGCTCTAGTAAAGCCACAGTGTTGCCAGACTTGACTGGTGGTTTTGTAATGGTGTGTTGTTAACTTATTGCTAGTGAGTTTGCCAGTGTGGAACAACACAGCTAATGTTCATTGTAGTCCGTGTTAATTCCTGATTGTGGTATGCATACAGCACACGTGCAGAGAGAACAGTTACTGACCAGGTCAGAGGGGAGCAGTGCCCTGACTTATGATTAGAAGAAAGGATCAGACAGGCAATATTCTAATCACTGCTTAGCCCAATTTGCAGTATATCCAAAACTTCTATTTTCTTCCCCAAATGAAGAAATGGATAAAGGAATAAGTACAGTTGTCTACTTAAAAGTCATTTGTGTGTGTGTGTGTGTGTGTGTGTGTGTGTGTGTTTGCTTGCATGTGTATGTCACAGCCTGCATATGGAGGTCAGAGGACAGCTTGTGAGACTTGTTTTCTACAGTCATGTGGGATCAAAGTCAGATCCTCAGACTTGGTGACAAGCACATTTACTCTCTGAGCTATCTCTCTAGCTTCAATCCAGCTCTGTAACTTATGTTGTGTATAAGACAAAAAGGAGAGATGATGTAAAAGTTTGAGACCATATATGAGCATATCTTTGAAAATGATTATGTCATAAAGTGGTTTAACCATAACTGGAAAATACTACCACTTCTAATTTGTGTGAGAAATAGAAGGTTTCTTTTGAATTGTTTCATTTTTGAAGTTTCTTTTTTTTTCTTTTTTTCTTGGATATTTTATTTATTTACACTTCTTTTTGCTATGTACTCAATACAATGAAATCTGGGCATGGTATTTGGGTAGCCTTAAGTTAACTAAATTACTGTATATTCCAGTTGATTCTTCTGAACAGTACCAGACTATAAACTTATAAATGTATTTAATTGGTACACAGACTTGGAGTCATTTGAAACAGAAAAAAGGGATTTCTAACCATTGTAAACATCCACAGGAGACTGCTGGTCCTAACCCACTTTAGTGGTTTGAATCTGGAATGTACCTCATAGGCATATGCTTTGAACATTGGGTTCCTCGCCTGCTATGTTATTTTAAAAGTTGTGCCTGGCAGAAATAGGTCACTAGGGACTGACCATTGAAGATTATAACTGCCCATGGCTCTGGCAATGGTCTCTGCTTCCTGGCTGGACTCAGTGTAAACTGCCCCTCCTCTTACTCCTGCTGACAGAGGAAATCCCATTTCTATACTGAACTGAAATTGTGCTGAGGCTGTGACCAGGTGGATCTTAACCCCTTATGTTTTTGGCAGGTGTTTTAGTCACAGCAATGCTTTCTTACCGAAAAGATCAGTACTAATCGTAACTCATAAAGTAACATTTTAGCATTTTCTAGTTGCCAGAAAACACTAATAGGTCTTTGTGTTAACGATTATGTTACAGTAATTGTCAAGACTTGAGTAACTGATTTTGTGCTTCTTAACCTAATCATAATTACTTTTTATTTAAGAAAAAATCATTAGCAGTCCTACCATTAACTGGAAGTTACTAACAAAGATTTCTCTACCAAATAACACAACTGAATAAAATTTAACCAGCGTAAAACGTTGGACAAGTTACATTTGTTTTAAGTCATTTTATGCTACTTCTTTTGTTTCCCTTAAATCCTTATTTGAATCCAGAACTGCAGGACCTAAAAGTCACAACTTTCTGCTTTGCTCTACAGTGGCCTAAGAAGCTAAAAAGTTTTTCAGAAAACACACTCTTAGCTAGCAGCACACTAGAAGCTGATAGACTGTGGGGTGTTGGACCGTTGAATACTTTCATAGAAAAGGGCAGGGAAGAGGAGACAGAACTTGAAGCTGTGTGGGTAGGAAACTAGGAGGGTCTAAGAGAGTTGAGTGGTGGGCAGGAAGACATGATCAAAATATATTGTATGAAATAATTTTAATCAACACTAAACCAAAATAGGATTTTGATTGATACTTAACTTTCTAATATTGATGCATTTATGGGTGCCAGTGTGTTCTTGTCAGATCAGTCTTTAAACCAGTAAATCATTTCATTCCCCAATTTTATACATGTGGAAACTGATGCCAAGACCACATGCCTGTGTGAGGAGAATAACCAGTACCAGAGATTTAGTAGCCTGGCATCTATGTCTCCCCAGATCTTCCAGCTCAATGGTACCTGTGTAGATCCCAGGCACTGTTTCCCCTAGGCTTGTACATTGGTGACATTTCTAATAACAGATGATCTTCCTAATATTTTCACCTTGGAAATCAAATTCTCAAGAAGGAAAGCGTCATAGCATGGCTACATATCAGAATTAAATTTTGGCTCTGCTACAGGTAACTACAGTTCATAGGGGAAATCTACCTAATGGTGACTGTAATGAGGTGACAGTCACAGGCCTGCAGTCACAGGCTCTGGACAGACGTCCTCAGGCAAGAAGACAAGAAGTAGAACATTCATTTACCATTTTAGGTTCTAGATATTTGTTCTGTGCAGGAAAAAAAAGGAAATAATTTAAAGAGAATATTATTTTAAAACCAATGTAACTTAATTTGAGAACTATAAAAAAACATCATGAAGATTAGAATTGGTTATTCTTCTACCACCCAGTGATAATCATGATTATTTTGATATATTTCTTAGAGCTTTTAGATTATGTGTTTATAAATATGTTTATAATATATGTTTTATACACTTTAATATTACATTATAATTATGTCATTTTACATTATGAGTATGTTTATTTTTTAATTAATTTTTAGAATTTTATGAGCACTGTGTTTATATTATTTTTCCTGTTCCTCCTCCTCCCTGCAAGTCTTCTAATTGCTTTCTACCCCTCCTCAATTTCATAATCTTTTTTTCATGATTATTGTCTTACACAATACACATATAGAAAAACATGTATATATTATAGAAAAACATGTATATATACATATATGCACATATACATATACATCATATACATCATATACATATACATGTACATAAATAAAATATACAGAGCCTGCTGAACCCATGTGGTTTATAAATATATGTTTAGGGCTGACCACTTGGTATTGGATAAGCAATTAGGGGGTCTGTCCCTGGAAAAGACTGATTGGTCCTTTCTCAGCAGTCATTAATTGCCTGTAGCTCTTCATTTAAAGGTGGAGCACAATGCGACTGCTCTGCTCTACGCCGACATATCAACTGGTATTGTCACTGTCCAGGTCTTGCTTAGACAGCTATCTTAGTGAGGCTCTTAATGAGTACAGCTCCCTGTCGTATATGGAAGACATTATCTCAAAGCAGGCTTCTTGGTCCCTTGGCTCTTACACTGTTTCCACTTCTTTAGCAGTATTCCCTGAATGACAGGGTCTCACTGTGTAGACCTGGCTGGCCTGGAACTCAGTATGTAAACCAGGCTGGGTTTGAGACCCATCTTATATTAAAGGGCTTTAAAAGGTATGCACTGCTATGCCTGACTTACAGTAAATCTTAGGTGCAGTATTTATTTATTTAATCAACCCCCTGTTTGACTACAGTGCTGTTTTTTCCAGTTTGTTTGTTTGTTTGTTTTACTGTTAAATAGTAGAATTGGGGAGTTGGGGTAGAAGGAGTCTCTCTCATCAGGTGGTAGCATAGGTGAAATAGTTTGCAATGCTTTTTCCTTGTTTTAAATTTGTTTTACAACAGAGGAAGTCACATTCTTTGCTGGAACATTCCTTTCTTATCAGCTGTAGGTTCTTGTTTTCATTTAGTTGTTGGTGAGTGAAACGAGGAATTAGACAGACAATTAGTCCCAAGCAGACTCACCAGACTTGGCTCCCTTCAGTGTTGCTACTCTCTATTTCCTGATCTTGGGGATTAAATTACCCCAAGAAATAACTTGGACCATTTTGCAACAATCTTTATATTTTCTTTTCCTAAATGCTGAAGTCTTTAGTTACCAAAATGCTTTAGAAAACAACCAACTTACATTTTTGACATTCTTTTCACTAATAATAATAATAATGTAAGAATAATTTTCTGATATCCATGAATATAAGACCTAAAGGTTCATAGCACATGCTTTATCCCAGAATTATTCTCTAGAGAAGTATTCGTCTATTCAATCCTAGATTCTAAAGAAGCCATAGTAACAAATTGCTACCTAGTATGCATAGACCTATATCCATAAACATACAAATTAATTTTTAAAGGAGGAATTTGAGGCTATTTTGATGTTATGATAGCTGACATTTGGGGAAATGCCTTCTGAATTATTGGGTCAAGAAAACTGGTAAAACATGTAGACTACTCCCTAGTACTCAGCAAAAGGGAAAAGAAATGTAGACCTTCTGATGAAGGTCCCTGATGTGTAAAAACAGAGTTCCTTTTGTTCCATCTAAACTACATAGAATTCAGAAGCTGTAGCGGTCACACTATAATATGGCTACACTCAAAGCCTCCACACGGAGATGTTCTGACTGGGCACCTTACTGCATTTCGAATCTCTCCTGTATGACTACTGTGCATGACTCTGTCTACTTTCTTCACAAAGAAAGCAGCACCTTGACAGAAAGGGGTTAATTGGATTATGCTTATCTTAGTCTGCCTAGCACTTAGCAATGGCTGCTGCACGCTTGCCATCATTATTTCCTTTGGCACTAGAAGGAAGGAGTATGCTACAACCAAGCCCCATCCCGCTCAGCAATCTAGACCGGAGTTCGGTAGTTTCCCCCAAATAAGGAAACTCTTTACATTCCAGTTCTATCACTCATACACTGATGCAAAGATAATTTGTGTCTCAAAAGACTGTTGTGGATATTGAATAAGACAGTACAGAAACACATGTGTATGGTACATGATACTTGCTGTGTGGTACATGTGTGCAATATGTGACACTCGCTTGTATGGTCAAGCAAGGTTTGCTAATATTAGCTTTGTTCGTCCTTCAGTGAACACTTTAGAAAACAGTGAACAGCAGATATGAGGGGCTTATGTAAACCTTTGGTATGTATTTGTTCAATGATTATATTGAGGATTAAATGTTGGCATCACACGACAGATAATTGTCCTCTCCAGGTACCCTGTGTACTTTGCTGATTTCTCGTATTGACCTTACATCAATGTCCTCACGGCTTGCTTTCATGCTTCCGATTGGAGCATTTTAAACAGGGTATCAGTGGAATGCAAGATACACTAAAAAAGCTCATGAAGGCCTGCAAGTCATTCTTATGGAGGAAATTAGTGGTGGATAGAACATAATAAAGACTCATAACATGAGATGTGGGTTAGTCTTGTCCTAACTCGAAAATGTTCCATTAGGACCTATAGGCGAGAGACACAAAGCAGTCATAAGGAAGGGCTTATTATCAATTAGAGGAATTAAACATGAAAAAAATTGATCTCTTATCAGCGAGAAATTCTCAGGGGTTTGAAAACCTAATGGAGCAAGGTACCATTCTCATTGTTCTGAAGATGAGCAAAGCAATTCTGTTTCTCCAGAAATGGAAGCACAGGAGTACGATAAAGGGAAAGAGAATGGCCATTCTTACTAGGGGTCAAAGGATTCCTCCTGCCTCTGGGCTTTGAGAGACACTTGCTGAAGGCTGTGGCTTCATGGCTGTTCTTGAAAGTAGGAGGCATCAGTGCATGAGCTGAGAAGGGAAGGGGTCACCTGTCACTGTGAAGTTTCCTCAGCATTTGATGAATCAGCATTGTCTGCTTAAGGCAAATTGCATACTTTTACACACATAGTGCTGACTCACTGCGTCTCTCTCACCTTATATGTCTTCCTTGTCTCGTGTGCGGTGACATACTTTTATATTCCCACTCAAGGAACAATGAGATTATGAACACTAAATTAATTGAGCTATGCTTAAACAATTTATAATAGTTCAAAGGAAAATCCAGTATGCATCATGGAATCACCAACAGAAAGAATATCATAGAGGAGGGTTTTATTTTTCAGCATTTTCATGAGCTATATGTAAGATGAAGTTGACCAGCATAACTGCTGTGGAATTTTTAAGGTTAAAAGTCACTTTTAAAGGGTGCACTACTGGTATTCCCTTTGGGCATTTCCTTGGGTCGCTTAAGGTTAACAGGCTTTGCCCATAAAATGTTCTGCAAAATAAATATTTTGGCCCATTTATGAGCTTCAGACTGTCCTCATTTAAGTAAGGGATCTTCACAGCACTCACAGAACTCTTCTTAATTTTTATTATTAAAAGAAATGACAGAGGGTGGGTATACGTGCTGATGCTTATACTAGTTAGAACATTTTTGTTCTTCAGTACGATGATACTTCTGTGTAATGTTCTGCCATTTCTGGGCCTTTTAACGAGAATTCTAGTTTGTAAATGTCAAGGAGATGGAACAAGGAAAACCCCTCACTTCTTGGCGTCTTTCTTTGACCATCTATTTCCACATAATTAGGAATGTGCCTCTTAATAGTACTTTATAGACAGCAGACAGACTGTGGTGTGGGATGTCTTCATAATATTTTTATTGATTATTTGGGAATTTCTCATCATGAATCCTAGCATCCTCACTTCCCAGTCCTCCCAGGCCACTCCTTCTTTGCCCCAGCAAAAGAAGAGGAGGACGAGGAGGAAGAGGAAGAGGAAAAGTAAAAGAACACATTCATTGGAGCGCAGTCAAACTTCTAGTGGCCAGCCCCTTAAGGAAAACTTACTCTTTTCCCACACTCATCTCGAGCAGAAGCCGCCAACTGTGGATAACTACACTTCAGCATACATACATACATATACAATTACATATGCATGTACATATGCATATACATATACATATACATATACATATACATATACATATACATATACATATACATATACATATACATATACATAAATGTTTTAGAGTCCTCTTTAATAGCTTTCTGTCTAGGCTGTTCCTTGGTGGGGGGCAGTTAGGGATTGTCACAGAAGCCTTCTAAGTCTCTATTTCTCAACTGTAAGCCTGCGTCATCAAGACCGTGGCAAAAATAGCTTCCTTGCCCTTTACACTCAACAGAACCACGGATCATGGACTTCTACATGTTTTCTGGTGCCGGCACCTGCCATAGACCTCAGACACCAATACAGACCCCTGGCTGCTGTTGGACCACAGACCCAGACTTCACAGACTTCAACATGGTCTTGGGTGGCTTGCACAGGGTACTCACAGCCACATGGCTCCATGAAAGCATAGCTTATGGAGAACCATATGGCCATCAATGGTAACTCAGGTCAGGGTCATCCGCACAGCTCCCAGCTGCTATAGGACCATGGACATCCACATGAACCTCTTGTTTCAACACAGCCTCGGACAGTGGTCCATGAGTACCAAAGTGGCCTCTAGGGGCAGAATTGACATTAGAGATCTTTCTAGGAGGTCCAACCAGAAAAGGAACCATTCTTCATCTTGGACATCCTGTGCTTGCTCAGCACTAGGGCTATCATGTGGCTGGGCAGCGTGTGTGGAGGCTGAGTCAGGGTCCAAGATCCAGGCTGTGGCTCACCACCCTGAGGGCTTACTCTGCAATGACACGTTCTCCCATCCTCCACAGCCCTCTCTCACATGGGTGTGTTTTTATTCAAGGAGCAGGTGGAACAGTCAGGTTGGTGGTGATGGGCAGCTCACCCATCTTTTGATCTGCAGAGCTGGCATTCTGTTCCTTTTCTTATAAGACAAGAAGGATTGTAAGTTGCTGAGGCTGCCTCAGAGAACTAAAAACCGCACCGAGGAACACGATGTTAGCACCACACCCCTATGGTAATTTTAAGGAATATCTCATATTTTCCTTTAAAAACAAAGTTTATAATGCCTTTTCAAGATAGGTTCTTTTGAGTGACATCAATTGCATGTATATGTTTTTCATTAAAAAGCCTAAACCCGAATTGTTTACAACAGTCTCATTAAACTTGGAGGTGGTGGGTGAGGAGGTAATTTGCTTCAGTAACTTTCATGTAAAGATTCCCAGTTATTAGCGGAAAAGGAAGCTCCCTCAAAGCTTGATTTCAGGTCAAACTTTAAGAAGAACTTAAGTTTTGAGTTATTAAAATTAAAACCTGTGATACATGACACTATATTTTGTGGCTAAAGCTTAATGTAATTCTTAGAATGTGTATGAAATGTGCTTTTTTGATAGATTACCAGAAATTTTCTATTTTCTGTATATCTAAGCACCGAGTCTCCAGCCGCCATGTCAGAGCACTGGCTCCTTTATGTCCATGTCTTTGGCAGAACTGGCTTTGCATAGCCTTTTCTTTTGAGTTTAAAGTCTTCCTTGAATTTAATCCCCACCCATAAGGATGTGGTTTTGCTGTATCATCCGAGCAAAAAAAGCCATTATGTCAATGAGCAAATTCTCCAGCAGCTGGTGTAATGTGCCGGTTTCCTAGGCTTCACACACTTCCTTGTACAAGAGGAAGGAGATGTGTTTTGTTGGACAGGGTCAGGGGAAACCCTGCTCTGGAACAGAGAAGTATCTCACCAGTTCTCTCAGCCAGATTGTCCGGCCATTCCTGTTTGCTTAGGAGCTGAGAATGGCTGCAGTAGTAATAACCCATTGTTTGGGACCAGCAGTTACAAATTAGTGCCTTTGCTCTCTGAAAAAAACTACATTACTCAAAAGTGCAGTGAAAATTAGCGTGTACTTCAGCCAACCAAATGTCGATTTTACAAGTCTCAGCACTGTACTGCATTATACACAAGGGTTTGCCTTTTAATCACACACCTATGAAATTGCAGTCAACAGAGTAAGTATCAACCCATACTACATACAGTTAGGTAAAGTGTATACAACTTGATGAAAACTATGTTTCTCCCTTGTGTCTTTACTTTGTTATGCATCTTATTGTTATTTTGGGATTAGTGTTAGTATTAGTATTAATACTTAGGTTCTTTTAAAGACTGTCTTGTCTTGTAATCTGGGCTAGCCTGGAAATTACTGTGTAGCCCTGGCTGGCTTCAAATTCACAATCCTCTTAACTCAGCCTCCCAAGGGTTGGGGTTATAGAATTATAGTTACTATATCTGACTGTATTGTTTTTTGAATTTACTACTTCTTCTTAAAAATGTTTCTTATAAGATATTATGTCATATCATACCACCAGGGGCCTCCAACACTTCACATTTACCATACTTTTTGACGGTATCAAGTGTCTTAAGTATTCACATCAAGCAGTCGATCTACTTGTACCATGCAGGCTTGTGTCAATACGCATGGTGACGTTGACTCAAGTGAATCACCCTTTGTCTTCATCAGCTCTTGCCCTAATCAGGAATCCAGTAAGTTCAGTTCCTCAAGAGCTTCCTTCTCTTTCAAGCTGGATCTATTTCCCATCACTTTGTGGTGACCTCTGTTTGTCACAATGTTCTCTTCTCCTTTGCTAAATCTTACCCTTAGGAAGGGAATTGAGAGTAAACAGGGATAATTATATTGTCCAGACACTCATTGTCACTGTACCTGAAAAAATAAAACCAAAAAAATCAAAAGCTGTGATTTAATAGTTGATCATACTGTACAAATTTGTCTTTGTCGGAGGGATTTGTACTTAGAGCTATAAGTGTTGAATTAAAATATAACTTCTAGTCAGGGAACATATAGGGCAGACTTAAAACAAAGGAAGGCTAATGATTTACTTTGTCCACACTTAAGACTGGCTTTGTGTAATACGTTAGCAGTCACTTCAGCACTTAGGGATTATCAAAATAAGAAAAACTAAGACTATTGATAATAGCATTACCAAGTTACCTATGTATTTCTCCGTTGCAGGAGAGAACACACACATACCAGTCTCGCTGTAGTTTTAAAATGTTTGTTAATTCAGTAAATCTTATATACATCATCTTTAGTGGCTGGCCCTTCCTCCTTGAATAACAAACATAAAAAGGGATCATTTGGTTGTTGAGATTTCTTCTTGTATTTCCGCATTTCAGAAGGAGATGGCAGTGTTGAGCCTCGTCTCTGGTCTCCGAGGCTCCACCATTTGAAGGAGCTTGAAATTCTCGGTAGGGTGAGGTTTTAGTTAAGATCAGTTCATCTCCTGGGATTTTATTTTCTACCATCGTTCTTCTACGGAGAACAAGCAAGTGCTCTAATGTATCTTTTATTAAGTCTGTTATATAAGACTACTATTAAATTACTCATCTGTAGACATCTAAGAATGCCAGCTTAAGGCACATATAGAAGACAAAATCTAAAATAAAACTAGGGCCAACTCTAAAATGCAGAGAGAGCTATGTTTATGATGTGATTATTTTCCTAAGGCTTTGACAGGAAGAATTAACTTTACATCCCCAGTATTCAGTACCCTTTACTGATCCGAATCGTATGGTAAATGAATTTGTTCTCTGGGAATACACTTCAATTTTCTTCCCTTTGACGGAGAGGGCACTAGGCTACTGCTAAGAAAGAGACGTTTTCCAGGGCTGATGCTCTGAAGAACTGTTTAGAAGATGAGGAATTATTTACTTCCTTTCACTCAGACACAGTGCTAAGCCTCCATTCCAAACCCAAGGGGGGAAAAGAATGATTCACATATCTTTTAGCTATGTGTTGAAAAACAGAACGAGTAACAGTGCTCTTTGTCAATAGTCAAAAGTAATTGAGCAGTGCAATTTTGAGGCTGTAAATGATGGGAAAAGTACAACAGTACCGTGTTTATCACCAAGTCTTAGTAGCTGTTTTTAAATGTGTAAGCCAAGATTAGCAAAGTAAGCTGCCATGCCTAAGGATCTGAACGGCAGTTGGAACGGCACCCAATTTTGCAAATTATGTCTGAAACAGCTGTTCCTTCGATGTTTAAAAGAAGCACTTAAATGTGTGAAATTACGAGGTTTTTGAAATCTGGACAATTAAATAGCATACATAAAAGATGTGTCATTATTTAGTTTGCTTATCACAGATAGCAAGATTTTCTTTTGTACCTTAAGTTTTATATGCTTAAAATTATTGTTGAAATGTTATATGATAAATAATTTGTGGATTTAGTTAAGCCAGCCATTCTGTTTGGTTTCCAACATAAGGGAAGGACCCAACAACAACATCTTCATTTCATATTGTTCCGATAAATTGAATAATATTATTTTTTTTTAACCAAAAGGAAATTTCTTCTCAGCTGGACTCTTTCACTGTAGGTTCTAATCACAAACTTTGAAAATGAGAGCATAGCTATTATTTTTTATTAAAAAGATATGTTCTGGTTAGTTTGGGAAGGCCTGACGAACAAAGGCTTCCAACAGCCTGTCTAAAACCTTAAAATGTAGGGTTGAAATTAGAAGGAATAACATACTTTTTCTAGTATGGATGCATCTTAAGTGTTGTAAGAGGCACATAAAGTGACTCTATAGGCATTGTCAGGGGGCTCTTCCTAGCCTCAAATCTTCCAATAATAGTAAGTTAATTAAAATTAGATACTCTGTGTTTGATTTAGGTGCGGACAGTCACTACCAGAAACAGGTGGAAGCCAGCACTTGTCGTTTCTGTCATATGCTATAATTGAAGCATGCTGCCTACATGTAACACATAATCCATAATGTTTACTGATTATGTATTGTGCTATTTAGGTTCTCTCTCCCTCTCCCTCTCCCTCTCCCTCTCTCTCTCTCTCTCTCTCTCTCTCTCTCTCCCCCCTTCCAGCCCGTGTGTGTGTGTGTGTGTGTGTGTGTGTGTGTGTGTGTGTGTGTGTG
>JANHMN010000010.1:11393238-11422156 GCA_030674055.1 Rhabdomys pumilio
GTGTGTGTGTGTGTGTGTGTGTGTGTGTGTGTGTGTGTGTGTGTGTGTATGTGTGTATCTCTTTCTTGGATTGAATTCATGGCCTCATGATAAGTGAACTATTGACTAAGTTAAATTCCTAGTCCACTTCCTCTTTGAAACACCTTACATTTTCTTTTTTTGTCTTGTGTGTGTGTGTGTGTGTGTGTATGAATGCAGGTACCCTTGGAGGCTATCAGAGGGTGTTGGATCTCCTGGAGCTGGAGTTCCAACACCATGTGGGATGTTGGAAACTGAACTGCTGTCTTCTGGTTGAGCAATACACATTCTTAACCACAGAGCTGTCCTTCCAGTTCCTCTTCAAAACTTTTCTTCCTTTGTGTGCTCTCATGTAAAAAAAAAAAAAGTCCTGATTTCTGTAACTAAATCTACAATATGAACCTCTGCACAGTTTGTTGATATTTAACTTTTCTCAATGTAGTTTTTAAGTAGAAACACTTGAAATCTTTAAATACTTTGGGTGGAGTGCTGAATTATTATTACAGTTATAGTAACTGAAGTACTCACTGTTTTTTTTTTTTTAGCTCAGTTAAAATATGGTAGTCTTGCAATGTGAGCAACCTTACACTTGTAGAGAGAGAATAAGAGTAGACTTGATGGTTTAGCCAGCCTTTTGCTGTTCTGTTACTTTTAGTCTGTTGAGGCTGAATGATGTCATCTGCATAATCTTCCTTAACTTCTTCTTCAACAGCTTAAATAGGAAGATAGCAAAGTCAGATGCTCCCCTAACCCCAATGGGCTTCTGGGAGGAGTTAACCACTGTTAAGAACATATGCTTCAATCTGTTAGTTTCTGCATCTGGTAAAGAAACCATGAAGAGAGCCCTTACATTTTTCAGCTCTGATATGAAAAAAAAAATAGCAAATTCTCTCTTTCTTTTTCTAGCCTACTGACCTCTCCTGCACGTTCCATGTCGGACAGAGTAGGTTATCACGTGTGTCCCTGTTGATGTATGATCTATAAGGAAGACAAATTCCATTGAACCATTCAAATGCGCATTGCATCCTCTGGAAACTAGTGACGTGTAGAACCGACAAGGACCTGCCCTGTTTTCAATACTCTGTAGCATCAATTCCTGGCAAACTTCAGTGGGACCTTGGCAACACTCATTTCCCAGACCTGGGCTTCATTATGGTGTATAAAGAGTCACCTCTCTTAGCTGGGCTTGTCTGGATATAGCCCCAGGGAAAAGACGCCAGAGAGTCTAGGACACTGGGGCTTAAAGACACTCTCCATGATTGAGCGGTCAGAGAATGTGTGTTAGCCAAAGGCTTGATGATATGCTGGTATCCGGCCATCCCGCATTTGGAGCGGGATGCAGCTCTGGATAACAGCTTCACCATTCCAGTTTCCTCTGAGCCATAACAATCACTGTGTTCTGCTGAAGTGCCTGTCATGCTTAGATGACTCACATGACACAACTTTATCTAACTTTTTTTTTTTTTTAGCATAACATAGAAACTTATATAGAAGGGGAAAACACTGAAATTTTTATATTTAAATGTGGGAATGAAATCTCACAAGACTCTCTTCATAATAGGGACTTTGGTTTTGTTGTCCCTTATTTCTGTATGGTGACAATGAGAATGGAACTTGGTGAAGTATTGATAATGTGAAATTAACCAGATTGTTTATTCACTCTTAAAAATAGCGTGTCTTATTAGAACAACCTCAGAGGACCATTAAAGAAAATGATTTAAGAATTTGGACAGCAACAAACAATAGAGTCTATTAAAACTGGATTTTTTTTTATCTTTAAAGCTTCTAATATACTTGGTCTATTTAGAAAGCAAACACATTTAATTGTTTCCATCTCTTAACTATGTCTAGTGAGTTCAGTTTTTAGTTGCTGTGTAAATATGTTGGTCCTAGTTGCATCGCTTTATTTCAAACATCATTTCAAATTAGAGCTTAATGTGGTTTGAAGGTTTTGCCAGAATCGTCATCCTACTTTTGTCTAAGGCTGGTTGATTACTTTTATCTTCCCCAGCTTATGAATGCCAACATGCTTAGAAGAAGGCAAACCCAGCCCCGAGAGCATTTATCGTCATGCATTGATTGTTACTCTCTGTTTTAGTATGGCATAAAGAAAGAAAGGAAGAAAACCAAAGGCCTGAAGAAAAATGAAAGGTCAAGAGTCTACACATTTTTGCTACATCACAGTGTTTGCCTATTTTCCTGTGCCATTTTAATGGCTTTCTACATAGTTTATTAAAATATGTGTAACCTTTTCCATGTTGGACTAATAGCTTTTCGATATCTCATTAGCAAATACCCATGAAAACAAAATACAGCAAATGAAAGAGAGAAGCTGTGTTAGTTACTTTTCTCCTTGCTGTGACAAAGTCTTACAAAATCTACATGAAGAAGGGTTAATTGTGGCTCCCAGTTTAAGGGGATACAGTACACTCTTCGTGTGGGAGGCATGGCAGTATGTGTAGGGGTGTTAGTCCTCAGGAAATAGAAAGAGATGAAGGCTGGTTGCCCAACTGGCTTTCTCATCTTGCTCATTTTTAACCCAGCCCATAGATGGGGCTTCCCACATTTGGGGAGGTATTCTCTTCTCAGTTGATCCTCTCTGGAAACACCTTCACAGATACATCCAGATCTGTGTCTCCTAGGTGATTTCAAATCCAGTCATGCTGACAATGAAGATTAGCCATTTCTTTTGGTTTTTTGAGACAGGGTTTCTCTGTGTAGTCCTGGCTGTCCTGATACTCTGTAGACCAGGCTGGCCTCAAACTCAGAAATCCGTCTGCCTCTGCCTCCCAAGTGCTGGGATTAAAGGTGTGTGCCACCACCGCCCGGCAAGGTTAGCCATTTCATTTCAAGGCAAAGTTTTAATCATTGCACATGACATTCTCCAAAGTACCGGAGAGAGCTTCTGAGGAAAGAAATCAATTTCAATGATAAAATACAGTTAGTTGTGCATACTTACATAGGCAGTAGGCATTGAGCCTGTGCACACCCGGTTGGTATGCATAGTCTTAATCATTCATTCACTCCCTCTCTATTTCGTTGTCATGAAGAATGGGATTAAAGAGTGTGGAGCAGAGTTGTATTTCATATTTAATAAGTTCCATACTAAAATCAACCACTAAATAAAATATCCAGGTAGAGCTATTTGTCATAACAAAAAGGTAACTCTAGCTGCATGGAGTAGGAAACCAGGAGGTACCCAGAGTACTGTGCGACTGCAGTGTATGATTTCAGATTCCTGCTAAGATTGCTTTGGGCTTTTGAAATATGACCTACCTGAAGTCTCCACAGAAACCCTCAAAACCATTTTATTATGCTTTCTTAGTGTGATCTGACTCTCTAAAACCCGATCTAGAGTTAAGAATCCCTGTGGTTTATAACCCTTGGAACAGAAGGCAGAGACCCTTAATGACCACTGTCTCTCTGTATCTGCTCCCTTTACTTTCCTTTTGTAAGTAATTAATTAGGTAGAAAAAAAATACCTGTCTACTTGTTGGGGTGTAATCTAAGCTCTGGTTCCAAGGAGACCCTAAAATGTAGTGGGCCAGGAAAGGAATAAGGCCTTTAAGAGTTTCTGCCATGATTTAAGAAATCTATATTACTTCTTATAGTATTAGCCTCTCCCTAGAATATAATTCTCAGCTGCACAATAACAGTGAATTATAACACTGTACTCTCATCCCAACCTGAGTTGCAAAGGGGAGGGAAAACATCCTTCTTACTGATTATAGGACTAGAAATCAATTACACCACTACCTTTCATACCCCGGAGTCGAGCTTTGTCGTGAGACCACATAGTAAGTAATAAAAGACATTTGGAAGTGTAGTTTGGGGATAAGTAGTGATGAATATAGCTAAAAGTGAGAGGATGTGGAGGGTATGTCACTATTGGAAGCAAGGGAGGCAGGGAGGGTGGGAGGCATGGTGGGGAGGGGAGACGGCTCTTTGAAGAACTCTGAACTCTGCTGACGCTCTATGAAATGTCTTATTTTCCTTCATTTCTTTTCCTTTATCATTCCTCTCTGTATTCTTCTGCTTGATTAGAAGTTTGTTTGTTTGTTTGTTTGTTTGTTTTGAGGCAGGGTCTCTCTATATAACTCTGACTGTCCTGGAACTCAATGTAGATCAGGCTAGCCTCAAACTCAGAAATCTGCCTGCTTCTGCCTCCCAATTACTGTATTAGAGGCCAGGACTATGGATGATGTGCTTGAAAATTTTATGCATACACCAATCCTGTCTGAGTCTCATTAGTGGAGAATGAACTGGAATAGATAAAAAGTATTAATTAAATAAATTTGTTTTTTATCATTGATACATTATTCAATTCTCTGTTTTTTTTTTTTTTTTTTTGGTTTTTCGAGACAGGGTTTCTCTGTGTAGCCCTGGCTGTCTTGGAACTCACTCTGTAGACCAGGCTGGCCTCAAACTCAGAAATCCACCTGCCTCTGCCTCCCAAGTGCTGGGATTAAAGGTGTGTGCCACCACCACCCAGCTCTGACTTTCAATATAGAAGTGAATAGTCGTAAAATAATATGTTCTAAAGTGAGGTTCTAGCAAGCAGAGCATGGATTGTATTGAGATGGGGCCTTCATTTCATCCCCCTATAGCCCCCTTCGAAACTCTGTGCCTCAGACAGTCTTCGAATTACTATTTCTGTTGATTCTCTTTGCTTCCACCTGGACTCATGGAAATGACCTTGGGTGTCCTGAAGCACAGTGGCTTGCAGTCTGGAACAAGGAAGTGTGCATGTGGGGTGAGGTTGGGGGAACAAAGAGAAAGATGGCTGATGGTACTTGAATTCATCCCTGTTCTTATTTCAGCTGCAGCATGGTCACTACATCAGTTTCTCAGGTTCATCTCATTAGCAAATTTTGTTCAAGAAGTGATTCTCATCCTATGAAGTTTAGTCTTTTGTTTGAAGCCAACAGTAAGGTTTAGAGAACAGAAATGAATTTTCAAAAGTTTAAAACATTTACATCCCTTTCTTGGGCTAGACTTTCTTCTCATTATAATATATGTTAAATTTTTCCACAAGATTCTTCCATTAGTGATTTCTTTGTTGTTCTTTAACAGCAATTGGTGTGTGTGTGTGTTTTTCTTTTTTCTTTTGGAACTATTTTTGGTTTGGCATAGAAGGAACCAAATTCTTCCCAATAGTTTATAGTCTGAAACCGAGTTATATGTAACTGTTATGTCAGCTTCTGTTCTTTGATTATGAATACTGTATTTAATTGTTAATATATGCAGTTGCATAGAAGAAAAAAGCATTTCTCTGAATTCAACTGATAAGAATTATTAGCAATACGGGAAAATACCTCTTATAACTGAATCATGATTGTGGGGAGATGTTATGTGGGTAGAACTGACTCAGTTAAAGGGACCTTGGCCTGTGGAGAAATCAATAAGAAGTTACAGTATCTCCCACTCTTCTGAGCCTTTCAATCCTCAGGTCATCTGCTGATTGTATCTTTATCATAACCTCATGTCTATCATTCTGATTTTTTTCTGCAAAAGCAAAGAAGGTGAACACAGTTGGAAGAGCTTGTCTATTCCCTGTTTCAAGTAGACTTGCTTAACACTGGAATGGAGTGATGCTCGTCTCACTCACCTGCTTTCTGTAAGGCTATCAGGTAATTTTGCAAATAGCAAAATTGCCTTCATTTTAGTAGCTTGTTTTGCATTTAATAATAAAACAAGTGCTCTGGGGACTAGTTTTCTGGCTAATTCACGCTTGTACAAACCACCGCCACCTCCTGACATAGAACATAAGTCATACAAATTCAGAGGAAATGAACTGTTTGACTCCCCAGGGGAGGATTAGAAAGTCTGACACAGCACTCACAAACTATTGCTTTACCACAATTAGACGTTTTTTTCACAGGTATGAAAATGGTTCTCATGGAAAGCATATGTCAACATAAAGTCAGAAGCTTTGGTCCCAGAATACTATGATGTTATAAAGACTAACCATGAAGTGTTTTTAATAATAATGTAATATTTCTCTATATATGCATATATATATGCATATATATATATATATATATATATATATATATATATATATATATATATATATATATAGTATATGATTTTGGTTTGATATGAAATCTCAAGTGATGTTAATAATGTCACATCTCAGAGAAACATAGTTTGTACTTCTCCCTCATTAAATGGTATTTAAAATTGTTTCTTTATAACAATTTACCCACAGGAAAAAGTAGTCAACTATTCGACAGTTTCACAATTTACAGAAAGGTTCAAAGGCCCCCAGATATATTTCACCTCTTCTCATTATTTCACATTCTGGATGTCTCAGGAACCATGAGAAAACCCAGGGCTATAGCAGTTAAGTCACTTGTTAGCTGTTGGGAGTTAACAAGAAGTAGATATAAAGCTAGCACCCAGGGCACCTCACCGCACAGAACTATTGCTTTCACAGCTACTTTGTGACAGATAAAGAGAAAATGGAATTTCAAAAAGCCAAAATAGCATTGCTCTCTCCTGGCTTTATGTATCTTTGGCGTTCATTCTATTGACTATGAGGTCTGTTTTCGCTGGAGCAAGACAAGGAAGAGAATGCCACCAACTGGCACTTTATGCTTTTACATGACAGTGGTTTGTATCTTTCTGTCTTATTTATTTAGCGTCAATCTTGCTTATCTTGTTGCCTCGGGGGGTTAGTTGCTTAACTGAAAGCTCTTGGACCAGTTATTTAACCTTCCTAGATTCCATTTCTCTGTGAATTATGGATGATGATGATAATTCATTATGTAGCTGTACATATGGATCGAATGAACAGCACATGTGAAATAGTGTCCTGTGTTTAGTACATATCACATGCATCTGGTCAACTAAATATAAAGACTGACCTTGATTGTTAATTTTTAATATAGGAAAACATTAAAGCACATTTTATGTTCAGAGAGCACTTTCCTAAATTGGTGATTAAGATATAAATTTGCCTACATTGTATTGTGCTTTGAGAGTTCATTGCTGCAGTTGCTAATGCCTAGATTAATGTAATTGGCTGACATGCTCTTTTTAAAACTTATTTTGATTTCATGTGTGTTTATATGATATATGTTTATATGAATTACTTGTGCCTGCTATTTCTGGGGCCACCCATATGTAAGAGCTCACTGACAAAACAGATCACAGAGCAGTCAGAAGGGCAGTTAAGCCTTCCATGGATCCTAAAGCATTAGCAGTTGTTGTGACAGTAAGGTTGCGTACATGAGTATTCAAGTCAGTTTTAGTTAGAACAGACCCAGGCTTGGTAACCTCTTACCTGTGTGGTCTTGAGCAAGACAATGATTTCTCTAAACCCTAATATCCTTATCTGTAAATGTGGTCAGGGGTGGGGTGGTTACAAAATACTTATTTGTTTTCTGTGCATGATTGATTACATAGTGCTTCCGAACCTCAAATTGTAATTGCTCAGTATGTGAGTTAAGTCTGTGTTATTAGCCATAGAGATAGTTACTTTTGCATTATTTTTATAAAATTAAAATATTTGTTAATTAAATAGCTTTTGGTAAGAACTGCAGAATTATTTTTATACATTATTCATTGCTTTAAACCTTCACATTGGTTTTAATTCCCTGTCACAGTTCATTCAGGTGGCACTGATAAAATCTCTTAGATTTGGCAATTGTGTGAAGAGCAGAAATTTATTCCTCATATTTCTGAAGGTGGAGAGGCTGCAGTTGAGGCAACAATGGATTTTCGGATTGTCCAGGGTTGCTGATAAATGCCATATTCTTGCTGAGTCTTCAAATAGTGGACATGGCAAGCACACTGGCTCCGTCTGGTATGAATACCATTTATGAGACCCTCATAAATGACTTAATTTTCTCCCTGAAGATCTCCATCTCTTCCTATGATTTGGTGCACAAAAATATTCACACCTTAATGCTCTTCAAGTGTTCATTTGAAAGTATATTACCTAATAAAACAGTGATTATTTAATAATTTAAATGTTAACAATTCTAACAAGATAAATTTGTCACTATTCTGATAATATAATTCAATTGTTTCAGAACCCCCTTTGTGCCCATTCCTAGTTGGAGGAATTGGTCATTGGTTGATCTCCTCTGGCTGCAGTGATATTCTGTGTAACAGACCTGATATGCACTTCTATCTGCATATGTGCCATTTTCCTTCCAAGTTTAGCTTTTAAGTTGATAAAACTAAAAGGTTTGGCTTAGAGTTAATTGTAGCTTGCTTTGTAATGAATATGAATGGGAGCTAAAGACCATGAGAGTGCTCTGGAAAATTGCAAGAGACTGCTAAGTCCTTTATGATTGAAGGAAGTTATGGGAGATGGATGCGTCTTCACTGTGTTTGGACATCCATGTTAAATCACTGAACATCTCAGAATGTAGTCCTCATTTTTTTTTTTTTTTACTGTGAGAAGTTATGCTTTAAATATTTGGTGGAAAGCAATACATTTATATCCTCCTAATAATAAATCTTTGCTTGTTAACTAAATCAATATAATTGTAAAAATTTGGATCATAATTGGATACCTAGCTCATCTCACCAACTTATAAATAAGGGAGCTTTGATCTGAGGTTAGACTGTCACTGTCTCCATTGTGAAGTTTAGGGCTTTGGGGTAGTTAAATTAGCATGAAGAGTCTGGTTGGTTATGCAAAAAGCTAGGGACAATGACTTGAGTTTTGGAGTAAGGACAGTGAAAACAGTATTTGAATCTACCTTAGAAGTATTTGAAAGCTCTGTCTCCTGTGCACTCTATAATGTTGTGACAGTGACTCAGTTTCTCCAAGCTTTCATCTCTTCATAGACACAGAAAATGATCCTGCCCATTGAAATAGTTTAATGAAACGAAATAACATTTTACAGAGCTAGAAACACAGCGGTGTTCTGTGGTAACTATTTTTATTCTTAAACCAAATCCAGACCATGCTTTAGATTTTGCCTAAATCCCTGATACAGGCTCCTGTGGAATTTAGAATCCATCAGTCAGTTCAGGGACCAGGACCAGTTTAGAAGGCAAGAATCAGAAACCTCAGCTGCACACAATTTAGTGTAATCTCTTCAAATCCCTTACCCTTGGGGAGAGGAAGAGACATGTGTGTCTTCCCTCCTCCTCTTCTTCCTCGTCCTCCTCCTCTCCCTCCTTCCTTGCCCCGCTAACATTTAGGGTAGGATAAAACATTCATTTCCTTCAGCATTACTTCTTTCATACAGCATCTAATACAAACATCCCTCACCAGGTGGGCATTGCCTTTTACACTTCTGTAAATGCTTGTCACAAATCTTGCTGAAATCCATATCATTGGCTTTGATGAACACTGTAGCTCTTCTAGAAGATGAGGAAGATACTTAAAATGATGGTATCCAGTTCTAAAGTTATTATTTCACCTATTGTCTATCCTATGGTAGGACAAACTGCTACTTTTTTCCCTCTTTCTTTTCTTCCCATTTTTAGGAATAATAATGCCACAGCTCTGGGAGGTAAAAGAGCATGGCCTCCCAGGGAACAAGGAAACGTCCCAGAAAAAAAGTGCTATGTGATCTTTATGTAAAACAAAAACAAAAACCTTTAAAGAAAAAGTTTTTTTTTTTTAAAAAAAAGCACTATAATTGTCATATATAATAAATTTAGATTATTTTTAATAATTTTATATAACTCAAGACCTCATGACATTTTAGTCAGTGACAGGGAACAGATGACAGTGGTGCCATGAAATCAGAATGGAGCTGAGAGGTCTTGTGACCTAATTATGTCATAGCTGTTGTAACAACACTGAACACTGTCACTCATGTTTATGCAATGCATGTTTATTTATGTTATAAATAAATTACTGTGATTCAGCTTAGAAATGGACAGTGTGTACAGTTATGCATGCTATATAATATTTGATAATAATGAATAACTGTGTGACTGATCTATGTGTCTACTCTGCAGTGTTTTTAGTTTACATAGTCCTTACATTTTACTTTTAAAAAACTTAACACTACCTGCCTTACACATGTATTTTGGAAGGTTTTATTTATTATAGGATATGGTAGTTTCATGGATGTTGTTCCTTTCAGTAGCGCAAAATAGAGATGTAAGAATGAAAGACCATGGTATTGACAATCTTCACCTTGTGCAAGCCTAGGATAATGTATGTGCTGTTTCTTATTTTTTTCTTTTTTTATATGAAAATCTTTATTGGATATTTTATTTACATTTCAGATGCCATCCCCTTTCCCCATTTCCCCTTCCTAGAAAACCCCTATCCCACCCCCACTTCTCCTTTTTGCTTTTATACTATTTTTTTTAAATGTTAATCAAAGGCTTTATAAGTTTGGTAATACTCAATATCAATCAGAAATGTAACCCAATACCCAACCTAGATATATCAACTATCCTTGACTGGCGGGACACGTAAACATCCACATCAGTGTTCCCCTCCCCCCCTTGTCACCTAGCTCCTCCACTCCTTCTCCTCCTCTCCTTACTCCTTATCTTCCTCTCCTTACTCCTCCCACCTTAGCTCCTCCTACATATCACCGTTCCTGTTAAAATAAAACTTTTTTCTTAGAATACAATTAGAGCATAACTATACCAACTTGTATCAGTAAGGTACAAGATAGACCTAATATCCAGTCCATCATTTTGTTGACTAAACAGAACCTCTGTTGTCTCTCTTAACTAAAAGACTTAATTCTGAATCTGGCTTTTTTTCTTGGCTTTAGAATGAATGTCAGCTGAAAACCATCCTCTCAAACCTTTTCTCTCAAAGTAAATAGCTGGGATTGGCTATGAGACTGTAAGTCTTCAACCCCATCAGAAATCCAGAACGACTGAGTTAACTAAAATTATGGCATGCACAAAGCATAGCTTCTAAAACTTAGCCAATTTATAGAGACATGGTATTGACAATCTTCACCTTGTGCAAGCCTAGGATAATGTATGTGTTGTTTCTTTCTTTCTTTCTTTTTTTTTTTTTAAAGTTTAAGATGTAGAAAAAGAAAAATTAAAAGAGAAAATAGTGTGACTCACTACACAGCACAGTGCTTTAACATCAGAGAGCTTGACCCAGCGGTGAGAAAAGTAACAGAATTTTGTAGACTCAAGATATAAGGAAAAGAAATATTTTAATTTATTTAGATATTTCAAGCAGAGTGTTAGTAGAAGTGCAGCACTAGTTAAAAGGGACTAAAACTTGCTAACACACCACACAGAAACATACAGTTTATTTATTACAAAAGAACAAAAGTATTTCATTTTGAATTTGGTGCAGCCTAACTCCTGACTCCTCGACTACCTCAGAGGAACTACCAGACCTCTGACAGCTGCTCATGGACGGTACATCTTACAACTGTACCAATGTCAATGTTTGTATCATGATTTTATAGTTTTTATATGAGTAGATGTATTTATTTTATTGGCAATACTTAAGATCAGACCTGTATCTTATGAATGACAGGCAAGACTTATGTTCCCAGATACTTACTTGTGTTTAGATACACATATCTTCACAACTGTGCTAGATACTGCCAGCAGAATTTAGTACAGTAGCATGCAGTAGCCAATTACTATGTAGGTTTTTGCAAGTACACTCTCTGCACAGTGACGAAATTTGACTTACAAAGCTACTCATGTTTGTGGTTCTATGGTCTGTTTTGCTTTTTAATTTTATCATTGTATTTTAGTTTTATTTTTAAAATCCTTGAAAACCGTCATTTAAGATATACTGTATGACTAAACACTTATCCAGCACATGTCTTATTATTGATCTGTTTTTTTTTTTTTTTACAATTTAAATAATAATTGTTTACATATCAGTGTTTCCATTTTCTACTCATATTGTGATAGGTGTCTGGGTTTTAAAATCATGAGCTGGAATGTCTTATGTTAAATGTATTTCATTGGTGACATTAGCCCAGGTCCTCACAATGTTCTGCAGTCATCAAACAGGTAATGACTGGCAAGGAAGGAGTGTTTGTGTGCACACAGAGTCGGACAAGCAGGCTTTGGGAAAGTCAGAAAGAGGAAGCTGTGAGTCTTCGTCTTCCCTATCCATGATGCTTCGAGTGAGAAATTCACCAGTGTAATACAGTTCTACCTCATTCTGAAGCAAGACCAATTCGATGGCACATACCCGCTATGCATCTAACCTGGGCTGGATTCAAGGAAGATAAAAATGACTGTGTCATTTACCTTGGACTTCAGCGCTCGCAGTCAGACGTGACATGAAAAGGGTGATTATGTTGCAGCATAGAAGGTGTGACAAAGGGCGAGAAGGACCATGAGCGGAGAAGAAGCCTTTTGAGAGGAGGTGGCATTTGCACAGGGATGGATATTATTAGCAGGTTGCCAAGGGCAGAAGAACTTGTCCACAACACCTCTCTACTTTTGGGGGTTAGAGTGCCACTTGTCTCCTATGAAAGCATAAAAAGAGACATGCAGGATTTCTAGTTAGCAAGGCCTAGGCTTTTGTTGATCTTGTGGCTTTGGGTAAATTAGTTTCTCAGAGCTTTTGCTTCTGGATCTGGAAATGTAGGGAAAAGACTACCTCATTCAGTGTGAAGGTTAAAGGAGTTACATAGGAGGCTTCCAGCACAGAGTTTGGCCCCCCTGATGAACATTAGCGGTAACTAATGCTTTGTTACATGACTAAGAAAAGGTAGTTTACACGGAAGATTGTCTTAAGGAGGGGGAAAGTCTTGGCAACGTCTACCAAATGAATGAGGATTAAAAGACAGCAGAGACCCATCCTTCTGGAGTTCAAATTTCATCTCCTGAGACCAAGAGTAAGAGTCCTTAAAAAGACTCTGGAGGATTATTGAGACAAGTGGCTTGCTACAAGGGGGTGTTTTGATGTGTTAGCTGTAAACTACCCAGAAGCATATGGATTAAATTTCCTTTCAGCAATGGATGGCTTAAATGTTAATAGAGAAGAAACCTGCAAATGGCACACTCCGCCATTAGGAATGGATGGCCACCTCAGCAGTACACAGAAAAGGTTAAGAAATACTTCTGCTGAGGAGGAGGGGCAGGGAAAGGATATAACATGCTTAAGTCCAGCTCTGAGAACCACATGGCCTTCACAGGTTTTTAAATGTTTAAGATTCATTAAATCAATCCTGTGCAATCATGACTAGGAAAGGGCCATCTTTTTCATGTGGATTATACAATTCAGAAGAACTCTTCATGTTAAAGGAAAACTAAACATCCTTTGTAACAAATGTGTGCTTGAAAAGGAATGGTCAACCTTCCTTATGTTATGAGCACAGAGGAGGACTGCTGTTAGATGAGATGAACTGAGCTCTGCCTGGTGACACAGGCCTTCAATCTCAGTGAGGCAGGTGGATGTCTGTGAGTCTGAGGCCAGCCTGGACTACAGGGTGAGTTTAAAGACAGCCAGAGCTACATAGTTAGATCCTGTCTCAAGAAATAAAGAAAAATAAAGAAAGAAAAATAAAGAAATAGAAGATGATAAACTGGTCTATTTAACACCCCCCTGTGAGGTGGTGGTATAGCCTTTAGTAGGAACCTCTCTTCTGAAGAATTCCATAATCCCATAATCAAGGGTAAAGCTACTTGATCAAGGGTGCATCCTCAGTACAGTGGGAAGGTGACACGGTTTCAAGACCATAGGCTGCTTAAAATCAATCAGGTCTTCCGATTACAAAAGGCAACATTTTCCTTTAGTTTGAGGTTTCTGTGGTTCAGTCCATGAGCACGTGGCCCAGTTGCTTTGGACACACTGTGAAGCTGACTGTTTTGTAGGACTTGGTGGTGGAACAAAGCCGTTCTCATCATGGCTGGTAGTGAAAGAAACAGAAGTCATGGTTCCTTAATCGTCTTCTAGGATTAAGACACACTAATAAGACCTCACTGTCCTAAAACCTTCCACTAAGCTTAATCTCAAAGTGGTTATCACCTCCCAATAGTGTTTGGTACTAATTCTTTGACACACGGGCCTTTGGGCAGCATTTTACATGCACACTACAACACCAAGCATGCTGCAGTGAACACCTTGTAGTGAGGTAAATTCATCCAGATGCACATGTGCATATGTGTGTGTGGACACATCTGTAACTGACATGTTTGTGTGTATGTGTGAGTATAAATTTATTTATTTTATGAAAGATTCATAAAAGGGAGATTTACGGATCAAACATATTTATTCTGACATCCTGATATATGCTTCCCAATTTCCCTCTAAATGTTGTTAAAGCATGCAATATCAATGTTTAAGTATCTTCCCATTCTTACCAAATGAGTTGCAGTCAAATGTTTTGATTTCTTTTGTAATAAAGGTATCGTGTTAGCTAGGTAGTAATGAGGTCTATTTATTTTCGAACTTGGTATACAAGACTGGACTAAGCAGACAGGCGAGTGCCCCCCTGGACTGGCTGTTTGTTTTATTTTTATTGTTTCTGTGTTAGTTTCATCTGAGGAGCAGAGAGACTGATCCCAGCATAACCACCTCGAAAACATGCCCTGACTCTGCTTCAGAAAGAGGTCTTTAAAATGTGATTTGCACAACTGACTCCACGTTGTTATGAATAGGAAATATTTTCTAAGGTGTATGGTCATTTTAGTATGCAGCTAATGACATATTACAGTGATAGAAATATAACTGAAATGGAAATGTACATTCAGTCATGCATGATCCTTGTATGCCATGTTTTACGGGTAAAGTGGAATTTTCAAAATTACTAAAGTATCACAAAAATTCCCAAAAGCTTTAATACGAGCTAAACAGAGACCACGAGTTCATTCCAGATGATTGAGCTTATTTAAAATGTCTAGTAAGGTGAATTGATTCCTCATTTCCATCTCCTTAAACATGATCTTTACTGATACATAATAATTGCACATATTATTGGTTGTGGTGTGTTATTTCAGTCCATGTATACAATGTGTACTGATCAGAACAAGGAACTGATGCTCTCAGATCTTTACCTTACGTCATTTTTGGCGCCTTTGAGGTCTTCTCATACTTATGCATAAAGTATAAATTTATTTTGTGGGGAGAAATGGATGGAATTTCACTACCTTGGAAAAGGAGAAACTGATGGTAACTCTGTTGTTTAAGGAAACCATGGATTATTTTTCATTTCACAGTTATCCCCTCTTCTTCCTTACTTGAAGTCCTCTCTCAGCTGTCTTCTAAACAGTAGGGATGGCTGTTTTGAACAGGACATTCTTCTCCTGTGTAAAGGATTTTTTCTGAAATGGGCAAATTACCAAAGCAGTTGGCCACCTGTGAAAGTAATTAGTCACTTGTCAGCTGTCCTGAGGTCAGGCTATTGCAGTTGCCATTCATTATAATGCACTCTTGCATCCACACATACTAATGCTTACTAAACTCACACATCAAAAAGGGAGGGCTGGGCTACTGCTTTAAAAACTGGCTTGTGAATAAATGAAGCTTGAATAACATTAAGCTCTAATCAGTTTCCTGATCCAGAGAAGAAAACAGTTACAGATTTTTAAATAATCTGTGCCATTCTACTTTCTGAGGTAAATGTGAGATGTAAGCGTATTCATTTAAAAAATTTTAATAATAAAACAGATGAATCTCAATTGGGTGTATTAAGATTTTAGTCTTCTGTGATGCAGGTTTTATAATGTAAAGTAAGAAACTTCTTAATTAAGGGAATTATGATGAGTAAATAACTTCTTAATCAAGATAACTATGATGAGAACTTTGTGTTCATGAGTGAGCAGCAACGTGACAGCGGCCATCTTGGTAACTCATTCTGTGACTACTGTGGTATGCTGTTTACTGGTCCACCTGAGAAACTGATACCCATTCTACTAAACCAAGTCAACATATTTTCAATGGCTGGCATATGCCAGTCAGTCATGATGCCGTGAAATAAAACATAAGGTGAACAAGACATAATTCAATGAAATTTCCCCCCTCCCATTTGTGTGTGCACACAGGTGCGCATGCTCGCATGCATGTATGCCCTTGCTTGTCTTAGGAGCAGAGAGGAAACCAGTGGGTAAATACATTAGAGTTTCTTAGGTATAAGAAAAACAAAACTTTACCCAAGCTCTAAATAATTAACATGATTTATTAGCTATTTAATTGAAAAAATGGGGTGAAAAAATATGAACCTTTTTTTAGCTGTGCAGCACCACTAAGGGCCCAGTTTCTTTCTCCCTTTGGCTTCCCATAATGCCGGCTTCATTCTGAGGCTGAGTCCTCAGGATCTGTGACTACTGTAGGACCATTTTGCTTGAGGTACTCAGCAAATATGTCTGATATGTCATTTGTTCAGGTTGAGCCTTGTCCTTGTTCTTGAAGGAATCTCTATGATCAAGGGAATGACGTACACTAATTGGTCTTAAAGCCTGTATCCTCTTTGAGAATATATGTAGGAAGTCTGTGACCATATACTTCATCAATTAGCTTGCAAACGCTCCAGTTCGCAGTTAGACTATGCCCTATGCTTTTCTAAAAGAACACGCAGACAACTGCAGTAGGGAATGTGAAAAGAGAATAATCAATAGATGTATGTGTAGTTGGTATTCATATTCATAGATCTCATAGATCTCATAGTTCTTAATTTACATCACCACCACCACCATGTCTCTGTAATGTCTACATAAAGACTTGGGATTTTTCTTGGTTAATTACAATGTACAGAGTAGTGAAAACCTTGAGCCAGCTGATGTTGAGCAGGATAATGCATGGCTCTCTTCTTGCAGCTTTTGACCTTTTGAAGGTCTATTCAGTACCACTTTTTGTACTTGGAACATGATTGCATTGCTTACAGAGACCTCCCAGTGTGTTGCTGAAGTGCTGTCTAGTGTGTCTAAATGTGAGACTATGTTGTACCTTACAGGAAAATTCTTACCGTGGGTGAGCTTCGCTCTACAACACATTTTAGCTCTGCAGTCGCTTGTGAGTTCTGTGTTGAAGAATCAACAATTCATTGGAAATAAAGTCATTTACAGGGGAACATTCATTAAACAAGGTTCTGTTTTGCATGATTATTAAAGATATTTTGACCTGTGGCCCAGAGGAGCTTTGCCTTTTGTTTCTTCTGAGTAGTTCAGGAAGGGTCAATTCAGTGTCCATGGTGACTTTGTAGATACTGAAAGCATCAAAAGTCATGAGAAATAACTGTCTGTCTGATGACATCTACACATCAGAGAAAATAATACCTTGGTTCAATGTCAAGGCCCGGGTTTAAAGCACTTGAAGATACACTAGTTATCACGTTCTGTTTGGTCCCCTTAGTTGAAAGGTAAGAGTTTGGAGTTATTAGGTAATATGGAGGAACATACCAGTCTACTGAAAAGCAGCTGTTCCTCTCTGCTGGGACCCTGCTAGTCACATCTTTGTCAGTTTCTCTGGAATGGTAGGGCAAGATTCACAGCCTTCAGCTAAATATTCAGAGCTATGTAACACTAGCCTCATAGAATGGAGTGAAAAATAACATGTTAAAATCCACAGTCTTGTCACAGACCACATTTTTACCTTCCTGTCCTTTGTCACATCCAAACCAAACAGAGCAAAGCCCTGAACTGCAATGGGAGAGCAAGGGAGGCGAGGCTCACACCTGGATGCCACTAGGCCTGGAGAGGTGTCTTCAGGGTGCAGGGTTGTCTGCCTCCTTCTCTCTGACTTCCGTTACCCTAAATCTTGGGGGCTGAGTTGCCAGCAGCAAGGATGCTGACTGAAAACTGTCACAGCAGCAATCATTACAGTCTGGGAGCCAAGTTTGACTGCAACATATGTCTTCAATTTTAATAGCTCAGTTCCCCAGATGCCCTAAAGGAGAATATTGCCTGAGAAGGAGCTTTTCATGTAAGAATAATTTGTGTTAAGTAGCTCAGTGATCTGTTTGTTAGGTTAGAGCTGACAGTTTGTTTATATTTCTAAAGGGGTATGATGAATGGGGGAGAAGTTGATGCTAATTAACCCAAATTGTTCCTAAGAATGCAGAGGCCTTTGCCAGTTTCATTGTTTCTGTTTCTTTGCACATTTTAAATAATTGAATGGAGCTCAGACCATTCATCATCATTTCAGGAAAGATGGAAATAAATGAATTTAGCAAAGGCCTGCATGCGTGATGGAAGGTGTCACTTTAAAAGGCAATTAGATAAGACATCAACCGGGGCTAATGCAGACTAGTCTAACTCACTGGCATAAAATATCAAACATCAACGTTTTCATTTACTTCATTAATTATCTCTGTCATCATAGAAGGACATAGCTTTGAGATTTGAAGCCGCCCCCTCCTCCTTCCTTAAAGAAGTAGCGATCTGTATCAAATTGAGCCCTCAGCTTCTGGACAGAAAAGCTGTGTGTCTACACCTCATACAAAATCTTCCTTCCAGTCTCTGGTATCAAGCGGCACAAAGAAACTTGTCTGAGGACAAGGTCCACAGCTGGCCACGGTGATTTGGACAAAAGAAATACATGGGGATCCCTATAACTGTGTGAGCTGCACGGGGAGAGCCAACCTGCCAACGTGGCCTTTTTTGAAGAATTTTCCTTTACTTACTTCCCTATGTGTTAGATTTCATAGTGACATAATCCGAATCCTAGGATATTGCTTCTGTGTTGACCCAACACCTTTGTGTAATTAAAGGAATATGAATGGATTATTTTATAAACATGTAGAAATATAAATATATATATACATATTATGTTATGAATGTATATATTGAGAGTTAAAATAAAAATGAACTAAATTTAGAAAGTTTATGACATTTTCCTATATTTTATTCCTCTTTGGAAGACATTCTTTTTTAATTTATGCACATAAAATACCACAGGAAGAGATGGTATAAATTTGTGGACTGTGGAGAATGAGTGAACATTTTTGAATCAGGATCTTTAAAAGGGGTGAAATTTGAGTATGATTAAGTTAGGAAAAAGCCTCGCTTAGAGCGGAAGTCAGAGACTCTGTATACATTATGGGCATGTCATGGCTTTTAAAAAGTTATGTTAGACTTCTATACAAATTGTGAAGGAATTTGTATAACCCCAAACAAAATTCTGTGTGGTTCTGAACTTTTAAGTAGGAGAGAGACAGAGAGACAGAGACAGACAGACAGACAGAGAGACACATACAGAGTGGGGGTGGGGGGATGGAGGTGGGGGTCGGAGAGGGAGAATGAGTGTGTAGTGGGGTTAGAATTCCGGAGCGAGCCTTACTGTTGGTGGGCTGGTCATTGGCACTGCCTGGGTGTTTTCTTGATCAGTAATTTTCTCGGGAGGAAATGATCTTATGACTTACGCTGTGTATGCCACGTTTGTGCATATGTGGCCCATAATTGGCATTTATTAAGGAGTTTCAGTTTGATGGATGACTGTCAGAGCTGGGCTTGCTGGCTTTGAAGAACATTGATTTGCTTGAGTTTAGTTACATTAACTCATTAGAACTCTGCACTGCTTCAACCACTCTTTATTTACCTTCTCATAATTAAGACGTTTGAACAACTGATTTTAGAGGGTTGGCAGGAACCCACTCTGCACTTGGGGACAGCCTGACAGACAAGTTTGCAACCAAATAAATATCCACATTAAGAACCTGTAAGTATTAAAAAACGAGTCTTAAGAAGCCTTTTAGTTAGCCATTCCATTAACTAGCCAATTATAAATATAAAATGACTCACTAATTTTCTTTATACCATTAGTTACCTTGCTTCTAATTTCTTAAAGTGAAAATCGCACAAAAATAACAACTGTAGAAAGAGTTTAAAACTGAGTTACTTAAAATTAGAGCTTGTAAGTATCACGATATATTAGCAACAATGTGAAAAATAATTAGGAAAGGGAAGATAATCTAATATAAAGATAGGACCTAAAATATAATGTATATATTAATATTTCATATAAACATAAGGATCTCAATTATATTTTTAAAGATTTATTTTAATTTTTTCAATTACATGTGCTGGAAGGGACTGGTGCATATAAATACAGGTTCCTTTGTTTGTCAAAGGTGTCAAATCTCCCTGTAACTGGAGTTACTGAAGGTTGTGGACTATTTGACTATAGGTGCTAGGAACTGAAAGAATCATTTATAAGATTAGGATGTAGTCTTAACTGGTGAGTCATATTTCCAACCCCTCAACTGTATTTTTAAATGTTAATAATAATAATACAATAATAATATAATTAAATAACCATTACTGAATATAATACAATCATGTGATAATTATTAATAATTAATAATAATTATTAGTGTGTGTGTGTGTGATGTGAGACTAGAGTTTGTTCTTCTAGTGTGGGTCTGTGAATAGAACTCAGGTTAGCAGACTTACTCAACAATTGCTTCTACCCATTTAACTATTGCACGTCCTTCCCAACTGCATTTTAAGTTTGATGACATGAGGACCGCCTAAGCAGTGCTGACACAAAGTTAAAAGCGCCCCTTAGGTTTTCTTTTGGGACCCCCTAGATAGTGCCTTGGAAAATTAAAAACAAAATAAGACAAGATTTTCTTTCATATATACATTGGTGGGATAAAGCATGTTCTCTGATTGGGATGAAGTACCTCCTATCCACTGTCACAGGGACACAAGGTGGCAAGGTATTTGTTTCTTGAAATACTTTTAAGTTGATACCTACCAAAAATTAAACCACTGTGGAAAACAAACATCGGTGAGCACTTGCCCCAAGACTACTGGTTCACTCTTTGCTGTCTCTTTTGTGCGTTGAGGCTAGCAGGTGAGTTGATGACCTGTGTAGTCTGTTCCTTACGTTAGGAGCCTTGCAAGTAGACCCTTTCCTCACATATCAGCCTCAGGATCCAAGAGAAAGAAACATTTGAAGTGAATAGAGAAGAAAAAGTTAAAGTCTTATTTTTTGTAAAAATGATTATTAGATGGGGTTATAATTTGTGGAACTGTTGTGTAATGAGTTCTTGCAGTGATGTAATGGGTTTGTTTCTACTGAATGGCCCTGAATCACTGGACCAGCCTTCAAAAGCAAAAGACAAAACAAAACTCAGTGGTTTCAAGTCACTGAAAATTCAAGAGTTTTTTACTCTCTAAATGGAACTTGAATTAGAAGAAAAATGATTTACTTCCTTGCCATTAAAGTAAATCTTTTAAGCATAGTGATGAAATTTATATATCCATATTTCAGTTCGAAAATAAAAAATGTAAGTAATTAGCTTCTTATTGGGTCCTGGATACTCAATTAATAATGAATTCAAGGTTTTTGCTCAATTCAAGAATGTATTCATTGATCAGACCCTGTTTTTTAAGGAGTTGCCATTCATCAAAAGAGCCTTTAAAAGCAGTTTGAGGAAGAAGTATGTAACTGTTTAAGAGTCATTACTTTGTCTATGAAGGTAAATTTAACCTGATGAAAAGCCTCAAGTAGAATAGTCATTCTGCCAATTTTATATTTACAGTATGTGTTTGTATTTAAAAATTTTTAAGTGACATAATATTGATAACCAAGGTTTCAATTTCAAATTACCTTTCTTTAGAGACAGTTTAATTTCTAGTACTTTTTAGTACTGCACTACATAACAAGCACTGTTCTGGGGCCTCTGCCTTGGTTATCATCACAATTACTTGGTATGGGAACTATTTTGAAGGTGATGAATACTGAGGTGTGAGGTGTAGAGAGGATGAAAACTTGGCTAAGGTCACACAACCAGTGAGTGGCAGATTGGATGCTTATCCGTATTTGAGTCTACACTGGAGATTTGACTATAGACATCGACTCTCTGTTTTCAAGGCTATTCAAAACAACCTTTAGTTCAGTTAAGTAGCTAATGATTTATACACAAACATCTAAAATCACTGAATGTATTATTAAAAAACAAAACAAAACTCCAGAATGGTCTCCAAGGGAAGATACCTGTGGTGGTATGTATGAGAATGGCCCCCGTATGCTCGTATATTTAATGCTTGGTGGCATGTTTGGGAAGATGCAGGAGTTGTTGCCTTGTTGGGCGGCTGTGCTACTGGGGCTGAGCTTTGACTTAAAAAGTCCACGCCATTCTCAGTTTGCTCTCTCAGTCTTGTGCTTATGGAACAAAGCAAGTGGCTCTCAGCTATTGCTCCAGTGTTGTGCTTGCCTGCCTGCCTGGTGCTGTACTCCCCAGCACAATGGTTATGGACACTAACACTTTGGAAGCATGAGCGCCAAGTTAAATGCTTTCTTTTATAAGTTGCCTTGGTTATAGAATTTTGTCAGGTTAATACAAAAGAAACTATGACAATGTCACTATTTTAAAAGACTTGATATAGTGTAAGTATTATCTTAACATGTCTACATATGTACTAAATATTTTATCTTAATTTTATATTTTAGCATATGAATAACAAGAGAGTTGTTGGTTAATGGTGTGGAATTCATACTATGTGAAAGGAACATGATTGACCTACGGCGATATTTCCATTTACTCAATAGCTGTGATACTGTCAGGGGCATCTCTGCTTATACAATGAAGGCCTGGAATCAGCCATAGGCCTAAAGTCAGCCTGCTAGCACAAAGTCTTGGGTCTCTGTGGAAAAACACTGAAACAGCCATTGTAAACAAGCTGCTTTGGTGGAAAATTGCCAGCCTGAATAGTCATAGACCTTGGGTAGCCTTGGTGGATAGTACCAACTTAGACAAGGACAAGTGAATCATAGGTGGAGTCATAGTGAACTGTCCCCTGAACCTTCATCCAGCAGACACTGTTCTGGAAGTTATCTGTATTCCCCCTGAACGCCTATGCTCCTGCATCATCCCCTTCCCCACATCCTGCCTTTTTGTGTATATAACCCCTGTGTGAAAAAGTAAAAATGGCGATTTGATCAGCCTACAGACAGATCGCCATTCTTTGCGTTTGCCTATCCCCCATCTTCTCTTTCAGGTGACCTCCCCGTACCCCTGTTTAATGCCCTGCTGGCCAGGACATGATACTGATCATATCATAACAGATATTCCATGTTTTAAAACTGTTATTTTGAAAAAGTTGAAAACCAAAAGTAGTTAAAAACAACTATACTTCAAGAAGTCATTTCTAATTTTTTTTGTCAAGTTTTTAAAAGTACTTTGAAGTTTCTTTCACAAAGCCAACAGTATTTGAATTCTATAAGCAAGGCTTGTTTTTTTTTTTCACTACACTCAAATAATAAATTTAGAGATAATCTATGCTTCACTATCTGTAGAAAATGCATGTGGAGGTTTTTTTTGTTTTTGTTTTTTGTTTTTTTTTTTGCAAACTTTAAGGGAGAGACCTTGTAGAGTTGAGTCAACAGTAGCTCAGTAAGATTATTGAAGATAATTAAAAGGTACAAAGTACCATATATGTTGGATTTAAACTCCTAGAAAATCTGGTATTCTAGCATCTTTGCAGTTTTTAGAATGCCGTGCCCCAACGCCTGCCTCTGGTGATGTGAAGGCAAAGAATCTATGTGCTTATTACATTGTAATAAAAGCATCAGTCACAAAACCCAGATGCTGTACATAAAAATGTATTGTTTCTTTTATTTGTACCTCTATTAATCTGTTTTTAATAATTACAGATTTAGTACACAACAAAGTAGGAGAAGAATCAGACCATGTTGTCACTGTAATTTCTGTGTGTTTGTACACACACATAGGAGGGTCATAGGCAATTAACAGGTATGTAGCTCAATGAATGTGGTGGTCTCCGGGGACACCATAGGGTATTACCATGACACAAGAAGATGGTGTGGGAGTTGAGAGTGGAGTACATATGAAGGAGCCATGCAACACATAACTTGATATAATGTTGGAGAGTCTGGCAGCCATAGCTACATCAGCCACATGCTCTGTATTCCATCTGGTAGTTCTTCTGGGTGACAGTGCCCAATGTTTGGGATCACTTTGTTTGCACAGATTATTATCCAGAAATATTAGGATGAACAGTTATCCCAAAGGATAGGACTCAGTGTTTAAAGTATTTAGAATACAATCAATAAAGGCAACATCTATGAGGGATAAAAGGCGGTGTTTAACAAGGAAGCAATAGAAGGACACCACCATTAGTCTTGTTTGAGTTAGAAAAACAGTAGGAGGTATCGTGTGATGGTTTAGAGCAGAACTTACCAAGGTTAGCATGTCCTAAGAATCACATGGAGAGCTCAATAGAACATAGAGTTTTATGGTGATCCGGTTTCTGTGGCCCCAAGTTAGGATTCCATAGGTTTTCATTTCTGGCAAGATCCCAGAAGTGATTAATACTGTCAATCCATGGATGACTGATGTGGGTAGCCTGGCTTAGAGCTCAGAGAATGGACTGGCAAGCCAGATCTGGCTTGGTTTTCTGTTTGCTCGGTTACTAGCTGTGCAACCTTAGACGAGCTAGAGAGTCAGCCTTCCTTTATTTGCAGTTTTGCAGTCTACAGGTTCAGTTAGTGTGATCAATTACCTTCCCAAACTGTTAATATTTGTCTTGGTGATTCCAAGGAAGAGGTAACCTTCCTATTAATTTTATTAAGCTGTGTTAAGATAGTTTGCTTATATTACTATTATGCCATTTGCTATGATTTATTATTGCTAATATCTTACTTATAATGATATATGTAGAATTTTTGCTATCCATGGTCTCAGCATCCACGAGGAATCTTGGATAAGAGCTTTCTGTTGTATTTTTTTTTTATATTTAGTCTTCTCCACATTTCATAAAATGAGATACAAATCTTTACAAATCTTTGTTAGACATACACAAACACACACACATGATATGTATATACATGTACACATATATTTGTAGAGAAACATAAATTAAAAGTTTCCTTGTGTCTGACATTATTATAAACATTGCATATGCATTATTCTCTTTGTCATTTGAAAATGTAATTGTTGTTGGTAATATTGATAAATCACGAACATGTTTCAGATATAGAATTGCCAACCAGGTCTGCAAACATGACTACAGTTACGCAGCCTAGCATTACACATGGATGCCTAGGAAATGGTAGGCTCAATGTTTAGCTGAATAAATTATTAAGCGTACTGTGTACATAGACAAAATGATTGTCATCCTGCGATGCCTTTGATTTTCATCGTGTACCTTATATGTGCATGTTCAACAGGACCTAGAGTCGATAAAATTCTGTGTCCTTACTATGAACAACTTGGTTTATTAAGCCACTTAGGCTAGAATTAAGCATACATTCAATGAATTATTTACATTTCATCTTTCCTAGAGTTTCACTGTGCAATTAAGTTGAGATAATAATTCTAATGCAATGTTTAACTAGAGATCTGGTAAATATATAGACAGCTACTTTAAAAATTAGTTTTATTTAGTTTTTCTGAGTGCATTGTATCTGTGTTGAACACAAGTTTACAAAATTTCTTTTAATATTACTAAGTCAACATGTTAAAGAAAAAAAATTTATCAGTTGCACAGGAATAATAGTAGACCAAACTACGGCAAGTAAAGGCCTTTCCAATGAAGTCAGATCATATCACACCTAGCTAACTTACTTTAATTTTGTTCAGTACCTTATTCCCACATGGAAAAAGAGGGGAATGGATGATAGGGAAGGGAGCTCACATTTTTGAATGGCTGCTCATCTATCATGTACTAGGAGGGTAGTGTATTCAAATTACTTCTGTGTGAGTAGAATCACTCTATTATAATTTCTGATACCTAATGTTTTAAGAACACAAAGAGAGAAATGTGTGAAACCAAGTTTCTGATTTTAGTATTTAAACAAATCCCTTTTCCTTTTCACTACTGTTCTTGGAAAAGACATATCTATAGCTCAGCCACTGTAGATGCTTCTTAAATGCTCATAACAATTTGAAAATAACCTAAATAAATATTGCATCAAATATATCTACTCTAAGGAACAAAGCTTTGAACTACAGCACACACCTTGGGTGCCAACAGTGTAATAGTGTAGCTGCTTGGGTATGGACGCCCATTTCTGCTTCTCAGGATTGAAAGATAGTATTTAACTGAAAATAAATGAAGATGCAAAATCCAAGCAGTAGTTTCTGCTGTGGTTGCATTGCAATCGCATCATTGTGAAGTTGAACAACTGTGAACCAAATCACAGGAAACAAGGGGCCATCTGTATGTGACGGTCCACAGCCATGACAGAGCCACATTTTGTGGTTTCCTAGAATGTTAAGACATCCTATGTACTGGAGAGACTCTGGTGTCGTAATCGAATGTGATAATTCTTCCTGAACCTTTGTTTATTCGTGGTAGATCTAATTCATTCATGACTTTCATTTCGATGTCGCATTGTAAGCTTCAGCTGCTGGAGTGGAATTAAACACTGACAATATTGTAATTATTATTTCTATATTTTATCACTTTAAATGAATGGTAACAAAGCTGATCCACTTATAATGCTTCTTGACTTAATAACACAGTTTGTCCCTTGGCACTAGTAGGCTTTTAGCATAAATTAGGTCATGGGAAACTGACATTTGATATTTATTGTCTTGGGAGACAGGGACTACTGAGAGATGTGACACAAACAAGGAGCAAAACATAGCGGTCTATTTTGATTTCTTTTGCCATGATAAAATAACCTGACAAAAATCACCTTTAGGGAGGAAGGATTTATTTTAACTTGCAGTTCCAGGATATAGTCATTATTGTTGGTAAATGAAAAATGCAGAACCTCGAAGTCATTTGTCACATTACAGTCACGAACAGAGATGAATGAAAGCTTGCATAATTGTTGTTGATCAGCTTGCTCTATGCACTTAGGCAGTCCAGGCACTCCTACTTAATAGTGTCAGCCACATCAAGTGACAAGCAATGGTCTCCTCACAGGCAACACTGATCTGTTCATTCCCTCACTGAGACTTCTTCCCAAGTGAGTCTAAATCGCATCAAGTTGACATAACTAACCACCACATGGTGAAGGGATGGAATGCTAGTTATAGAGAGAACCCACTGCAGATGGTAATATATTATTTGGGTTATATGAGGCTCATTTTTACCTCAGCTGTGTCATCTGCCATGAATTTTAAGTAATATCATATTTTCTAATAGTAAGAGCTATTTCAAAAGATTGTGCCTGTCCTCACATTTAACAGCAGAGAGACATTTTCAAGGATTAAATGAGTTAAAATAGTCCATTTTAAACCTTTTGCTCATGCTTCCAAATAAGAGTTCATAAAAGATTTTGGCTGGAAATCTTGTCAATGTCAATAGTAATAAGCATCTTCAGAATGAGAATCAAGAGGTGGCAAAATATTCTTACAGCTTTGCAGCACTTTTAATATCCTCCCACATGTCTTGAAACTCAGTGAGAGGATCATGGATAAACAGGCAGAGACAGTGGGTATCCATATCATTGTCCCATCTTTTCGCTGTAGCCTAGAAACCAAGCTTTTCATTGAGCATGGAAATTGACCTTGCTACCTTCCTATTAACTTAGTAGATTTGGTGAGGCTTATAAATTTGGCAAGATGCTTTAGCAAATCCAGATTCAACCTCTCTCTGGGTTGCCTCGTAGTTCCTCGGCATTGAGTGATTCAGCCAGTTAATAATTATACAACAGATCATGTGGTCTGTTCTGTTGGTAAAGAAAAAAACAATTAGCAAACACGTTCATTTGTTTAATTAATACTGATCTCAGTGGAATAGAGGGCAATAAGACCATATTCTTAGGTTAGCAGAAAATTCTAACCAGTTATAACAATATATGCTGGTTAATAACACTAAAAGTTAGGGCGATTGTAAAGACCTGATCAAATTAGGGTAAAGATATGTATGAGTACCTTTTTTTTTTTTTTAATATAACTGTTAGAAGAAAATGCCATAAACGTGACTGTGGCACTGGCAGACTTGGTGTTTGATAGAGACGGTTTGCTTTCTGTCTTCTAAGTGGCTCCTACTCACAACCTCACATCCTGTAATTGTCTAGATAGTTCTCTGGGGTCTTTTATAAAGTCACTAATGCCATTCTTTACCTATGTGACATAAACAGCTTCTGAAGGCCCTATCTCTAATGCCAACACCTTAGGAGTAGGTTTCAACATAGGAATACTGGGAAAAATAAAATATATTTATATATAAATAAATTATATTTTTAAATAATTATAAATGTAATTTAAATTACTATGAAATGCACCATTACATTGGAGATAGGCAGTAAGAACAGAGAGTTTTAGTTGAAGGATTTGATATTTTCTAAGGACTGAAAGAAGTATGACAGATGGAAAGTCATAACCACAACTCTGGAGAAGGAGCACAGTTAGGCAATGAATTATGTCATAGTCAGATGTGTGACATTTATTATGAGGATAAGGAAAATTATTGATGGATTGGACTGTCACATGGCTAATGTTTGAGGGTCACTCCAAGAAAGAAAGCTCCAAGTGTATGGAAAGAAAATGGATCAAACGGAAAAAACGGTGGTGACCATGAGACTGGTCAAGGTGCTGTTTCCATAAAATTTGTCATAAGTATCCATGCATTAGGATCATGGTTATTGAGTGGAGATAGAGACACATGCAAATGAAAGTGACACTAAGGAAGAAGATTGGCAGGACTAGTCTTTAGTTAGACAAAGCAAAGGAGTCAGGGTAATGTGTAGATTAATTATTCAGACACATGAATGGAGCAAATAAGAAGCACAGGGAAGAAAGCTTGGAGTTGGAAGAAAGGCAGAGGAGGAGGACACGGTTCAGTTCTGAACATGACACATTTAGGGACATATTAGCTACCAAGTATATGTTCATTAAATTGGCAAATAGTTCTAGATGTCAGCAGATCTGGGCTGAGGGTTGAAACAAAAGGAGAGACAGTGAGTGTGTGTTTTTGTGATACTACAGGGTGCTGAATAAAGGCCTGTGCATTCAATAGGCACTAGTACTAGGAAAGCCTCATGGAACAGCGACCCTTAAAGGACCTTCTTGGAAGTCCCTACTTAAATACAGCATTAGATGGAAACACATTTAAATTGTGTGTGTGTGTGTGTGTGTGTGTGTGTGTGTGTGTGTGTGTGTGT
>JANHMN010000010.1:11422166-11491595 GCA_030674055.1 Rhabdomys pumilio
TGTGTGTGTGTGTGTGTGTGTGTGTGTGTGTGTGTGTGTGTGTGTGTGAAAAGACTTGTGAGCCTAACCTTGGCTTCTTCCAGAATAGATTTTCACCCCCCTGCCCATCATGTTGTCATTCAAATTCCAAATCATGTGGTTAAATTGATTTTTAAAACATTTAAAGATATGCAATGAGAAAAATAGAAAGTAAAGAAAAATAAGGCACCAAATAATCTATGAGAAAAAAAATTAAGTCCAGTATACAATCAAAGCAACCACAAGAGAGAGTGCTGCCAAGAGTTGGAATTGGCCAAGAAGGACCTGTTTTTTTATCCACTCCGTGTACCTCTAACTTCCAGTATATTTCTCGTTCAGTAAATTCCTTTGCAGAGAGGAAGACTCCCCCCACCTTACGCTCATAGGTGTGTGGCAGAACCAGGTACAACAGCTTCCAGAGTGCTCTCCTTTAGCTGTGCAGAATGATCTTCTAAGTGGCAAAAGCACCCTCCATCTTGGGGACAAGCCTGTGCCCACACAGTCCTGATTGTTGGTGTGATGGCAGTATGGCTCTCCCCTCAGTTGGGCATATCACCCAGCTTTGTTCTAGTTTCCCCTCTGGGGAGATAATGTGGTTTACATTCTTTTAGAAGTCCTGGCTATCAAGAACTTTGAGGTCTGCCTAACTGAGGAAGTGAAGGAAAGAATGTCAGCTAACCCAGTGGTGATACTTGGGAGCATGTTCCATAAGGGCATTCTCTCCCCACTTTTCTTTAACCCCCCTTTGTATATTAACCACAAACTCTCTGCAGGTTTTAAGTGAACCGCACAAGAGCCAGCAAGAAAAATGCAAAGCATCTCAAATTCTCCAAGAAAGTCCTGCACAGACTTGCTTGAATGATGATCAGTAGATCAGCTTGTCTTACTCACCTACCGGCTCCTGTCGACACATTTTAAGAAATCAGGAAACCTAACAGAAGTGGTTTCTAATATCTCGAAGGCAGCATTTCAATGAAATAAATGCACATGAAAGGCCAGAGAACAACGAAACTATGCCCTAACAAGTAATTGGATATTGATGTTTTATAGACAACTCTTACTAAGTATAGGAAAATATCTTTTTTTTGAAATTTAAGAAAATTTTAAAATGTATTTTGTATTTAAGTCTTTTGATTTAGAAAGAAAGAAAACAAAAGCTCCAAGGAATGGGTTAACATTGGCGCTCCTGTTCCCAGCAAGTTCCCAGCAACCTTCTTTCACCACAATAATAGGGATTTATGGACCACTATATTAAGACTGGTTTGGGTTTTTTTTTTTTTTTTTTTGATTTAGACAAAGTTCACAAGCATACTCACCTATATACATATATGTAAACATCCCTTTAATTCATTAGGAAATATTTTATAGTATCTAAGATTTTTAAGTTCAACAATTCAGTGTCACACAGTGTAGGGATGATGGAAGGCCATGATTGTATTCATAGAGGAGTCTGTTCCTTCCACATCTCATCTTTCTCTTGAGGTGCCTTCCATGTTCTAGGTCATATGATCCAGAATTTATTTCTTATTCGCTCTAGACATTTTCATGTGGCTATAGATTGTGTCTCAGTATATAACTTACTGTGAAGATAGTCAGGCAAAGAAATAGGCAAAGAGAAAGCAAAGAGATTCAGTTAAAACCCAGAGAATTTTATAATGCTGAAAAGTAAGTAAAAACAGATGTTGCGAAGTTTTTAAAAATCAAGACATTATTTTTTGTTTCCATTGAATTTTTTAAAGCATTATAGATAAGCTTTGAAGCAATACAAGATCCTCTGTTTGCTTTGCTGATAGCATCTTTTCTAAAAAGATAACTATCGACGCATGCTTAAGTTAGAGTCTAAATCATAGGTCAATATAGTGAAAGGACTGACTGTATTTGCTGGAGAGTACGTTGCTGGTGTCCTGAAATTGCTTTCAATGTCTGAGTCACTTATCAGTCTGTTTGATTAGATCTTTGGAGCCTAATATTTAGCAGGTTAATGTAAGACCCAGTATTTCATCATTCACGAACTTTACACTTAGTTTTATATTTCATGGTGAGTATTTTCTCTGCAAAAGCAAAAACTTATTTTACTAGCCTTTGTAGTTTATTCTTAAGAAGGTTGCTGACAAGTTTGACAGTAGGACTAGTAAGTAAGTAGTCTGGACCTCTTTCATCAACTTTAGGATGCGTTACGACGCGGTCTCTAGATACAAATGCTAATTCAAATGAGTTGTAGTTCTTGAGTTTGAATTCTAAACTTACTGCGTTAACAGCTCGTGGGAACTCATACTGACACAGTAAGGTACTTGCTCACTCAGAGCAGCGTAAGTCTGGCTTCAGGGCAGCTGCCCATCTTTCCCTTCTCCAGTAGCCCCATCATGTGCAGTCACGGAATGTCTTCCAGCTGTGAGAGAATGTCCTGGGCTCTAAACTGCATCCCTGCTGAGTATCCTCCCAGGGTCTAAACCAGTTGTGGAAAGGACTGGCTGCTAAAATATGGAACAAGGGAAATCAGTTCATATCAACAACATAAACTATCATCTGTCTGTTATTACATTCATTCAGCTGGGTCACATATGACTCAATAATCAAATTACCACCCTATATATCTTAAATCTGTACATTCATTCGAACACCATGTGGACATGGGAAAACAAAGATAATCTAAAATGTCATCTCCTTATTTTATTTTTTAAAAATATGTCTCTTTTTCTGTATACATGAGTGAAAATTCATGTAAAAATGTGAATACTATACAATAAAAAATTTAAGGTCCTCAGAGAGCCCCTTCTATAATTTGACATGCTGTTAACTGTTTGATTCTTAACAATTGCCCCTTAGTATAACACAATATTCTATTGTTAATATTATAAAGATGCAATTGTCTTTTAAATTTAAGCAAATTTAAGTGAAATTTTGTTTCTGTGCATTAATATAAATCTTCAAAGGTGAATAAATTTAAATGGAGAAAAACAGTGTCATTTGTTTTCATTATTTATGCTCCAAATTCATTAGAGCAGCATTTAAAATGCTTACAAAAAATCAAAACAGTACATACAGAGAGAGAGGGGGAGGGAGGGAGGGAGGGAGAGAGAGAGAGAGAGAGAGAGAGAGAGAATATCTGACTACAACCATTCAAAAAAGTAAACTACAGCAATTACAGTAGTATTGGTGGAAAGGTGTACCAGACAGCACGCTGAAAAGCAAGATGAGGAAGAAATGTGGCTGAAGCTGAGCCAGATAAACAACTAATAAAAGAGCATAGAGCATCCAGGGCCTGACAATATGCAACTGGTACACCCATGGTCATTGCTGAAGTGGGAGGAGCAGTCTGCCTTCTAGGATATGTGGCCTTAATGATGGGCACTAAGCTCAAAACTGTGCTTGGAGAACTGGACGCTGGGGAAATAAATAGCCAGCCCTCCATCTCCCCTTGCCTTCACAATCTTGTGGGAGAGTCCCGTGGGCTGAACCAAGTTGGAAGGCAGAAGGCGAACGTTACAGTTGGCAAGGAAGAGGTATGCCTCTTTCTAAGCCGGTGCTCTATAAGAACAAAGCCGTGTTCAGCTCAAGTGCCAAGAGCATGGAGCTCAACAGCAAGGAGCCAGACAAGTTGGGTTGGCATCTGCCAGGTGCTGCATAAGCTAGCGATGAACTCAGACCAAGATACAGCTGTGAAAACTCAGCATCACAGCTGCCAAAGAAATTAGAGTTGGTGGTGGTGGGAAAGTGATCGCAGTAACAAGTTGTTCTTCAGCTGAAATCTTTGCAAAGAGTCCAAGTCTGCTAGTGTGTGAACTGGAAAAAGAAAAAGGTGCGAGTCATGTAGTTTCTGTTGTTTGGAGCAGCATTCTGCGTAAGGCAACTTGAAAACAGGTCGCAGAAGCCACAGCCTGACTGCTGCGGGGATTCTGCTCTGGAGGACTTGGTTTTCCCAAGTGGCTTTGTGTGCAAGGAGTTCGCTGTGACACTGGACAGCACCAGCTCATAAAGTTCCATCTAGACAGCTCAGTGTGTAAGACGCTCATCCGCAAGGATGTTAAATGTGAACTTCCGGTGTGCCGACTGTAAACAGTATCACTGACAGTAAAGATCAAAAGAAAGCCTGAGATTTAAGGCAGACTGAAAAGGTGGTGAAGAACGGCAGTGGGGGATGGATGAAGACTGTGTGGGATATCACGTTACCTATTTTTAGCTCCTTCTGGAGAGCTGTGCTGTCTCATTTTCATTCAGCAGTGTGATGTTATACATCACGAAACCCAGACAACAGTAGTTTCAAGTCTAGAAGAGCACCAACTCATTAGAAACAGCCTTCTCGTTGTAAAACAGTCTTTCTTTTTACCACAAATGGATTATTTTACTGTTAGCATGCATCAAAGGGGGCGAAAATGTTTATCTATCTTTGTGTAGTTGTGTGGTGAAATTATTTTCTCTTTCTGTTTTTCAATCTAAGCACCACCTGATTGAATCAAGTAAAGCAGAATGGAAGGTAGAGGCTGGGTCTAGTAGAAACTGGTTCCTGACACTTTGATGAGAGGGGACTGATGAGAGGGGTTTCTAGGCCTATTACTAGGAATTTCTAAGGGAGTTATGTCATATATGCCAAAATGGTTGTTTTCCTCCTCGTGGACAAAAACTAGAAAGATTTTATTTTTAATTTGTTTTTTTTTTTTTTTTTTTTTTCCACTGCAGATATGTATGAAGAGAACAGGAAATCTGGGGAAATAGTTAAATTCTCTGGTCAATCAAGGAGCAAATAAACTCACAGGAAGGCAGCATTGGTTGTGTCCAAAGATGACAAGTCAGCACTTTTTCTTGAACAGATGCCAAAGTGCCTGTGGCCGGAAATTAACCTGGGTAAAGATAAGAGAGCCTGTTGGCTTCAAGAATGGCAGGGGGAAAGAGCTTATGTGGCAGAAACAGGCTGTAATGAATGCTTCTGGGGACCAACCAAGAGTGACACTTTGTCTCAGGACAAAGTGGCCACATAGGTATCAGTATTTTTATCATTGCTGCCAATCATTCCTCTAGGCATCAAAGATGCCACATGTGATGGTAGCTGGGTTAACCCCTTCCTGCACGTATGGTTGAGAGGATCACTGTCTAACTAGCAGCTTACTAAGCTTGTTAAGTCTCTCCTGATTTTGTTTCTCAAGTGCTGTCATTGAAGTTTTCTTAAGATTATGCCTCTTTGGTTTGTGGCACTCCAGAGGCCTTAGTTCAAACAAGACCCTATTTATTCCAAACTTTGGACTTGAGAGTGAGATTCTCCCTGACACTGGGATCACTTTGAGACACTTCCTGATTAGAATTTGCTTTGGGGAGGGACCCAAGGTGTGTGCAAACCACAGCGACGATACCTGGGTGAAATAGGCTCTCAGAATTTAAGAAAAATATGCTAAGAATAAAAGTGTTGTATCTTGGTCTTCAAAGCATGCCATGCTTTAACATCTCTGAAGTCATGTTGTATTTACTAATTTTAGTAGCTTTGAAATGAATTAATAGAATATTAATTTCTTTTGTGATACATTAAAATAATGGCGCACTTGATGGTTAATCGTATTTTAGAGTTGAGGAAATAAAAATTAGTTGAAAAAGTAGAACTCTCCAAAAGGCATTTGTGAACTCAAGTTTAGGTATTTTTCTAGTCTGCTTTGAGTAACCACAATGTATCTCTGGAACTTTTTATTAAAAAAGGCGAAATCTACTAATTGTGTTCTGACCTGTACATGTACCTGATACATTTTTTCTTATTGCTCAACTAGACCTTGTTTACCAAAAATACTATGTTAAGAAAAACATTCTGAAGTTTCGTTCTGACTCAGGGTTGTTTCATTTATAAAATCTTTAACGGATAAGGGAACCTAAAAATGGCTACAAGTGAGCCAGTCATGTCCTCTCTACAAACCTGGGCAAAAACACTGTCTCTATTGAGTGTACTCAATACAAAAATAATAACTAATAGCTGTTTATCCAGAATTTTCACAATCTCTGAAAAAACTGTGTCTGGTTGGCATGGTTTTCTGGTAATAACTCTGATGTCTGTGTTCTTCCATAAGATTATTTAGCATGTTTTTCCACTTGCATCAATACCATGTAAACATCTTTGCTTTGATTCTATACTTGCCAAGAAACCTTCTGAGTTAGCTTTCCAGGGGATTTACATCCTTGAAGATCTATTGGAGGGTTTGTCGCTGGGTAATCACTTTGGAATGCGGCTGAATGTGAACACAAATGGACAGATATTCTAGTACTTTGTCCTGTTGCTGTACCTTAACTTGTCTTACAAAGGTATCTTGATTCCAAGTTCATTCTTCTTCCAAAGAAAGCCATTTTTTGGGCCTCATATGAAGAAGTTTTCCCCTAGAAAGGTTGATGTGGCAGCTTGCCCCATGAGGAAGACAGCGGGGATTAGGAGGAGGAGAAGCTGACAGGAGCAGCTTGCTTCTCACTTCTGTACTCTGTCTTTATTGACAAGCACAATTTCACCCAAAGCCCTTCTTGATTTTGGTGTATGTGGTGATTCCTCAAGTATCTTAATCATTTCCAGGCTTGCTTAGAAATTGTTTTAGAATAAACAATCTCTCTTTATACTCATTATGCCCTGTCCCAGGAACATGATGTACAGTTCTGGTAAGCAACCCTCAATGAAGACATGATTAAAGTAAGAGTCCAGAGAAAGTTAACTAACATGAACAGGAAAATAGGCTTCTCTACTGATTAATTAGCTTAAGTTGGTGAATTTCTTTATTAAACATTTTTTTTCTGAGTGTAGCATAAAAAGAAGAGAGTTCTATTTACAAAGGAAGAAGGCTGAGAAAGGGGATATGAATAAAATCTATAAAATTATGGAAACTATGCGTTCTTATTTATTAAATCCGGATATACTAGGACTCAGGGCACTCTCAGAAGCTTAAATGAGGTCTACAATGAGTAGAAACTTGTGGAATGCATTATCCCAGGATGTGGCACAGATTGAAAACATAAAGAGAGTTATTAAAAGTGTAGATAAGCTCATGGATAGCAGATTGAGGAGACAATGACATCTTGGGGTATTCCACACATTTGAAGGAGGTCAGCCCTAATCTTCCATCACATGTCCCTTGATGTGCCCATCAAAAGAAGGTGAATGAGCATGAGAAAGATATATTAGAGTCTGATTAGGCCAGTAAGGCAATTGCTAAAATGTGGAAAAACTGAATCCATTGTATTACCCAGATTCCAGAGAAAATAACTGCCTGTGAGTCCTAGGGCAATGTTGTGCAGAGCCTCCATGGAGTGGGGAACGTTCCCAGTGGACCAGGGCCATCTCATCTTTGTTATCAGAAGAGCAGCGTGCAATGTGTTGAGTACAAGCAGGATTAGGGATTCTTTCTTCCATAGACAACCATGTTGCTTGTGTCAAACTTTTTTTTTAAGCACAAATGACCAGGATTTTGTCTCCAAATTTATGTGTAATAAATGGGATATATATATATATATATATATATATATATATATATATATATATATACAGAAATAAAAGTTTTCTTTAAGTTATATCCTTTTAAAATGTTCCTGGAAAAGGGCCTCTATTCTTTTCTTTAAAACAAAACTGGAAATGTGGTAAAAATATTTTTTGTAGTATTTTTTTTTTTTAACAAATAAATTTTATTGGTATTCTTTGTTGTCTCTCCCAGTATGAATTAGTTCCTTGCATGATTTACTTCTGTTTTCAACTGAGAAGCCTGCAAGTAATTTAAAGTCAAACAGCCCGCAGCCGTGCCATTAGGATGCATGTGGCACTGCCTCGCACCTCCTATTTTCATGAATGATAATAATAGTTTTTCTTTCACAAGTATGCTGGCATGTTTTAAAAGGACATCTCCATATGCATGCATAAACATATATTTGTATATACACGGGGGAGAGAGAAATAGAAAACTATGAGGGAATAATCCACTGCCGACACGGACCTTTACTGCCTAGTGCTCTGCAGTACGGCACAGCCAACCTATGTTTTCAATATTTGCTGGTTGCAGATACCGTGCTCTTGAAAAATATGAAATGAATGAATTAATATCCTCATATTTTAATATCATATATAGTAAAAATGACTATCTTAACTTTTAAACAAAGAATTCCTTTCAGCTAGTTCATAATATTTTTCAAGTCTCAAGAACTAGAACAGAAGATGAGATTTTACTTCAGGTCTTTTTCAATCATATTCATAGCCTTTCTTCTATATGATACATGAGGTATGCATGTTAGACATTAATAAGACATCATGTCTGAACCATGCATCCTTCAGTTTTTGTAACTGAACAGGCCAAGGAATTATACTTAATTACCAGCATCTGGAAGCATTTTAAAACCTAAAATAGGTTTCAATTTATTAACAATTAAATCACATTGAATATAGATAGGAAATGATTTTTTTATATAGCTAAGTGGTACAATTACAAAAGATATATTCTTAATATCAAAGAGTAACAAAAGCTAAGGAAGAAAAATACATAAACTTTCTAAGATATTAATTTCACGAACATTTTCAATTAAAATTATCACACCACAAATTATTGTTGTGTTTCTATAATATAAGAAACATTGTATTGTCTGTTATTTGATCTGACCCACAAAGAACTCTGTGTGAGTTATCACTTCCACCTTATAGGGAAAAAAGTAGTCTCAGAGGGGGAAAGCATTTTGTCTCACACACACACACACACACACACACACACACACACACACACGATCTTAGTATGCATTCTGTCAGCTTTCTCTCTATTCTCCTTACTCTTCTCACTGACTGAGTTACATTTAAAGTACCTAAAGTCTTTTCAAAACATCCGCTGTTTGCATATACATCAGGTGACAAAGGAGTTCTTTACTCTCCTGTGCTCAACCTGTGTTCAAGTCCAAGGGCTGACAAATTTTCCCTGTAAAGGACCAGTACCACTCTCCCAGTTCTGCCACAGTTGCTCATCTCTGCTGTAGCCTAAAAACAGTCATAGTTACCACAGAAACAAATGAGTGCCACGGTGCTCTAAATTCTAGAAGAACAATTGGTAGGCTAGATTTGGGCAGCCAGTCAGAGTTTGCCACCACACACAATTAAGCGCAGCCACTTAGAGTGTGGAGAAAGTGTCAAGTGTTCTAATTATATATATTTGTAATGACATTCTGGAGATTTTATTTTATGTGTATGGGTTATAAGTGTGTGTGGGGGGGCTGGATGGGGACACATCCTCATAGAAGCAGGAGGAGTGGGGATGGGATAGGGGGTTCCTTGGTGGGGGGTTATGGGGTAAGGGGATAATATCTGAAATGTAAATAAAATATCCAATAAAAAATAAAACGTGTAATATATTCACAAATAAATAAGTCTCTATATACATGCCTATCTTTACTTTTTTATACTTGGTCAGGTTGATAATCTGATGGTCTGAATGCTCACACTTTTCATACGTCTCTTCTTTTCCTCAAGGTCTCATTCACATGGCGGTAGCATTGCCTCTCATTCCTCCCTACAGTTCAGGCTGTCCATCTGGAATCACTTCGCTTCTTCTGTGAAATTCCGTACTTGGTGTCTGATGCTAAGAACGCTCTATATTTTTCCAAGAACACTTTTTATAATAAGGGCGTTGTGTGTGTGTGTGGGGGGGGGGGGTTGATACAGTAGAAATTTAAGTTGGCAGCTCCTTTTGTCAAATCTGTGATGTTTAATCACCGAGTTAATTTGTCTCCCTTTCTTCTACCTGCCTTCACTGTTTCTTATGGTGTAAAGTACTTTTATCATGATATAAGTAAAAAGTTGGTTTTGTTTGCCATCTTTATTTACAGTGTCACTGGGACTCATGAATTTGTGACCCTGTGGCTTTCATTGCATTGGTTCTAAAGTATTGTCAGTCAGCTCTTCAGATTTTTTTCTGGTCTGGATCCATTGTTTTTCCTCCTCTTTTCCTGGAAGCTTGGTTAAATATATTATCCTCACCCCTCAGACCATGAACTCTGATCTCTCTTTATATTGCGTTTTCCTCGTCGTCTTGAATTTAGAGTAATTTCTTTTGTGCTTTTTTTTTAATGTGCTGTTTTTGATCTTCATTTATACCCAGAATACAGTTGAATCCATCCATCAAGTTTTTTTTTAAAAGACTCATTTCATTTAGAAATATTCTGAAGCATTTAAAACTTATAGATTTATTTTAAAATACAAACAATACAATGAACACTTCTGAACCTCTTTCCTCAGATCTACCTTTCACCAATACTTGACTCCATTTTACTAATTTCCTTTTTCAGTATGTATAATCATATATATATATATATATATATATATATATATATATATATATGATTATATGCATATATATACATGTGTTTTATATGCATATATATACATATATATATGCATATATATACATGTATATATATAATATATATATTATATGCATATATATACATGTGTTTGACACAGTTTGAGGTTGTATAGACCAGTTTCTGTGTGTTGCTGTTGTTAGTTTTTTTTGTTATATATTGTCTATTCTCAGTGACGTTATATGCATATGTATATATGCATATAATCTTTTAAATGAATCATTATGAATTATATATATGTATAAGCCCTTATTCATGACTTCCAATGTTTATTTCTGAAGAACAAGTTTTTTTTATATAACTATGGAAACGTATAATATTGTTACCAATCCAGGTGCATTTTTACATAGTAAAAATAACCATTATAAATGTGCTCCCAGACAGTTTTTGCATCACGACTGACATCGCTATTATATGCCTCATTTTCAGTCAACCACATCTTTTCCTTGATCACATTTCTTTTTCCTCAAGCACCATGAACTTACACAAGCAATCAGGTATTTCAAGCAATTCCCATTCTTTTAAACCTCTTCAAACCTGGAACACTCCAAGCCTTGATTTTTATGTTAGATTTGTTCTTCATATCAAGATTCGTTGGTGGTATCATATCTTTTGTAGCACATTATATCTAAAAGTGGTGATGGGAATTTTGATCAAACATCTAGGTTATATTATTTCTCCAATATGTCACTATTCTCCGCCTTCTTGGTTGTAACATTTTATGATCTCAGGAATATCCTTCTTAGAATCTTCCATTTAGTTTGATTTATTATTCAGTAAAGGTGCTTGTCTATTACACATGATGCCTCAATTATTGTAAAAAAAAAAAAAACACCTTTAACTTTGTTTTATTTTTTAACTCTGAAGCATGCATTCAGTTCTTTTCAAATCAACAGGATCACATTTTGATAGTTTTCTTTCCTTTTAGATCTCACTCCCTGCTCCCTTAACATCCTGAAGTGAGTGGAATTTAAGAATATTTGTCAATGACACAGTGTTTGAGGTTGTATAAACCAGTTTCTGTGTGTTGCTGTTGTTAGGTTTTTTTTGTTATATATTATCTATTCTCAGTGACATAAATTTTGTCTGAAGTCCAACTGCCACTATCTAGTCATGGCTTCTGGGCACTTTTATCTATTCTTACACAAGCAACCATCACAGCCAACCCTCCTTAGACTCACCATAGGACAGGAAATGTGATGGTATGAACTTGCTGTGTGATCTTTTGAAGAAAGAATTTGTTGTTGTGAAGCTCTTCTATTTCTTCTCCCACCTTGTTGGGCCTGAGCTTCAATTTCTGTTTCCCCTACTGTAAACCGTCTTCTTTTTCTTTTTTAATTTTAATTTTTTCCCAATCTGCTTTTATACCATTTTAATTACATGCAAGTATTAAGGTCAGTTTTAGGTTGAGGAACTAGCAATACAGTAGATGCAAATAGTCAAGGAACAAGCAAGACAATAAACACAAATAGTCAAAGAACAAGCAAGACAATAACCAAGGACTTGTGATCACTCCCATGATCACTGTTTCTAAAGTGAAGACCAAAATGTCTGAGCCTACCTTCCTGTCATAGCCCAAAGTCATTTTCAAGTCTGAAGCCTACTTCTTTGTTCTAGCCTAAAATTTAGGTTCCTGCCTGAAATTTCTTCTTTATTCTAGCCTAATGTCAGATTCCTACCTGAAGCCCATTTCCTTGTTTTTGGCCAATGTCAGATTCCTGCCAAGCAGCCCCAAAAGCTCTCCACATCTCCACATTTATTTTTTATTCATAAACAAGACTGAGCCTGTCTTAGGTCATACTGACAGGAATGCCTTCTTTACCCATTGTGGAATATGCATTATCAAAAGCAATGCATTTCTGTCTTAGGTTTGTAAGGGTCTGTGTAGAATCTGACCCATCTTTGCCTTGCCAGCCTGTTTAATTAATAACTCTGTCTGGGGTTCAGTTTCAAGTCATGTACTTTGGCCACCAACAGGTTGATGTTGTTAAAGACAAGCTTTAACACAATGGGCAGTATTCCCAGGACAAACAGGGATAGCATTCATTTGGAAGGCTGGTTTTGGACATTGTCAGAGACATACTTGGAAGTTAGCTGCAGTTCTCTCTGATGTTATGTTAGCAAAAGATAAAGTTGGAAAAGGATCTAGATTTCAAACAGGTGTTAGTGCATGTGTTAAGGCTCTTTTAATTGCCATTTTAAAATTTCTTTTGTTTCTTCTACAGTATTTAATGTAAGTTGCATTGATTGTTAACCTTCTAATTGTGTTAGTGTGTTGAAATCTGGCATGTCTGTTATGGGGCTTTATCAGCCAGCTTTTGTTTTATTGCCCTGAGTATCACAGAACCTTGGTATTCTGAAAAAAGGTTGCAAGTACTGGAAGAAGTCAGGCTTTAAGCAGAAGCAAGAGGGGAGCGGGCTTGATAATTGCTAGTATAACAACTTTAATTACATTAATTGCTAGCACCACTGCTTCTGCAATTGCTTTGACACAGAAGCTAAGACAGCTACTTTTGTGAATGATTTAGCAAAAAACAAAACAAAACAAAACGTTACTAATGTGTTGAGTATTCAAGAGGATTTAGATAGGCATTTGGAACAACTGATTGATGTTCTTGACCCATCTCAAGTGTCATACCAAATACCACTGGAGATGTGTTACTTCTAAAACGTACAATGATAGTCATTATAATTAGAAAAAAGTTTAAACACACTTGCAGAGTATTTGGCAGAATTCTAATACCTCTCTGGATGTTTTAACTTTGCATAGTGAGATTATGAATTACAAGAATGCTGCTCTGCTGAGCTTTGATGCTGCAGATACTATGCCCTGAGGTCAGTATTTTCATTTTGGTCAAGCTTCAAGAATGGCATATATTGCTTTTTTGTTTTATCTTTTTTTCTGTCTTTTCTTTTTTTAAATTTTTTATTGGATATTTTATTTACATTTCAGATGTAATTCTATTTCTCCCCCACCCGGGAACTCTCTATTCCCATCCCCCTTTCTCCTGCTTCTATGAGGATATGCCCCCACCCTCCCACTCCCACCTCTCCACCCATGATTTTCCCGACACTGGGGCATCGTTGTCCAGCCTTCACTGGACCGAGGACTTCCTCCCCCACTTATGCCTGACACTGTCATCCTCCCCTACATATACTTCTGGGGCCATGGGTCCCTCCCTATGTGCTCCCAGGCTGGTGGTTTAGACCCTGGGAGCTCTGGATGGTTGGTATTGTTGCTCTCCTCATGGGGCCACAAACTCTTTCAGCTCCTTCAGTCTTCTCTCACACTCCTCCATTGGGAACCCCATGATCAGCTCAATGCTTAGCTGTGAGTAGTCTCCTCTGTATATTTCAGGCTCTTGCAGACCTATAAAGAGACAGCTATATCAGGCTCCTGTCAACATACACTTCTTGGCATCCACATCTGTTTCTACCTTTGGTGACTGCACAAGGGATGGATACCCAGGTGAAACAGTCTCTGGATGGCCCCTCCTTTAGTTTCTATCCCATGCTTTGTCTCCATATTTGCTCCCTTGAGTATTTTGTTACTCCTTCTAAGAAGGACCAAAGCACCCACACTTTGGTCTTCCTTCTTCATGAGCTTCATGTGATCTGTGAGTTGTATCTTGGATATTGCAAGCTTTTGGGCTAATATCCAATTATCAGTGAGTGCATACCATCTGTGTTCTTTTATGATTGGATTACCTCACCCAGGATGATATTTTCTAGTTCCATCCATTTGCCTAAGAATTTCTCAAATTCATTGTTTTTAATAGCTGAGTAATATTCCATTGTGTAAATGTACTACATTTTCTGTATCCATTCCTCTGTTGAAGGACATCTGGGTTCTTTCCAGCTTCTGTCTATTATAAATAAGGCTGCTATGAACATAGTGGAGCATGTGTCCTTGTTATATGTTGGAGCATCTTTTGGGTATATGTCCAGGTGTGGTATATCTGGTCCTCAAGTAATGCTGTGTCCAATTTTCTGAGGAACCACCTGACTGATTTCCAGAGTGGTTGTACCAGCTTGCAATCCCACCAACAATGGAGGAATGTTCCTCTTTCTCTACATTCTCGCCAGCATCTGCTATCACCCGAGTTTTTGATCTTGGCCATTCTGACTGGTATGAGGTGGAATCTCAGAGTTGTTTTGATTTGCATTTCCCTGATGACTAAGGACATTGAACATTTCTTTAGGTGCTTTTCAGCCATTTGAGTTTTCTCAGTTGAGAATTCTTTGTTTAGCTCTGTACCCCATTTTTTAGTAGGGTTATTTGGTTGTCTGGAAATTTCTGCTTTTTTTTTCTAAGTTACTTCCCTGACATATGTTCCCAGGCAATAGTATCTAAGTTTGCTTCTCTGAGTTCTGCTTCAGTTACTTGAGCTTGTTTATTCTGTACCCTTGTCAGCTTTCCAATAGGCTTAAGAATATTTTTTTTTATACTTCATTCAATGTTATTTCAAATAGGAAGTCTTCTCACTGACCTAGGCTACCACATTTTCCCACAGTGGAATATTTACTACACTCAGTGTTCTTGATTTTTTTTTTCTTTTTTTTTTCTTCTCAAAGCTTTATCTAGCTCTCAGGTCCAAGTTCAGACATCATCTCTTTCATTAACAGTTCTTTGAACAAATCCCTCCTCCAACATATTATAGATCAGAATTCTGATGATAGCTGGTTCATATATATACAGTTTGTGGCTGATTTCGCTTTCCTGTGTTTTCAGATAAGGTGGGGTGACAACTTCCTTGAGAACAGGCACAGTGTTTTATATCTTCTGTATATGTAGGACCTAGAACAGTGAGTGATATATAATAGAATATATGTCTATGAAATAAGTAAAAAGTAAAATCAGGTCTCACTTTCTGTTAGACTGTGTTCTTTGGGGAATTGGTATGTTTTACATTTATATCTCCTTGTTTAGTTTGATGTCCATCATTATAAATATCTAGTAATTATTTTTAGAAAGAGATCCCTTTATAAGCATGGAATTGTGATAGGCTAAGAGAAACAGTGATTAGTAAAATATAAAGACTAGGAAACATATGTGGCTTAATTTGCTTAGTGGGATATTGGTGTGATGGCTAGTTTTATGTTAAATGGACTCAAGTTAAAGTCATCAAAGAGGAGGGAACCTAACTGAGAAAATGCCTTCATAAGATCTGGATGTAGGGAAACTTGTATGCCATTTTCTTAATTAGTGATTGTTGATGGTAGTCAAGCCTACTGTGGATAGTACCACTCCTGGGCTAGTGGTCTTGGGTTCTATAAGAAAACAGGTTGTGCAAGCTATGGTGAGCATGTCAGTAAGCAGCACTCCTTTACGGCCTCTGTATCAGCTCTTGCTGCCAATGTTTAGTCCTGCCTGAGTTCCTGCCCTGACTTACTGAAATACTATATAGAAATGGAAGCCAAACATACCCTTTCCTTGCAAACTTGCTTTTGGTTATCATAATGATGGTAATCCTAAAACAGTTAGTTATGGTATAGGCAATTGTAGCCAAATTATTATAATCCTAAAGGAACACAATCTGTTTGTGTTTGTTTGTTTGTTTGTTTGTTTAACCAAACAAAAATAAGTTTGCTATATTATGAATTTCACAACTCATTGGCTCTAAAGAATGTAAAGAAATGGCAGCATTGACATTTCCAGAATTAGAACAGGTAGGTGGTAATTATTTTATTTGGAATTCTCCAGATTATCAGAACCAATAGGAAATTGGTTCATTATAGACATGTTTATAAATATAGGAGAAGAGATTTATTAGATGAATTGGGAGCAGGAGAGATGGCTTTTTTTTTTTTTAAGGGTTTGTAGAGAATCTGGGTTTTGTTCCTAGCATCTACACTGTGGGTGGCTCACAACTTCCTATAACTCTAGTTACAGGAGATCCAATTCCTTTTTCTGGCCTCTGTGTGCACTGCATGCATGTGGTTCACAGACATGCATGCAGGAAAAGTACACATATAAAATTTAAAAAAGATTTATCTCATCTGTTTATGGGTCCTGAGAAGCCCTACAACTGGTTGTCTGCAGCCTGGGACCCTGAGATATCCAGCAGCACGGCTCATTCTGAGTCTGAAAGCCTCAGATACAGGAGAGCTGATGGTGTAAATCAAGGTTTAAAACCTCCAAGTGTGAGGTGCCCCTGGTGTCCGTCCTCCAACCGAAGTTCCAGAGAGCCTGGGGTTTCAATGTCTAAGCAAGAGATGTTGAGATTATAGGAAAGAAAGAAGGGTATAGTCTTGAGATCTTTTCTAGATTTTTTTTTTATTCTGCCCACATTTTTATCCAATAAGACCATGTCTGCTTACATACATGGAAGGCCGCCCTTCACAGCAGACTCATCAGATTCCTCTAAACACCCTCACAGACACACTCAGCTGCAAGGCCTCGCTACTTCTCTAGAGGTTTCTGAATCTAGTAAAGTTGACATTTCAAGATGACTTTCACAGTGACACTCAACAACACCAACTGCTGTAGTTTCAGATAAAGTCTTTGGTTTTCTTTTTTCTTTTTTAATTTTTTTTTTATGTTTTATATATTTTATTGGATATTTTATTTACATTTCAGATGTGATCCTGTTTCGGTTTCCATTCAGGTCCTAACATCCGATGATCACTTAGTGGTGGTGCGTGGTTTTTGGCCAGTTTCTATTGTATTAGCTCTTGCATCAAGGTTCTCTGCAAAGAGATTTTTGTTCCTACCAGTTCCACTCTTGTCCGTTTAGAGCTTGACTCCTCCTAACTGGTTTCAGCTGGCTGCCCCTTCCCCACAGGTTTCAGTTATGCTGAAAGCTCCAGAATCCTATAACAACTGTCTGTTCTTGCTCTCTCTCATCACAGTGCGATCCTTAGTTGGCACCTTGACTATAATGCTTTCCTGCTCCATTATGTCTTTCTCTGTGTTTACTTAAGGATGAGAGAAAACTGTCACTCTCTCTCTGCTGAGGAAGCTATTATTCTAGTCCATTGACTAGACTTCCACAGTTCATATGGAACTTCAACGCTTCATAAGGGTCATTCCTCTTTCAAATCTTGATTGTTGGTTTCTTAAATATCTTTAGTGTTCATCTTCAGTTGGCAGCCTGATGATCTAGTTGTGGTACTGGGTATACATGCATAAATTATTGTTGACCTGTTGCTTACACACAGCAAGCATCCAAATAGCTCTCAACTCTTCAGTTCTTCCTGTCTCTCCACTGATAAACATCTCAGGATATTCTAGGAACTGGGTTGAACAGAGGGTCATTTTGCTTTGCTTTTTTTTTCAGTCTTTGCTTTGCAAATGGCTGCATGTGGTAGTTTTGGTCACTTAAGAGTTGACATCTGTGAGTGGCAGAACCAGAATGACAACCCTAGCATGGGTCATGGGCTAGCATGATTTACCAGTCTTTTGATTCTTCTCTGAGAACACAGACATAGCATCGTTTACCCTGTAATAGGTAAAGTACTGTGGGATGTGGTATTGCTTTCCTTTCCTGACTTCCAATGGCTATAGATTTGGTTTAAATCAACACATTGGTGAAAGTTATACCAATTGGATTTGTTTAATCCATATGGAGTTAAAAAAAAAATCAAAGACTCGCCAAAACAAAGTATTTTCTTACTTCTGTTCTGTTTACAGGTTCCTTTCAGTGTTTTATTTAGACAGCTACAGCTACTCTGTACAAAGCAGAACCTAGCAGTGGATTAGGATATCTGGGGTGTCTACAGGGGGGACGTGCTGCTCTGACCATTTTCCCATGGAAATTTTTGCCAGCCCTTACAGTTCCCTGGTGCGTTAAGTCTACTTTTGGAGGTGGCCTCCCCTTAGGCAGCCATTCCTAAGAGCCTTTCAAGAACCTAAAATGTTGCCATTGGACCATTTCCCAGAAGGAAATTGAACCACAATTTTTTTTTGAAGTGCAGGGAACTCTCTACCAGGAGTATGTCATGTGTCTAGACATATTCTGATGTGTTTTTCATTACAATAATGCAATAACACGAGCTGTACCAAATGATAGGGTAAATTCATTAAGCTTGTTTTCTCATCCGTTTCTTACACAACACTCAAGGACAGAAATGAACTACCTACATGGGGCATATCATTTTTTCCCCCTTTCCTTTCGGATCCCTTTGAACTCCATTCCCTTTTCCTATCATTTTTTCTCTCTTTCTTTTTTCTTTTTTCTTTTCTAAAAAGGGTTGAAAAGTCAAGAGTTTATCAGTTCTACCTTATTTTCTCAGTTGATTACAGAGGAGCAAAGACATCATCCTGGACTGACTAATATAGAACTTGGGAATTACAAATAAATCAACAGATGCATGAGGGAGAGAATGAAATTTAACTAAGGAAATTGGGGCCTCTGCTGCCATGAAGAAAATAAATGAGACAATGTAGAGTCATTATAAGAGGACTGGGTGGTCCACAAGAAAGAGGCCAGATTGTGCAAACTGACATTTGAGGAATCAGCCTGAATGTTGTTCCTTGGGACCAGTGGGTATCATAGCAAAGTGTGCTTTTATCGTGGAATGCTTGAGCTTTGGCAGACAGGGGAGACTCTGAAATATAGGAGGGCTTAACCTCCTAGTCTCCAAACTCTGCCTCCTATTTAGAATGGAAAGTTCAGGGACCCTTACCAGAGAATCTCCCTGGCATCTCAGCTACACCGCCCTACCATGGATCACAGCACACACCTACAGGGAAAGTGCTTCTTTTCTCACTGCCTCCACTGACTTCTTTGTGGAAACAGTAGTTGGGGGGCTAGCTAGATCATATAACCAGCTTCAGTTTAAAAAGTAGCAAGGACAACTGTACTTGAAATAAAAAGTCTCCTGGCTCAGGCACCACTATGCAGTTTGAGTTCATTGTTTCATGATCATAACACATTGAAGTTTCTGGCATTGGGGCTTTCTTTTGTTTCTCCCTCTAAGGTATACTTCCTTCTCCTTACCTCAGCTAGCGTCCTAAATTCTACTCTCTGTTTTTGTTTCTGACTACAACGAACTAACCAAGCTTCTCCACGTACTTGCTTCCCATTTATAACACAACATTTTATTAACTCTTTGAGACTATCATAAATGTGTACAATGTATTTTGATTTACCCCCACTTTTTTTCTCTTCCTCGACCCACCCCATTTCCTCTCCAACCTCATGTCCTAATTTATCTAATAACTCACTGAGTTAAAACTGTGCTATTTATAAATGCACATGGATGATGTGCAGCCATCCACTGGAACAAGGCAGGACTTACAGGGGACAGACTCAAAGAAAACTGGCTTTCACTCGCTCTCCCTTTCATCGGCAGCCACCAACTATTAACACCTCCTCAGTTAGGGATAGCAACTTCTGAGCCTCTTCCCATTCTATGCTGGAGTGCTAACTGGGCTGACCTTGTATAGGTTGTGTGCAAGCAACCACAGATTGCGAGTGAGTGAGAGCAGTGGTTAGGCCATGGAAGGAAAACTCTGCCTCTAGTTTTTGCCTTTTAGGTAGATGGTGTTTCCATTTTTCACTAGAGAGCTTGGAATCTCTATTGCAAGGTTGCTGTTGTGGCCTATGAGCCAAATCTGACCTTGAGCTATGTTTCATTTTGCATACTTAGGCTTTATTTTCATGGTTTTATATTAAAGAAGTAAATTGCAGTGTTTTTGAAAACAGGAAAAATTCACATTAGATCAAATTTTGACTTTTCAATGAAACATTGGAAGATTTGGCAACTAATGGCTACATAGGTATTTTAATTTCCATTTCTGTTCAGCATAGTTTCTCTACCCCGCTATGCTTCATTATTATAATTATTCTTGAGAAATATCTTTGTCAGTTCAAGATGCTGTAACAAAAATGCCATATGCATTTAAGAGAAATGCAGATCTTACAGTTTTAGAGAACAAAAGTCTGAGGTCTGTGTGCCAGTGTTTAGGGAAGGCTATCTTCCAGAGAGAAAACTAGACTGATCTTTGAGGTGTCCTAATCATGAGGACTGTTGTCTTGTGACCTAGATCAGGTCTCACCGCTGTCCTTTTGAGGTTAGTTATTTTAACATATGACTTTTGGGAGAACACACGTATTCAGAGAGAAATAAAATGTCTCCTTTAGCCAAATGATTTCTCTGGCCCACTGCCTTCTAATCTTGTTTGCCCACTGCTGGATCTCATTAGCAGCACTTGAATTTGAGACTGCTATTCAGAGCTTCCCGGAACGGGGCTTGCCGCTCGCTTACTCACTCCTCCTGAGTCTTGAACCCTTTCCTGACAAACACCTCTAGTTTCTACTGTGTCCCACTCCTCCAGTGTTTTTGCCTGGTCATCCTGAGCTACCTAGTGACTATGCCATCTGGTGGCAAACTTTGAAAGATGCCATAACAAAGAGCAAATGCTTTTCCATGGAGGACCTGTTTGTTGTATCTATGGAGATCTGGCATAAAACAAAACAAAACAAAACAAAGCAACAACAACAAAATGTTGCTTAAAAATATGCCTCGAATATTTTTTCCTGGTGGCAAATATGCAAAATGCACTCTTTATATATTTTTCATGTTGTTTGTCTCATCTAAACACTTCCAGATCAAATTAAAGTTAAATCTTAAGAAGCCAATTCTGTTCATATAATTGACAGCATGACCTAAAGGCCCAGTTTGGAACCACTGCCCTCAGAAAAGGGGAGGGGTGATTCGTGTAGTAACAGGAGAATGTTATCATACCATATCTAATACTAATAGACATAAAATAAAAACTAATAAACCAATAAAATAAAGGGGAAAACAAACTGATAACATAGTAAACATACACGTCAATAATGCAGCATCTAGAGCTATACACTTATGGATTCATTCTCTGGCTCTGCCCCTGCAGAGGTGAATATTACATTCAATAAGTCACCACACCCATGACAGCTTCTTCACATCTAATACAATAAGGTTTGCATATGGGTGAAAATATCATACTATTATATTTTATGTATCTGACGGTTTACATGCATTTGTGTCTGTGCATATTGCCTGCTACTATGGATGTAAGAAGAGGGTGTTGACTCCCCAGGAACTGTTGTCAGATGACTGTACGTTGCCATGAGGATGTTGGGAACTGAATCCTCAGGAAGAGCTGCCAGTGCTCTTAACTGCTGAGCCATGTCCCCAGCCCCATGATATTTATTTTAAAGCACTTGCTACACCACAAATGTTCCGTAAGTGTTGGCTTTAACCATGGCTTAAATATCTTCTATGTGGCAGGCTTTTAGATACAAACATAAATCATGAATGAACTTCATTCTGAAGAAACCCACAGTTTAATATATGAAAATATGCTCAAATAGTTGTGAGATGTATTTAATGTAGATGTATCCAAGTTAAACTAACAGCCAGAAGTGAAAGTGCCCATATTTGGAGAGGTTCTTGATGGCTCTGTGTAGGGACAGTTTTTCTTAAGGGATAAAACTTGTGGCAGAGAAATGGAGCCACCCCACCTGAATTAAATTCATGTTAACTTGCCCAAGACTTTGTAGATTAGACCAAAGGCTGATGGAAGGGTCTTCTGCTTTGTTTGTAAGACAAGAACTTACTACGTATTCTTAGTCACTATATGTAATGCAGGCTAGCTTGGATTTCACTGAAATCCACCTGCCTCTGTCTCTCTAGTGCTGGGATTAAAGGCGTGTGCCATCATGTCCAGCTGATTGGAGTTTATACAGTTCCAGGATAGAAAACAGACTAGCATTCAAACCAGGTAACTTCAGCAGAGTTTCACCATGCAGGTTTTGTGCACTTGTAAAATTTTCAATCCTAACATACAAAGGGGGTCAAAATCAATGTATGGTTTTGGATATTGTAGCAAAGTCTGGGAAAGTGTTAGCTATTGGACCTCATGAACATATCCTGATTTGACAGTTGCGTGGATGTGATCATTTCTGTGTGGGTAGAAAGCCATCCGTATACCAATAATAACATTACAAACCATTCTGGGCACTGTGAGGTTTGAGCTAAAGGTTCATCTATGTAACTAGGCTGAGTATTATTGGATTTCTAGATTTTAGTTTACTAAGACCTGGCTATTCCTGAATGGGAGATGTACCCAAATTCCCAAAGAGCCGTGTATTCACAAGATAGAGTTAGAAATCAAGGAATAAAATATTTTGCCAAAATAATAACTTACTTGAAAGCAAACCATGAGTTACTGTAAGAGTGGCCACACTGAGGACTGAGGAGATGGCTTTGTTGATAAGATGTTTGGGAAAGCATGGCAATCTAAGATTGGATCTCAAGCATCTGCATAAGAAGCCAGCACTAGGAGACAGAAATGGATGGAGAGAGTGGGAGCTGAGATTGGTCTACTTTCATTTATACGCGAGTATTAAGCAGAAATAGTCAAGGCTATATACTTTTACTTTTAAAAGATTGCTGAAAGCCTGGGAGAGTTTTATAAAATTTTTTGATCCAGTTACTATTTTGTTGAGTATTTAAAAAGAAAGTTAGGGGAAAAAAAAGGAAGCAGTGAAAATCCATCAATTATAAATATAATAATAATTATAATAATAATCTTTATTTTTGGTAGTATGACTAAGTATTCCAGTTTAAATTTATGACAAACTAATTTGTCAGAGGAAGAAAATATTATATAATCAACAAGATATTCAAAACCCATATGCAAAGTTTTTTAAATTCCAGATGCCATTGTATTACAGATAAAAGCCAAACAAAATGATTTTTAAAGAATGAAATGAAAGGAGGTGAGGGACCTCAGTCCTGTAAAAGCTACACACAGAGAGCCTGTGACTACAGAGAGGTTGCTCTGGCCATGTACACGCATTCAGAATCCTAAACCCCAGGAAAAAAATGGAGCTATATTCTTCCAGATGTAACGGCAGAAATGCAAAGGGAGAGGCTTTTGCATTAAATTGAAAATAAAAAATAATCAAAGCTTGTTAAATCTAACATAAAATGGTCTTTAACTTTCTTTTATGAGGGAGTATAAGGAACAAACTCCAATTCTCAGTGTGTGCCAATTCACCTACTGTTCCCAGGGAAGGGAATGAAAAGATTATAAAGGCGTTCTAGTCTCTCTGGATGGAGGCTGCAGTCAGTACCATGTCCAGATGCAGATTTTCGGAAGTTTGTATGGGAGAAAGAAAAGCCTGAGGTTTGGAAAGGTGTGATGGATATGGATGAGTGCTTGCCCCTCGTGTGTGAAAATAAATTATCCTTCAGTGTTGACTTGGCTGCAGACTCCAAGTCTGTGTATAGCTGGAGGTCAGCGCACAGCGGGGTGGCCAGAATGCAAGGAAGAAAACTGTTGGACCCATCATGTATAAACCTAGTGTGTAAGGGTGGATTGAATCACAGACATGAAGATGTATTAAAGATGGAAATGTGTGTGTTTATATCTTCTTAGGGACAAATAGAATTCAATATATTACCAAATTTATAATGCTCATAAAACTTCAATCTCTTCCCTCGGGCCTTTACATAATCTTTTAAAGAACAAACTGACATGGGAATTTTCATTCCCAATTTGCATTGTGGATTCACATGTCTAGCTTCTTTGTTGGAGAGGGTGGGGGCTGGGTAGAATTAAGAGACTGGGCTCAGTTACGCTGTCTCCTAGAAAGCCTGCAGCATGTTTTGGCGCATAGAGCTCTCAGGGTAGTTGGACTTCCATGCCTGGCAACTAGAACTACCCGGTTGGATGCTTTAAGAAGCACCGGTAGATACCATTAGTCTTCCAAATCTGATGAGGTTCTTTACCTGCCTTTTTTTTGGTAAAGCAAGCTGTTGAGTCTAGAAATCTCACCATACTTCAAGATAAAGAAATAATATTCCACCATTTCAAGAAAGGAAGAGCGAGGTTTTGGATCTGTATGTCCTCTACAGGTTCCTGCGTTTGAATGCTTGTTTTCCAGCATGATGGCAGTCAGCAGAGCCTCAACCAAATGGGGCTTGGTCTGTGGGATTCGGTAACTAAGGACTGACTTACCCTTAGGAAGGAATTAGTAAAATAAATAGTCATACCAATTCCTTCTGCTCATGCTCTGGGTGGTACTGGTGGGAGCTTGGAAGACCAGAGTATCCTAGAAACAGAGACAGTAAAGACTGTTCACAAAGCGTCAGGTGGGACCAAGAGCTCTTGCGGAGTAGGTTACAGACCATTCATGTTAATATTCTGGCAAAGAATCATGCTATGCTTTATCAAGATTCTGAAAACCCAAGTGTAGCTTTTTAAAAAAGTAATAGCCTAATTGATTAGTAGAGGAAGTTTTAAGACAGCATAATATTCAGGATACTCAATGGATATTTCTCGTTGCTTTTATCAGTCTTTACAACGAGAATTGAACAGAAAAAGCAGAACAAAAAGACGTGAAGAAGGTGCATTGTGGGAATGTGTGTGAATGCATTTAAAGTTACAGAAAAGGCAAGTGAAGACAGAGCATCTATGGTTGTGCTATTATAGAGAAGCCTCGAACTTCATACTGGGACAGCACGAATGGCCCATTAAGCCCTGTTTACAGTACTCTAGGGTTTCTCTGACCACAGCTCCAAACTGTCCTACATTCTTCCTGCAAACCACTTCCAAAGATCTAAGAGTCACATGTTTGCCATAATCTTGTTCTCAGGATCCACATCTGTGCTGGTTACGTTTCTTTGAAACAACTTATGAAGGATGTACTTTGGTTCAGGGTTTTAGAGGGTGTAATCTATTTTGGAAGGGAAGGCATTGCAGAGGAATGATAGAAGGAACATGAGGCAGAACCTTCCTCACATGCCGTGAGAGTCCAAGCTGGAACCAGAGCCATTCGGCTGTTTTATTCTGCATGATGCCCTTCCAGCTCCTGCCTACCGCGTACATTAATCCCAGTGCCTTGTGCTGCTACCAAAGATTGTTTTCAGGCACAACACTTTCTTCCAGTTCTCTGTTGATGCACAATAATTTTAAATTCAATAGCTTGCAACAAGGAAACATTCTATTACATAATATGGTTTTGTAGATTAAGGGCTCAGTTGGGGAACTCTTTTGCTCCACACAGTTTCAGTTGTGGTCACTTGTTAGTATTCAGTTGTGCATGAATTTGAGAAGTCCTCAGCTGCAATTGTCAACGAGAACTACCTTGAAAGAGCCGGTGGCTAAGATGTCCCAGAGAAAGCATTCCAAGAAAAATGAATTTGAAAACACTTGGAATATTGGGCATCAGAATTTGATTTTAGCTCAGTGGTAGAACACGCTCCTAGAATTCGCAATATCCTAGTCAGATCTCTAGAACTACTCACAGAGTTGCTGCTGTGTCTGCAGTTCTTACTCAGAGGATAACAAACTGGCTCATATCTTGGGGAAACAATAATAGGCTTCATGTCTCAATAGCAAAGGATTTTTTGGAAATCTAGAATTCACATTTACCTTAATAATTCATGAATCTTAGTATATTGATTCTTGATAGCTCTAGCGATATTCTTATTCTCAAATCTTTGCCTAATGTGTGCGATCTTTCAGAGTCTGTGTGCACTTGTGTGCATTTCGATGTGTTTGTTTCTCTCTGTGTGTAGTAGTAGTTAGTGACCTTCCCTTTCTCTCTCTGGGAATCTCAGCATTCTATAGGCCTGAGCCCAACACCCCTTCAGCACAAGCACAGCTGCTTTGACGTAGGTGGCAAATAGTTTTTCTCAGAGGGCTGTGTTCTACAACAGCTACTGATAAACCCAGCAATTTTATTTCATTTCTTCTAAAAAGTCATTTACTTTTGCCCAGATGCTAAGAATGTTTTTTTTAAAACTATCTTAAGATGAAATAGTCACATAGATTGACATGTACCTTATTTGATGTAATTATTCTTTAATTAATCCATCAAAGTTTGTTTTTAGATTATAAAAAGATAAGTTATATACATGTTGAAAGGTTACTTTTAGAGTTTCTCTGTTGGTTTTAGAAATTTGAATAAAAGATGTTTCATAAATTAAACATGCACTAATAAAAACCCTTTAAAACAATCTAAGATATAGACACTTGGAATGGATGTTCTAAAATGTTTGCTTTAACATTTTGTGTCGTAAGTTTTTGTGCCCCTCCCTGCAAAAACCAAAGCTAACAGGGTGGGGGTGGGTAGATCCAGGAGTCTGCTGTTTGAAGATGATCCTCAGACCGACGCACACATACTCAGGTTGTAACCACCAGCCTAAAGTTGGTATTGCCCACTTTTTAATGTTTTATAAAGTTATCGCAACATCATGTTGTGGTAATGGTATGAAAACTTTTTTTTTTCTGTACCACACTTTTTAGTTCTTCATTTAAATGCTTTTAAATGCCCTATCAGAACTGTACTTCAGTGCTCTGGATTCAGATTTTATCATGTTAACAGAAACCCATGTGAACTCAGAGACCAGGGCGTAGGACCTGTACATGTTCTAGCCAGACAGGGTTCTAGAACTGGGAGGAGGCAGTGGACGTAGATCCCACTCTAGCCAAGAAGGTATTTGCAGTTGATATGGGCTGACAAGAAGGAAATCAGTTTTCTGCAGTGGAGTCTCACTGGGTGTATTAACAACAGCTCAGGACAGGCCCCATGCCCAGGAGTTGTTGGCAACGCAAAATGAACTCAGTGGTATTTTGTTGTTTTGTCTTTAACCTCATTATTGGTCTTTTGCTTGTTTTCATTTTCATTTCTGTGGGTTTCTTGTTTTTGTTGAGAGAGAGAGAGAGAGAGAGAGAGAGAGAGAGAGAGAGAGAGAGGAGTGAAGAAGTAGATAGGAAGATGGGGAGAGGTGATAGGAGCTGTGGGGTGGAGAAAACAAGGTCAAAAGCCATTGCATAGTGAAACATTTTGTTTCAGATGTGTTATACACATAGCTTATCTTTTGAACAGGGCAACAACAATTTTGTGTTTCATTTACTCAACGGTTAAACTTATGTCAAGCATGAATAATGTGGACTCTTCATCAGATGCTGTGTTTCCTGCCCCGTGCTGGGAGTATGCACACTGACCATTCACCCTCTCCTGCCCTCGAGCCTCCAGATTACTTTCTCTAGTCACAGACTGGCCGTAGATGAGTCAGGTAGAAGGAGAGTGAGTGCTTATCCATGGTCTTCCCACTACCTTATCATTGGTTTGATAGTATTTACTGGACAAAGTCCCAAACTCCTACCCGGTTTATGAAGCACTGATTTCCCGTGTAGATGCTACTAGAAAGTGGTGGTTAGGATGTGATGAACGGTACTGTGATGAGCGGTACAACCACCAGGAGCATTTGTGTGGTTTACGTTAATCTTACAAAACCTAGATATGTTGCTGTGTTCTTGGACTCTCGGGAGACAGTATTTTCCAGAAAATTTTTCCTAGTTTTTTTTTTTTTCAGATATTACATTGAAGGAGGATTAGAAGTGATGTACGTTTTTTAAAGACCTTTAATAAACGTACAAATATCATACATATTGAAAGAGGTACTGTTTTTGTTTTTGGTTTTTTGGTTTTTCGAGACAGGGTTTCTATGTGTAGCCTTGGCTGTCCTGGAACTCACTCTGTAGACCAGGCTGGCCTTCAATGCAGAAATCTGCCTGCCTCTGCCTCCCAAGTGCTGGGATTAAAGGTGTGCACCACTGCCTGGTGAAAGAGATTTTCTTTCTTTCTTTTTAAATTTTTTTATTGGGTATTATATTTACATTTCAGATTTTATCCCCTTACCCCACTTCCTCCCACCACCCAGAAACCTCCTATACCATCCCCCCTCCTCATGCTTCTATGAGGCTGTGCCCCCACCTACCTCCCGCCCCCACTACCCCCTCCCCACCCTCATATTCCCCCCCACACACTCTGTGTTCATTTTTCATGGGACCAAGAATCTCCTCTCCCATCTATGCCCGACAAGGCCATCCTCCCCTACATATACAGCTGGAGTCATGGGTCCCTCCCTATGTGCTCCCAGGCTGGTGGTTTAGACCCTGGAGAACTCTGGTTGGTTTTGTTGCTTTCCTCATGGGGTCACAAACCCTTTCTGCTCCTTCAGTCTTCTCTCTAACTTCTCCACTGGGAAACCATTGATCATATCAGTGGTTAACTGTGAGCATCGTCCTCTGAATGTGTCAGTCTCTGGCAGACCTCTAAGGAGACAGCTATATCACGTTCTTGACAGCATGCACTTCCAGCCATCCATGTCAATGTCTAGCTTGGTGACTGTACATGGGATGGATACCCAGGTGGAATGGTCTCCAGTTGGCCCCTCCTTCAGTTTCTGTCCCATGTTTCGTTTCCATATTTGCTCCCTTGAGTAATTTTGTTACTGGTTCTAAGTAGAACTGAGGCATCCACACTTGGTCTTCCTTCTTTATGAGCTTCATGTGGTCTGTGAGTTCAGTCTTCGGAAAGAGATTTTCTTAATGGGTCAGTGAAAAGTGTATTTTTAAGAATATTTTTTCTGTCTAAAATATAAAGAAAACTTCAATCATTAGGTAATTATGATGGCTCTTATACTTTAATTTTATTTTTTTCCTAAAATATTAATAGACTATATGTTTGTATATTTTAAAATATGGTTATTAATTAATTTGTATTGTTTTACCCAATCCAACTTGACAAAGATCATTTTGGAGTCTGGCATTGAAAGCCTCATGCTTCAAAAAAGACCTGACTTTGTCACCACATATAGATATCAATAACTCATTTTGTTTTTCACGAGCAAACCAAACGTAAAGCCCCAATGCTGCCTTATGGATTTTAATCAACATGAACGTATTTAGTACTCCATTTCAAAACTCTGCTGGGACTGATTTAATAGTTCTTGCTATGTTGCCCAGTTTCTGTTTCTGGAAGGATCGTGCTGTCTGATAAAGAACAACTCAGCGTTCACTCATGTCGTTTTCATTAGCATCTGGGTTTGGTGAGACCTGCAGCCTCCTGCTTGTGCCCTTTAGCCTAGTTCCAGCAATGGACCGTGCTCTGCTCTTTGCCGCCTTGACACTTCAGGTCTCATTCTCTTATTGCTCCTCTGTTTTCACCTTGGCTCCAGCTCCCCAGCTGTTTGCACTGGTGAACCTCTGTTAGTGTGCAAAATGTACATTGCAGACATGCCACCCTCACCCTGGAAAACCTGTTTTATTAGTGTGTTCCTGGGCTCTGGACTTGACATTGAGATATTGTTCCTCCAGTATGCAGTGTACTCTTTTAAAACTCACGTGGATTGGTCCCAGACAGGTTTGGGGTTAATGCAACCCCAACAGTGTGTATTTCCTTAACTTCAGCGTCTCTCCAACTCTGACTCATTTGAGACTTTCAAAAGCTTTGGGAGGCTTGGCAGAGAGCTGCTAGTGTGGTTATTTCACAGTCCCTGCATGAGATCTCTCTGTGATTAGTGCTGTTGAGCAGTTGCTTCCAGGCACTTGCACTGTGAGGTTGTAGAACAAGCCCCGCAGACGGCCAGATGTCATGGGTACCACTGTCCTGTCTGCCCCTGTTTAAGGCAGACCCAGAGGATCTTTAGAATAGAAACAGAGTCTATATGTGGCAGCAGCAGCTCAACATTTGCAGCTAATTTCAACAGCCCATTGTGCTTTAGCTGTTTTCTCCCTCCGACTGGGACCTGAGATTCTCCTTTGCTGGACAGTCTGATGGTAGCATAACTAAAATATGAGCAGAGAGTAATCACTGGGTCTCTGAGTTTTCAGAAAAATTCTGATGCCATGAAACCTTCATCAGAGAATGTTCTTAAATAGACCTGAACTTGCAAACTTGTTGGCACTTGGTATTCATCGCCAAGTATTAGTATAGAAAGTTTAGGAATTGATCAGAAGTTTAAATATTAAAAATGACTCTAGAAATTGATACTTAACATCTTCAAATCACCCTTTATTCCAAATAGATATAAATCAAGGAATAGAAAAATTCAGATTTAAATGCCACCTTTAAGCTATTAAACTTTTTCTCTACCTAAATACATGCATCTCATAGGGCAGCCGTGTTCTTCATTGTTGTGGAGGAGGAATATAAACTTACTGTAGCTATAGTCCATGATTGTGTAAGCCAAGTCTGGAATCTGGCTGTTCTTATCAGACAGGTAAGTCAGAGTATATATGCCCCAGCCTTACCCTCCCCACAGGGCTAGATCTGGTACAGTCCGTGTGGGAGCAGCTATGGAAGTACAGCATTGCAGCAGGGGTGAGTGCTCAGTGCATGTGGGAGCAGCTATGGAAGTACAGCATTGCAGCAGGGGTGAGTGCGCTAGCTCCACCGCTCCTCGGTTGTACCACTTAGGACAAGCACTTGTTTGTAATGTTGTCATTTCATTTGTCAGTGAAGACCATAGTATCCTTTTCTAATAATGCCTCTGTGGCCATAAAAATTAATTTATCTACAGCCTTAGACTAGGTCCTGTCCAGAATAATCCCATAGTAAGACAATTCTTGTTGTCCCTAACTATTGAAACTAAAAGCATAGCTGGGTGCAGGGGCACACACCCAAAGTCCTGCCTTCTCAGAAGTCTGAGGCAGGAGAATGGTTTTTAACCCAAGACTCTCTAGCTAGCCTGTGTGATATAGTGATATTCAGTCTCAAAAACTTAGAAGTAAATTAGGCATCAGCCTTATACCTTATATTTCTAAGTGCCGATAGATGCCAATTGCTGTAGTGCTCTGGACAGCTTGGTCCCAGAAGTGCTCTGTTGCCCAGAGGAGTAGGTCATTTCTCAGATATTCTGGAGTTGAGAAGTAGTGAATCTTTAAAAGCCTCAGTGTGAGTTGATTAGAGAGTCAGATAGAGAAGCGAGTCCTGGTCGACTGCTGGACAGTGACAGTGATCAGGATGGGTACTGGGAACAGTCGCTTGGCTGTTCACAGGCTGACCTTCCAGGTCCAAATGGAGATTCCAAAACAAACAAACATGACTTCTTGTTTTTGTTACCCTGGGGTGGAAACTGTTTGAGACCTTGGGGAATTCAGCTCATTACTTTTAGTCTCTGACTGTCCCAGGCTTTCTTGCAGCTGAGTTCCTCTCATGACTTTGTAGTTCTCCGTGAAACAGGCTCCTCACTTTGTAGCTCTGAGGTTTTAGTGAAGGATTTGTTTTCCCCAGTAGTTAAGTTTTCCACCCAAATATACATGCCTTCATACACTCGCCTAACAAATGAAAAACCACAGACTTTATAGAAAATAGTTATAGAAAAGCTACAGTATCTATCAGTTCCATCAGAATCATTCCCACAAGTCTTTCTTTTATTACTATAGTCACTTAACCATCCCCATGTCACAATGTAGAGGAGACAGTAGGCTGTTTACCTGTTCTTCTCAAAATACTTACAGACTCAGAAAAATGCTGGTAAATGTTAGAACCATGTGACCTCTTATTTGAAATCAGTCTTTGGGGACTTAATAGAAAAGACACTTTACAACCAAATGCTCTGAGACACTGGACAGTTTAGACACCATGTGTTGTGGTACAAAAAGAGCATGGAACACCACGCCTCCCCTCTTTTTTGGTGTCTCACCAACTTAAAACTGAAAAGAATATCTTAGACGTGTTGATCGCCTCTACAGTAAAAGACCAACTAGGGTTTTCCGTTGGAATAAGATTTGAGAAATGCCAATCATGAGAACTTTTTCCTCATTTGCCAGAAGGAAATGAGTTGGCGATTAAACGTCTTAGCATTTAGGGGTTGGGGTGTGGGTTCCCTAATCTAAAAACCAAAAACCACAGACATCACTTCTTAAGACAGAGCTGCATAAAGCACATTTTTCATTATGAAGCCTAAAAGTTTGCCTTTCCCTTTTCTCCCTGGAGCCTGAAGTCTTTCTCAATTTTCAGTGACTCGTGACATTTCCCTTCCCTTGAAAAACCCAATACTATACATCAGAATTCAAGTGTAAACTGAAAATAATTAAAACTAACAATTAATTAAAATTAATCACGTCACTCAAAGGCAGAATTCCTACAAATATTGAGGAAAATTTTTTGATGACATGTTTGAAATTTATGTTATTTTAGAAATATTCTGGCAGCAGTGAGATTTTCTTTTGTAGATAAGTATACTTTTAGCTCAAAACTAAAATTTCTGCTATTTGTTTTCAGCAGAAGAAATGTGTTTGTAATTAAATAATAGACATAAATATGTAGTTTTGTTTTCTTGTTCCAGTCAGACTATGTCTATGCAACCCAAGTTTGTCTACAAGTTACTGTGTAGCCCAAGCTAGCCTACAGAACTTTCAGCTCTCAGCTTCATCTTCCTAAGTGCTAAAACTATAGGCATATTCTACCATGCATAATAGTTTTAAAAGAGAGATACCAACACATCATAAATTAAAGGATATCCCATAACAAAATGGGAAAATTACCTTCAACATGGTTTGATGTTTCTTTGTGTACTTTGATATATTAACTTTATTTGCTCCCATGCCTGCTATGTACTAAATTTTAATTTTGGTGCTGTAGATATAATGGGATATAAAACACCACCTAATGCCCTTAGGATGCTTGTAGGATACAGGAGGAAACAGCTTTGAAATGAAGGCTATGTTAAAGAAGAGGACAGCTAACAGGCATTTGCACACCAGATGCACTAAGAGGCAGCGGAGGGAGTAAGAGTCGGAATGGTCACCCTAGGAAGGTGAAGATAGCAGATGGGTGTGTAGGAGGGTGCATGCATATTGATAGGCAGAAGCAGCAAAACTCAAGTTGTGTCTGTGACTAAATGTGTGGATAATATGGGATTACCCTAGAGTCCAAGCCACTGGAAGCTAGTTCTCAAGTTTTCCTAAAATAATAAATTATAAAAACAGAGTTTGGGTGATGGAGTGATGCTGTCAGTGCCGACGTCTTCAGAGTTGGACTTTTCATGGTTGAACAAACAGAGATGACTCATGAGGAGTTTAATATAATGTGAAAAAGATCTTACTTGGTCTTACAGTTGGTAGGCTCTGGCATGTTAGTAGGAAATATGAAAAAAAGAAAAGGATAGCATGAATAGCATAGCATATTGTTATGTAAATTCACCCATTTCTTGGTTTATATAATGACCTAATGACCGAGTAAACACACACTTCTATAAGGTTTTTAAGTTCACAGATGGGCTGGTCTTATGGCTCTGTGTGAAAGAGTGACGCTGTGCAGACATGAGTACACAAGTTCAAACCCCCCAACACCTACATGGTCATATGTGCTTGTAAGCCCAGTGCTGAGGGTGCAGACACAGAAGGGTCCTTGGAGTTCTCCGGCTAGTCTAGCTGAGAAGAGCTTGAGATTCAGTGAAAGGCCTTGCCTAGGGGAGTAATATGAAGAAAGAGGGAGGAGATACTCAGTGCTTTCCTATGGTCTCCACACATGCATGGGCACACATACTCATATACACATACACACAAGAAGTAACATTTATTGAAAATATTAATATTTTTATTAATCTTGTATGATGAAAAATGCTTTCCTTTTATAATTAATCATCTTTAAAAGAATTTTGAAACTAAAATTTCTTAGGAGATGTATTTTGATTAGGAGATATTTTGATGGTCAGTAAATGCCTCTGGACCTAAAACTATAGTGTTGTTTTCTGTTTCAAAAAAAGGAACAATTTCTTTGCAAATTGTTAGACATCATTTGGTAAATTAAGTCCATTGTTTTTATTTCATTTGGAGAGTGAAGAAGAAATGGAGAGTGTTTTGGAAACAATGATATGATATCAAATATAAAAACTTTCCTGCTCCACATAACTTAATAATTTTGCTGTTTTTGGAAATCAGAATAGACAGTTTTCTATGTCCTCAAAAGCTTCCAGCTAGCTATGTGGCAGCGGAAGCAAAAATTTCCACGTTTTGCACTCTGTTTGCTCGCCAGCTTTAAAAACATATCAATAAGCTAGGAGGATCAAATTTACAGTCTGTTTTTCTATGGCAAGCAAAGGTTACTCCTGGATGCATTGTGGGAGAGATTACAGAGGACAACAGTTACAGGGAACCCTTCCCTCCGAGAAATCACTTCAATCTTAGCTTCTTAACTTAATTTTGGGGGAAAAAGATGGATTCACTATATCTTCTGGACCTTCCAATTGTTTGTCTCACGTTAACCAATTTGAAGGTAGGACAATATGTAGAAGGTTTCGATGTAATATAGCTCAGGATGCCTTTTCTTATTTTGTAGGGAGTACACTTAAGAGACTGAAACTGCTAATCACTTAAGCAGTTTATGAATATATATGAAAAAATATATTCAGTTTGTCACCTGCTAATTTCTATGATGTGAAAAATAGGCAAACGAAAAGCGAGTATCTCTTGTTCTGGCTTACTCTTTATTTACTGTGCATTTAACCAGACTCCATGAATTCTGTCAAAATAGTATTACTAGGTTTGAAGTGGGAATCATTTCCCCTCCTCTTTACATATTTTCTTTGAGAAAATGGATTCTCCTACCTATTAATTTTTATAGATCAAATCTAAGTAGTGTTAATAAATCTAAATCATGGCCATTCCCACATCAATTATTATGATGGTTTAATAGTCCATGAAGATTGATTTCACAGTTTCTAATTATAGACCCAGAGTTGCTCTATGTATTCTTGATTCATAGTGAATGAGTTCTGTGACCCCCCTCTATGTTGGAAGCGCTGACTGGAAGTTTACTCCTCAAACCTTACTTCTAGAATCTATAAATTAACGATTATAGATAAATATGAACCAACTGAGCTAATATTCCCACAAAAACAGCAACTCTAATAGCTTCATTTGAAGTCATAGTCTCTTATCAATTATCTTCCTCTCGCGTATGTATGAATATAAGGAAAAGTTTATCTTTATCTCCAAATGCCTGTGTAGTATAACAATTCATATGTTTAGTCATCTCGGTCCGTATTTTTTTTTTAACACTTTAACTTTGAATTAAGTTAAATGAACATGCCATCTTCTCTAACTCGGCTTTCAATCTTGAATTTAATTCCTATTTACCTAGATATTGAACACCAAATATTGAATCTTCCTTATTGATTAATTCTTTCTTCTTTTTATTTCTGACATTATAACTCTCACATTTCTTCCTTCTATAGCAATGCTCTTTTTTTTTTTTTCTGTCTTAACAGAATCAAGTTATGAAGCTAAGACTGAAGAGATTTCTCTTAGGGAAAGGGTCCCTTTTAACTATTGTCCTCTGTAATCTCCCCATAATGCATCCAGGAATAACCTTTACTTGCCCTAGAAAAACAAGATTATAAATTTGATCTTCCCAGTGCATACATGCATACGTATTGGCAAAGCACTCATAAATAAATATATTTACATAAATAAATTTAAAAAATGAAGATATAATTTAGGCATCTGACCCAGCGTGGAAGGTCCTTCACAGTGGATTATCTACCAAGTGCCATGGTGTTCACTCTGAACCAACACTAGCTCTTTGACCTCCCCCTGTAATTTCTCCTTGTGGATCAAACCTACCTCAAACTTAAGTTCTAAGAAGCCTTCTGAAGCCCTTATCCAACATGGTTTTGGTAAGGTTTCAATTTCCTGTAGCCCCTTACATCACAGAATAAATTTTGTCATTTAATGCATCAGTTTTCTTGCTGTTTTGACCAAATACTTGACAAGAAACATCTGAAGTTAGAGGGGACTTTTTTTTTTTTTGGCTTACCAGTTGAGGGAATTCTGCGTGAGAATATGATGGGCATGGTTGGCAGCAGGGATACTAAGCAGCTAGCCACACCATGTCTGCAGTTGGGAAGGACTAAATAGACAGAAGTGTGGCCAGGTCATAAAACTTGAAGGACCTTGTACAGTGACCCTCGTCCTCTTCCACAACCTTCTAAAACAGAGTCACCAGCAGGCAAAAAAATGCTCCAACATTTGAGCCTGCAAGGTATATGCCACATGCAAACCCCAATAATCATAATCATCAAGGTATTTATTTCAAATGCATTTGTGTTAGTTATCAGATAATTTTCTTGAGGGCCAGCTTTTAGTGACTGTTGAATCCAGCACAACAACTATTACATGGAAAGTCTCAGTAAAGGCCACTAAGAGAGACACATCCTCCCAACAGACTAATTAGGAATAAAACAAGCCTAGTAGTGGAATATGCAACAACAAAGATGGATCTCATGAGAAGAATAAAAGTATAAGGTTTGGGGATTTAGCTCAGTGGTAGAACGCTTGCCTAGCAAGCACAAGGCACTGGGTTCGGTCCTCAGCTCTGGGAAAAAAAAAAAGTATATACTGTGAAGTCTTGTGTAAAATTGAAGAAAATGAAAATTAATTTGCTTTGACATACATAAATCAGATGAGAGGGATGAGTAGCAAAGGAAGATGAGAACACTTGTGGGGGAGAGGAATATATTCCTGAGAATATGAGTATACTAATAGTTTAATGAATATATATTAACAATACATATGCAAGTGGTTAAAAAAAATCCAGTTGTTACTTGTCAATTATACTTCAGTTATAGATCACACTTCAAAGAAAATGAGTGGCTCCTCCCATGAATACTTTTAAAAGTTTTCAAGAGAGCATCTCAGTGACTCGGGTAAAAAGAAAGGAAGCTGTTTGTTAGAATACGTTCCCCCCCCCCCCCCCGTATCTGGACACTGGCACCCTACCCTATCGTCTGGATTAATGTTCCCATCCGCCACTGTTATTATACTACTTCCTTAATGATTTTTGGTCCTCACTGAAATCCTTCACTTTAACTATTGAGCCAGTGTCAGAGGCAATGTTTGGGACTCAGACAGTAGCTAAAACTGTAGCTCATGCCATAATGCATAACGATCTTGAAGAAACTGAAAAAAGGGTGTGTGTGAGGATGATGGGACATCTGTCCTGCAGTAGTGTCTTGTACACTGGACTCCTGCTGTCTGTGAATCTGGGCACAGGATTTGTGTATGGAGGAAAATAATCTGTTAGCCTCTTACTAAGAAAATCATCCCACAAAACAACTGAAATAATTTCACTTTTTGGTTTGTAATACTAGAACTAAATTCAGAATGTTTTTTAAAGCCATGGAGAATGCTCTGTTCATACCTTACACACAACATTCTTATTTCATGACTCTTCTCTAAACTTTCTTACCATGACATAGAGACACTGATGCCATAACAGGAAGTAAGGGTTAAAATAAATTACTCCTCTAAGTGTAGATGTACTCGTGCATATGGGTGTGTGTGACCAGCTGAGTGTGTGTGGAGGCAAGAGGTCAAACTCAACCAATATTCCTCAAACTGCCTTTTGTCTGATTTTTTGAATTGGGAGTTCTCACCGAGAACTGGGACTAACCAGAGTGACAAGTGAGCCCCAGAGATCTGCCTGTCTCCACCTCCCCACAGTAGGATTCCAGTCGTGTGACACCACGACTTTTCATGTGGGTTCTGGGGATGGAACTCGACCTCTCAAAGTAGCCTGGCAAATACACCTGCAAACCATTTCCTAAGCTGCCAAAGCTGAAAAAAAGAATGAATTATTTGAGACAATTAATTTCAACAAAAGTATAAATAATGCCATACATTACTATTTGTGGGGTAGAAATTATTAAAGCACATACCCGACTTTGGGAAATAATTGTGGACTGTCATAACACAGTGGAAGAGAACACATGAAAAGACAAAATTTCAGGTATTTATTCTTTTGCCATCTCTGTTTTTCTTCATCTTTGTACTGGCAAACCAATGGAATATACATGGGATCACTTCAGAAACTGAGCACAAGGTTGTGACTAATATACCTGACTGAGAATAGAAAATGATACATGGTCATTTATATATGTTTAACTTACAAATGTAACTAACAGAACACAGCAGGCAGGAGGCCACCTTAGGCTTGCACCAGGTAGCCATACTGACCGTTCTCCATGTAGTATGATGAACACTGATTAAGAATCAGGTAATTTTGCCTGGCAGTGGTGGCGCACGCCTTTAATCCCAGCACTTGGGAGGCAGAGGCAGGCGGATTTCTGAGTTCGAGGCCAGCCTGGTCTACAGAGTGAGTTCCAGGACAGTCAGGGTTACACAGAGAAACCCTGTCTCGAAAAAAACAAAAAACAAAAAACAAACAAACAAAAAGAATCAGGTAATTTCAAACCCACAAAAAACTTTAAATTTAAATCAGAACAAAAGATTATTCAAATGAAAGGTCAAAACAAAAGACCATCATTCATGGAAAAATATGTGCAGAAAACAGAAATACTTTTCTGAGCCATCTTTCCCACCCATGTCCAAATGTGATTGTTGAAGTGTTTCTGCTGAGCAGAGCCATGCGGTGTTAGTTTGGAGGATGATTCTGGCAGTATTTTGAAGGAAGATGTACGAGCTTTGAAACCGATGATCTGTGAAAACTTCTGGGCTCCGGTAATGTAGACGTACAAGCAAGAGATTTTCAATGTCCCTGAAGTGTGAAATGTACCAAGAATTAGATAAGTGAACAGATTCCCGGGAAGGAAACGTCTGAATATCTGCAAAATAAAGAGGAACCAGCAAAATCTTTGCTAAAGAAAAAGTTTTCATACAACATGACCAAATAAAGGGGTAAATGTGACTAACATGAAAAAGAAAAAGGCAGGTTGGGTGTGGGCAGAGGAATAAGGAAAGAGAGACGGGCCTTTGACAAGTGTTTTGTCCAATAAGGACTCTTTCCATGGTGAAGACTTTGTATCTTTACTGTGGAGAGGGTCCTGTTGAAATTCATAACCAAGTCAACTTTTAAAACAACCAATCATTAGTGGTTAAAGTTAGATCAAGGTTCCATGGGACTTAAAAGTGACCCTGTGGGGAAAAAAAAATCAAGATTGCTACAAACTCACCAAACATCAAGAGATCGTGCCTTCAAGAGGTAAGCTAAAAGGAAGTGTGCCAGACTGGTGCCAAATGAAGCCAGTATGTTGGCTCATGCCTGTGACCCTATACCAGACAAGCTGAAACAGAATGATTTTCTGAATTTTAAACCAACCTGGGCTATAAAGTGAGGCATCCATTGCCTCCAAAAATAGACAGACAGACAGACAGACAGACAGACAGACAGACAGACAGACAGACACATAATAAATAAAAATGAAGCAGAGACATAAAGGGTAAATAACTCATCTTTTAGAGAAAATATGTGAAAATTAACATGGACTAGGTTTTAACAAGAAGCCCGAACCAGTTCCATGACTGCCACAACCACCTCTAGCTGTCAGCTGCTGCCGTCTCCTCTGCTTCGGCTTGACACTGTCTCTAGCCTTCCAACTTGTCATAATGTATATCCTAGGACACATTGTAAAGTGATTCGACATTCATTTATGGACAGAGAAAACATCTCCTAAATCTTCTTTTCAGGCCACCTGTTAAACCAGTGCCAGGGCAAGCTAAGTAAACAGGAAAGGCAGCGTTCCCTGGTTCAGACGCCGCGCACACAGGACGGATTTTCTGCATGGTGCATCAGTGAGGATCCACATCTGAACATCTGCTTTCTCAGCCTCCCTTCTCCCTTGATATATAAGCTCTCGACTTTACTCTTCGCTCAGTGAGAAGGCTCCCTTTATCAATGATGGAATTGAAGATCACTTAGCATATGAATGAGCGACACCAAATCTCCCCCAAGTGGGCAGGGAAGTAATACAATTATTTGTCTGAGTCCTAGTGTATAATCAAACAGACTTCAGCATTGTAGCCGATTTTCAAGCTCAGAAAATATTCCATCTTCTTTGTAAATTATAGGCATATATGGTATGTAGACGTTGACAGAGCAGGTGAGTTTTAAGACTTATTGCAGCTAACAAGGAAGGGTGAACTCTACATATTTGGACAAGAACTGTTTTGGGCCTTCATATCTCACTTTTTATTCTTGATCTGCAGTTAATTTTTGATTATACTATAGTCTAAGCAGCAGAATCCAACTTGTTAGCAGTAGAGAAAGAGGAAAAATAAAAAGGACCTCTGGCATTTCCTGTTGCTTGGAAGCTGTTTGGCTTTCTGCATTAGTATTTAGTGTTATCATTGGCCAAGCACCTTTGCTGGGTAGAAAAATACTGGTGCAAATTTTACTAGTGAGGTGGGAATAGAAGTCATAAAAATTCTCAATTTCCCTTTTAAAAACTTAACTCATTTGTCCAAGAGGAATGAACACAGAAGGACAAGAGATTTTAAACTTCCCGTACATCTGGGCGCAGCCACATATTTTGATTCCAAGCACAATAAAACAACCTTACTTGCTGGTGGTATATGACATAATGACCCAAATATGTTTTTAAAAAATCATTTATTGCTGTACATAAACAGCAAAGTTAGCGCAAGGGATGATAAAATAACACGGGTAATTCTTCCCTGTGCTGGGAACCATTGGCGGCCCATTAGGATTCCAGATGTCGCTCTCCCCCGTTTGTTTGCCAATGTCTAGTGCTTAGACCCTTGGTACCTCGATGGTGGCTGTCAAGCATGTTGGCTTTTCAGCTTGAGGTCTTCCTTGGAGAAACACACTGATCTGGCCCTGGGCTATAAAGCACACTATTGTCTTGGGCCCAGTTTGTTGAGAATATGAGACCCAGGGCAGCCTCCTGCCAAAGGTCAAATACCAGTTTGACCCAAGTTCCTCAAATCAACACTAGACCTCCCCAAATAAGAGACACTTCAGCTCTTCTTGCAAAGAAAAAAAGTTTTTATTTTTATTGCTGTAATATTGGATTACTATTTACTGGATCACAGATAGACACAAGAATACTTATTGTCACTTATGAAAAAAATGGGTCGCAGAGTCAAAAATAAACAAAAGAAGAAAAAAGCTTTATTTCAACGTTTTGGACACTGTAAAGAAGCAAATTCCAAGTTCAAAAGGCATTCTATGGAGCAATAGTAGAGGGCAGTTGTAAAACTGCTGTACAGATAGAATCACTGTATTGTAGGCAGAAAAAGCAAGCAGCTAAAAATAGGACCATAGCTAATTTAGCTAGCATTCATACTGCCAAAACTGCATGTCTCAAATCAGGTGGGTGTTTCTTTATGAGCCACTTAGCCAAATATAAAATTTATAGCCCAGTCTTGTACAGACGATTCAGAGCATCAGTTTATTACAGAGCTACTATTAAGGATGCTTAAAATTTCCCAGCTTTGCACTCCTCACCCCAGGGGTCTAGCCTTAGCTAGTTATGGTTGGGTCTGGCCCAAAAGCTCCTATTAGGTAGGGGTGTTAAGTCTTCAACAAGACAGTTAGGCCTGTTATGTAGAGGTGAATGTTCTTCCCCGTGGGGAGCTCAACTCCCTTCTGTGTCCAACAACAGCACCTCCTTTTGCTTGTTACCACTATTCACCTGTGCCCTGGCTTAACAACTCAAGACAAATAATGCTTAAAGCAAACTAAATAAATAGCAGATGATTGAATGTACTCTGGGATGAATAAATTATGGCTGCGGAGGAGAAAAGTGAGCCGGTGGATGCACACGGGTGTATTTGTCGATGACACACAGGATGCTCAACACGCTGACCTCAACATGTACCAGGCCCACCACCATTAATCACTCTGCATAATGGAAGCCAGAAATTTAAAGAGCCCAGGGGATCTGTGGCCCCTTGGTGTGGGAGAGAGAACTGAGAAAGTGAACAAGATGCAAAAGAAAGAAAAACGACAAAAGCGGCTCCAAAATATAAAACATAAGATGGCAATGGCTTCTTCGTGCCCTAGAAATTGAAATGATTTTGGATAGACTTCATTTTGTCCAATCAGGCAGATAGATTATAGTCACCTGAAGGACATCATTCTGTATGGTTGATTCATTCTTTTAATAAACACTGAATTATTCCTCCAGGATATCAGCATGCCATTTGTAGAAATTCTTCTAAGTTGTTCAATGGAATACAAGTAAGCCATTTATCAAATCTACCATGAAGAAAAACCACGGAATACCTGCAACATCAAGATTCTTTTCTACATTTCGAATTAAAAATAATTTTAAAGGTAATTTTATAAAATCTGAAATAATAGCCTTCTTCCAGGTTTCAATGATTCATAATTCCTTATCACTTTAACTATATTCTCACATCCATATTTCTGAACTAAAGGGATTAGAGTCTTCCTATCCATCAACATACTCTTGATAGTTCCATCAAAAGTTATTAAATAGTAACAAAGGTGAGAGTTCAAAAAAATAACAAATTTACTGTAACCCCCACTGACTGATGTTCATTTGGGTGTATACAATTTGTCGTTTGACAAATTGGACAGCTTGTAGACAGACTTTGTGGGCATGCTTGAACATTCATTCTTTTTCCTTACTGACTCTCATTTACTTAGAAAAACTCTACAAAGATGAAGACTTTTAGGTGAAGAGAACTCAAGTGTTCAAGAGATGAGTAGAATTTTAAAAGTTATATATATATATATATATATATATATATATATATATATATATATATGATATTTATAATGTTTTAATGTTTATAAATGGAAGGATTCTGTCACAAGCTCCACAGTGGTTGAATTTAGAAGTTATTGCACTAAGTGAAATAAGTCAGTTGCAGCAAGATATTGTATAATCCCACTTATCTGAGTTTCTAGCACACTAGACTACATAGTAGAAAAGGCAGAATGGCGATTGCCTGGGGCTGGAGGAGGAAATAGACAGTTAATACCTCATGGTAGAGCTTTAATTTTGTAAGATAGAAACATTCTAGAGACACATCATACAGCAATGTGAACATACTTAATGTTAATTAACTGTCTACTTAAAATACTTAAATGATTTATAGATTTTTAAATAATAAAATTTTAAAAGGATGAAAGTGTTTAGGTTCATTTCCCTTTTTTTAGATATTGATTAGAATGATCTATGCATGTACAATTGGACCTATTTGAGTCTTCCAAAAATATAACACATATGTATTTTAAAATAAAAACATTGTTTTAATGTGAAAAATCAAATATTCACAAAATAAAGAACAAACACATCTATCACAATTAAAATTTCATAGCAGGAGCTAAATCATCATCATAGTTATAATTTTGTCAATATTGGTTCCCCTTTTTTCTTTTTTAGACTATTCTAAAACTATGGAGAGAATTTACAGTCTAAACACTTATTTCAGGAACTCAGAATGTGTTGTCACATAAAATATTATATGTAATTTAAATGTTATATTTTTCATAGTGCTTTAATTTCTTCAAATATAAAACAATAGCTATGTGGGAAAGACTTTGGGGACATCACACAATAACAGGAATAGAAATGCAGAGTGGAAAAGACCTGGTTTGGTATCGCTGAGGAATTGCAAAGGATCTTACCTGTTTAATGGTTATCTTTTAAATTGTGTTTTTTTTTTAATCACTGCTTGTCAAAAAGAAGAAAGAGCCATACTCAATCAGACATGAGTCTTTCAGGGCCTTATTATGTTATATGTTGAATAAAATGGTATTATTAAAAATATAGTTGCTTATTTTGGCTAGCTCAATAATCTTACAATTTGAAAATGGGAAAAGATATTTTATTATAAAATATTTTGATAGGTTAAACTCATAGATGAATTTGATGTAGTAAAGTGTTTATTTATTTATTTATTTATTTATTTTGGTTTTTCGAGACAGGGTTTCTCTGTGTAGTCCTGGCTGTCCTGGAACTCACTCTGTAGACCAGGCTGGCCTCGAACTCAGAAATCTGCCTGCCTCTGCCTCCCAAGTGCTGGGATTAAAGGTGTGCGCCACCACTGCCTGGCATAAAGTTTTTTTTATATGGTTGTCACTATTCATACAATATGAAAGTTGAAATATTGTTTCACATGTCAAATATCATTCTGATATCAAGTAAAAGCGAAGCATCTGCATTAGCTTTTTATGCTATGATGAAATACATAATGTAATCAGCTTAAGAAGATGGACGCTTTCTTTACATTGGTTCACGATTTAGGACCATTTGGCTTCTCACAAGGCACAAGCATGGTTGGAAGTAGGGAAGTGTGACAGAGCAAGGATGCCTATTTTGTGAGATCCTGGAAGCCAAAAATACAGAAGCAAGAATAGGCATTATAATGTCCTTTTTATAGAATGTGGGTTCCTGGTTTAACTTCTTAGGTTCTACCTTCTGAAAATTCCATCACCACCTGACACTGGTATGGCTGAAGCCCAAGCCTTTAACATTACAGACTCTGGGTGACACTCCCGATTCTGATTATGGTACTGCTGGTTATACAAAATAACTTGTAATTTAGAGATCAAGAAATCTGAAGAGCTTTCTAGGTTCTTTACTAGAACTAGGATTTGGTATTCTGTTATGTTTCCAATTTATACTCTAAGAAAATCTGCCATGAAAATAATAATTAACAAAATAATTTGAACTAAGAAGTTACTTGTTTTTTTTTTTTAAAGGTGTGCCAAAGAGTCATTTTATAAAAGGAATATGAGGAAAACAAAAAAAAAAATGGAAAATATACTTTGAAATGGTTGCATGCAATACTGCTGAGTGACTGGAACAGGCACCTCTCACCTTTTAAGTGAAAGCAATTTTCACGATCATCTGAGTATGCCATCTATCTAATTTCGTCTCATCTTCTGTCTCTGCACAGATGTTTGCCTCCCCTCGACAACCATATATAGGAATGCTTGTTTCCTTCAAAAGCTTTGAGTTGTGGGGAAGTGGCTCCTTGTTAGGGTCCTGAGAAAGACAGGGAAGATGCTTAAAGTATTGCAATTCTTGGAAATTTCTATCCTCTGCTCCACTTCAGGCTAACAAGTGTTACACTATCAAGTAGTGGTGTCACTGGTCATAGGAACCCTTGCCAGTGAGTTCCACTGATGACAGGAGGGCTTCTTCATGGCAGTCACCACCACTGGTGTCAACTTTCTCCCTTTCCACAGAGGCTGTTCTTTCTGAAGCTGAACATAAGGACAGGACAATGTTGCCTAAACCAAACAAAGATTTAAAAAAAAATTATGTTGATTTCTTAGACTATTAGATATATACCAGGATTCTCTCAAGAAAGAGGATGGGAGAAATAGACTACAGAATCTTAGTTGATTAGCCTGGACGAAAAGAAAATGTACTTATGTGGGACTAAATGTAAAAGGTGAAAATTCAGAGAATAATTGTCCCCAGTTTACAGCAACAAAATGATTATTCAAAAGCTGAGCTAGAGAGAAATAGGGTCTTAAAAGAAGCATTTCAGAGCAAGGGAAGGGATTTCAGAGAAGAAAGTTGTCCTTTCCCGCATATGGAATAGCTACCACCCTAATTATACCAGTGGAAACTGTCACAGAGGGTGACAAGAAACTTACCTTGTAATGTAGTTCTATAATTAAGGGTGCGCTTTGAAACAGCCCAGTTTTCCTTACATTTGCATTAATGATATTTACCTGTTCAGAAAGACTGCGTAAGAACTGTGCACATGCATTTAGCTTTTTGAAAGGAAAGTTCTTGCTGTGTGATGATAGAAGTATTCTTTTCTTTCCTTCTTGGACTGCAGACCATCTAAGAACAGAGACTGGTTTCATGTACCCTATCTTTTTAAGGATCTTGGTTATTAGTCTTAACTGTTTGATAGGACAAAAAAATAAACCTTCCTTTTAAATATTGCCACAGAGTTTCTTCATAATCTTTAAGTAAATTATATACTTCGATGTAGTTTCACAGCTCATTTTCTAACTAACAAGCCTACACATGAATGTTATTTTATTTAAAGACTATTGATACCAAAAAAGAATACATAATATTTCAGAGATATAAACATGTAACTGTTGTTTGTTACTCTGATGTGCTGGAAAGCATTAGTTGGACTAGTTGTCAAGAATTAGTGAGAAATATTATTTAGACTCAGAAAAGCTGCAAATCTGAGTCCCATTGGAAAGGTAAATATGTCCTACATTATGTCGAGCAATAATAATTATAAGAAGAACATCTGAAACTTTCCCCTTTGCTTTAAACTACCTATGCAACTGTTCTCAGACTATTAATCGTATGATGTAATCTTTTCTGTCTCTTACTGAGAACTGAGTTAAATGTACACAAGAGAATGAAAATCTACTTACGATATGACTAATGAAGAAATGGTCTATAATGCAACATTTTCCTGGTGTTTGAAAATCAGTTCATGTTACTGTTTATAAATATTTACTTTGAGTTGGGCGGTGGTGGCACACACCTTTAATCCCAGCACTTGGGGAGACAGAGGCAGGCGGATTTCTGAGTTCAAGGCCAGCCTGGTCTACAGAGTGAGTTCCAAGACAGCCAGGGCTATACAGAGATACCCTGTCTCAAAAAAAAACTAATAAATAAATAGATAGATAGATAAATAAATAAATAAGTATTTACCTTGGTGTTGGGGCATGCTAGGCACGTGCTCTATTGCTGAGCTATCTCTTTTTCCTATGCATATACATGATAATCAGTCATTTGGTGATTGCAGATTGACTTAAATATAGCCAGAAAAAGAGACCAATAAATCTAGGCTTTTTGTTCTACATCAGAAAACATATAGAGATTTTTTCTTAAACGAGTAATTTATTGGAGTTCCACATGTGAAAGCACCTCTGTGTGCAACTGTGAGTATGTGTGTGTTTGTGTGAGTGTCTGTGTGTGCTTGTCTATGTGCATGCCTGTGTGTGTACATATTTGTATGTGTGTATGTGTGTGTGTACATGTGTACATGTGTGTACATGTATGTGCTTGTCTCTGTGTGAGTGTGAGTGTGAGTGTGCATGCATGTGTGTGAGCGTACATGTATGTGAGATTGTGTGTGTATGTGAGCATGCAGGCATGTGTGTTGCTAGACTGATCCTACAGTTTGCACATAATAGGCAAGTATCCTACCATTTAAAAATGTTCTTACTTCTTGAATCATTTTTTAATATTTCCTTTTACTATTTTTAGTTATGTAGCTTGGATATGGGTATGTCACATGAGTTCAGGTGCTGCAGGGATTAGTTGTGTGTGTTGAGCCATCTTTGCAGTCTCCTGGATGGTGATCTTTTTTTTTCTGAATATTGCAAATCATAGAAATCTCTTCCACCAGGATATCGTTTCACTCTGCTTCCTTATTAATAATTGTTTTTCTTTTTAACCATCACTGGTATGCCAAGGCTCCATTGAAAAACATTTGCACTACCAGAGTAGAGTTCTCTAGGGGCATAAGAGGTGGCTATTCTTTGGTTGCTTTTCATAAAAAGATCTCTATATGAAAACTATCTTTATAGCTATTTGAAAATTAGGACATATCATTTCAGTAAAATTTGAAAAACAGTTTTTTAAAGTTAAAATGCTAAAATATTTTTATCAACATAGATACTAGAGGTTCTTACTATAATGTAATTATGTATTGTGCAATTATGTCTTGGAAGATTTAATCAATTGGTATTTGAAAACGCTTATAGGTAAAGTTTTTAGAAGATTACGTTTCTTGAATTCTTTATCCAGTGGAATTTCTGATGCTACAGTAAATTAAAAAGTTGGATGATTCTCATGTGAGCTCTTATTTCACCAATACAGAACAACCTTGAGCCACACTAGAGCAATAATTACTTAACCTAAATCAGAGACCAGCTCAGGCCAGACAGCTGGTTTCATTTTGTTAGGAGATCCATTTGATTTACTCTTTGAGTCAGCTTTCATTACTGCAGAAGACAGAACTCCACTTGAGTTTTTAACCCTGAATTCTCTGCCTTGTTTGCTGCCTGCTATAAAATTGCATGGTTGAGCTGCCACAGCCGCTGCACACACTCTGAAGCTACTGTACGTCTGCAGGAGGCTGCACCAAAGCTTGGAAAAGGGGAGCTTCCCACAAAGAGATAAAATCTGGGTCCTTCTCACAGCCCTACCAAAGCAAAGGAACAAAAAGCAAAACAAAATAAAAATCCCTGATCATGGTATTCTAGGGATAGCTATTTGGAGTTGGTGCCCGATTTGAGTTCCTTCAGCAGCAAAAGGAGCCATCTAATAAACAGTCAGTTACAAGCGCTGTGTCACTGCTTAGCCATCTTGAAAACTGGGAAAATGAGTGTCAGAGACTCAAGTAAAAGTCTCATTTTAAATATCAGTTACTGGTAGCTACAGACATATTTATTAGGTATCAAGTAATGACCCTTAAAAACTTGTCTTACATGATATAGTGTGTCTTCATTTAAACTATGACTCAAGTCCACATAGAAATGAGGACATACACTATTTGGTGGTTTATTATGCGGTTCTTGTAATCCCGTGAATGTGGTTTTCCAGCTCCCTTCTCTTGGGCTTGCAATGTTCTAAGAAGGTAGCTTAAAACACTTCATAAGATAGCTGTCATTGTGTAAAAGTTTCTTGGATTTGTTGGGAGTGATTAAATCTGTTTTTCTCTCTCCTCAAAGAGACTGCCTGTACTCTTTATATAAAGCCAGCAGGAAAATAAATTCTCTGTGGCCATATAGAAAAATACAGTGGCATAAGCCGCAGATGAGCAACTATAGCCATCTGCCATAGAGGACAGTACTCCTGTCTAGAGTCTGTAAGACTCTGTCCTGTTGTGAACTTGTTTCTGTGTCATTTGTTCAGGGAGATTCTGTGCTGTTCAAATAGTGAAGAAATCACCTAATGTGTGGGTCTCAGGGAGCATCCTGGTCTTAAAGAATGTGCACCTGTATTAACAAGTCTTAGCACACTCTCCGGTCTATTTTTGTTGACTATACCTCTTCCAGATTTTTATGGTTTCCCAAAGGGAGGGGGTTCATGATCAAATAAATTTAAAAATTTGGGGGTTGGGGTTATAATACATGGTAATACACCATGATAATATATTGTAATTCTGAGGGACTTAGAGAAGAAAAAGTTACTTTTTTTTTCTTTCTGATTTTATTGTTTTTGAGTATAAGACACTATATCCCTTTATTTGACAGCATAATATCTCATACAATAACTCATAAAACTTTTGATATTGCTTTGTATCGAGCATAGACTCTTTAGGTGATCTGATTTTGTATTTTCTTCAAACACACAAATACACAAATACACTCTCTCTCACACACACACACAGAAACACACACACACTCTCATGCACACATACAAGGTAGAGCAGGGTAAGACTGTGGCTAGTTTTCAAAAAAGTTGCCTATTGATTTCTTAGTACCACAGATTTAAAAATATGTAATAAATATAAACATCTAAAATGGTTGGGGGCAAGGATATTCTTCTTGAACCTGTTTGGAAAAAAAAAATATTTTCGAGGTCTTGTGGCTGCCAACCAACTAAGAGATGTGCTCATGAAGTTAACAATATGGCTAGGGCTCTTTATAAATGCCTTTGTAAAGAATAACTCTTTTCTCACAACCCAACTGTTGATGGCGCTACCTTTTTACCAACTCATAATATATTTGGAAAAGAGTCTTATAAGGAATGATAGAATTAATGATAATTTAAAGAAATATTTGCTTTATTGCATCACAGTTATAAGCTTATAACTGAAGCTTACAGTTGTATGCAGCAATCCACAAGAGGGAAATCTAGCCGAGGGCATTCTTTTCCTTATGAAGTTTAGTCTTCAAAAAGAAAACAAGCATCCTCTAGATGCCTCCTATTATCTTAAACCACAGTGGATTTACTGGCTGCTGTGTGTGTTAGCTCCTTACCCCAGTAGTAAGCTGTAAACAGCTATGTACCCTGTTAATCTCTTCGCCTCTAGGTCTGAAAGTTGCCACCTCATTTTATACACACCAATTTGAGTTTATGTATTAGTCTCTTTGATATTTCCCCTTTTCTCTTCTGTCTTTATTTCTTTCAAAGATGTATAAACAAGAAATGTTGAAATTGAATCGGCAGCAAGCAAATCAAGGATGCCTACGGCTAAAACAACTATGTCTGCAGTTCAACCTTTTCACAGTCAATTTAATAAAATATGATTGACATTCGATAATAACTTTGTCCTTCAAGAGTGAAGAGGAAATCTGAAGAGAAGAGGAATAATTTTAAGGAATGTGATCTGAAGTCTTTCCCCAGCACAGCTGTGTATTATATATGTCCTTTCACATTTTCAATTTAAACTAAGTTTTTCATTTGGTGTCAAAACAAACATTTGATCCTCACAGGTGGTGAAATTCGAACAAAAATTAGTTTGTTACGATGACGATTATATTTACTAGCTGTGGAGTATTGCATTGTCTCCAGTGGCAACCGTGAGACCATCATCACCATCAGTACCCATAGATATCTAATATCCACAGGCTCTGGAGTTTCTAAGGGACTGTTGTACATGTTGTCTTATTCTTGAAAGACTCCAGGCTTTAGATGCAGCTGGAACTATTACTTCTTCTTTGGAGAAAAGTGAAGGGAAGAAAGGTTGAGTTGTTCGTTCTTATGTAGTTGACAACTGATGGAGATAAGACTCAAACTCTTCTCTCTCTTCATCCTGACCAACATAACGAGGTTTTCATTCTATCTGATTGTGAGTCTCCACTGAACAATTTGTTTGGTACTTATTGACTTTTTAAAATACGTGTCCTTTCTTTAAAGTTTTATAGTGTAAATTACTCTGATGGTGTGACTATTAATTTTGAATACAGTAAAAATATCATTTCTCAATTACTCTCAGTTAATTGTTACATGTAAATTGAAAAATTCTAATGATGTGTTCCCTCACAAAACAAAGGTTTTTTTCAATTTCTGAAGACACACACACACACACACACACACACACACACACACCCCAATTGCTAATTTACCAAGTTGCAGATGATTAAAAGTCAAATATGAAATTTTTAAATCTGTAACTTAGTTAGTTGAATAAATGAGTTTTTCAATTAGACCAAATACAATGGACCAGAACAAAAATTGTGTTAACAAAGATATACTATAAAATAATATAGTTGCTGGCTTAATCAAAAATTAATAGTTTTTTCCTTTGACAATCTTTAATATTCAGTAATGATTTGTTTTTACCTCACAAAGTAAACAGATTGAAAGGTTCACTTTGTTTCTTATCTAGATGATCATTCATAGCTAATTTAGAGAAACAATGTCTGAAAGTTGAACTTAATAGTTCGTCCTGCTGACTGTTGGATTAAGAAGAGGCCAGGCTCACTACATTAGGGAGATATGGTCTTTTAAGTGTTGTAAATTATCAACTTACTGCCTCGGCTGACCCTATTTGAGTTCAGTGACATTTCTATGAGACAGTTTGTAAGGATTTGGATGCAGTTTTGGTTTGAATGTCAGAAGTCTATGGTGTATGTATGTGTATGTATGGTGTATGGTAGCATGGCTGTTCAAATTAAAAGCACGGGAGAGTATCCGATGGCCCACAGAGGTCACCTTTCCATTCACAAAGCTATGCATTGCACTGAAATGATGGATTAGTCCAGTTAGGCAAAATTTTGCTTACTCATTTTACCCAAATTAGCACATTTTCTGTCTTCAGTGACCTGGATAATTACTTCATTTTACTGCTGTCCCCTGTTTATGGTGGCCTGGCCTCAGCCAGCAATTAACATGACCTGATTGCAATTTGTCAGTCCAAATCAATTTAGCAAATCAATTTGTGGAACTCTTGGTATATGTTAAGCTCTCTATAGCATTGTAGTAGTCGCAGGTTAGCAAATCATTGTTCTGCCGCTCTTAGGAATTGACAGACTAAACGGACAAGGAAGAAACAAATACATCTAGCCATTTCAGGTCAGCATTTGTGCTAAATTATTATTGGGGAACAACTCTCCTGTGAGGACACACACAAGACCATAGTGTTCAAAGTCAGAGAAGCTTGACTTGGACTAACTGTCAGCAGGAGGAGTGAGGGCTCAGAAAGGCCTCTGGAGTTCAGCGCTCATGGTTCACATTTAAGACTGTAAGTGTTGGGTGGGAAGAATAGTTTTAGAAGAAAATGTAGTTACTGGTAAACTATAGATGGGGAAAGGAGAATGCGTTGGTTTTAAATTTCTCAGCTATTGCTAAGGTAAGCTGGTGTTCTTCCCAGCAGAGGAAGTAACTATGAACTCTTGACCAAAGGTGCAAGGAAATTGGATCTTTTAAACACAATTTTTTTAAGGTCCCTCTTGAACTTTAGCAATAGAGCACCAATTTAAAACAAACAGACCATTCTTAAAGCAGCAAATGGGTGCCCAATTGTGCCCTAAGGCTTTTTCTTTCATTAAAAAAAGTTCAGTCTGAAGTTTTCTGGCAACACAGAGAAGCCCCTATGTAATGTCTGCTAGGGAAAGAAACATTGACTTTTGGAAAACTTGAAATAAGACAATAGAACTTCCTTCCAGAAAACCAATTTCAGCAAAAATTGTTGATAAAGTCACTTCAGCTTTCACCAGAGGAGTAAAATTGTTCTGAAGGTGTGTTTAGTCTATAAACGGGCAAGTTTAAAGATTAAAATGGTGGTCCAACGGACAAAACAAAGAATCTTCTAGGGAATTATCTTAAATCAGTGATCATGCCTGCAGTGATGGCTCCTTTGGATCGTCTTCTAGCTTCCTTTGGTTTAGTAATTGCATGCTAGTATTTTAAAGCTAAGATGTGATATTGACCAGTGATTTCCAGTGTTTTCTTTGAGCATATTGTGCAGAAGTATTTGTTCCAAAGTTTTCACTCATTCATTGCATTAAAATACCAGTATTAGTTTTCCGACTATTTGAGCATAGACAATGATTCTTTCCTGAGACGACAGATCTGAGTAAGGGCAAGCATCTCAGATTCCAGACCTCATCAGTTCATGATTAGAGTAACATCATAGGAGGGTTAATCAGAAATGTTTGCATAGGCAGAAGATCCGGAGAAAACTCAAAGTAAATATGTTGCACGAAATAAAATAAAATAAAAACAACCTATAGTAATCTAGGATTGAGATGGTGGAATCTTACACTGAGCTCACGGTAGTAGCCGTCAAAATTAAAAACAAAACAAAAACCCGGACAAACAAAAGAAAAACATGTGAGGGAAGCATGAAGGGACAATTAGCCAAGGCTGGGAAATAATTGGACAGTAAGATACAGGGCGGAGGTTGAGTGCCAGATACGGAAGTGGACAGGAGGAGGAGTTAAAGATCATTTGAGGGGAAAGGTCAGAGAATGGGGCGCTAGTTCAAGGCCAACTGGAACGAACTTCGCTAAGAAGTTGATGAGACAGACATTGCTTAAACAAACACTAGCAGAAGAGCTGGCTGAAAAAATGTTTGAAATGATCCACATTACAAAGCAAGCTTTTATAAAAGTATGCTCTGTATTATACTCCTCGTATTTAACCCAGGGCACCAAATATACAAGAGACATCCATCTTTATTTCTCTTTACCGGTGTTTGGTAGAGAACTTCTACTGTTTTGAGTAAGGAAGGCGTGTAAAACCCTGTAGGAAAAATAAACAGCACACTTGAAGACTAAGCTTCAGAGGTTTAATCCATTAGAAATAATGCCCTCCTAAATGTGTGTGATTGTTCTGCATCTTAACCATTTTTCAGTGTACCCACACAGGCCTGTGTTCATGTGTGCTTGAACGTGTTTATGGGGGTGCAGATGCTTATGTGTAGATGTCAGAGATCAACCTTAGGTGTCATCCTCAAGACAAGGTCACTGGCTGGGAGCTAGAGCTCACTGATTCGGGAAAGCTGGCTGACTGACCATCAGGCTCCAAGGACCAGCCTTAGCATGGAGAGAGGATCGGAGAGAAGGGGTGTCTGGGATTAGCAAAAACACATGATCCAAAGCCAAGTCATGTTTCTTTTAACATTGCAAAAGAATTCTGCCTGCCTTACCTTAAGCACACAGGTAAACCAGCTGGGTGGGATTCAGTCCTAAAATTACCATTTCTATTGCACTTGCAATTATACTTGCTGTGTCTCAGTCTGACCTTGAACTCAGGAATCTGCCTGCCTTTGTACTCTTCTGGTTCTTAGTGCAGTTGCCTTTGCTATTTTAGATTCGTGAAGCCCTTCATGATTCATATTGCATCCTTATATTTTTGCATAATTGAGAGATAATATATTTTTGAGCTCATGTATTTAGAATTCTTTCACATAGTCTTAGGAGTTGTCCTGAAGGTCTCATATTATCATGGAGTCATTAACATTAACAGAAAAAACATTTCTTGGGGGGGAATGTGAAATATATACATTATTACATAAACAACCTTAAGCTCACAGCAGTCGTCAACATTTGTGGAGGTTCACACAAAGGCCTTGTCCCAGGGGCAGGAACCATGTCACTCTGTCCCCACAAGGGCCATGGCAGGGTAGGCACCTGGCTTTTTGTGGGAATGGTGAAGGCTGGGCTCATGTCTTCATGCTGGTTTAGCAAACACTATATTGACTGAACTGTCTCTCTAGTCCTCAGTTTAACTGTCTTTTCAAGATGTTCTAGTCTGTTTACAACCCAGTCTCCAAAAAGACATTAGGGTAGCATCCCCTTTTCTATGTCAAGGCACAACAGTTATGGGGAAGGAGGGAAGTAGACACATCAGCTTTCATAGGCTTTTTTCCTGGAGCCTATTTTGGTACCAAACTCTCCCCTCAAGCCCCTTTACTTCTGGTTCTACCAATTTGCAAGTTGTGCCAGCCTAACCCATGCAGGGATTTAAAGTCTTTTAGAAAGCTCAGACTTGATTTACAGAGCTGAGGTCTGCACAGAGGAATCATTTGTAATGGGATTCTTTGCTCCCTGGAGAGACATTACATAGTAAAGCTGTAAATTACTGAAGAAAGAGAGAGAGGAGGGGTAAGAAGAGGAAAAGGGAGTGTGCTCTCTAAAGCTAAGACATCTATTGGTCAGAACATCTTCTTTTAACTTTTTTCTCTTTTTACCATAAAAGTAAATGGTCATCTTCAGAAAAAGTGTGGCTATTTAAGAGGTTAAGTTGAAATTGTTGTCCCATTTCAAAGTCCAAGGTATTTTGACTTTACTGGTTTACCAGTTGTCTATTAGTATAGTCTCCAGCTCCACCCCCAGGACTTTTCTATAGGCATTGGTTTTACATCTATATGGCACTGTTTCAGAACCTGATTTGCAGCCAGGAGTCATCCTGTCAGCCTTTTGACCTTTCTGTATTATCCCTGAATCACACTACAATGCTGGCTTGATTAGGGTAATGTACAAGGCATACTAATACAACGTTCTGAGTGAAAACGCTCTAAATGCATTGCCAGTGCAGTGCAACTGGCCAGCAGAGAGTAGATGACCTCAGGAAACGTCTGGCTTAACAAATGTATATCTTTAAATTGGAAATCTAATTATTTGCCTTAGATTTGCACTGCTGGGAACTTAATGCAAGACCATGTTAAATAAACTTATTATTTCCGTTTTTCATTTAACCTGTGGGTTGTAGTATGACCAATCTGTTTTATATCCTCAATCAACAGATGATTGTATTTGGTAATAATTTATCAAGAATAAAAATCTGTTTTTGAAACTAATCACCTCATGTTAGGTCTGCCCTTTTTCAAAACCACCATCTGATATTCATTTTGTCTGCAAGACAAACATGCTGATGAAAACGCGTATACCACAGGATACAGCCAGTGGAATGAAGCATTTCCACTCTTTGTATATATTTAGAACATTTTCTGTTTTCCCAACAGATGGACCAAATTTTAGTATTAAAGAAAAAAATCAATTTTACATAGTACAAACAAATTGAACAAGTACACTGTGTATTTCTGATGGCTTTGTAACAGCATGTCCATTGGAATTTGGGGTCAAATCAGGTCATATCTAAACTCCATAACTTAAGAAAAATGTGAGTTTTCCATATAGAAATCCACAGTTAACTAGGTTTTTTTCTTCAGATTAAGGACACATTTCCAAATAAAAATTACTAAGCTTTATTTATAAATACATTACAAATACTTTTCAACTTTTTAATTTAGTGACTTTCATTTATATACTAGTATCTTGAAAAGTTTTGTTTGTTTTTCTATAAATCTGAAACTTAACTATAGGAAGTCCATGTAATGAACAGTGTATAATTATTTTTTTTTCTTGTTTAAATCAGTTAACTTTGCCCCTCTGGTTATAAGCTGGCTACAGAGACTTTTTCCAGCCTAGTCTTAACACTAGCTTTTTAAGAAAATTACACAGTACTCCCCAAAATATATCACTTTTTGAAGTAAGTTTTGTTTGTTTCTTTTAATTTTTTTTATGGAGGTAATAGAACATGGATAGAAATTTGCTTGATTTGTGCAAAACCCTGGGTTTATTCCCATACCCTCTCCTGCAAAATTTAATGTATGTTAAGTCACGCTACACGTGTATATGCACTTTCCTATATATTCAACCTCAGTTAAAATTATGCATATTTTATCTCCTGTGTTTTTGACTGGTCTGTCAGATGTTTAATAATGAGAAGATTTGTAACTGTGGATTTCTGTAGTCTTTTTTCCTCTTATGCCATCCATTATGATATAATAAATTTAGTGGTCGGTTCCCAGTCTTCTAAAGATGCTGTGGTTGCCAGTATTTAAAGACAAAAGGAAAAAAACCCACAAAAACAACACAAACCACTACCACCAACAACAAAACCCATAGTCATTCACAGTCTGCCTTCACCTACCTTTTGAACCTCAGTGTCTCCTACTTCTTGGCTCTCTTTCCTTACTTTCCTCATGAGGTGTCAGTATCTCTAATAATGTTTTGAAATTTGTTACCATATCTGGTCCAGCTTCAACAATTTTCTTCTTAAGGTAGAGTTATTTTTCTCATTAACTCCATCTTTGCAGTCACTTTCATTCAGGCCTTAATGCTGTTTTTGAAGGTGTTTTTCTAACTCTCTAAGCATGATTCAGAGATCCCTTTAGCATTTCCTTTATTATATGTGTTGTACACACTGCATTCAGAGCATTAGAAAGACAGGCGAGAAGTTAATCATTTAATTTTTAAACAGCTGTGTACGTGAAGAAGAAAAGGAGGAGCAGGCTACTTGATGGAAAATAAGAACCACACAAAACCGTGAAGAGTGTCAGACACAGAGGAATACAAAAAGCTCCTACGTAAAAAAACATTGGGTGTTTTTTAGTAATAGAGAGGAGGCCACTTGAAAAAAAGCATACCAATCCAAAACAAAACAAAGCAAAACACAATGACAACAACAACAAAAACACCATGGTTGTCTCGGGGAGTTAGATAGTGGTAGTGTAAGAGTTGGTGATTTGCCAAAGAATGACACCCTGGACTCAAATAGTATATAAACACAAAGAGTGTTTTATTCTGCAGAAGTCCAGCATGCTGGGGTCTTCCATCACCAAGATAGAGAGACAACCAAGTGAACTTGCACACCTGATTTAGGGAATGATAGGTAGCTGACTTTTTTCTTACTCCATCTCCATTACTGGGGCATGAGTGCTGGAAACTGTTGCTGAGGAGGTCTAGAAACCGTTGCTGACCCATTGTCCTTGCCTCAGGCCAGGTGGCAGGAAGGCTTCTGAAGCTTGCCCAGTTCTTGAAAAGAGAGATTTAGGTCTGAATGCCTGACAATATGACGCCTGTCATAGAGTCAGCCTGTCTCAGTAGCTTATGTGGTCATTGACCATTGAAAGTTGAAGAGCAATACACTGTTAGAGTTTTGTTTCATGAGGGATCAGGAAACTTACTTTCAAATCATAGCTTCTTGGAATATTTCTAATCACTATTTCTCTTAAATGGTTCTTTGAAACTAGAATGGGAAAATATTTGACCATATTATTGTTGCTGTTATAAAATTACTACTATTAGCCAGAGGGGATGTTAATGTTAAGATTCAGAAGACAGTATTGGACCAGGAAAAGACTGCAGATTTTCTGTAAGTATAAGAGAAATGTGGATTCTTAAGATGCAGGAATATAAAACCTACATAATTTAAAGAATTTAAATATAGAAATTTTGAAAAAGAAAAAAAAAGACAGGGTCTTAGACAACGTCAATGATAATGGCAATTGTAAGGAGGAGGTAAATTAGACTGAAGGAAGGGATATGAAGAAGAGCCATCCTTAAGCCTCCCTTCCTCCACAGTGAGCATAATGATCAACTAAAACTTGTAAGACCCCCATGAAGGGAGGACCTCACCCAAGCCTCTGGAATTCAAGGCCACCCAGTAACTCACAAGACACCAATCTTGATGCAATCAGCAAGAGGTATATTTCAGGATCAACCAGCTGATGGTCAACTCAACTCACGCAGGAGCAGAGGAATTGACAATTGACAAGAGAGCCTGGGGAGTAGAGGACTCTTTAACGGAAAAAACAACAAACCAGGGGGAGTGAGGGGATAACCAAGCGAGCATATCATAAAAATAGTTGAAAGTCTCAGTCGGTCATGTGGAAAAACATCCTGTACACACATTTTTCTCAAGAGTGCAATCTTGTTCATCCATTCGTCTTGTGGTCAGCTAGTTCCTGGAACCACCCAGATGACTTGCATCTTTCTTTGTGGTCAGCTAGTTCCCAGAATGTGTTTTGGGCCTTCCCCACCTGCAAGGGGGTTCTCTTCCCTGAGGTCTGAGGAATATTAATCAGCCTCTCCCTTCCTCTCCTGAATGTTAATCCAGCAAGTGTCCTCCGATTTAGGAATAATGTACTCCTCCCTAAATGCAGAATGTATCCTGGGGCAGTGAATTCTGAGACCTAAAAATCTCACATTTAGTTCTCTTTTCTTTGTGGAACTAGACTGTAGAACAGACTGGCCTACATTTTTGGCTCAGATCTAGGGGTCATAAATACTTTCTATACTTTTCATAAGTTTTCTATATCTTTCAAAATCACATATATTTATGGAATGCAGTGTGATGTTCTGAAGTATTCATATATTGTGAAATTAATAACTTAATCAAGCCAACTAGCTGATTCACCATGTCATAGCCACGGTTTCTGGAATGAGCAAGTAAGTAGAAGCACCAGTGAGCGAGCAAGAAAGGGATGCTAATGTGGAAAAAAAAGGCTTGTCTGAGTCTGAGACAGCTTCCTCAGTAGAGATTCTATACCGGCCCCCAAATAAACAGGTCTCAAAAGAGATACCCATACATGTATTTGTAGGAAATGAAAAAGCCACCTTGTAAATGTTATTCCCTAATGCTCATTTTGCTTAAAAAATGATATGAGCATTCTTTTACATTTGTTATTTTTTTGTTGTTGTTGTTGTTGTTATTGTTGTTTTTGTTTTTTTGAGACAGGGTTTCTCTGTGTAGCCCTGGCTGTCCTGGAACTCACTCTGTAGACCAGGCTGGCCTCGAACTCAGAAATCCACCTGCCTCTGCTTCCCAAGTGCTGGGATTAAAGGCGTGCGCCACCACCGCCCAGCATTTTTTTACATTTGTAACATAGATTTATTTGATCATATTTTAAAGTTACTGTTTGTACAGTTTTATTCTTTTTTAAATTTAATTAATTCATTTACTTATTTTACAATTTCTCCTCCCTCCTCTCTTCCCATTCTTCTCCCCACCTCCCCTCTTACTTTTATTGATTTTGATTATACATTGCGGTATGTGTTTGTATGTATGTCTGCGAACATCTGAGTACCGGTGTCTTCAGAGAACAGATATGTCAGTCAGATCTTCTGGAAGAACAGCAGGTGCTCTCAACAACTGGGTCATCTCTCCAGTCCTTTTCTCTTAATTTAATCATCAATTTTAGTACCTGGCCATTAGTAGCTATGTCATTAGGGTATCACACATATTTATATAGTAAAGTTTCCAAAAATTAGAACTTCTGCATTGCAAGGTGAGCAAATTTTGGGTTTGGGTAGAAACTGCCACAATGATAAAGCTTGTACATGTAACTTATAGACAGAGTCAGTGTCTCCAACACTGAACTCCATCTTTTTTTTTCTCTGAGAGTCTCACTATGTAGCTCTGGCTATCCTGGAACTCATTATATAGATTACACTGGTCTTGAACACACAGAAATCTACCTGTCTCTGCCTCCTTATTGCTGGGCTTAAAGGCATGAGCTACCATACTCCATCCACTTCATAAAGATTCCGTGTGGACGGGGCGTATCCTCCTAGTGTTACTCTCCTTCCCTTTTCCTTGATGCATAACATGGAATTCCTTCTTTCAGTACCCATTCTGATTTTGATGTTGCTTTGAGTTAAAATTAGATATAGGGTTACTCTGGAAATAAAGTTGAAAAAGAAAAACATCACATACTTAAGACAAAGAAAATGAGAAACAAAAAGACAGGCAGGCAATACAAAGTTGAATAAAATAAGCAGAGACTTAGTTACTGTATATTTCTTTACTATTGTATGGCATGAGAATTTCAATGTGTTCAGCTGAAAAAGTAGGCAAATACTTTGCAAATTGAAAGCTTTGTTTGCGCTGAAATTATATCTTAGCAAAATGTTAGAGGGAGTTTTGTATAGGTATTCTAGAGTTCAATGTTTACTGTTTACATTACATGTCTGTATTTGTATGTGTGTGTGTGTAAGTATGTATGTATGTATGTATGGCATATATGTATGTGTGAATGCATATTCATGTATACGTGTCTGTGGGTGCACATATGTGTATATGCATGTGGACACCAGAAGCTAACATTAGTGTCTTTCTGAATCACTCTCCACTTTATTTATTAGGGCAAGATTTGTGAATTCTGCCTGGACTTTATGTGGGTACTGGGAATCTTAACTCTGGTTCTCATTCTTATGGTGCAAGTGCTTTATTCATTGATCTATGTCCTCAGCCCTTAGTGTGTATTTTTATCACCTATATATTAGGAATTTTTGGAAAACTCAAAGCTTAAGAAACTTCGTATACTATTTTAAAAAAATAGCCTGATAACATATTTCCTCCTTAGAGCATCCTGGCTATTTCAAAAGACAGATGTATTTTGCAGACTGCTTCAATATTAGTAGCAAACTCAGTAAGAAGTTGCCCACAGCCATGTGCACCCTGTTCCACTAATAAAGAAAATATAGGGAAAGGTAAGGACTAGACACAAGCAATTTTCCAAATGTCGTCGACTTGATCTTTATCTGTAAAGCAAACACAGATATACAAAGATTTGAAACTATTCCTATCTCTTATAGTTCAATGGGATAAACCCTGGTGTTTTATTTCATACCCATTAAAAATGGTATTCATTGGCAATCGGTTTTTAAAAGTGTATTGGTTGAAGCTATGGTTTCAAAGTATTAAAGTATGAATCAATTGGTTAAAATTCTGAGAACACACACACATTTGAATTGAAAAGCAGTTTGATTTTTCTTTAATTAGATTCTGAGGTACCAAGGCATCGCCCCTCCCCCCAAATACCTACCCCTACCGAAGTCTGATATTGTGTTCTCAGGGGTCTCTAAGTTCAAAATGGTTCGACCAAGTTGGCATGTCCCTCAAGCACAGTGGCCAACTCTGGAGGCTATGTGTGATCAAATTAGCTTTGTCATTCTGACAGTGGGGAAGGTAAGTTAAGCCGAGACCAGCTTTATAGATTCTTTCTTGTGTTTTACACTGAATGTCAAAGTGGTTGGTCTATTATGAAGATTGAGTACTTTAAACCACATATCTGCTTCTGAAGTTGGGAAATCTTGCTGTGACACACATGCACACACCACTCTAAAACCAAGTTTACATTAAATGATGGAACTGAAATAATTAGTATCAGAACTGGATTAAAATTTGTAAAAACTCTGGCAAGTACTACATTTCTTTCTGATGACAGCTTGAAACTGATGCTAACTTTTCTTTAGTAATTGAGCTGTAATAGCATTCTACATGTATAGTTTGTATTGTTGGCAGGCATATTTTTACTTGAATATATAACTGCCTAATCAGTACACTCTCGGGGTGCTAGGGGCAAAAGTTCCCATGACTTTGTTGTTGTTGTTGTAGGTTTAGTGACTGTGAAGTGTCTTTTATGGACTCCTGTGTTTAGCGATTTAGATGACACTGTTTGGGAGGGTTATTGAACGCTAAGTAGGTGGAGCCTTGCTTCAGGAATTATTCTACTGGGAGTGACTTTGGAGGTTTTATTCCCTGCCTGGCTTTACTTCCTGTTGTCTCTCTACTCTGGACTGCTGATGTGTGACCTGCAGCCTCATGCTCCAGTCAGCCATGCCATCCCTCTTATGATATGCTGTGTCTCCTCTGGAACTATAAACCAAAGAAACCCTTCTTCTCCTAAGTTGCTTTGGTCAGGGCATTTTATCACAGGAACAGATACAAAACGAATCCACTATGTGGTTTACACGTAAAAATAGCACAGTTGTTACTACAAGATGACATGAAAATGAATTTGACAGAAGTCACTTTTAAATCTGGTTTCTCAGCCTCACTAGTATTACTATGTAGCTTGTATGTCATGCTGATGATCGCAGAGAAATCACACCTTCGAATTTAATATCCTTTATCTCACTCTCTACATGTTGCCCGTCTCCTGAGGGATGCTCACTCTCATCTGGCTGAAGCACAAGTTTAGACTGCTGTACTAAATAGGAGAAATCAACTAATTTTTACTCTAGTGAAGAATGGGAAAAAAGTATTTTACTTAGCTTATTTATGAGAAGTAGTCTAGAAAATAAAGTTAAGCGATAACTGGTAGCCATTATATAAAGTGAAGATTAATAAAAATGTTACAAACTTATCTTTATCTGTGTGCTAGCAAAGACCCAGTATAAGTAAATACTACTTATCAGTTTGAAAATCTTAGCAAATTTCAAAAGCCATTTATTCCCCCACGTGTGTGTGTGTGTGTGTGTGTGTGTGTGTGTGTGTGTGTTGTTTGTTTGCTATGAGAATATATTATTTTTTTGTGGTGATGTTAACTTGCATTCAAGTGTCTGTAATAGGCAATACCTGCCATAAAGGCACATTAGTAGTGATCTGATGGTAACGGGGTGGGGACTCCACATGAGCTCTCACCAGACACTCAAGTGCCTGCATCTGCCTTTCCACATGGAAGACACCCCGTTTCTGATGAACTGTCTTCCAGTTCGTGGCAAGTAGATGAAATCGGAATGTTTGTGATTTTATGCCACTCTGTGCACCACTGCTTCTTACTGTTGAAGTTCTGTATTGTGTTATCTCAGAGTTACTGGCATGCAAGTGTACACTGCTTTAATATGGACACAACCCACAGTTTATATTATGTAAGAACATTCTAAGACTATTACGGTATTTTAAAGTTTGAATATCATCCTTTAAGTTGTGTATGGAAATCCTATGCCATGCTTTTTAGACTCCTTCTCTGACCAAAGCCTTCCCACTGCAGCCTGTCCCTGATGCCTCTCTCAGGCATTCCTTGCCTCCTGCCTGCTGCAGTGTGCTGTCATCTGCCTCCCATGACAGCAAGCACTTGGGGGGGAGGGTCCTAATAATTTGCATTTCTGTTATTGTTGGTTCTAAATCTTTATCACTTTTCAGACCTGACATTAATTGTTTTATAGGAGGGGAACGGCAATAAAATTAACCCGTCCTTTGTCAGATAAACTAAATTTTAGAAACAGTAAAACATTGAAGGAACTCGGAGTTAGATAAATCAAGATAGTTGGCATTCCACGGCAACATTTTAGAAATTAATAATCACAGGTTAAGTGAGGATATCCAGATGCCGTTTTCTTTTCTTTAGCCAATGCAGCCCCGCCTTAGATAGTTAATATGCCTTGAAACCTTCTCGTGAGTCCTGTTTTGTACGAGCTGCACAAAGCTTTCACAGCAGCTATGTTTTAGTGAGCTAGTTAGTAACTGTATTTTGTTGCATGCATTATTTTAATATGAGATAAGGAAAGTAGGGTCATTCTACTTCAAAATAAAATGACGAAACTAATTATAACATTTTTATTGTCTGAAAACACTATATAAAGTTTGGCAAAGGCATATACCTACCATTTACTGTAAATGGCATACTGGGAAAAGCTCCCAGTTCACAACTGTCTAACATACTAACATAGCCATATTTATAAAGAAACACTTGTTAAAACCACTTGTGTTTTATTTCATACATTGGTGCTTGCTATTTTTTAACTTTTTTCTCTTTTATTAATTAATTATTTTATTCATTTACATCTCAAATCCTGCCTTCCTCCTGGTTTCTCTCACAGAGTTCCCCCGTCCTTCACCTCTGAGAGTGTATCCTCTCTTTATCCTATTACCTTGTGGGGGATTCTTTACAGGAGTAGGCACATCCTCTTCCCATGAAGGCAGACAAGGCAGCCCTTTGCTACCTATGTGCCAGGAGCCTCTGATGAGCCTGTTTAAGTTCTTTGGTTTGTGGCTCAGTCTCAGTCCAGGTTAGTTGGCACTGTTGGTCTTCCATCCCCTTTAGTTTCTTCAACACTTGCCTTAATTTTTCCATAGGGATCCATCCTATATTTGACTGTGAGTATCTGCATATGTCTCAGTCAGCTGCCGGTTAGAGCCTCTCAGAGGACAGATATGCTAGGTTCCTGTCTGCAAGTACAACATAGCATTGATAATAGTGTCAGGGATTGGTGCTTGTCCCTGAGATGGATTCCAAGTTGGGCCAGTCACTGGTCTGCCACTCCTACAGTCTCTGCTCCATTTTGTCCCATTTTTTTTAAAGACAGGAGCAATTTTGGGTTAAAATTTTTGTCAGTGGATTGGTGTCCCCATCTGTCCACCAGGGATCCTGTCTGGTTACTGGAGGTGGTCACTTCAGGTTTCATATCCCCACTGTTAGGCTAAGGCCACCTGGATTGAGTCCTGGGAGCCTTCCTCATCCTAGATCTTTGGGACTTCCTAGAGACTTTCCCCACCCCATACCCCCAGTGCTACACATTTTTATTCATTCTCCTGGCCCTCTGGGACTGTCTCTTGTCTCTCCTCTTACATGCCCTTCTTTCTCCTACCCAGGTCCCACCCTTTCTCTGCCTCCCATGACTACTTTGTTCACCCTTCTAAATGGGATTCTAGCACCCACACTTGGGACTTTCTTCTCATTTAACTTCTTTGGGTCTGTGAGGTGTATCACGGGTATTCTATACTTTTTGGCCAATATCCAAGAGAGTACATACCATGCGTCTGTCCTTTGGGGTCTGGGATACGTCACTCAGTAAGACATTTTATAGTTCCATCCATTTGCCTGTAAAATTCATGCTGTCCTTCCTTTTAATAACTGAATAGTTTCCCATTGTATAAATGAACACACTTTCTCTATCTGTTATTCAGCTGAGGGACATCTGGGTTGCTTCCAGTTTCTGGATATTATGAATAAAGCTGCTATGAACATTTTGGAACTGGAGTCCTTGTGGTATGGTGGAGCATCTTTTGGGTATATGCCCAGGAGTGGTATAACTGGGTCTTTAGGTAGAACTATTTCCAGTTTTCTGAGAACCCACCAGATTGATTTCCAGAGTGACTGTACAAGTTTGTAATCCCACCAGCAACGGAGGAGTGTTTCCCTTTCTCTAAATGCTTGCCAGCATGTGATCTTAGCCATTCTCACGGAGGTAGAATCTGCATCATTTTGATTTTCATTGCCCTGATGACTAAGGAGGTTGACCATTTCTTTAATTGCTTCTTGGCCATTCATGATTTTTCTATTGAGAATTATCTACTGAGAATTATTGCTTCTGGTAGGATAGTAATTTTCACTACGTTAATCCTACCAATCCATGACCATGGGAGCTCTTTCCATGGATTTCTTCAGGAACTTGAAGTTCTTGTCATACAGGTCTTTCACTTGCTTGGTTAGAGTTACACAAAGATATTTTATGTTATTTGTGACTTTTGTGAAGGGTGTTGTTTCCCTAATTTCTCTCTCAGCCTATTCATCCTAATATAAAAGAGAACTACTAAGTTGAGTTAATTTTATATCTAGCAACTTTGCTGAAGTTGTTTATTAGCTATAGAAATTCTGTGGCAGAATTTTGGGGGTCACTTATATTATCTGCAAGTAGTAATATGTTGATCTCCATTTGTTTTTTTTTGCTCCATCTAGAACTTCAAGTAATATATTGAATAGATAGTGGGCAGCCTTGTCTTATCCCTAATTTTATTGAGATTGTTTCAAGTTTTTCTCCATTTAATTTGATGATGGACATTATCTTGCTTTTATTACATTTAGGTATGTGTCTTGAATCCCTGATCTCTCCAAGAATTTTAACACAAAGAGGTATTTGATTTTGTCAAAAGTCTTTCAGCATCTAATGAGATTATCATGTATTTTTTTTTTTAGTTTGTTTATATAGTGGATTACACTGTGGATTTTCATATATTGAACCATCCCTGCATTACTGGGATGACGCCTTCTTGATCATGGTAAATAATGTGTTCTTCAATTTAGTTTGTGAGAATTTTATTGAGTTTTTCCCCATGGATATTCATAAGTGAAATTGGTCTGAAGTTCTCTTCTTTGGTTAGGTCTTTATGTGGTTTAGGTGTCAGGGTATCCTTGGCTTCATAGAATGGATTAGGTAGTGTTCCTTCTGATTTTATTTTGTGGAATAGTTTAAAGAGTTGGAATTCTGCACTAAGCAATCTGGTCCTGAGCTTTCTTTGTTTGGGAGGCTTTTAATGACTGCTTTTATTTCCTTAGGGGTTATGGGACTGTGATCTTGACTTAACTTTGGTGTGCGGAGTCTGTCTGGAAAATCATCCAATTTGTTTAGATTTTCCAGTTTTGTCAAGTACAGGCTTTTGATGTAAGACTTGATGATTTTTTTGAATTTCCTCAGTTTCTGTTATGTCTCTTTTTTCATTCCTGGTTATGCTAATTTGGATACTATCTATGTGCCTTTTAGTTGGTTTGGCTAAGTGTTTATCTATCTTATTGATTTCCTCAAAGAACCAACTCTCAGCTTTGTTGATTCTTTGTATTGGTTTCTCTGTTTCTAATTGCTTCATTTCAGCCCTGAGTTTGACTATTATTTTGCCATTTTGGTTGTGCTTACTTCATGTTGTTCTAGAACTTTCAGGTATGCTGTTAAGTTGCTGAGTATGATTTCTTTACGAAGGCATAAATTTTCTTCTTAACACTGCTTTCATTGTATCCCATAAGTTTGGGTATTGTTGTGTCTTCGTTTTCACTGAAATCAAGAAAGTCTTTAATTTCTTTCTTTTTTTCTTCCCTGACCAAATTAGGACCAAATGAGGATCAGCTTCCATGTTCAGCTTCCATGAGTGTGTCAACTTTCTGCTGTTTTTGTTGTTTTTGTTTAGTCTGTGGTGGTCTGATAGAATGCAAGGGGTTATTTCAATTTCTGGTACCTGTTCAGGCTTGTTTTGTGTCCGATTATATGGTCAATTTTGGAGAAAGTTATGTAAAGTGCTTAGAAGAAGGTATATTCTTTTGTTTTAGTGTAAAATGTTCTGTAGATATCTGTCAAATTCATTTGGGTCAAAACCTCTGTGGTCAGTTTAATTTCTGTTTCAATGCCCTGTGTATCAGTGAGAGTCGTGTTGAATGAAGTCTTCCACTATTATTGTGTGGCATTCAATACGTGTTTTGAACTTTAGTAATGTTTATTTTATGAATGTGGGTAACCTTGTATTTGGAGCATAGATGTTCAGAATTGAGACTTCATCTTGGTGGAATTTTCCTTTGATGAGTATAAAATATCCTTCTTCATCTCTTTTGTTTACTTTTGGTTGAAAGTCTATTTTATTAGATATTAGAATGGTTACTCCAGCTTGTATCTTGGGATACAAGCTTGTATCTGTTAGCCTTGAAAACCTTTTCCTCTCCTTTACTCTGAAGTAGTGTCTGTCTTTGTTGCTAAAGTGTGTATCATGTATGTAGTAGAATCATGGATCATGTTTAAGTATCTAGTTCGTTAGCCTGTGCCATGTTACTGGTGAATTGGATCCATAAGTGTTGAGAGATATTAGTGACCAATGATTGTTAGATCTTGTTATTTTGTTATCGGATACAGTTCTATGTGTTTGTGATTTTCTTCTTTGGGGTTTGTTGTGGGATGATTAATTTTTTGCGTTTTTTTTTTTTGGAGGGGGTGTAGTTACCCTCCTTGTTTTCCTTCTAGTATCCTCTGTAGAGCTGGATTAGTAGACAGGTATTGTTTCAATTTGGCTTTCTCATGTACTATCTTGGTTTTTCTGTTTATGGTGACTGAGAGTTTTGCTTGGTCTAGTAGTCTGGGCTGGCATCTGTGGTCTCTTAGGGTCTGTAAGACGTGTGTACAGGATCTTCTGGCTTTTAGAGCCTCTGTGGAAAAGACAGGTGTAATTCTGATAGACCCACCTTTATATTTTACTTGGCCCTTTCCCCTTGCAGCTTTTAATATCCTTTCTTTATTTTATACATTTACTGTTTTGATTATTATGAGGATTTTCTTTCTGGTCCAATTTATTTGGTGTTCTGTAAGCTTCTTGTACATTTAAGGCCATCTGTTTCTTCAGGTTAGGGAAATTTGTATCTCTGATTTCAATGAAGATGTTTTCTGGCCCTTTGTACTGGGAATTGTCGCCCTCTTCTATTCTTATTATTCTTAGGTTTAGTCTTCTCATAATTTCCCAGATGCTTTGGATTAGGAACTTTTTATTCTTTTATTTTCTTCTACTGATGTATCAATTTCTTCTTCAGTATCTTCTATGGGTCAGATTCTCTCTTCCATCTCTTTTATTCTGTTAGTGATGCTTGTATCTATCTAGTTCTTATATCTATATCTATATCTTGTATCTAGTTCCTGTTTTCTTTCCTAGGTTTTCCATCTCCAGGATTGCCTACATTTGTGTTTTCTTTATTGCTTGTATTTTCATTTTTGGGTTTTGGACCGTTTTGTTAATTTCTTTCTCTGTTAGATTGTCTTTTCCTATATTTTTTTCAGGGATTTGTTTCACCTTTAAGGGCTTCTACTTGTTTGATGGTGTTTTCTTGTATTTCCTTAAGGGTGTTATTTATATCCTCTTTAAGGCCACTATTGTCTTCATGAGATGGGATTTAAGGACAGAATCTTGCTATTCAGCCGTGATATCTAGGATATCTAGGGCTTGTGGTCATAGGAAAGCGTGGTTCTGGTGTTGTCATGTTGCATTTTCTTTTGTTTATGTTCATGAGCTTGTGTTTTGCCATCTGATTGTCTCTGATGTTAGCTGTTCTGGGGACTTGGAGCAGGCCTCACAAGAGGCAGTTTGAGCAGGCCTCCTGTTCCCCCCTTGGGAGATAGGCAGGGCTGTGTGTGTGTGTGTGTGTGTGTGTGTGTGTGTGTGTGTGTTGGGGTGTGCCAACCAATCTGACATGAGTACAGGTGGAGGTGCTGTGCTTGTTATTTTTCTTAAAGGTTTGTTGTCATTTTGTATTTGTAGGTGTGTGTATGCATGCATGTGTGTCAGTGTGTGTGTGTGTGTGTGTGTGTGTGTGTGTGTGTGTGTGTGTGT
>JANHMN010000010.1:11491605-11505193 GCA_030674055.1 Rhabdomys pumilio
TGTGTGTGTGTCTGTGTGTGTCTGTGTGTGTGTGTGTGTGTGTGTGTGTGTGTGTGTGAGTGCATGGACATATATGCCTGTGCATGATACACAACTGGCCCTGGAGGCTATAAGGGGATATTGGATCCCTTGGAGCAGCCGCTATAGGTAGTGTTCCTGACTGCATTTTCTGAGAACTGAACCTGAGTCCTCTGCAAGAACAGCTCGTGCTACTAACCTCTGAGCATCTCTCCAGTCTCTAGTGTAGTGGTTCTCAACTTGTGAGTGGTGACCTTACCAGATATCCTGCATATCAGATATTTACATCACATTCATAGTATTAACAACATTACAGTTATGAATGGTTGCCAGTCATTACAGCATGAAGAACTGTATTAAAGGGTAGCAGGATTACAAGGTTGAGATCCACAGAACTAGTGTTTGTTTCTTATTCAAATCTGGGATAATTGGTGGTTTAGACCCATGAACAAATATTCATTTACTGTTGTCTAGCAAATTATTTTTTACAGAGAGATTTTGTTTCTTACTCAACAAATAACATTGGGCCTCATTTTGCAGAAGAACAAAGTTCAAACAACAATGCAAAGCCGTAATGGAGAGACAATGCGCATGGGCTTTGATTTACTATCACAATTGCGGTTCAGGATGCTCATGCTCAATGCTATAAATCTTTTCATTAGCTGTACAGTCTACTTTAATTCTATATGCACTTACATGGACTGTATAGCTTTGAAAAAATGTTAACTTTGGATTTCATAATGGGTATGCCTGCATATACATGAAAGGAATACAATACATGGAATATTAAGATAATGGAAATTGTAAAATATACACAAAGCAAATTTAATCCATGAGCAAACTTTATTTAAAACCAACATTTATGGTAACTGGCTAAGTAAACTCAATTTAAACAGATATTATCTTTATATTCCCTACTTTGCACAAAACACTTCGTTAAAAGCTTGCACACCATTTACTACTACACAATTGTGGTTATTTAATACTGACAAGATTCTTAGACAAGATGTCCCAGTGCCTAGCATATGGGGAGAAACAGCCCCTCAAAACAGAAGTTTAAGTTTGAATTGCTTCCTGAGCTCTTATGGCTTTTCTGACCTACTTTCTCCAAAATTTTTCTATCACATTGTGAAGGTATATGTGTAGGAACTTGTGTCTGTACATGTGTGTGTGCATGCATGTGCATGTCCCGCCACCCACATGCATGCATCCTTAGGTGTTTCTAGACTGTAAGCAAGGGGAGGGAAGATGCAGCCTTCCAGAGGTGCAGCAGCTTGCCCCTGTGCTAGAAGGGCCCCCAGAAGCCTCTGGACTGTTCTCACTAGACACAGGAGGTGGCCCGAGAATGACTGGAACAAATCTGGATTTTGTTTTCCTCAGAGGTGTTTACCTGATCATTAGCTGTTTGGTGGTACAGAAAATGTTCAATCCATCCATCTTCCTGTCTAGTGACTTTTTCTGTTAGCCCATGAATTATGTATTTTCACTAACTTAACACATAACCTTGGCCCAGGTGCTCTCAAATGCTTCACTAACATGAAAGGCATGTGCTGACTCTGTAAGCGTTTTTATTTCTGTCTGAGACAGGTTTTAGGTTAGCAGATAAAACATTCTTGACATCTTTAATACCCCTTATAGGGACTTTTATAAATAATAGTTGTCAGTCAACAGTTTTTCCATAAGCACTGAAATTTTAAAATAGAGTGCGGTGGGTAGCTACAGGTTGTTATTGGAAAATAAAAACTACTATTTACTTGTTTTCCATTAAATGCCTCATTCATTATTTTACCATTTTGAAAATGTTGTTGTAATTCCCCGTGGAACATGTGGCACCAATGAGCTAATCATAGTCAAAGCAAACATATATTCTAAGACAATTTGCAGACAGATTATTAAAGCTTAGTGGTTAGATCCTTTAAGTTGGCATTGGTTGGCATGGCACACAAAGCAAGAGACCATAGTACCTATGTGTTTGTCAGTCGGGAATTTGTAATATTTTGAGAGGACACTTTATAAATGGATAAAATAATTAAGGAAGCGAAAATCTGTTTAGGTCTTATTTTTATTTTTAAGTACGTCTCTCTCTCTCTCTCTCTCTCTCTCTCTCTCTCTCTCTCTGTGTGTGTGTGTGTGTGTGTGTTTGTGTGTGTGCGTGTCTGTCTGTGTGTGTCTATCTCTCTGTGTGTGTCTATCTCTCTGTGTGTGTCTAGGTATGGGATTTGAGCATGTGAGTGCAGTGCTGTCTAAAGCCAGTTGAAGGTGTCAGATGCCATGGACCTGAAATTACAGGTGGTTGTGAGCCACCTCATATGAGTGCTGGACATTAAAAGTACTATGTGCTTGTAATTCATTAGCCATCCTTCTTACCTGCAAGGCGTGCCTGCTATTGTTCAGTTAGATGAGTGCCCCTACACACCAGCCCCAGAAAGCATGGAAGAGAGAAACAGTTGAATACAAAGGCCCTGAAGCTGAGATTTGTGTATTTTAATCTCCATTGCTCCAACTGGGATGACAAGGAGATGGGCAGTGAGCAGAATTTAAAGTGAATAAATGAAATAAATAATAGAAAATGTTAGAAAAGAATATTTTAAAAAAGATATCACACACTTTTCTTGTAATAAAATCGGCTTTACTTATTAAAAGAAAAATAAATTCTGTGCTCTCTGTGCATACAGTCCTCTCCCAAATATTGTTTTTCTTTCTGTTTATTTATTTATTATTTTATCTTATTTTTACTTATTCATTTTACATTCCTCTCACTGCCATAATCCTGGTCACCCCACCCTACAATCCATACCTGGCCCTCCACCCCTCCTCCCCATCTCTGAATGGGTGGGGACCCCCTGTGTATTTTCCCACTCTGGCACTTCAAGTCCCTGCAAGACTAGGCACATCTTCTCCCACTGAGGCCAAACAAGGCAGCCCAGTTAGAAGCACAAATCCCACAGACAGGCAACAATTTTTGGGACAGCCCCTGCTCCAGTTGTTCGGGACCCACATGAAGACCAAGCTGCACATCTGTTACGTATGAGCACAGAGGCCTAGGTTCAGCCCGTGTATGTTCTTTGGTTGGTGTTTCAGACTCTGAGAGCCCCAAGGGTCCAGGTTAGTTGACTCTGTTGGTCTTCCTGTGGAGTTCCCATCCCCTTTGGAGTCACAATTCTTCCCTATATTCTTCCTTAAGCCTCCCCAAACCCCATCCAATGTTCAGCTGTGGGCATCTGCATCTGTCTAAGTCAGCTACTGGATGGAATCTCTCAGTGGGCAGCCATGCTAGACTCTTTAACTCCTGGCAGTCTCGGATCTCTTCCTGTCTAGATTGCCTTCTCCAGAGTACTGTTCAACCAGAACCAGTGCTTTTTCTACTGACTACTTCCCCTTTAATAACATAGATTTGAGGTTCCCCCTTCCCTTTCCCATATATTCCCATCCATTCCCTCCCTGCCCAAGAATAACATTGACAATACATTCCATTGTCCTAGTGTGCTGCTTTAGTTTCCAATGAATTAACAAATTGTCTTCTTTTACAGCTACACCACTTTGCATTCCTTCCAACAACAAATGAGATTCTGCTTGCTCATCATTGTTTGGTATTATCAGTACTACGAATGTGGGCCATTCTGTGTATAATTACTCTTGTTGTTTCAGTCTCTCTTCCCGTATGGCGTAGGATGTAGAGCACTTTTTAATATACTTATTTGCCATCAGCATAGCATCCCTGGTGAGACTGCCAGTTACTTGTTTGTTGAATTTTTAAGAGTTCTTTGAGTATTTCAGATAGCAGGTTGGTTTTATCAGATGCAAGCAATTCATGGTCACACATTAGACTAAATGTTATCTATAACCATTATGCCTAAATCATCCATAATGAATCATACTTGCTCAGGTTTCAGGATGCCTTAGGATTTATGAACAGTGGTAGTAGCCACCCTATGCTCAGTGCCCACTGGGATCATTAGTGCTTACTTACCTTCTCATAATAAGCTTCACAGTTGTGGTTCTGTGGTGATACCGAGACCGAGATTTTCCTAACTTCTTTGTATCTCAGCATTCACTGGTACAGTTTTCCAGTATATTCTATATTACTTTGAGTCTGAAAGGTAGATTGCAAGAGTTCTGGAGTCAGTTAATTTTAAAGAAAAGTGTATTTTCTTTTTTTTTCTTTTTTTCTTTTTTTGATTTTTCGAGACAGGGTTTCTCTGTGTAGCCCTGGCTGTCCTGGAACTCACTCTGTAGACCAGGCTGGCCTCGAACTCAGAAATCTGCCTCCCAAGTGCTGGGATTAAAGGCGTGCGCCACCACCGCCAGGCTGAAAAGTGTATTTTCTATTCTCATTGGAATTTCACTGTATTATGATCATTTTAAGGCTCCAAGTGAGAAACTTGTTTAACTGTTTATCCAGCATGCTTGAGACTATAGTTACCTTTAGATAGAAACTTGCTGTCATTCTTCAAAAATTAACATTCCAGGGATCATGCTTTGGAAAATGGTTATACGGACAGACAACTTAGTGAAAAGTACAGAGAAAAGATTCTAACATGGGAGCTGGCTTTGTTTGCAAAACCCTGAGTGTAGCAGCTAACCCCAGGTCTCTTTCCTATCAGTTAATAGCTTTCACATCAGTTAATAGCAATAACAGGCACTCCTATGCTCAACTTTGGCTTCATTTCATCATTATATAGAGAATGAAATTGAATAAAAGCACATGATAGGAGTATCAGTGTCATATACATATATACATTTTGCTCTTTGATTTCCATGTCTTTACTGGTCATTCCATACATATTCTGAAAGCACATTTATTCTGAACCAGTGTAGTAAATACGCCATCACACTCATTTTCCCTCAGCAACTGTGTGGTGCGCACTTGTTATCTACAGCTAAGCATGAAGCGTGTCCTCCTACACAATGCTGCTTTACACCTTGCCTGTCTTCTCCCTCTTTGCTCTCTGGGACTCATAGGGAACTGCCTCCTCCCTGGAGTGGAGCACCACAGGAGCACAGGCTGCCTCCCAAACCCTTCAGCCTTGCAAGGTGCAGGCTGCCCCAAGACCCTGGCACTTACTTAGCGGGAGCCAAATGCACAATTGTTGTATTTTTCTGAATTACATCATTCTGTTTTCAATTTTTGTACCCACAGTGCTGGGGAGGGGCTCCTTCTTTCATCCTGAATGTGTTTATCATCAGGGTTCCCACAACTTAATCCTTCCCTGACTTTGCTTTCGTTCTAGTTCTGAGAACAAATTGTCCTGCGGTTCAGGGCACTGCCTGCTTCCCCACTGTGATTTACCCTCCTCTGGCTTATTCCCCCTGTTCCCTTACTGAACGCATTCGGACCAGCAGCAGTAAGTGAGACTTTAAGGCTTCCCTCTTTCCTTTTGAATCAATTGCTCCTCACTTTGATCAAGTTTTTTGTTAATTTTATTTTTCTCCATACATTAGTGTTTGAAGAGACGCTGCAGAAACAGCGTTTTATATTATTACGTTATTGTTCTTCAGTAGAAGTGAAGACTTGAAGAAGAAATGTAAGCTAAGAAAGTTTTTCTCAGAGGGAAAACCTCCTGTTTCAAAATCACGGTCCTATTAATTTCCTAACAGTTCAGTGTCCAGAGACACAAATGATTCCTAAATGCTGGTGGAGAAAAATGATTGGTTATATAGTAAATCATGAAATTGTAAAGTTAAAGCCCCAAGGAAGGTGTAGCTGAGTCCTGGATGCCACTTGGTAACAAAAACAATAATTAGAGAAGGAATAATAAGTATTATAAGTTATCCCACATTTCTGTTTTTCTCATAGCAGGTATGTATCCTAAGGATAATAAAGACCTATAGCTCTAAGTCGTCTGCTTAGCATAAAATAATTGTTCAGTGTTGATCTGAGGAAGATTGAGCTTCAGATTTGCATGCTCTTGGCAAGTCTCTCCCACTGAGCTGCATGGCCAGCCCCGGAACTTCCTATAATAGTTATGCATTCCTGTTTGCTGTGATAGAGCACCTGACAGTGAGGGATAGCAATTTCAAACCCCTATTTACTGTTATATCAAGATTTGTTTGTTTGTTTGTTTGTAGAACTCCCAAAAACTACGATTCCTAAAATATTTTTCAAGGTTTTTTTTAATATTAAATACTTGTGAGTTTTATGTTAAAGCAGAAAATTTCACTTTTACTTAAATTATTTTAATAGAAGCATGTAAATAATTATAAAAATCAGGGATAAAGAATTAACTTCGACAATTTCTACAGAAAAACTGCACCTTTTTTTCTACCTTCTGCTTACTAGTTATTGTTCTTGACACCTTACCTATATTGTGTTTAATTTTCAAAACAACCCTCCAAATAGATGCTGTTTTCTTTCTGTGGATGGGGGAGTATAAATTTGATTGTTGTCTTTGTTAGGCTTCGGTTTCTGTGATAAAACACCATGACAAAAGCAACTCTGGTGGAAAGGGTTTATTTGGCTTACCTATTTACAGTCCATCATGAGAGAAGCTAAGCAGAAACTCAGGGCGGGAACCTGGAGGCAGAAACTGAAGCAGAGACCACAGAAGAATGCTGCTTGCTGCCTTGTACTCCCTGGCTTGCTCAGTTTACTTTTTTATAGCTCTCAGCAATATAATGTTATAGCAAAGAAAAATAGAACACTCTAGGCAGGAAATGGGATGACCAGTCAAACCCAGAGTCCAGTCTAGATCTTGTTGTCAACTACGAAGGCCTGGACTGTATTTATTAGCAACTGCATTTTAATTTTTTTTTTTATTTCACCTATAATGTCTTGACAAATTGAAATAATAGAACTAATAAACAAATAGTTTCCTTTGGAGAAGGATAAAAAGATACTCTCAGAGAGAATACACATTGAAAAAAATATGATAATTATTTTAAAACTCATAGATCTGTCTCAGCCATGTGTTTTGATTGAATTAAAAACATTATGCTTTAGAAAGGATCTTTCGAGTACAGAGTCCCATTCGCCAAGTCTTAGATAGCTTGCTAGTGGCTACAGAACTTTTCTTTCATGTTTAAAATTTCTAAGTTTGCAAAACAGTGTTTTACCCCAGGTCTTTGCACATCCAATTGCAAACAGAAGTAAAATCAAGTTTTCATTCCTTTCTTGTAAGTAGTCTCCGAGTTGCTTTCAACTCTTTTTCTTCAAATTCAAAGTAAATGTCATGGCATTTATTTGGGATAAAATATGATAATCACAACTCTAATTATCACTGTATATTTTTTATTCCCAGTTTTCTTGGTTCAAGAACTTATGCTGCTTCTCAAACCTAATATATCTCATAGGTTGCAAAGTGGGGCAAAGGACTTCAAAATGGCATAGATAACCAGCTTTAGTCAATAAGAATAATTGCAAAACTGTGAGAGGCTTGAAATGGCAAAATCTATCTCAGTGATTTGTTTTTTCTTGATTACACCCAACATTGATGACCCAAGGAGGTAGTTACATTATGGATTAATATTAGGGTTCTCCAAGTGGACAATAAACTCCTATCAGCTTTGCATATATTTTACTGGATGAAACAAAGGCCAACCTCATAGGTGAGTTCTCTGTGTAATGGTACAGGATCCTGAGGTCAGAAAGCTACAGTGTTAAGCGTGTGCATTATGGACTCTTTGTACCTCTCAAATTCACATTGGATTTTAAATCTGACGTAATAGGAGAAGACATAAAGGTACAGGATGTATAGAGTTAGAGCTCACACAAGAAGAACAGTAAAGAGATTGTCTTGCTCTGTTCCATGTAAGGATATCATGAGAAGACAGTGGTCTGTAAACTCATAAATGGATCCTTGCTACACAACAGGCCTGCTAGCACTTTGAACTTGGATATCAAGGCTTTATCATTGTGAAAAATAATGTTTAGAGCTTCCAATCTACGGTATTTTGTGACAGCAGCATGCACTTTGATATTAAGTGCAAATATTAAGGATTTGATATTAAGATACCTTGCTATTGCTATCTTGAATTCTTTAGACTTTTCAAAGAAGAGGCACTGTATTTTTAGTTTTTATTCAAATTATATCAGAGTTCCTGGGTTGAAAGCAAGAAGGAGGAAGGTTAAGTGGAACCATGCTGTTCCGTGGCAGGTTCAAAGGGCACTGGAGATTTCTCAAGCCAAATTCATCAGTCAGAAGGACTCTATGTCATTCAGGATTCCATAACCTCAGTATCGCTGAGCAGTTGAGAGGGATCTTCTCCACACAAAGACTAAGATGGGAGTCAGAGGCTTGTAGCCCAGTTCACTCACACACCATGTCTGGAGTACTTCAGGGTGCTGTCTCCTGAAACAGTTAAATACTCTCCATTCCCCTGCTCCTCATTGAATCTAAAATCTTGGAAATAATGTCAGTATTTGTAGTACCTCTATAATTCTGTATTGCTGTTGCCTGAACTGTCAACAACAGCTTAAAGCCATTTCTATCTTACTAATCCATCAGGAGCCAGACATGCATCTGATTGCCCAACACAGAGCTGACAGACAGGGTAACCTTCCTTTCTGGCAGCTTTAAGAAAGAGTGCATTGTGTTGTCTTTCCACTTTCCGGAGGGCTCTGGAATCTTCATACTCCTGGTCTCCTTTCTACACATTTTCTGTAACTTTTGAGCCTTTATTCTGCAGTTAGGAATCCCGAGAATCAAAGCTGAGAAATGTTCTCTGATTTTAAAAAAATTATATTTGGCCTACTTTACAGCTCATTTAAAATCTTTTCACCAATTACAATAGGGTGGAACATCTTTAGACCTGTTACTCCACTCACTACATTATTGTTTTTTCCTGTAAACTAGCTTCCCCAAATTTCTCTCTCATTTTCTATTATTAACATTATTTCTCTAAGAAAGCATTTTCTTTGATTTGAAACCAACTAGGTAACCACATTTTGCAACATCTAAGATACATTCTATAAATGGCTGGGCAGTGGTGGCACACGCCTTTAATCCCAGCACGTGGGAGGCAGAGGCAGGCGGATTTCTGAGTTCAAGGTCAGCCAGGTCTACAGAGTGAGTTCCAAGACAGAGCTATACAGAGAAACCCTGTCTCTAAAAACCAAAACCAAACAAACAAAAAAGTCACATAAATGGGTGAATGAATGAGTCACTGAGCAAAACATTCTGTTTTGTTTTAGACTAATGGTAGGACATGATAAAGAGTAACCATAAATTCACTGTTTGTATATATGTTGCCTTTGTCTCTTTTCCTTTGAAGGTAGTGCCTTTGGAGTTAGGATCTACACTGGAATGCACAGAGGAGTTTGTTAAGAAGTCTATAGCTGAGTATTCCACATGTCACTTATATCAGTATATTCAGCTGGGACCAAATTGGAGTTCTTTTTCTGGAGTTCCCTGTCCAGTGTAGATTCTGGGAATCAAACTCTAGTCCTCTGTGAGAGTTGTGAGTTGCCTTAACCTGCAGCATCTCTCCAGACTCCAGCTGGTATTCTTTAAAAGGATTCTAGGTAACTCCAATATGTAAGGTTATGATGTTTTATATGCCTTAAGCCATGCGCCTTAAATGTTAAACTTGGGCCATTACAAGTTAGTAGTTCTTAACTAAAGAAAGATTTCCACAGTAGATGTTCTTTGCATTGTCTTGCTTTGATTTGTAATATTTTCACAGAATGGTGAAAACCTGGTGATTTTGTTTATCATGGACAGCCCATCACGACCTTCAGCCAGACATTTAAAGGCATTAGTAACCAATGCCGTTATTTACTGATACTTTCTCTGCAAAAGACAAAGTATTATAAAAACCTGAAAAAAAAAAACTATTGACATTATCTGTAATAGAAACAAAGTAGCTAACAAACCAAGCTGATATTAAAATTGAACAAGTGGAAAAATAATTTGTAATTAGAAGGCCTAACGTAAATACACATGGGGAATCCACAATTATAAATGAGAAATTGTGGGATATTTTCTCTAGTGTTAAGTTTCTATGATCCTAAGATTTTGTAGTTATTACATTAAATTGGATAAAACAGCACTGCTTTAACACGCTTGGTGAGTAGAACAGAACATAAAAATAATCCCAAAGAATACTCAAGCCAGACGTGAAAGGGTGTCATTTCAGACAAACTGGAGGAGCCTCTTGACCTGGCACTGGGGAAACGGAAAGAGGGCTTCATTCATTTGCTTATTTAACTATTTTAAAAGACATAATTAGTTCTATTAAATTATTGCTGCAGAGGAAGGATAGAAACATGAGAACAAGTAAAAAGAGGGGCTATAAAGGCAACGATAACTCATCTTGAAAATTTCAAGTGCTACATAATGTTGAACACAAGGCCATGCTGGCTTGCTTTTGTTTACTGCTGGGGACTGAGGAGGAGGTCCGCGGGGCTGAAGTTACTAAGGTAGTAAGTATTGAATTAATGGGCCTGATTTCTCTAAAATCCAGGATTTGGGGTGAGCTAAAGGCAGATGTACAGAGGTGAGCAACTGTTTTCTGTGTTCATTGTCAGCTGATGACTGGTTCACCTACTAACTCGGACTCCCACCGTCTCTACAGATTTTGTCATGAAGCTTTCCAGAAGTAACAGAGAAGGATCCACTTACATATAATGTTGAGACTCCTCCTTTATTTTTTTCAGTGGCTACGAAACAAAATTTAACGGTCGTTTTATTGAAGTCCTGAGTAGTAACTGTGGAAAGGAAGTGGCCGATTATACAATCTCTTCATTCTTACAAAGACATAAGTTTCTCCCTCTTTCTCTTTTTCTACTGCCCTTCTTTCCTGATGGGAATAAACAGAGCAGAGTCTGTTCTTTGTCTGCGACCATCTTTAAGCCATTGCTTTTTCTCTTCGAGTCCCCTTTGCACACTGTGAAACAGACAGATAACACAACTGGGGAAGACATGGCTCCCAGTCACAACAGCTAAGCAGTTACTTGAGTAGTGGTTGATACAAGTCAGTTAGGAGAGAGAGCATCTTCCTCACAGAGCAGCCATTGTCTCTGGAGTTCCCAATGTTATGAATGGCTCACTCCTAACTGTGTGTAGCAAGACAGACACGTTCTTCCTTTCACGGACACAGAGATCCTCATCTTCTTCCAGTAAGTGGAATGCTCCCTTGAAGACTTACTTCGTTCCCACAATGCTCTTCAGGTGTAGCAAGTTCAGGTCAGCCACATTCAGGGGTTGAAGGCAATGTTCTTTCCCTGCTTATATATAACTTTATCATGAAGTAAAAGTTTCTGGGTTTTTATTTTTTACACAGAAGGCTGTATTTGTTCGACAATAGCTATCATTCATGATGAACACAATAATAATAGAAATGTATTGTCTGGAAATGAGCATAGAAATACCTCATACCTAATTTGTCTCTTTTGCTTTGGTACAAGCTCAATCAAAATAGAGTTAATCAGGAGTGACCTCATAGGGTCAGTAACTCTAAAATTAATTCTGCTTCTAATGATATATGTCTCTAATTTATACCTTAAAAGTGTGGACCACCTGTGTTGTTGACTGACTGTGATCATCTTGAGACCTAAGGAATCTCTACCAAGAGAAAACCCAGACATGCAGGATACACATTTCTTTAAAGTGATGCTATAAAATTATTTTCTCAATTAAATCTAAGTGATTCACTTTTTATTTTTAAAGCCATAAACCTTGTGGCTTTGTGATGATTGAATATATGTATGTGATTTGTTTTCACTGGCCTCTTTCCTTATTACCCTTCTCCAGTGACACCATTCATGTAGCGTAACCACAAGTCTTAAAGTGCATTTTGTAGACAGGGCCACATTTGGCATTGGGCTATAGCTTGCAGTACTACAATTTTATAGAAAATAGCAGTATTAATTAGCTATGTTCTGGTAAGCTGGAAGTACATGTTTATGATTATTGTCTAAAGCCAAACAGGAAAATGTAAAAGCAATAATAAATATGTTCTTTCTCATTCCACTATACCAGCTTAGGCAAAATTTTGACTGGAAAAGCATAAGTGAGTAATTAGATAATTGCTGCCTTGATTGAGCTTAATAAGAAACATTTCAATTAGGCTAAAACTACACAGAAAGGAAGTGGTTTTTTTTTACAAAGGGAAACATTCCCTGTCATGCAACTGTCAGCCTGTGCCCACACTACGGGATGGGATTAAGTGGATCTGTGCAAAGGAAACAAAAAAAGAAATGATTGCTGTAATTAGACCTATACTTAAACATTGTGTCTTCTGATAGAATTTCTTGATGATTCTAACGTTGATAACATAGCCTCTATCAGTGCCTGTAACAAATTACTGCCTTAAATCTATCACGATACAAGTTCCTGGGGAAAGAAAGTCATAATTTTCCCACAGTGCAAAGACTAACATTCTAGAATTGCGGTCGTCTCCGAGCCACCTGCATGCTAACCAATAATCAGAAAATCCATTTGGGGCTAGTTTGCATGGTTAATAGTTTCTCCCTAGCATACCTGGAGTGTGTGTCTGTTTGCTGACTCAGGACCCAAGCCAGATGTTAAAAGGTTCCTTTCTCGGGTGGGTATCCTATTCTTAGTGTCCCGGGGGTTGAGGTATTAGTATGACCTCTCTGACCTGTCCGCTTAGAGATTTTATACATTTAAACTTTTAACTAGTTCATTGCTTCACCCAAAGGTCATTAAGTTCTTGAGTTTGATTTAGTTACTGATGCCACTTCATTCCTCATCCCCTCATCCCCAAGGTCGCACAGACTATCGAACATATAGACAACAAATCCTTAATGTTGTTTTGATACTGCTTCCTAAATCAGAGACAGAGAAGCCAGGATACAAACACCAAGCCACTCATTAGGAGATGAAGACGTAGCCGGGCAGTGGTGGCGCACGCCTTTAATCCCAGCATGTGGGAGGCAGAGGCAGGCAGATTTCTGAGTTCGGGGCCAGCCTGGTCTATGGAGTGAGTTCCAGGATAGCCAGGGCTACACAGAGAAACCCTGTCTCCAAAAACAAAACAAAACAAAACAAAACAAACAAAAAAAGGAGATGAAGATGCTAAAAATTCTTAACTTGCCTGTTATAGCATGGCCTTTGAAAACCAGTAAGGCTGGTTTAAAATGTGGGCTCTGCTACTAGCTGTGTGATCTTGGAAAATGAACTTAAACCTTTAAAATCTGGTTTTTTTTTTGTTCATAAAATAGGTATAACCACCACGTCCCTCCCTAGATGTTGGTGGGAAATTTACAAAGAAACGCTTGTAGGACCTCTGCACAGCCCAGAATTCTCAGCTGCTGTTCTGACTATAGAGCACCGATTCTTAAAAGCGAGCTTTTGAAATCAATGATACCAAGAGTTCGCATTTCTACGTTCTTATCCTATGATAAGCAAGTTCATAGTTTTGAGTGCTTTGTGTCGCCATCATTTCTCCTCTGCTTCAGCTTGACAGAATATAAAGCCAATATGCAGCTGGAGGAGCCAAAACCAAGATGGCTGGTCTCCATTTAGAGTCCTCCCAGCTCGACGAATGCTGCTCTGCTACCCCAACATAGCTCTGTACAAAAAGCAGCTCTTGTCAGCTTCTACCCAGAAGCCTCTCTCTTCTCTCTCTCTCTCTCTCTCTCTCTCTCTCTCTCTCTCTCTCTCTCTCT
>JANHMN010000010.1:11505203-11515722 GCA_030674055.1 Rhabdomys pumilio
TCTCTCTCTCTCTCTCTCTCTCTCTCTCTCTCTCTCTCTCTCTCTCTTTCTCTCCTCCCCTCTGCGCGAGTGTGTGTGCGTTTGCGTGTAATAGTCTCTAGATGCTAATGACTAAAAATTCTCTGTTTGACTATTCACATTATTAGGACTTTAACATAAAACAGGCTTCAGACATATTTAACTTTTACAAGAGTCCATCTGAAGGGCCAACTGTAAAATGTTTGGTAGAGTGGTTTGCACTGATGTGTTTTCCATCACGTGGAAGCAAGATCTCCAAGTCCACTGACCATAAAATTAAAGAGCCTGGGACAGGCTGACGTTCCATTCTCAAAATGGGGTCAATAATTTGTAGTTTGTGTGGTAGCCATGGTAGTGAAAGTTTCTTTTAGAGATAATTTATAAGCATTTCATTTCCTCATATGGAATTATTGTTTTGTATGTCTTTAAAACCAGTCACAGTAGGTTGAACTGAAAAGGATTTCAGATTCTCATTTAGTGTCTGCTCCGGAACTGGTTTGTCCTTCTCTGGGAAGGTGAGCTAAGAGAAATGTACTTGGGGAAGACTGGAAGAAGTGCTTTTGGGGCAGGGAAGGTTTATGGAGCTTGAAGGGCTTAGCTTTTGGAAATTGCAGCTAAAAATTTCCAGTCACTGTCTTTTTTTGTGCCTAGACTGTGATGATCCATTTCAGTCTTAAATTTCAAGTGGCAGATGCCGATCTTGTGTCAAGACTTAGGTGTTTGGTGCTGGAGCTCGGGAAATGCTTGTCTTTTTGTAGTGCACTCTTTCATGTGTGGTTCAGCAGTACATCTCGGGGAGAGGAGAGGCGGCAGGTAGCTGGGAGGAATGGAGGGAGGGGAAACTAGTTAAGATGTAGTGCGTGAAAGATGAATCTTTTAAGGAAAGGAAAGGAAGGAAGGAAGGAAGGAAGGAAGGAAGGAAGGAAACAAATATATTAAATTTTTTTTCTCCTGTAATCTCTCTGACAGTTCTACTGTGTGACAGCAACTTGACATGCTGCCACATAGCAGGGTCTGCTGGAGGTTTAATATAAATGATATTTTCCCCATGGTCACTCTCTTTTGCTTGCGCCTCACCTCCCTTCTCCCCCACATGCATACTTTTTAAAGAAAGTTATATGCTCGTATCCTAACTTGTCCCAATAGAGAGTCAATTATAAAATGTTGGCCATAAATCTAATCCAAGAAAAACAGAGAGAGAGAACTGTAGTATTAGATACCAAGGAGCTCAAGAATTGGCATTATTATTCAGAATATGTCAGCTGTGAACCTAGGGCCTTTAAGTGATATTTTAGGACTTGTGTTTTCCAGTGTGGCTCCAGATGAACAAAAGTCAACCAGGTGTGCTCATATCATTAGTTTATTCCTCCCCTCAGCTTCTTACAAAGTTAATACTGCACCATAATTAAGAATTCTTAAATAACACGATTTTAAAAGTTCATTAAGAAGCTGTTCACTATCAAAATTCAATACTAATCTAATGGTTTGGTGAAGTCTGTTTCCCTCCCATCCAAGGCCTTTAACATCACCCATCTCTCGATTGTATACCTCAGCAATTTTAATATCTCGACCCCCGCACTCCAGTGCTTAGATCTCAGATATTACGCTCAGAGAATCCTCACAAAGTCCATAGGAATAATAAAGTTTTTCTTTACAGCTAAGCGTTTGTGTGTGGCTGCTCTCTGAGAATTTCTTTTTCAAATCATCTTGACTTGTTAACAGTTTAGGAAACCCAGACAGTGAGGCCGACTTAGTGTGCCTTCGAAGAAACAGACTGCACTCACTTGCTTTAGGGATGGAGCAAAGATGACACACTCTTTGCCCTTCATTCATTCAGCAAGAACCAGGTCCCTGTTTTCTCATCCTTTAAAGACAAAGCAGCAAAGACTCCTTGAATGGCTGCAATTGCTTTAAATATAACTTCTATTTTCTAAGACAACTCTCTCTTGCCCTCTAAGCATGTAGAAGACATTCTGGCAACATGCAACATAAACCTTCATCCTGTTATTACCAAACCATGTGATATTTAGCAAGTAACTGACATTCTTTCCATTGAAACTTGAATTTCTTTACTTGCAAATCTCTAAGGTCAGAGTGTTTAATTACAGATTGAGATGACCAAGTCTAGCTAGCTCTTACATCACAAGATCTAGGAACCGAGTTATCCATCAAACCTCAACTTTGGCTGCAAATCAACATTGGCTGGGGAGCTTTCAAAACTCCCAGATACTTGAGCCAATGCAAAAGAGAACCGATCCAATAAGTCTTCATGGAACTGTTTGAGCTTTTTAGAAAGTAGGTGTGCAGCCAGGAATGAAGGCTGCTGCAATGGATAATTCACTTATTGCCAGACTGTACTGTGTAGAGCAGTCTGATCTAACTAGTTCAGTAACAGTGAGAAGCATCTAAAGAAACCTAGCATTTGAGCTTCTATGTCCTGCAACCCCCTGCATATCCTCCCCAGTTCTGGTACTTTGAAAGCCCGACATGTTCATACCCTGCATACCCCTGCATATCCCTACCCCCGATTGGCACTTTGAAAACCCCAGATGTTCATGCTTCCAGATTACAAACTTACAAACATTCACTATATCAACTCAGAAGGTCGTTGACTGATAGCAGAGTCTATGTGCCTGTTGGAGTACCTTACATTTGGTTTGTCTAGTTCTTTACATAGTCTCATGTATAGCTTTAGAAAGAGGATTAATTAGATGATGAAAAAATATTTGGCATTTTAAGTGAATCCAATGAGGCATATCTCCTTTATTAAAGAAAGAATGACCATGTATGATCTCACTATGGCTCTTTCCAAGGACGTGCTTCCATAATGAGAGGGAGAAACTCATTTTGTATAAACAGGCCTCTTCACGTGTTTCTCTGATCTCCCTTCTGTGCATTTACCTGGAGGACTAGCCTGGTGCCCTGCTCTTTGTAAGGCAGTAGCCCATTGACTTTAGACTTCAGGAAAACAATGAAGAGAAGCACTGTCATGTATTCCTTAACAGCAAGGATTATCTCTGAGAAGTGTGTCTGGAGTTTATTATTATGTGAATATTACAGAGTGTATGTACACATGCTGATAGTGGCCACAAAAGAGTAAATCCTTAGACTCTTGTCAGATATGTGAGCTGTCATTCATCAGTACACTCTTACAAAGTTTATGATCACGCTCAAACACATATAAAAGAATTATAGTAAGGACAGAGAGAGACAAGGTCTTTTACCCAAGGATGTAATGTGTAAAATTCTTTTCTGCTCAGAAATTCGGTAGCATAGGTCAGAAATCTTCATTACATTCACCTCCTTTCCTCAAGTAAATCTACCGCTAGGATTCTGTCCTGAGGAAACATCACTGTGAGCTAACAATGATAAACACAAATGTGCTTCAGACTATGATATATAGCAGGAAAAAAATTGAAACAACCTATTTAGTGAAGGTGAATAGTTCATTCCATGTAAGTACATCCATATGATTAAATATTGTGTAGCATTAAAATAATGCCAATGAAGAGTTTTTAATGAGGTGAAGAAATATTAATGATACATTGTGTGAAATAGATACAAAACTACATAGTATGATCTCAGCAATGAAAATAAAGAATTTTAGATTAAAAAGAACATGTTAACAGTAGTCATGTGTAGGTCATAACATTATAACATTTAGTTTTTTCTTTTCTATATTTAATTTTCCCCAAATGATCATAAATTATTTTAATAAGTGGAAAACTTTAACATATCCTTACAAAATTTTTACTGGCTGATTAGATACGGTCATACAAGTATAAATTATGGTGGTAGATTTTAAGGACTCAACTCAAAATAAACGGAAGGCTACCAACCAAAATTCGATTTACTTTGGCAAAAACCCATCTTGGTGTTTGGGGTTTCTTTCCTCATGTGCCAAATCAGTGTACTCTGCTAAAGGAATGTTAATAGCCCTTTAATCCTTATGATACAAACTGACCTAATCTTATCACAACATTGTTATATATAATCTTTATTTCTCTTAAGAAATCATAAGTGCTAGCCAGTGATTTTTCAGGCTAATATATATTTTTAAAAATTTCCTCCATCTCTGAATCAGTAACTAGCCTATAGCAGAAAATCTTACGGTTCAAGGGCATTGACACTTTGGTATAGTAAGTAAAGAAAAACAAATAGAGAAGCATTTAGACACAATGTCAAAATATGGTGGCTTAGCCACACCAAAGGGCTCTACACTTAGTACTACGGATAAACCATTACTCTTTTTGATGTGCTGAGGTCAGACGCAGGGTCTCATACACTTTAGTCAGCACTCTGCCACTGAACTGCACACCAAACCTCTGGGTCTGAATAAATGAGATGCGTAAGTAGCAGGAATTCCTGGGATTGCAAGGAGCAGAAGGAAGTCTTTCAGGGGAAAAACAAAGAAAGAAAGAAACAATACCAGAGCACAGAATATAGACAGAACCAACACCACACCCTAAAAGTAATCTTTCCATAGAATCCAAAAGAACTGACCTCAGCAGTCAGTACTGAGATTAGAAGAGTCAGACTGAGGCTTGCTGTAACAGGAGCTTGATTAGTATCTAACCTAAAAACCTGGATTAACTGGGCTCCACTGCAGGAACCTAAGAAAGGATTACAAAGGTAGTGAACTGGGCTCTTGGCAGAAGGAAATACAAATCCCCTCTACTGGAAAGCAACTTCACTGTAGGATTTCAGGATTCTCCCAGATCAAGTCCAATTAAATATGAATTCATCAGGCTCTGCCTAGCAGCCAACTCGGTGTAAGTTCATTGAAGTCAGGACACTGACTACATAAAGGAGAACTGAACAAAAGTGTAGATGCATTCTGAGTAATGCATGTCTCAATGGACTTGAAAGTAAGAGAATACATTTGTTATGTTGTAGAGAATTTCAGGTACCATTAGGTACTTAAGGGTGGGAAGGTAGGTAGATAGATAGATAATAGACAAATGTAAGACACCTATATATAGATTTTTGTATAGCTATGTGTCATACATATATCCTGTTGCTCTTCCTATTGAAAGATCTATTTGTAAAGGTCTATTTTCTAGATCTTGTTTTCTTAGTACTATTCACCACTAAAATTCTTAGGGCTCTATGGAAAAATGTAAGATTTCAGAATTGAGGCTGAGACTGTGTATGTTTGGGATGCCTTATATTAGTGAGTAAAAACAAACTCAGAAAATAATTAGGACATCTTAGGGAATATTTAAAGCAGTTTGAAGAGGCTCTGGCCAAATCTAGACCAATGTGAAGATTAAAAGTAAGCACGGTATTAACAGAACGTATCACTTGGAATATTAATAGAAACCCATGATCTTTTTCTGATGCAAATGAATGAATAAATAGATGGAGAAAAGAGAAGGTTCTTTCTTACAGTGCAGTGCTATTAAATGTTTTGTGGTATAAATTTTAAATGATGGCATCTATTATAATACAAGTTAGTTCAATGAGAAAACACTGACTTGACATCAACTGCTTTGTATTTGATCTAGAACAAACATATTACTCCATAATATAAATTAAGATATTAATGAATAACATGAATTAATATATATTATATATATAATACTATATATATAATAATGAGAGGAAATAAATATATTTATAGATTTTTTCTTTTTCTTCTTTCTTTCTTTCTTTCTTTCTTTCTTTCCTTCTTTCTCTTCAATTTAGAGACAGAATATTTAGTCTCCACTATGTACCCATGGCTAGGTAGACCAGGTTGGCCTCAAACTCATAGAGATCTACCTGCCTCTGTTTCCTGAGTCCTGGGATGAAAGGTGTGCACTACCACATCTGGCTCATACTCATGGATGAAAACATAATTTAGCAGTAGTGATGTTAGGCACTAAATTAAGTGTCTTCTTCCCTGCCCACTCCTCCGAAAATTATGTTGTTCAAATTCCTAGCTCAGACTACAATAGAATATGACTATATTTGAAGACAAGACTATAACTAGATAACTAAATAGAAATGGAGGCTCTATCTCTCACTCTCATTCTTAATTTTCAAAAAGAAGATAAGTTACACAAAACAGGGATGTATTTACAGAGGCACAGATGTGTTCAAAAAGTAGTGAGAAGACAGCTCTCTGCAGCCAGAGGTAGAGAAGAAAGCAATCTTTGGAGAAATCGACTTTGTCAGCCCTTCATCATAGACCTCTAGTCTGCAGAACTATGAAAAAAGAGCGTTTGGTTGCTTACCCTCCCATATCCTGGTATTTTGTTATAGCAGCTCTGGCCTATTACTAGCGCAATGAGACTTTACTGCTTCTCTAGACATTCTTTATATTTTGAGGAAGAATGACTTCATCACAAGTATCTGAGACGAAGGATGTGAATAAAAATGACAGCAGTGGCATGCACTCTGAACCCTTGCGGTAGAGAGCAATAACTTAGAACCAGATTATGGCTGTTTTATGTTCTTGTTTGCTTGGCCTTTCTTGTAGCAATCAAAGGTTAGTATGTTCTTTCTCACTGCGACTTTGCTCTGAGTAGTAATGGCTTCACAGTGCATTCCAGGCTACCTACAAGCCACTCAAAAGTTACTGTTTAGGGGAACCATATTGCAGTATTACTGGGATAGCTCCAGGAGATGGAGGTTAAACTTACTTCCAGCTAAGATTCTTTATCCATGGACAACCTTAGAAGGTTATGGTTTGATTTTTTTTTTTTTAAATGGAGCCCATTTTACTATGTCTGCTTAATGGTATGTCAGTTTTATCACGCAGCTTCACCCAAATTACAGTGTGTTTAGGGTTGATAAATGTGATCTTAACCTGTTTTCGTCACCTTGACATGAGCTAGATTCATCTGGGAGGAGGGAATCTTGTTGGAGGCATTACCTCCATCAGCTTTGACCTGTGGGTGTGTGTGTGCCCCATTTTCTTGATTAATGATTGATGTGGAGGAACCAACCCACAATGTGGGGTACACCCCTGGGCAGGTTGGTCTTGGGGTGTATAAGAAAGCCAGCTGAGCCAGGAAGCAGCATTTTTACATGATCTCTGCTTCGTTTTCTACTTCAAGCTCCTGCCTTGAGTTCTCGCCTTGGCTTCCCCTCGTGATGGAATGGAAACTGTATTAAGTTAGTTTGGGTCAGTGTTTTGTCACAGTCACAGAGAATTCAACTAAGACAGGTATTTACGTGTTCTAAGAAATGTCAGATCATCCCCTGTCATCACACTTAAGCTTGACTTATAAGTTAATGAGACACAATTTCTACTAACAAGTCTCAAGTGACAGCAGGAAAGTGTGGTTTTTAGCCATGTTCAGGCTTCTAGCCATGTTCAGGTAAAATGCTCACTCTCCTGTCTATTTTGGACAGCTCTGTTGAGAACCAGTGAAGAATTGGAAACCCTAGAATCTCTCCACTCCCTCCCTTTGGAGTTCGCTCTCTTACACATGCTCTTAGGATGGTTCTTCCAGATAGCATATTCAGCAGTTTCACACAGTGACAGTGTCATCACAACTCTCTTCTACCACACTGTCACATAGTCTTGTGGAGGCAGCTAAAGGCCAGCGATGAAGTGTCCAGCTTCCAGCTGCCTTAGCTGATACTCTCGAATTGCTGGACTATATATATAATGTATATATAATGTATATATAATGAGATCAAAAAGTCAGAATAATATAAACCTGGCCGGAGGAGCCTTGAGCTTTTATTTTCTCTAATTTTTTTCTTACTAATCCATGTTAGTACCCGTACCAATATAACATATGACAATATAGCATATGACAAGTACCCACAGATATTTGTGAGATAAGCTAATTATAAATGTGGTAAGCTGACTGTGTTCACCCTCCTGTGTCTAATTTTAAGTTGGGAAAAAAGCAATAGTGCTAAGATGTGACCTCATCTGTGTGGACATCCACTGAAAACTGTCCCATTAACACACTCTGTTAGACAGACATCCATATCATGTCCCTAGGTCTTATCTTTAAGACTAGTATAAAAAATAATAAATTTCTTTAAAATCCTGTGTTGGCATCTAAGCCTAGATACACTAGATGTTTGACAAATTATGAAATTTTTAGAGTATTATTCTATATGTATTTTCGATCGGCAATTGGATATTTCTTTTGGCTAATTTTATGGGGAAAAAATTCAAAGGATATGTTTTTAAAATGTAGGCTTGGGAAATAAAAATACTATAAATAAATCCATTTGTCCTTTTCTAGTAGTGAGCCTATTATTCTGTTAGGTGTACCCACAGAAGCTAATTTTTTAAAAGTGACCTACATAAGATATGACTCTTTCATAGTTAAAAAATTCCGTGATTAAAATATCACCATTTTTATTTTAAATTACCATTGTTTTATGTGCATAAGCCTGATAGAAGTAAGGGTACTGTGCTGTGATGGTTTAATAATATTGAATAATAGTGTGTTATTTTTGTACATGGAGGCTCATTCCTTAAGGGGGTTCTGAGCGGGAGTGTAGTGGTGAATACCATGCACTGGACGACTTTACATCTTCAGTGAGTCATAACTTTCTATTGTGCTATATTTTGAAGCAACTTCCTCTTGGCATAAATTCCTTAAAAATAAAAATTAAAGGTTCTAAAAATTGGTTCTGAAGTTCAGTTTGGTTCTGAAATTTTATTGTTACCTGAAAATAATGATATCACATCATGTTTACAATAACAGACATTATGTTTTGCAACTGCTTTTAGGTTATTTGATTGTCATCATGAGATCATTGGAACAAGCATCAAAAACAATGTTTATACATAATCCCAAAACTAACGGATCGGTGATTTTTAACAGAATAAATCCAGGTAATACATCAGTAAGTCTGTACAGGAGTGAGTGGCCCAAATACTCAGTTCACTATTCATTCTGTACAGGCAGTGCATACACCTTACTGAATAAACATAGACAACCTATTCTTCTTGAATGGTCTCATCCCTCAAGCCACAGAGCATGTCACTAAACTCAGCGCTTACCTAGATCTGCGGGTACATTCAGAGGATGTCCCGTCTCCGCTTTTCAGGGTTTTATAGTCTTTCTACAGGACATTTGTTGTTGTTGTTGTTGTTGTTGTTGTTTAATTGAGAATTAGCTTCTGGCAGCAAACTAGAGAGTATGTTTTTACTTAAATTGAAGTGTCTATGATCTCAGAGTTGCTGTTACAGCTTTGCAGATCTTTTATTCTGAACAGAGTATTCCTCATCTCTGCAGTCTGCAGAAAATCAGACAGAGATGAGAGCCCTGCATTTCATTTGCACACAAAAGCTAAAAATAGAGTCTGGAGGATCTGAATTATTACATGATCTCTCATTTCTTTAGTTAACTAAAAGTTGTTTAGACAATGTATGAAAAGTTTAAAAATATTATCTCAGCTGTATATTTAGCTTGCTTTATAATTTTCTGTACTAATGCACTGTTATTTTTTGACTGACATGTTTTCTAATGTAATAATGTAACTGAAAGCGAAGACCCAGTATTCTGTTTTGAGTACCTTGAAAGGACCAGGTACTTGGCAAATACTTGGGTTTGGCAAACATCAGCACAATGCTGTCTAACCTGTTAGAGTGTTTTGTTAGCTTAAGACTAAAATTAGCTGGTTGACAGACCAAACAATGATTCTAGTTATGTGCCCAATTAACTGTCAGTGGATGGCTTAGGCACCAGGATCTTGTGAGTCTTCCCAGAAGGGACACTTCATTTGAGTTTGAGAGTAGCCAAATCTAACTAGAAAATGGTATGCAATGTAGAAAACTTAGTTTCCTAAATCAACTACTGATAGAACCCAGACATGTGTACTTGAGGTGTGAGGTATGTGAGCATTATATTTTCAGTTTTCTCTTGTGGAAGATCTTGAACTTGACTTTAATAATAAGTGCCATCATAATTTAGAAATTAAATGGCTATATGAACCTTAACTGTCAAAACCACTATCTTAGAACTGATGTAATACATCTTTCAGAGCCACTGAAGAAGTCAAGTAATCATTCATATAATACTTTATAGTGATATCTTGGTTTTTAACCAAATGCTGTCCAGCTTGATCTTGTTATTGCCAATAGTTGTCTCCGGATGTCATTCAATATTTAAAACACTCAAGTACTCAAAGCTAAACTTTTGTGTATCACTGAGGAAAGTGTGCTTGAAGGGTATGTGCGGAGGGTGTGTGATGATGAATGGAAGGTTAGCTTACTCGCTAAATAAAGTATATAGACCTGAGTTCCATACCCCTAGAGATCATTTTAAAAATAAAAAATCAAGTGTGTTGGTGCATTCTTGTAATCCCAGCACAGGGCAAGGGGAAGATTGACCGCTCCCTGGGGCTTGATCAACAACAGGCTAGCCTGATAGGTAAGTTCTGGGCCAGGGAGAGGGTGAAAAGTGCCAAGAAAGGCATTCAAGGTTTTCCTCTTACTTCCACAAACATGTTCATATGCGTTTGCACATATATCCAGACATATGTATGATACAACACACACACACACACACACACACACACACACACACACACACACACA
>JANHMN010000010.1:11515732-11562320 GCA_030674055.1 Rhabdomys pumilio
ACACACACACACACACACACACACACACACACACACACACACACACACACGGGGGTGGGGGGGAGAGAATGTGTTAAATTTTATATACCCAACAGTGAAATTTTAAACATGCTAAAGAGAGAAGCTAATAAGAACATCACAGTGGACTGCTAATTGTATGGTTCTGTATTTGCGGGCAAATCCAAGGACTCACAGTTCAATGTGGGATGCATGGTAGAGGGAAAGGCCCACCACACATACACACAATTATAAGCTTAACAATCATTGATGTTAAGGGAAAAAAATCCTTTTGTTTTAATTATTAAGTGATATATTCTTTTCAGAGATGATGGGTGGTTTAAATAAAAATGTTTTATACTATTTTATAACTGATAAGTCTTGAGAAAATCAACATTTTGCAAGAGCCCATTCATATTACGTTAAAAACCATTTACCTTGTGATAAGATAGATAGACGAGAGAGAGGGGGTGGGGGGAGCTGGGCCCTCTATTATATTTTGGGTTTCATCCTGCATGGCTTCTGGTGGTTTTGTAATGGAGCAGGCATTTTTAGCAAAACTTCTCACAATTCTTTGCTATTTGCTGACACATTGGAGCATTTGTTATCTGACACTAGAAGACAGTGGAGGACAATAATAATAATTATTGTAATGACATCCCAACAACAGTTTCCCCTCCCTCCTCTCCTCCTGGCCCCAATGCCTAACCCCACCTCTATCCACTCCTCTTTTTTTCTTCAGAAAAGGACAGGCCTCCCATGCTATCACCCAGCCCTGCATAGTATGTATCAATAAGTAGTCTAGGCACCTCCCTTATTAAGGCTGGATAAGGCAACCCACCCAGTATGTAGAAAGAGGTCCTAAAGCTGGCAAAACAGTCAGAGGCAGGCCCTATTCCCACTGTTAGTAGTCCCTCAAAAAGAGCAAGCTAGGTTCTGTTTTATCCTTTTTGTGGGGATGGGGGGACCCAACTTCTGCCTTTCTAAAGCAAGACACAAATGACAGACTGTACTATGAAACAGTAGATCAGAGAAATAGCTTACGAAGAATGGTTCCAGTAATTAATAAAATTAGAAAAAACAAAACCAAAAAACTAGGAATGCCTTTGAAAGCTTGAAAAGTGACTCCTAAATAGACCAGTGTAATGGCTGAAGAAGAGATACAGGGTTGTGAATCTCTTGTGGACACTGAGAGGACATACTTTGGAACGATGAATACTTCTTTAATCACATTTGTTGCATAGAACCTGTGCTCTGGCTGAAAAGATTACTTGAGCCATTGAGGTGATGACTGGCCACTGGAAAGGCCGGGCTCTGTGTTTGCAGCCTGCAAAGTAGGAGGGAAGGATGGTTGCTGCTTTGCCTGGAGGCTTTCAAAGCCAGAGAATGAACTTCACAGGGTGACTTGCAGGTGTGGCCACCAAAGAAAGGGAAGTGTTCCTGGGGTGCAAATCCTAAATGACATTGTTTCTTCTGCACCCTAGTTTCTGCTTTTCTGCCTGGTAGCTGGCAAGTGACTCAGCATTTCCAAGAGCCATGTCTTGCGTCAGCTTCACCTTTGGGTGAGGGCCTCTTGAAGCTAAGATAGGCAGGCAGGTGAGGCCAGATCTCTCTGTCACGTCATATCCTCACTGCATTGGCAAATTTTGCATTTGCTTTTGAGAGACCAGTAATCATTTAATTTCAGCGATGCTTAAAATGTGGGCTAAACAAAATCAAATGATATCATAGGCAACAACAAAGAGAAGCTGTGAGCCTTTTGAAATATTTGAAATAGGTTAGGATTTGCCTGCTGAAATTACTCAGGTCCACAGGGAACGTTCTGACCACCATTTGTGTTATACCGATCTTGATTTTACGTGCGCTCATATGACTTGCACATGTGAAGGACACCCACTACTTGCTGGGACCTGCCCACAATCATTGCGCGACTCTTTTCTCCTATGCTGCACGATTGGTGGTCTGCTGTACACCGTGCAGATGTTTCTCCTGGGCTATTTCATGATTATTTTTCAAGTGGCCTCTTAGCCAAGCGATGGCAGGTCAGCACATGGAAACATCTGCTCTGACCATTTTTCTAAGCAAACAGCAGATGGCATTGCTGTTGTCCTTTTGATCTGGAGCAAAAATTCCCAAGGCTGAGGTGTTGGTTTACATTGACTGCCTGGCAAGGAACTGCCTGCGAGTTCAGTTCTCCTCCCCCAACAGTAGCGCTCCTTACAGCTGTTTGCTCTGCAACAATCCTGCTTAGTTTGTTTCTTTCTGTGACTCTACTTTTGTGGGATGTCATGAACTTTGATGCTCCCTCCTGTGATTGTTGCTAAGTCACTGCATTAACAACCGTTGTCCTCACAGTATCTCCCATTTGTGGGTTTTGGTCTACTAATAGTTCTACCAAGAAGGAGGGAGTAACAGGTATATCTAGGCCAGCACAGGATTTAGTTGGACACTGAATGTCCATGGACCATAGGTTATCTGGGAAATAGTTGAACCATCAAGCTCTTTCCAATGCTTCCTCGGTCAAAGAAGACCATCTTAATATTACATTTTAACTGCTGGACTTGTAAAACTTAAAGCATGTACATGTGTACCCCTTGAGCAATGACTTGTACAAATGTCTATATAATGTAAATGTTTATAAGCACACAAGATCCTTTTTAATACTTTAAATAGAAGATAGCCTTTGGGAGAAAAAAAAAGACAACTTTCTTATATTTTCCATTGGTTTATATTGAATTTCAATGGATCGTTTTATTGTATTGTAACTTTAATGAATCTGATGGACACCCATGTTCCCTATTGCATTTCGTTTGCAGATGTTTCCTATTTGGTATGACTAGTCAACCTTTGTCTTTCCTTCTTCTGCCACGTCTCGTATATCCAGCTATTCCAGGAACTGCCAGTTTCCTCATTTATGAAATAAAGACAATTGAAATATTTTCTTCGTAGGGTTGTTGTAAGGATTAAATGAGATTGCGTGCCAAGCAAGTGCTCTAAAAAGTGCCGTTTGTCATCACCATCCCAGCACCAGCATCACCACCATAACCTTCATTATCATTGTGTTACTTTAGCTCAGGGGTCAGGGGACCCAACTAGACCATTTCTAGGCTGAAATGTCAGGCACTTTTCCTCAGCTCTAGGTCCAGTGTTTCTTGGCTCTCATGATAATACTTCTTATTTTTACTGGGTTTGGGTTTTGTTGTGGCTCTGATTTTCTTTTCTTTCTTTCCCTTTTCTTTTCTTCTCTTTTCTTTCCTCTTCTCTTCTCTTTTCTTTTTGAACTGGTCTCAACATTTAGATCACTTTGAACTCAAACTCTCCATCCTCCTCCTTTAGCCTCTGATTACATGCCCAGTCCTTGTGGTATTTTGTTTTATATATTCAAGCTCCCTATTGATAAATCTCTCCAGATATTGTCTTTGAGGTTATTTTGTTTTATTCAACATATATAATCAATTTTATTACTCAACAAATCCTAGGTTCATACTTGTAACATTTAGTATGTAGGTATCAAGGCTTAGTAGTTATCAAAGATCTATAATCTTTGTCTGTACTTATTTACAAAAGAAAAAGATATAATTTTATCATTAAACTTTCCCAGAGAAACTAGAATATATTTAAGCATGTTTCAGAATATTCCATTCTTCCCTGTATATTACCATTTTTTTTTTCAGCTATAGCCTCAGAGCTCTGCCTCCTTCAACCTGTGTCTATGGCATGCATAGGCACCCCATGTCAGGCACACATTCATGCACACTGGTCTATATGCATGCTGCTGTTGCATCAGATGGCCAAATGTTTGGTAACAATTAATAACAATTTGTATTCTTTAAAAATTAGCCCTGAGATCAGTCCATTGTTTTAGAATATTTTATAGTAAAATATTTGGTAGCTTAGAAAATACAAGCTTTTAGATATTTTTGGTAACCACCTTATATTTCTAGGTAAAAATGAAAAGCACAGGGCTGGTGGGTTTTGTTGTTGTTATTGTCGCTTTTCCATCCCAGACTGGCCTCAGACTCAGAACGTGCAATCTAACTGGTGGTTATACTGAATTCCCGGTCTTACTCACTGCCTTTACTTCCCATGTGCAGAGGTCATCCTCCTGTGGCCAGACCTGGCTAAATTAGTGCTACTCTTTTAAGGCGAGGTCTCAGATCTGCAAGATTTGTTAAAACAAAGGTCTTTATACATGCCACTTTTCATTAGCAAATAAAAAGGGCGGAGCAGAGGGGGATATTAAGAGAAGGCGTGACTCATATTTCTGACAAGACAGGGCAGCTACCAACCTACTGTGTGGGAACCGTTCTGGAGCGTGTGTGCAAGTATCTCAGTCACTCCAGGACTTAGGATTACCAAGATCCTAAACCTTAAATACTGGTGATTAGTTTATGTAACACTGGAAAAACAGATCTCCTGTTCCTCCAAGGAGCCCATCCCAGGAGCCTTTTATGTCTCTCCCAATCATTCCTTTTGGAGTTTGTAAAATCCTTCTATTAAAATATTTTTATTTTTTCTTCTATGAAAATTTAGACACTAAAGTTATGTCAAATAATATTTTCTTTAAAAATACATTCAAAACGTGTGCGCACGCATGCACAAGTGCACTCGCGTGCACGAATACGTGTATGCTGCAGCACATGTGTGGAACTCAGAGGTCAACATATAGGAAACAGTTTCTTTTCAGAAACGTGTAGGTTCTGAAGACTGAGCCCAGGTTGCAAGGTTGACAAGTGCCTTTGCCTGCTGAGCCATTTTACCAGAGAAGTCTCAAACATACGTACCCATCTTTAACTGTGTTCTTTCTTAGTATAACACATTTGGCTCTATCCTTGTAAAAATTTTGTTTTGAAAGTTCATTTTGTTTAGCGTTCCCTATTGCCCCCGGCAGGCTCCTGTCCATCTGTCCCCATTGCCCCCGGCAGGCTCCTGTCCATCTGTCCCCATTTTCTTTCTTTTTCTTGTGAGCACATCTCTCCATTCATTTTGTTATTAAATCTTTAAATTTTATTTTATAATTAGATTAACTTAATTTAAATCTGTACTATAATCCATTGTCCTATACATTGAATTTTCCCAGTAAAAACTTTCCTTTATCGTTGTTTTATGTTTTCTAAGTCAATAATTTGAAAATCGATGAATTTTCAGCTGTAGAAGATTGGCTACCGAATGGGCTCGTACCGTTCTCCTGAATTAGAGTAACCTCGCTCACCTTGCTGAACACCTTTTCACACACGTGTTCCTCAAGTGTGAGGAACTCAGCCACCCTCTTCAACCTCATTGACCCCCTTAGTCATGCTCACCCCAAACTGTGTCATCTTCCCACTGTATGCCTCCTTTTGTTCTGTGCTTAGCTGGTCACCACATTCCGTGAGTGAGCCAGCCTGTGCTGTGTTACACATGCATACACACAGGCGCGCATACCCCCACACACATATGCATGCATACACAAGCACACACATGTGAGTACACATACACGCACACATGCACACGTGCACGCATGCACGCACACACATACTCTTGCACTCATTCATGCAACACATTCCATTTTTCTCACCCCTCATGTTCCAGAAGCTATAATTTGCCTCCTACCATGACTACACTCCCCACTCATATACTATCCAGTCCCTGCCCTCCTACTCCATTTTACATATGGCTGATGGAGTTTTCTTTGTCAAGAATAGCTTTAATCGTTTCTTACTTATGCTCTTAAACTTAACATTGCCTGAAGAATGCATTTGTGTCTTTGATGACCAGTCTTCTAGATTTTCATCCTAGCTGATCTCGCACGCTTTTTCCTGCAGACTGGTCCTTGTAATCTGTGTTTTCCTGGCAGTTTTGCATTTCTCTGATTTCACTGGGCTTCTTTACTTCTTTCCATCCAGCCCTAACCCCCGAGCTGTTTGTTCTGCGCTCTCTGGCTCTCCCTCTCTTGTTGACTATTTTGAGCATGTTCAAATATCACTTCTTCAAAAAGCTACCTTCGATTACGCTGCCTTGTCCCCTGCAAATGTGCTGTCTGCTCAGTCTTCAGTCTCTTTGCCCTCTTCCCTGGCCTGTCAAAAAACGCCCTACTTTATAACTTGTTACATCTTCTTTTCTCTTTCTGCCTATAACTTAATACCCATGATTGTTAGGACCAGTATCTTAATTACTTTTATAGTCTCTATTTTACTAGCACTTGTATATTATTTATTTGTTCATGCTTGCTGCTGGATAAAGATTTTAGATACGAGTGTGTTCTATTTATATACACATAATTAAAAATTAATCTCCAAATCCTTGTGTGTGTGTGTGTGTGTGTGTGTGTGTGTGTGTGTGTGTGTGTATTCATTTTTTGAGATGTGGTTTTTCATGTAACCAAGGCTGGCTTTAAACACAGTATCATCCAGTCATAACTTCTGGGGGGGCTTGCTTAACTACACCCAGCTTTGCGGTTTTTTTGATAACACAAAAATCATAAACAGTATTTCATTACTTTGTAGTAGTATGAGACTTATAATTCTCCCATCTTCAGAAAAGCCCCGGGACTTTGAGCAGGAACACAGGAATCAATCACTCATTGTCACTGCTGTGCTAGTTGAAAATGTAGAAGGGACTCAGAAAGTTCCTCAGGATGTATCATAGCTTTTTTTACTTGAGCTATAAAAATCTCCATTGACTGTATTAACACATCCCTGACACCTCAGCACTGGAGAGTCTAAAGCAGGAAGACCAACTTATGCTGTTTAAAGAAATCCTGTCTCAAAACAATGAGCAAAGAAAAACCTTGAAGAGCTTTATTTGCTTATGTGTTTTTCTCCTCTGCTAAAAGGAGGCCTTTGAGTACCTTTGGCAAGAGCCAATTGAATACATTTAATACATGAATATTTGAATATGCAAATGATATGTAAATACATACTTATACTGTAAAGATTCTGTATATTTTAAGAATTTCTTGTATGGGGTTAGTGCTGGGAATTGGATCTACTACCTTCAAAATCTAGGCATATGCTCTACTTACTGAGCTATCCTCAATTCAAAAATTTTCTTTACAGCATCCCCAAAGAATTAAGCTTTAATAATATTTCTAAAAGTAATTTATTATCTTTTCTTCAAAATAAGCAGGAAGCTATCTAAATCCAACTATTGGGCTGTGTTACATGAAACTGAAAATAGTTGATAACTGAAACAAACCCAGCCACTGTAGTCGTGAACCTTCGAACTCAGTGCTGAGTTCGTCTGCGTTTTCGTTTGTTTGTTTGGTTGGTTGGTTTTTCCCTATGCAGGCTTTTATTTTATTCCTCCTTTGTCTCAACCTGTGAGACTAATGTACTCACTAGTGATGCTATTCTTCAGTTATTACTTGTAATTATTGACTTAGTTTCTTTTTTGTTATTGGTATGTAATTAGTTCATAATTATTTGGTTTTATTATACTAGTAATTAAAATATCAAATTAATTGTGTGTTTCCTTTACCTTGAAGTTGTTCTAAAGGTATACACATGATGAGGTAACTTCAGTTTGGTGACTCCTTTATGCATACACTAGTAAATTATGACTTGTGGCTCATCCATCCAGGATTTGTGATTCCATAAACCAAAGTTTCCTTTCCTTATTTTTGTTTGTTTGCTTGTTTGTTTTTGTTTTGACTGGATCTTTCTAGGCAGCCCCGGCTAGCCTGAAAGTCTCCAAGACTTGCCTACCCGTTGTTCCCAACATGCTGGGATTAAAGGTGTGCACTCCCACCAACACTCCTGCTTCAACCCATTTCTTAAGCAGCTATTCTGGACATGCAGTGCTAAGGAGTCATCTTACCTCAGGAAGAATAGATGTGAAACCTACCCAGCCTATGATCACTGTGATACAGATGGTGATAATCCCAATACACAGTTATAGTCTAAGAATTTCTTCTTCATATTAAAAAAAAAAATGTTGATACATCATATTGTTTTTCCTCTTGGAAGTTTCATGGCTAAAGAAAGTGAGAGGAATCCAAGAAGACAAGTCCATTAAATTAATTCTTACTCTTGATAGTTTTATAAAAACTTAATTGAATATTCAAGGAAAGTAGAAACAACTGACTTACCCTGAAGTCCTAACACATTTCTACCAGGAAAGCACGGACCAGCAGAATTCTACTTTCCTTCCTCTGCTCCAAGCAGAGGAATCAAATTATAAAAGACTGTGCTCAATGTTGGGGTTTTCTCTAACTCCTCTCAGTTAAAAGAACCAAAACCCACAGTGTGAATTCAGACATCTACAGACCTGGTAGACAGAAGTCTGTGGTCCAGCCTCATTTCATGTAGTTCTGCTGACTACATGGGAAACAGGCTCTAAGATAAGGTAGGAGGAGCCTGGCAAGTCTGCTCCTAGCTCTTAGAAAAACACCCACCCACATCCTAACTAGCAGAGGGGCTGGAACATCAAACTTAGGCATCAAATGAAATATCTTTATTTATCTGAATAATGTGTGTTGGTTTGGCACATAAGCCTTATAGTTTCTAACTTAATTGGATTATTGTGAAAAGTATATTAAAAATGTTGAAATATAAATCTTCAAATGCATTCTCTATGTTTCCCCTTTGCTCATTTCTAACACCAACCTTTGGGTTTTCACGTCTCTAAAAACCTTATGATTAAAAAGAAATTAAAGCTTATGTGACCTCTAAAGACCTATGATCTTATTTGACTTGTTAATTCTGGTTTATTGCGAAGACCCAGCTTCTTGGCTGCAGTATATAAGGATTGGACTGTATTTCACTGTATGTTCTTTGATATGTGTACAGTAAAACACTAGACCTTAAAATACAAATCCCTTGCTGAGCCTCTTCTCCCTGGGAAAGAATACATTTTATGGCCAGATGGAATGGCATCATGTCTCACTGTTGGGGTAGCTCAGAAAAGACAACATCATGGGACGCTTTCCATTCTCATCGGCAGGCTCCTTAGTTTAGTCAGGTGCTGTGACTTGGACCCAACACTGAGCTGCGGCTCAGGAGACAAAACAGTTGGAAAACTCGAAGAAAGGCTCTAAGGGTCAGTGAAATTTACTGTGGGCAGCTGCTGCTTCAAAGCTGCTCTCTGTGCAGAAGCCTATTAAGAAGTAGTAGGTTGTGTCCCCGCCGTTTCCCCCGGCGTGATGGATGATGCTCTGACAAGAGAAAAGACTTCCTGTTTCATGGAGGTGGCTTTTTCTCTGCCCGCCTAACCTCCTTTCTCAGGCCCTCTCCATCCCCTTTCTAACCATTGCATTCACTGCTCCACTACATGAAATAATAACCTGGAACTGTCAGGAATGACTGACTGTGACTCACCAGTGAATACCTGTCAATCAACAGGACCTCCCACTCTCAGGATAGGGGCTTAGCTCTGCTCTCTTGCTATGAAGGAAAAGAACCCTATCGCATGTAGACTAATAATAGATGTGAATTTTAGAATTTGCTCCATGTTTTCTTTTTCCTTTTTTCAGGAACATTCGACTTTACCTAATGCTAAGAATATTCCTTACTGGCCTGCCCTCCCGTTCAGGTTTTTGCCAGGCTTCTTCCTTTGAGCGCAGACACACAAACTTGGCTATGCATGCCCTTTGTTTTGCTTCTTAATTGCTTCTCAGCTTCCCATTCTCAGAGCTCTCAATGTCCTTTCTTTTGTCCCACTTGCTTGTGGGAACATTCAAGTGATGTCGTTTCAATAATCTGTTACTGAGAATTGTTACTTGCACACACATACAAATGCACATTCCAACACACCATGTCCTCCTTCCTTGGCTTATTTTAATGCCTCTAGTGTCCACCACTCAGTGCCTATCTGTTGTCGCTGGTTACCATGGACATGTAATTGGCACATCACTGAGAAAGTGGAAACTTGTTATTACATCTGTTTCATATGCCTTGTGATGCAATAGTAGCAGGTGGCACCTTTTAAGAGTGGAATAGATTTGCTTGCTTGGCAACAGGCAACATCTGCCTGCAGTCCCTCCCTAATGGGTGGGGAGAGGCTACGTGCAATTTACAAGACCAATACAACTCTTGTCTTACCGACCCTATTGAGAAATGGTTACCATGTAATATTAATAGCTATTAATAGCTTATGTTTAAACAGAAACTTGCTACATTTAGAGTCAAAAGTTAAATAGACAAGAAGCCCTACTAAGGCTTATCATGTAAAAGAGACGGGACATAAAGTCCAGTAAAGAAAAGGTTCGTTTGTGGGAAGATAAGAGACCCACAAATATGAAGACATGCCTGTCTCTTTCCGTAACTGGAGGGTCAGGTCTGTGGCATGACCTGTAAGCATTGCCCTTTACTCTCCAATCAATCAACTATCCAGGAGAGAAAAACCAAATTATCTTACAAGATTCTAGGTAGACGCATATATATTTAGGTTAATTCAAAGAGTTAATTATTCAGAGAAATAAAAAGTCACAGGGAAATGTCTTTTTGCATTCTAGAGGGTTTCCATTGAGTGGAATCCCTTGAGGGGATTTTTTTTCTTGCTATCTAATTCAGACATTTGGTTTTTATTTATTTATTGATGAATCCTACAAAGGTCACTGAAGGAGGTGCCAAGAAAGAAGGTGATAGCGAGGAGATGAGGCTCGAGGCCCTTTCATAGCTATCTCATTTGAAGAAATCTGCTACTCCAGTTTGCTAATTCCAAACTGCCAACTTTAAGAAACTTTTACACAGGACAAATGACAGTAGATAGTCGATTGCAGTGCTGGGGGAGCAGAACCCCGTAAGTGGTAAGGTATACGAATCCTATGCACAAAGGGAAGTAGACACACTTCCTGTGAGCCAGTTAGTGGTGACAGTACTTGCAAAATCATGAGCTCTTGACCCTGATCCCTTAGTCAGAAGAGCCATTCATTCAGGACACACAATAGTTTTTGTTTCTGGTATCTGAGCTGAATACATTTAAAAACAAAACAAAACAAAACAAAACAGAACACCCAAACGAGTCCTTTGAATAACTTAGGAGTTTAGTAATTTGATTTTTTTTTCTATATTTCTTGGAGGTCCTTTCTCTCTGCATCAACTGGTGGGATGGATGTTCATGAAGTAATATTGAAAGACAAAACTGCCTGTGAGACACACACACACACACACACACACACACACACACAGAAAATTAGGAGGAGAGAAGCCATCTTGAAATTGTTGCCTGTTGTTAGTAATGACCATGGCTTGACAGCTCTGCAAATGGTGCTTGTGACTTGTGATGTCCGCAAGCCCTCCCTTGCTCAAACTTGGTGTAGCTCTTTTTCCCCACTCAAAGCCAGTCACAAATTGTTGTCAAATGCTTAGGAATGTTTTACCAAGTATGATTTATTATTTTTAATTTCAAGATCAGAATTTAATAAAAAAAATATTTGGATGAACCTAGAAAGAAAATATTTCCCTCTGAGAAATACTAACCTTGGTCCAGAATATTCTACTTTTATTTGTAATAGGAACCAATAGGAACATTACAGTTTTATTTCAACTTTTGGTGCCTTCTTTTAAAAATAGTGTTAGTTTGTGTTGTACAAAGTGATATGTTTCATACAATATATTGAATATTAGGAACATTGGCCATAGAAACTCCCCCATTGCTGTCTGTCCCACCTGTGCCTAGTTTTCTTTCCACCTGCTCCTCTACAGTTATGTGTCTTCTACGTCACGTGTGCTTGCATGTGAGTGTGCATTTGTGTGTGTATGCACACCTGTGTGTGAACATTCTTTACTCATAAGCTTGAAACAAATAAGCCTCTTTACGAATTAAAATTAGATGTTATATATATTAGATATTTTGCTTTTCAAGACAGAGTTTCTCTGTGTAGCCCTGGCTGTCCTGGAACTCACTCTATACACCAGGCTGGCCTGGAACTCAGAAATCCACTTGCCTCTGCCTCCCAAGTGCTGGGATTAAAGGTGTGTGCCACCACCGCCTGGCTATATACAATTTTCTATAAGTACCACTACTTCATGACATCTATATCTTTTATTAAAATTAAAAACTTATTTTTTTAATATTTGTTTTCTACTTTTTTTGCTGCCCTAGTCACTATAGCAAAGAACTGGAATCAGCCTATATGTGTTATCAACAGATGAATGAATAATGCAGTATGTACACACACACACACACACACACACACACACACACATATATATATATATATATATATATATATATATATATATATATAGTATGTATATATAAATAATATTCAGCTCTAAAGAGAAATGTAATCTCAAAACTTGCATGAAAATGGATGGACTTAAAGTTTATAATATGAATGTCATCACACAGTGTCATAAAGAAAAAAAAAGCATGTCTTCCCCATATCTGAAACCTAGAAAATTTTATCTATCTATCTATCTATCTATCTATCTATCTATCTATCTATCTCTTATCTATCTATCTATCTATCTATCTATCTATCTATCTATCATCTATCTATGGGTACTGTGTAACATAGAAAAGAAAAGCTAGTGACTGTGGGTAAGGAATGACTGAATAAGGGTAATGAACCTAAGTTATGAAAGAAGATATCACTCTAGTTACTGTCCTCATTCTAACTCTGTCATGGATATTTCAGTTGTGGGTGGTGGGCAAGCACATGAAGATATATCTGATAGAGGAAATGTAAAATTCGGCACAAGACTTGAGCGTCAGAACTTCCACTTCTAACTGAAGTTCATTGATATGCTTTGTGTCTGGTCCATTTTGGTATGTGGTTTTTTATTATGCTTTTTATAATAAAGTTGATTTAAAAATAAAAGGAATAGAATAGAATTTTATTATTAAGTATTTGTAAGAATGATAAATATATTAATTTGGAGCCGATAGGATGGCTGTGTGGTTGAAGGTGTTTGCTGCAGAGCCTGACAACCCGAGTTCAGTCTTCAGAACTAAACGATAAAAGGAACGATCCAACTCCCCAGTGTTGTCCTTTGACCCCCCAACATGTGCACCGTGTCACGTGTGTGCCCATACATTATGCACATGCACACATACACAATGTAAACATTTAAATGTAGAGACATTTCAAGGAATTTTAAACAATAAAAAAACCAATTATGCTGGGCAGTGGTGGCAGCACACTCTATTAATTCTAGCAGTCAGGAGGCAGAGGCAGGTGAAACTCCGTGAGTTCAACACCAGCCTGATATACAGAGTAAGTTCCAGGATAGCCAGAGCCACACAGGGAAACTCTGTCTCAAAAACAAACAAACAAACAAACAAACAAACAAACAAGCAGCCAATCTTATTAAGAGAAAATAGTAAAAATAAAACCCCAAACTCTAAAATAAAATTTAGTGGAGTGAGAAAAATATATAACATATGTATGTCTATGTGTATATGTGTATATGTCTGTGTATATAACAAGTGTGGCATTGTAAATTGATTGTGTTAGTCTTTAAGATCACAGTATGTATAGCATAAAGTAGGATGGCCTTTGACTGAAACATAGCTGTATCTAGTGGATTAGCAGAGAAAGGGCAAATTTAATTTATCCTCAGTTTAATACTTTCTGGAAATGCTAAGAGGGAAACTAAGCTAAAAGAAATTTGGGGAAATATCAAGCTAGAATATTGGCAGGCAGTGGGTCCACACCCCTTGTAATTACTTTTAAATTACCATGAGCTTTCCAAACTGAATGGGTATCAGAAAACTGAAAGACAAAACTGGAGCTGAAGTAGAACAATTCTTTAGGTAACTTAGGAAAATATATAAAAATCCAGATGGAAAGAGAATAATTGAAGTCAGAATGAAATTGATGAACCGGAATTAAGATAATTGTGTTTCCCATCACAAGCATATCTGTAATTTTGATTTAATAAAGCCAAGTAGATATGTACATAATGGATCGTTTAGAGTTTTGAAGTGTGCAACTAAATTATAATGTCAAGAGATCACACTAACTGTAATTATGTGATTATACACAGGTACCGATTCTACTGATATTTATAGTTACTCTTGCCTTGATGCCTGAGAGCATGCATCCCTTGAGCGCTGGTGGCGCACAGTCAGTGTACTTTGAGTGTTGGCGCACAGTCAGGGTACTTTGCCCTTTTTCTGTGCCTCTAGCAGGAGGATCATTACAGCTTGACTGGCATTAGTGTGCTATCCCCAGAATTATTCTTCCTGTCTTCTAAGGAAGGAAACTGTGGACATAATCGACTTGTTCAAAGGCTGCAAATAGTTCTCTAAGGTGCCTACAAAGCCGCTTATGGTTCCAGGGCTTGATTCTTTCACCCAGGAGATTAGCACTTGAAGGAGGCACTCTATGACAGCTCTCAGCAGAGAACAGTCACATGCACCATATCAAATTAAGCATTTTGCAGATCCATGAGGGATCTGCCTTTATAGTCCCTAATGAAAGGGTTCACTAAGCGAATTAACACAGACACAGAGAAAAATGCTTGGCCCACTCTGTAGAGTTGCTGCCAGGAATTTTGTCTTCATTGATTTGCACTTAATACATTGATTATAAATAAGCTATTAATGTACTTATTAATATCACAAGGTAGGGTGAGTTTACTTAGGAATGGTTTATTGATATTTGATTTCAGTCTACGACAGTTAATTTATTAATAAAATAATAAAATTGTATTCACAACATGTTTACCCATTAGCTTTTTTTAATGTACACAAACTATGAAATTCTATGTACAAAAGAAGCTTTGAAAAAGGAAGGCAGCAATTAGCTCTTTGAAAACCCAGAAAATACAGCCTGTAAAGAAGGGTTCAAAGGAGAGGAGGAGGAGTCAGAGAATGCAGCAAAACTATTCTCACCAAGTGCCTACAGCATGTGTTTACTTTATTTAGTTAACAATTGTTTGCACAGGGGAACATTTTCTTATCATTCCTGAGGGGTGTGCAGAATCAAAAGGGCAAAGGTTGCAGATGCCACTTTTCTTCAGGGAGGCATCAAACCTCACTTCCTACGAAGAGAATTCGTGGAGTCTCTGAACATGGATGTTGATTCCAACACTATGCATAGCTTTGTATCTTTGTGATAAAAGAAATAGAGCTATTATTGTCTCTACACCAAAATTTCTATTGATTTAAAATATAAAGTTTCTCATTAATCTGTCAGCTGTAAATACCTTCTCTGCTGAAATGCTGCTCAGAGTCACCCTAAACTGGTGAAGGCCATTTTATACCCTCTGTTCACGTGATCTAAGTAGTGAGTTTGCATGGCCTTAGGGAATAAACCAGGAAAGAGGGCATTTTAAAAATAGAATAAACGTAATGGCTTTTTCACTTATCTTTGCTTTAACCTTGTTAACATACTGGGGTGAGGGGAGGGTGTATACTGAGCAATTGTTGAAAGGAAGTCTATTCTGTAACCAGAAGAAAGGGAAAAAGATTTCTGGAATATTTTGACTTTTTTTCAACCTCTTTAATGACTCAAAAAAGAGAGAGAGAGAGAGTGTGTGTCATAATAAGACTTCAAATGCTGCTGCCAAGTCAGGTCTCACAATCCTTTTCCTACCAAAAATGTAAACTTACTTCTATTGGTATTAATGGTTTTACCTAACTGCTAGCAGAAGTTTTCTGGCTAATTCAGAACAATATATCTTTAACTTCTACTTCCAGTTCTAGAATCATTAAAGGATCACTAGCACAGTGTTATAATTATAAATTATTAAAGGTACATTTCATTTGATATGTCTAGCTTGACCAAAGAATCTATCACCCTCCTGAGATAAGAAAGGCCAGTGAATTATGTTATGTTTTATTATCACAAATAAAGTTAGCAGATAAGTTCTACTTTACTTTCTGGATAAAACACAGAATGTTCTTTTCTAGTTATTTCTAGATTCTTCAGTAACTGAGTTAAATGTGGAACTATTTACTTGGTGTTTTTAAAATACCACACAAGGGAATAGGTTGAGCCATGCATGTGAGCAAGGATACCAACTGAGGTGTGAGGACCATGAAGTGGTAGCAGGACAGAACAGGACGAGAAGTAGGAGACGTAAGGACAGTGGCTGTCCTCGAAGTCACTACAATTGTCCCAGATCGCATCTGACGAGAATTCAATCTATGGCCATGATGTGTTTCCAAGAAGTGGCAAGGCTTTTTATAGACTGACATGAGGCTCCAATTCTCCTTCCAGCACTGTTTCTAGGGGAAGTTGTATTTCCAGTGCTGAGCAGGACCGTGCAAGTCCTTCAGATAGCTCTTCCTGGGAGGTGACATGCTCTGTTTGCAGTGGGATTCATGTGCACAGGGTTACTGCATTGTTTCCCAGCCTTAGAAGGATATGCATTTCCTTTACCTTCGTCAATCGTGACCCACATCTCTGAGGGCCAGCTGGAGCTGGGATGGTAGAAAGGTCAATGTTCCCAGAACTTGCAAGACGATACTGAAACCACAGATACTAAGGGAACCAATATGAAGACTGGATCAAAAACGGCCAGTCACTTTAGGGACCATGCCCCTTTAAAAGAACTTCTAGGACCTGTTTAATTGAGGTCATTTTCCCAGCAAAGTCTCAGAACAGGGTAAAGGTGTGCTTCTTGCACGTCCCTTATAGAAAACATTCAAACAAGGCTTAAGCCACAAAAACTAGTTCTCTTATAGTACTGAGAGCATCCCATGGAAGAATTTATCAGAATTGCCATGAGCAATCAGGTCTCTGTCCTCTACTCTGTATGGGCTTCCCTCTTCATGATGACTGAGGCAAAGCAAGAGTCATATCTAATTAGCATGGCCCCATGTCTGTGGTGCCTGAAGACGGATACATGCTTGTTTAGATTGGTGTTTAGATTTCCATAGACACTGGTGCTTATTTGGGCTATAACCATGTTGGTTCTGCTAAACAGGGCTATGTGCACAGCTCCTGTTCATAGCTCTATGTGTCTCATGCTGTAAATTGCAGAGGAGTCAGGGACAGATGAGGAGGCCATCTTTAGAGTGGCTGAGTCTCAGAATGGACGGAAGGACCAGGACTGAGAATGAATGAAGCATGGGGCAAGACGGAAGAACCGGAAGAGAAGGCTAGAGGATGGCAGAGGCGAGGGGAGTGCAGGATGAGATAGATGCAGCAGGCTGTGGTGACTCACACGTGCCTACTCGTCCAGTGATTGGTTTCTGTATTCATTAGAAGGGTCATATGAAGTCTTGAGTGATTCCCAGGCGGCCACTCCTGCAGAAGCTGAATTAACATCAAAATACAAACAGCACCAGGACTATTCCACGACAAACAGGCCGTGCACATTCTGGTTTAGAAGCTTTATTTCTCAAGCTGTAAAAGCAGGTGAAGCTCATTGCCTTGTCTCCTTCAGTGTAGCATGATAGGAACTGGAGTGTTTAGAGAGTGCTCAGAGATGCTAGAGAGGGGACTGTGCTGTTTTAACTGAGTCCTCTTAGATGCATTGGCTGAGGGTCCAGAAGCCAAAGCAGTTAACTCCACCACCCTTCACTTATCTTGAAGCCTACACTGAGGGCAGGTTTTAGCAGGGGCCACATACTTCCTTTGCCACCAGCTGAAAATGTCCTGTGAGTCCTGTCCTGTGTTTCTTCTGGCTACTCTATAAAGCACCTTATTGAATGATAAAATATTTAACAAAAATAGTTCATAGAATCGAATTTTGGTACCACCACCACCACCACCACCACCACCATCATCATCATCATCATCATCATCAATTGTTTCCTACAATTTGTGAGTGAATTTGGCTAGAATCCTCACATAAACTCAAAGATACTGATTAAAATGATTCCTTGAAGCAGAAGCTCTTTCATCTACATAAGGAAGATATGTGGTATTCTACTGTTAATAGAATGGATAGGTGAATTAATGACTGAATACTGGGAAGCTGAAGGTGGCTGATTAAATTAACAGAGGCTGGACTGGTTTTAAGCACCCTGAGCGACACCGGCCTGGTGCTGTTTGGTGACACAGTAAGGTACAGTGTGCATTACCGACCTCATTAAGTTCCAAATAAAACTCTATACTTTACACCATTTCTACAAGAGGTTTTATTAGATTTCCTTAACTGGTGTCATATTTTTTGGCCAGGGCATTTTTAACCAGCTTCACATAAATAAAGTTCTATTTTGTCACCATGTCATAGTAAAATAAACTGCTTGCACTACGCATCCCTGCCAAGGCCAGAGCAGACGGGGAAAGGATATAAATGTGTCAGTATTCAGGGAGAGAAAACACATAAATGCACATGGCGACTCTCTTAACGCTGAGGCCCAGCGTGATGCTAATTCATTTGGGTGACATTTAGAAAGCTACCCCCAACATAAATAATGTACATATAGTGGGGGGTATCTCTGACAGACACCACGTTGAAAAAAGAAATGGCCTGAAAGAATGCACATCAGATTTTACAGGTGCTTGGGACATTAATGTACAGTGATGAATGACCTTTGTGCCGAAGGTTGACATAATGCTGAATGGAATGTTTTGTTTATATCTGGTACCACGTTTATTGACCAGCACCGAAGGCTAGGACCAAGCTGGGATTTGAACGTTCTCTACTTTCTTTTCTTTTTCTTTTTTTTTCTTTCGTGTAAACTGTTTTCTGTCTCCTACTCCCCCCACATGCAGCAGTTCCTAAACTGTTTCACAGATATCATCCCATAAGATTGATCACTGTCTTAAAGGAAAAAAAAGTTAAAGCTAAGGATTCATTACCAGAGGTGCTATTTTTGTGGCTAAGTATGAAAAATTAAGCAGAGAAGGGTTTTTAAAGCCACATTTATCATGCATCTTTAATCTTAGCTTGCCATCTCTAATGTGTCTACAGTTAAGCCGCTCATGATTAATAGCAAGAGGGTCTGTAGATAAAAATTACAAAATCAGAAATACAAGAGAACGCTATAAGTCAGCCATGCCATCTGAGTCATAGCAAAGGTTTGTCCCCATTGTGTCGTCTCCAGTGCGCATAGAAACAAAGTTACAAAGCAAAATGAAGAAAACTTCTAGTATAGACGCCCAGAGATAATTTCTTTTTGACACTAAGTGTAGAATATGATCACATATTTTTTTTCTAAGTCCTTAGCAGCATAACATTTCTCCCATACTGTAAGCTACTGCGTCTAATTCTCCTAATTTTTTGAGTAAGGATGGGCAGTCACCATTGTCCTGACTGTGGCTGCCAAGTTCGTTTTGTTCTGTTGCTCTTTAGTTGCTCTTAATCGCTTGTCCATTTGTTTATATTGTCACTTGTTCATTCACTTGACAAATATTCACTAAATATTTACACTTCATCCAATTTTCAAATGGATACAGAGATGTAAAAAAAAGTACTTCCAGATGCTTTAGAAATAATAGGATCAATAAAGCAGGTGCAAAACACGCTGAACCCAAAATCAAAGAATTTCCAAGTACCTTAAAAGGTGGCAGCATATACAGCAGGCAGGTACTGAATGAGAAACGATCATTAGCTTTAATGGGGATTCTCTGGTTCTAGATCTGAGAAGTGGTCATTTCTGTGCTGATCTTTAAAGGGACCTGGATTTTAGAGACAGTACAGAATAAAGTTGTGCAGGTGCAAAGAAGACAAACAAGGGCAGGAAGGACAAGAAGGAAGTGACCCTGGGGACAATGGATGCATCAGCCAAGCATGTCACTATTTCATGAGATTACTTAACATCCACTCTCTAGTGACTTTTAGACTGTATGGAATTATCATGTACTATAGTCTCCAGGCTGAATAATGGCCTTCTTGAATTATTTCAGGATATGTGATAAGCATACATAGTTTTGGCAGTTAAAATAAAATGATACAAATTTAAAACTTCCTAAAGAAGATAAAGCAAAAGAAATTAAGTTGGTATCAGACAAGCAAAGATCGAAGAGGCCAAAGTAATGAAAAATGGGAAGTCTTTTGCAAAAACACCCTTGGTCCCAATTGTACTAAAGGAAGTGCTGTGTATGGTTGATTGGAAGAAAGAGATAGCAGATGATGAAGCCTGGGGAGAAGGATACAATTCCTGTTAGAGAGACTGGAGAAGCTCACAGTAGAGCAGAAACATTTACTGGAGGCACTGCAGCATGAGAGACCTCCAGGTTATAGCTGCAGAGTGAGAGAGCTAGTAGACTCAGGGATGGAATAGGAGGGACTGTATGGTGGGCTGTGTTCTGTTTCCACAGAGTCACGTTGTGTTCACCTTCAGATCCTTGATTTCTAACACCTTGTAGAGGAATAGTAAATCACAATGGTACTGACAGAAGCTACCTGTTTGCTGTTACAGTGCCTGGTAGGGAATGGAAAAGCAAATATCAGTTTCTTTCTCCATACATTGTCCAGCACATTTCTACTACAGCATGTATTAAACACTTATCTAAATTTATTTCTTAACCATAAAATATTTAAATGCACAAAAAATGAATGAGTGATATTTTCAATGTCTTTAACTGAAGCAGAATCATGTCACTTCCCCTCTCTTTTCTCTGCCCAACTCCTCCCAGTTACCCTCAGCCAAACCCTCTTGTATGCTCATGCCCTCAACTTTATATTCTTTTTGATTATATTTGTTATATAAATATATGTGTGTATGCATAAATCATCTACTACTTCTTATCTATCTATCTATCTATCTATCTATCTATCTACCTATCTATCTATCTACAGAGAGAGAGCCTGGTGAATTTGTTTTTGAGTATACAGTTTCAAGGATGAATAATGGCTTCTAGTACATTTTTTCTTACAGTTTGATAGTTTCAAGTACTTTATTTTTCCAACCAATACTAAACATAATACAGGCTGAATATTCCTCATCTGAAATATTTGAGACCTGAACTGTTGCAGTATTTCAGATTATTCTTAAACTTTGGAATATATGCAAATATGTGATAAGGTGTGTTGTGGTGAGACTCCAGTCTAAACACAAATTTTATTTGTTTTCTGACTTTCTCAAGTGCGTGTTCTGCAGATCATTTTATGTGGCACTTAGTGTGCTTACATTTCGAGTTCTATTCATCCCGTGAGGTAGGTGAATGTGCAGAGTGTTTCACTTGTAGAACTGGTGTTCAAAACTTTTATATTTTGGAGCATTTCATATTTTGGATTTTTCATTAGAAGTGGTCAACCTATATCTAAAATATATGCTCTTATACTGAGAAAAATATGCATAGGACTTCAAGACAAGATTAGTTTCTGTCAAAAAACCAGTATTAAAACTTTAAGGTGAATTGTTTAAGAGATTTTGTCTCTGTTATTTTTGTCGCACATTGAACTCACTCTGCAGTAAATCACATTTTTTTTTCAGTGTGGAGCTAATGCTTGTAAGCATTCATCTCCTCATATTCGATTTTCTGGCTTTTAGACACTTTAAGATCATGACTGGAGTGTAACAACTTTCCATGTCAGTGTCACTGCCAGAAATAATGCTAAAGACATTGAGTTCAACACTTATTATCTAGCCCAGGGTGGTATTTCCAAAAGATCCCCACCAAATCCCGCCATACTCATATAAAACTCACAGGCCAGTGATGAAGAAGCATCTTAAAGCTCAAGCACACTGATGCTTAGCGATCACTTATGGGGCATCTCGTCATCACTAACTAAATATTGTCTGACATTCAACCTTTGATAAACAAAGCAGCATTTAGACACAGACCGTGATGTGGGCACCTGATACTTCAAAAGCTTAGATCAGAGCAGGCAAAAGTAGAATGGCCAAATGATAAACATCAAATTCCACACCACCACTGTAGGAGCCAAAGAGCCCTGGGTACCCACACTGTGATGACAGATGAGCTCCCACATCTCAGTGTTTTGGAAATACCCAGGCACTGACGAGATGTTTTGAATATCGCGTTCTTCATTCTGACATGTGGCAGTGTGGACATTGTGACTACAAGAGGTGTGGTCCCTTTCGTGAATACTACATTCCTTTGGATTGGGTCAAAATCAGGTTCTTGTGTTTGCTATTGCGGCACACCTTTTGATTTTGTCATTGTTGTTACTCTTAATTATGTAGGTTCTCAGTTATCCATAGTTGTCTCCTGAAGCCCAGGATTCTGCCAGCTGTGGTACAAATTAGATCTAGACTTCTTCTGTTGGGCAATCGGCTCCTAACTGTGATTCACTTTCTCTGGAAGGATCATCTGTCACTTGTCGGTGCAGCCTTCTCTTAAGAACAGAGTGGTAAAAATTAAAAAGCGTTCTATCTTTAGAAAATTTATCCACAGAAACTATAAAAATATGCAAATATAAGAACCTTTAGCAAGAACAAAAGATAGCTATCTCTTCCTTTACCCACATGGATTGTTTCCTGCTTCACTGCTAAGACCTGAGAGGAAGAGTAGAGTCAGTGATGTGTGTATTGCTATTTGTACGAGGAGGTACGTGTGTTTGTGTGTGCACAGGTAGAGGCCAGAGGACAACTTTAGGTGTCATTTTCAGTAATGCCATCCACACCGCATGAGACAGTCTCTTATTTGACTGCAGCTCACCAATTGGGCTGGATTCACTTCAGGAGAGTGAGCCTCAGACACACATAAACATGCACTACCGTGCCTGAGTGCTGGGAATCAAACTTAGGTAATCATGCTTGTGTGGCAAACACATGAGTGATTGAACTATCCTCCCAACTCCCTGCCGTCATCCCTTTTAGACTGGTCCAAGTCACGCTCCCAATAATTGAATGAAGTTTGAGCAAGAGGGAAACCATTGCAGGAGTCGGCCGTAAATTTTCTGTAGTTTTCTAAACACAGCCTTGTTTTTGGAATCTTTGGATAACCCAAAACTCTGTATCAGAATCTCTATATTGGTTCTGATGTGCACGTGTGTGTATGTGCATGTGTGTATGCGTGTACACATGCGTGCACAATGAAATGGTCAGTTCTGTATAATTAGTGGTTTATTCACAGTTATAATTTTTCTGTCAAGGCATCCACTTTACATTTTTTTGTTTTGTTTTGTTTTCAGACAAGGTTTCTCTGTGTAGCCTGAGCTGTCCTGGAACTCACTCTGTAGACCAGGATGGCCTCAAACTCAGAAATCTGCCTGCCTCTGCCTCCCAAGTGCTGGGATTAAAGGCATGCGCCACCACTGCCCGGCGCTCTCTACATTTTTAAAAAATGTTAAGTCATTAATTATGTCACCACATTGCCTAAGAGATCTTTCGAAATTTATTTTCTCTAATGACAATGGCATTTCTTTGCCATGTTGCCTCCTCTCCATTCCCTCTAGCATAATATACACACATGACTATATTCTCACAAGCGCATGCATGTTATCTGTGTAAATTACAGACTTGCATCTTCCTAATTCCTTGTTTATCTTTCTTTTCAGCAGAAAATAATCACAGGCATTAGAATTGTTTGAGTTTTATTTTTCTGCTATTTATATAAAAAATTACAACTTAGCTGGTAAGTTTTTGTGATCACTAAAATTTAAGTAGAACTAACCTTTTTTCATGATGTATAATGATTTACCTAAAATGCAGAATTTCAAAATATAATAGAGATTGGATGTTTTAAAGATAGGTTTACAGTTTTAAGTTACAAGGAAAAACATTTTATTCATTTATGACATTTGGGAACATTTTATAGGTCAAATAATCACTTCCTTCATTGTAAGGATGAAGAAACAGGCTCCCAGCATGCATGTGGCTTCTTCAGGATTATTGCCTAAGTCTTCATTAGATTAACCTAGAAATTATATTGTTTAAGTGTTTATATATTTAAATTGTTGTTAATGTTTTTAAATGTAATTCTTAGCCAAAATAAATCTCTCCCTTGCACAAATATTTAGATAAAATAATTTTGCAGAGTGGACAGGTCTGTAGAAAGAGAAAGCATGTGTTTCTTTTCTTGACTGCAGCCACATGGCCAGTGTAATAGATCTGTGTTGGTTCATAAAGGAAGCCTATGCAAACTTAAGCCAGACAAAATCCCAGCACAGAGCGAGAAGGTGTTCATGAGGCTCCACTCCTAACTGAAGACCTAAGGCAGTTGATAGCTTCTGGGAGATGCAGCGTTTGTTCTCTTTAAAGCCATGGCTCCTGGGGGGTTGACCGTGCTCCCAGGGGTGACCCACACTCAAGAGTGTATGAATGATTCCAACTGGAATAGATACAAGTTGGTTGGATAGGGAAGGGGTATGCAGATCTAGAATGGATTGTGGAAGGGGTGAATTTGATCAAGACCTGTGAGATTCTCAGAGTTTCTAAATATAAAGGATCAAAAAGGATTTGAGTTTGAGACAGAACGCGAGCAGCGTTCTGTGGCAGCATCATTGAAAAGGTTGTAGACATGCTATAACTGGTCATCAAGGTCTACATTTTGCAACTTAACATAGCTTTTTAATATTCACAATCAAGTCTAAGTGCTTATTTTGTTTAAATCTGTTTGATAAATAGAATATAACAAGCTCTTGTATTTGAAACTATTATATTTTGGGTTTTGGCCCTACTTGTGGGGTTTAGTAATGAATGGTAGAGTCAAGTTAAACTTTTGCTTCTCTGGGGTGAGTTTGCAGGACTGTAGTGCATGGGATGTATCCTGGTCACCTGTCATTTGTCCTAGACAGACTGAGAAGACTTTCTCAATAGGATATGGTCAATGCTGGCTTCAGTAGGCTTCCCCCATGGTGGCTGCATGAGCAAAGCAAGTCAATGTGGCCTTTTCAAAAAGTGCTGAGAAAATGAAGGACATTTGAGCTTATGCAGGGAAGTACAGGAAAGCATGGAAAGCAACTGCCTCACACACAGCCTGGCTCGAGCAGTCCGGTACTTCCCTCCGAGGGGAAGGGGGTCTCAGGCAGAAATTCATTTGCCCATTATTTGGATAAGGATTTCCAAAACGATCCTCTAATAATACATTACCAGAAGATGGCTAAGTGTTTCTGGCATGCCAAGGTCTAGAAGGCAAGCTGCCTGTGACCCAGGACTGTGTCCTCTTGTCATAGATATCATCTGAACTGTGGGAGCAGAAGGAATTAGTTTGTCAGAGCCGCTGGAAACAAAGTCCCAAGACTGAATGGCTCCAATGATAGACACTTAGTTCTGGTAGGTTTGGAGGTTGAAATTCCGAAGATAAAAGTTCTGGCAGAGCTAATCCTGAGTGTGGTCCCCCTTTTTGGCTCACAGCTCTCTAATTTCTTGCTGTATCATCTAATGACCTTTGAAAAGAAAGATCTGTGGCATTTCTTTCTCATTTTATAAATACATCAGTTTTCTTAGGTTAAGGTCCAATGGTTGACCTTGTTTAACCTCAGTTACTTCTCTAAGGGTACTGTCTGCAAGCATAGTCAGTCATACTGAGGAAATGAGGACTCAGTGAGGAGAAACTGGCAGAAGAGGGCTCAGTAAACCAGCAGCTTGTTGGATAATTAGCTAAATAAAATAACTGGTCCTTTTTGACAATGAATTTTCCTGGTCTAAGGTTTCTGAAAATATGTTCTAAGGATATCAATCTCTCAGATATTCTTTATAACAAGATTTGTATGGTTTAAATAGATTTGGAGAACTCTGCACACGTGGAGAGTCGCATTGTATATTAGCAAGATTTCTGAGATGTATTTCAGAAAAAGAAGCGCTTTAACTCTATTTAATCCAATTTCTCTCTGTATTTTGAATGCAAAGTAGGTCCAGACACCCTCTCCCCGTTAAAAATAAAAATCCAAAGCTGTATATGTTTTACTTCAGACAATGTATTCAAACTCATATTGAAAGTCAAATCAAAGGAAGGTGAGGATTAGCTGGCTTCTCTTTTTTTTTTCCACTTAGTATGACCAAGCCAGCTTGGTCACTTAACAGGTTCTCCAGCGTGGAAGTGAGGATTAAAAGAAAAAGACAATTAGACAATATTGCAGCATGACCCCAGCCAGTTCTGAGGCTGAAGGCTGAGGTGGGTTTATTTTTTCTCAATTTTCTTTTAAATCATTTTGATTACATGCAATTCTCTAGGTCAGTTCTAGGTTGAGGAGCAAACAATACAATAGATACAAATAGTCAAGAAACAAACAAGGCACTAGACAAAGTCCCGTGACTCTCTTGATCACTCCACGTTCACTGTTTCTGAGGGCTCATCAGAATGACAAAATAGCTGAGCCTACTTCCCTGTCCTAGCCCACAGTCATATTCATGCCTGAAGCCTACTTCTTTGTTCTAGCCTAAGACTTAGATTCCTGACTGAAATTACTTCTCTATTTTAGTCTAATGAACTTACTTCCTTGTCCTTGGCCAATGTCAGATTCCTGACTAGTAGCTCCAAAAGCTCTCCTCAGAGAGAGAATTTCTAAGACTGGAGCTATTGTGAAGACATGACCTCATCTCTACTATGTTTAAGGATAAATTTAAAGCTCATTTAAATTGGCTTGTACATTAACACAAGCAATCTTCAGCTTTATCCTTGTTGATAGAAAAGGTGGGCTTTCACTTTTCCATGTTGATACAAGCAATGTGATTTTGTTATTTTTTTTCTTTATCCATTGGTGGACATGTGAAAATCAGTTATCAATTTTGTTCACTTTCTAAATAACTTAACCACAGAATTCTAAAACCTTCATTGAGATCCAAACAAATTTTATAGTTTGTCAACAGAATGTCCCCACCACCAAGGTCAAGGGAAGAAAGATATGATCAGGTAGGTGACTCTAAGTCAAGTGAAAGGTTCTTCCTGTCAAAGACTGAGGTGGTTTGTTTTGTTTCAGAACTGCCTGAAAGAAAAGTACCTGGGGTGTGGTTTTTGAAACTCAGTATTCTCTCTCCTTTATGGCAACCCTAATGAGAAAACCTGGGTTTCTAATTGTAGCCTGGCCTCAAAGAGAATCCACAGCTGATTAAAGGCCAACCCAGAGCCCACTATTCAGTATAGCTAAGCCTTATTTCCCTTTTCTATCAAATGTGTGGGCAACGTACTTGGTAAGTTCATACTCACTAGTTGTATTCTGTTGAAGACCCCCAAATTCGAGAGACTCTTACTCAAGTCTCGGGAAGTCCCACAAACTCCAAGACACCGTACCTGGATGCAATCAGCAGATGTTTATTAGGGAAGAGAGCTGGCAGCCAGCGTTCAAACTGCACACTCGAGCAGGAGTACAGTTTGACAAAGCCAGTCAGTCTGAGGAGGGTTTTTAAAGGGGTAAACCACAAACCAGGGGAGTGGGAAGGGGGGTGAGGGATTGTCAAGGATACATAGCATAAGAATATCGAAACATTCCAGAGGAGCCCAAACCTAAATGATACAGGATCATGTGAAAATCACTCTGCATACTCATTCTTCTCAAGAATGTAGTCTTACCATGTTATTACCAACTATTTCAGGTTAAACTATTTCTCACTTGCTATGGTTGCAGTCCCACCTAGGTGACTTGCATCTTTTTGTGGTCAGGAATGTGTCTTCCTGCTTTGGGCTTTTCACACCCACAGGTGGGTTCTTTTCCCTGAGGCTTGAGGAATGTAATCCAGCAAGTGTCCTCTGATTCAAGGATAATGCCCTCCACCTGGAATATCTCGGGGCAATGAAGGCCTGAAATCTTAACATTCAGTTCCGCCTTCTGGAGCCTGTATTCTTTTGCTCTGGGTAAAGGAAAGCCTATATATTTCATAAAATGGTCTTTATAATTTTTCACTTTACACTGTGACTGTCCTTTAGGCCAAATTTTTCAGTAGAAATATAGCACAAACTTGCAACATTTCTCAGTTTAACATTTGAGTAGTTGCATTAAAGAGTAAAAACAGATAAAATTGATAACCATTTATTTTACAGTAATCAATTAAAAATTTTAACATAAACATATAACCAACTAAGATATAAATGGGGGGTTTCTACATTTTGCCTTTAATATTAGGTCTACGAAAGTGAGTTCTCAGAGCATATCACAGCTTAGACTAGCCATGCCCCAGGCCACATTTTAGGGGCTCAATCTCCACTGTGGGTAGCTGTGGGCACAGCCGAAGCCTAGCATCACACCTGGAGAACTGGACAGCCCAGCTGTGTCATGACACCTTGGAGGGACTCTATTTTTTTTTTTCATGTTGACTATCTTGGGACATTTGTCTGGATGTTTAGCATTCCATCGTCTTCACACAGGATTTTTTTCTAGATGCTGCTTTCCACTATTTTTCATACTTGTCTGCTTATAACTACCAAATACTTTTCTTGGAAACCTTGCCAGTTATTTCAAACTGTCCGTGCTAGGTTTGTAAGTCAGCCCTGCCTGAGACCGGTAATAAGCTAAGTAAAAGCATTTGTATCTGAATTTAGCATCTAAACTCATGCTCATTTACGTATATATGGACCATACATGAATTCTCCTTCTCGCTATTGAAATCCTATCCTCCCAGCTGAGTCGGGCGCAGTCTGCCGACGTGAGGCCTTTGACCCCTACACACACCCGTGCCTAGGTGTGTTGTACACTTCAGGGAGCTTCTGCTGAGTCTGGGGTTAAGTACACGTGGACCGTAGAGCTGAAATTGTACTTTTGTATATAGAAACTAGGACTTCTGATTTGCCATGTTGCAACTTTTCTCCAGATAGAAGACTTCCTTATTACTACCACACATTGTCTATATCCTTCTCAAAATAATTCAGACTTGGGAATGATAACGATCCCCCCTGAGGTGAAGAAAATGAAAATTAAAATCACCTAGAGCCGGGCGGTGGTGGCACACGCCTTTAATCCCAGCACTTGGGAGGCAGAGGCAGGTGGATTTCTGAGTTCGAGGCCACCCTGGTCTACAGAGTGAGTTCCAGGACAGCCAGGACTACACAGAGAAATCCTGTCTCGAAAAAACTAATAAATAAATAAATAAATAAATAAATAAATAAATAAAATCACCAAGACTGAACATTTCTTGAGACTCACATTTATTTCCACATACACATTGTTTAGAATAGAGAATGCATTCAGTGTGTTTTGTGTGCAGTGATTCTAAGTCTTAAAAACAGTCTCTTCTGGGGGTGAGGGGAAGAATATCCCATTTCTAAGTTAATAAAAGCTGAGCTTCCTTTGCTATATACATTTAATGTATTGATAATATGTTCTGGGCATCACATTGGAGAGAGAAAGTGTGAGTATCTGACCCAAACCCTCTGGGTTTAGTGACTCAAAAGTAAATCAAACTGAAAATATCATCCAATATGTGTGTCTGTCTCTGAAAAAGGACATTTTATAACTGTGTGCCCTGCGTCTCAGAGCAGACATGGTAAATCTTAGGTGAGGACCACCACTGTGTGTGAGGGGTAAGAATCCAGGCTTTATTTGCTGAATAATAAATGACTGCGGCTCTGGAAAGAACTCAGCTGCCTCAGACTGACCAAAGACAGACCGTCTGAGTCCCACCCTCTCCCTCCACCTGTACGCACCCCACCCTTGTCCGAGGCTGGGAAGCAGAAGTGCGTTTTTGTCTTGAAAGACTCTTTGGTTTAAATTATGAAGTTTCTCTGGTTTTTCTTTTTTAAAGTAAAATAAATGCTGTACTGGTTACTAGTGTAAGAAGTTGTTAAAATACACAGGTTCTGCCCCATTTCCAGTGAAACACTGCGACAAGAATGCGTGTTTATTGTCATTTGGGGTGAAGCTGAATTGTGCAGGTAGAGGAGGCAGGATTCCTTCTCTCCTTCCGTGTGCATGTCATTGTCACTTGCAGGCTGTCCCAAAAGTCTGTAGTGAGAACCTAGTGCAAAGCCTAAACTGCCAAGCGACTTAGAAGGAGGGCTGCAGCCTATGGGATAAATTGTAAAACTCACTGCTCAAGGGGAACTGTTTCCAAATTCGAACCGTTACAGGACAGATGGAGAAAGTGGAAATGTGTGCTAAGTGAACACATAGAAAAATATGAAAATCTGCTCTGAGTGCAGGTTGGTTTGAATTAATAATTCACTTCCATTATCTGTCAGGTTGGATTTTATGGTCTGGCCATGGCATGCTGAAATAGAAAGCAGTACTGAGGTTGCTGGGGTGGCCATCTTTCATGGGATTGCTAGTTGGACAGTTGCTGAGAAAACCTGACTTGTTAGTTGAATTTTAATTAGCTGGCCAGCTGAGAATTATGATGACGAGTTTGAAATAATGATTTATACGAGGAAAGCTTCACCTACCCAGTATTAGCAGATCTTTATAAAAAATCTGATTATGCCAGGCGGGCAGCTGTATTTATAGAGTTTCAGGAGGTGAATGGTTAATGTCATTATAAGATTGAAATATACAAAAAGTTAAACTTTGCAAGATTGGTTATATATTGCTTGTAAATGTCAAAAAGTAAAGGTAATATTTTGGACCAGGGGAAAGAGATTTGTGTTTGTTCTAGTTTTTGGTTTTCCTAAGCCCTTTGCTTGGTAAAGCAATACTAGAGTCCTTGCCTCAGTAGACTGAAATTGGAATGTTTCAGAGATTAGCAGGCGAAGATCACACGAAAATTTGTGAGTCATTCCATATTTTGTTCTTGCCTGCAGATAAAATGAATAAACAAGAGAGTGATGCAGAGAAACAGAGAAACAAATAGGATTCAGTGTGTTCTTAGCAACTAGGGCTGCTGTGGACTGGACTTTATATAAAGCACAATATATTTCGGTTGGGAAATTAGAATGGCTTTACACAACAGTAAACTGGTAGGGGAATCAGCTTCAGACAAGAAGCCAAATTTAAGGCTCCCAGCCTCAGGTCTGTGCTTTGGTTTGTCGTTTGAAGCACCACTTACTTCGTGGAATGAATGCAGGAGCTGTAGCATGCCTTGGAGGGAAAAAAATGGAGTTACCTTGCTAAAGATGTCACACAGGACATCTGTGAACTTAGAAAGACTTTGTAAGTGTCCTTTCAACATATTTAATAGGAAAGTCATAGTGTTTGTTCATAGTGGACACTGGCACTTCCAGACAGAAGACTGGGACAGATGTTTTGTTATCATATGCAAAATTTCCTCATGGCAGTTTGCTTTTCTCTCCAGAGCAGTTATTTAAGTCTTAGTCATTTCTCAAGGCCTAGCTCTTGCCTTGCAGAGTCTTTCTTGGCATTCTTCAATCCAACTCATTCCAAGCTAAAGGCAGAGTCATCTAGACTCCTACAATAATCCCCCTAAGCCAGCTGTGACAATCATTTTATCTTGCTACTTGCCACACGTGCATTCTTCCTGCATCCTGTTTGTCTTCACTGCCCCTAGGTCAGGACCCATATGTGGACAGGTTTTAGGATATCACCTTAACAACTGGGGCACCTCTTCTTACTCCTGTTTACTCTTGAGCAAGTAAAGTTGCCTGAGTAATGACAGAGGTGGAGAAGGGGCCACGGCTCTGCTGCTGCAGCTGGAGTGGGAGTGTCCTTGTTTCTTTGAAATTGGAATCTCAGAGGTTGTTGGCTCATCCCTTTTTCAGTGAGTTAGGACCAACCTTTCTTTTCCTTCATTTTATTTATTATAGATGAAGTGATGACAATTTCATATTTGATATAAAAAGTCTTATATACTAGTTTTTCAGTTGACTCAGCATCCTTGCTACCAGGAGATATAACTCGGTTTCTTAGCCTGGTTTTTTGAGTGTTAGGCTTGTGTTCACTGGGAGACACTGACAGGAAGTGTGATCTCATGTCCTGCTTTAGGTTCTCAAGAAGCCATGTGAACTAGACTTTGTAGTACTCTCAAGTCTGGTACTGAACAAGCTGCACAGAACCAAGGGGCTCTATGTAAATGGGTAGCACTTAAGTAAAACAAAATTACAGGAAGTAATAGGTTTTTAGCTATTGAACTGGAGATGTTTGTTATTAAAGCTTTGTCTCCTTGGGTGTATAGGATAAGACCTATGGGCAGTAGGTTGGACTATAATTAAAGACAACAAGGCAAGGCTTATCCGTGAGAAGGAATGTGCTTCTGAAACTTCTCACATACAAAGCAAACGTTAAGCCAGCTGTCTATAACAATGTAAGTCCTTGATGAACTAAAGGAAATCTAGAATCAATAAGGGAACACTTTAATAGTCAAAGTCACTATTCAGTTATGGAAACTTGATTCCTAAATTACTACCACGCAAGCCTCAGTATGAATTGGCCCTTCTTTGTCTCTACAAAATAGTTATTGCCCATTCCCCCAAATACCACAAATATAGGCATAAATTAAAACTTGAAAAACTTTTGGGGACCACAAACTAACATCCATACATTAAAATCCTTTCTTAGGAAACCGTGTATGCCGACAGCTAAGGGGGACCATAGCATGAGTTTTTTTGATGAGATAGGCTGATGTTTCTCTCCATGACAGATGTAACAATTATGTGGTTGCTTTTGTCAGTTTCTGAGCTCATTGGTCACCTCTGAGAAAGAAACTTCCATAGAATGATCCCTTCCTCGGTTCCAGGATAAGGGTGGAATGGGCATAGGGCCCAGAGTTCAAGTGTTTCTCCTGTTTGACGTGTCATGGATGTTACATGTACAACTCTATCTGTACATGTAATATTTGGTAATTTTAAAACTAAGTTTAGTCCTACGCAGTACTGAGTCCTAAGTATTGTTTGGTGACTTATGACAAGACTTCAAACATACAGCATGTTACTTCATTTCATAATTTGTTTTTGCATGGTTGGAAAGAGACTACTGATCCTGTTTGGCTAAACATATCAACGAAAAGGTTACATGATCCTTACAGTTTCTGTGGTATTTCCCCGGTAACTGGTTGTATCCTCCCCAATGCTTTCACTGCATTCCAAGATTTCTTTCTGTCCCTGCAGCAGATTAAAATCACAATATTTTTTGCATAGTTAGACAGAATCACTGCAAATACATTTTTATTTACCTTCCTTTCAAATCTGTGTGATAAAAAGCCTAGATTAAAATAATTAAAACATTTTCCACAGAAAGCCTCCGAGGCAAAAGCAGAAAACTGTAGTACCATCTTTGTCCACTAGGTGCCAGCACGGCTCTGCTTCCTGTTCCAGTTCCTCCAGGGACAGTTTTCTCACTCCCCCTTAATAACTCGTACCTGCATAGAGTGTGTTTTTGTTTACTTTGTTCCTAGAATTTTTACTAAATTTAACCAAAATTCCTATCACAATATTTTATTGCTGAACATTTCAAATAAAAGCATAGAAACAGATACAGTCCCATTGAATTTTAGGAATTGTGAAATGAATTTAAGTCCCAAAAAGCAATTTTCTTTCTTGTTCGACTTTTGTGAATTCAGTACTGATCATAAAAGATGAGCCGCGCTTAAAATAAGTGAAAATAAAAAAAATGGTAATATAAATAAACAGAAAGTGATGCTAAAATGGTTGCAACATATTGAGAGCAATATTTTCCTAGCTTTGTTATTATACGGTTACTTTTGAAGTTGGTTCAGCTGTTTCTCTCTTGGTGTTGTGCATATAACTTCATACACCTTTGTCTTGTTTTATCTAATTATATTTCAACTTAATTTGGAGAGATTCTCAACATGTCAAATGCAAACTTTCACTTGTTACCTCAGTTAGGTTGGAAGCCAACTCCAAAAGGAAGCATTTAAAACACTTGTTACACATATTTCTTAAAGGTTTCCTTATTTCCTTCCGTTTCTTGAAACACACCATGTATTTTTCTAAATTCAACAAAAGTTGATTTTATTTAATTTTATATATTCTAAACTACATATGGAGAGCACAATATAAAAATCTCATGCAGTAACTAAGTATACACAAATACCTTCATCATAGAAATCACCATTAAAACCCTAAGCAATAGGATAAAATCATTTATCTAAGGGCTGGGGCCTACAACTAAAGATTTATATCAAAATTACAGGAACTTAATATGAATTTCTTTAATGGAGCTATCTTGATATTTTAAAAAATAGTTCTGTTACTGTTTCCAGTGTCAAATACATAGCAGATATTTTTTCAGCACTATTTTGTGTAATTTGAAAACAAGGAAAGCCATAAAATGTGGGCATTTAAAGTATATATTTAAACTAATACAATGAATAGATTTCTAAAATTGACAGAGGACTTCTTCCATCTACATTATGGGATAGCTGGTTGATCTCTGGTGCTTCAGCGAAGACTTTGCTGTGTCCTTCCTGGTTCCACATTACTTCGTTACTTTGTGTCAGAATTCTTGGTTTAAAAAAGAAAAAAAAAGCTTGCTTTATTCTCCCTGATTCTTTCTGAACCTTTGGCCTGACATCCACAGAACAGCATTCTCTTCTTTGGATTCATTTGTTTCTTTGATTCTGCAGAAGTATCTGTGTACTTAAGATGGGAAAGAAACGGGATGAAGTGCTGTTTAATCTGAAACAGAGGTCTTTAAACTCCGTCTCAGAAGCAAGATCAAATGACCTAGCCAGTCATTCTAGATCTGCAATTCCTTCCCAGCACTTTTCTTGGGTTTCTCAGATCAGCCCAAACCCGAGTTGGAATACTGTACTCTGTCCTTTGTCCTTTCCCTGTATCAGACAATCATGATATGGTCGGGGCTCTTCTATCCAACTTCAAAGATGGTCATTTGTAAGTTTGAAATTCTTTGTTGTTATGTTCAATAAAGAGATTTCAGTGTTGAATTCAACCCAGACCACAGAGTGATTAAATTCATTGTTTTTGATATGTTGCATGGTAAGATATTGTGTAATCAACTTGCTTGTAACTTTGCAACTTATTTTCTTAAAAGAAAAATAGCCAGGCTGTTAACTCTGTAAGGCAGTTTGAAAGTACAGGGAACATCCCGACTTTCTGTTGGATTCCAGGATCTGTGACTCTCTGTTGTGCCTGATCTGACACTCATTGTGCCTCTAAAATCAAAATGTTGTCATCTTTGCCATAGGCCCCTATTTTTAAAAGTTTTGGTTTATAGCTCTACCTTGGTTTTAAGAGAAACATCTTAACCTACATTCCAAATTAGTAACTTTTTTTTTCTAATCTCAAAAAAAAAACATGTCACTAAGACCTTGTGGCTCAGTTCTTTTTAATTCAGAAGTAAACCCTGAATAGAAGTCAGTTGTTTCAAATACAATTGGGTTCTTTTTTTTTTTTTTAAACTCCTAAAGTAATTTGGACACGTGGGAAATTGTGACTTAATGTATTAATTCAAAACTGTGGCCGATAACAGTTTTCAAATTTGACCTTATAAAAGTATATTTATGAAGCAGCCACAATAGGCCCTTGGGAGGGCACATTTTAAAACTACATGTAAAGAGTATGTGACAAAATACATTTGCACATAGATATGGTGAATTTATAAAGTTGACTTTGGTTACACTCACTGTACATATGTATGTTTGGTGAATAGCAAGGTCTCTTTAGAAAGTACGGTGTGGGAGAGACCCAGATTTGAAAAAGACATTTGGAATAAACTAGATGTCCTGCTTCTTAGAGTTCACATTCTTAGGGACCAGTGCTTCGCATAGCTTCTCATCCTTCCATACCTTTTTAACAGAGCTTATTGGTTTTTTTAAGGTTTTTTGTGCACTTTGCCCCCAAACCCATTCCATTTTTTTCTGAGCTTAATAAACTGAAAGTTGGACTCTATCATATATATATATATATATTTCCTCTCAAACAAACCATTAGTCTTTTGGGTATTATTATTATTTTTTTAATGGGACAACAAGGGGCATGTTGCGGCGAAGGTGAGAGGAGGAACAAGACTGGGTTCTGGGAGACTGATCAAGGTAACCTGGAGATGGCATGTCAGGGAGATTGAGATGGACAACAAGGTGACTATGGCTAAGAGAAAGAGGAAGATAAGTCATGTTTACCTGACAGAGCCATGTGCCAAGGAACCGTCTTAAGGAGTGCTGCTGGTGAGTATTGTCATTACGCTGGAGTCAGGAAAGCCACGGAGCTGCTCTCTTTACATTCCGTCCCTCTGGTTCCAAGGCTTTTGATTAGGAAAAAATGAACTGCCATTTCTCTACTTCTTAAAAATAGGTGAAGATGGCTTTCTTGTGTTTTCCTATGAATGAGTCTGACCACAAATTTAAGTCAACTAAAAACTGTTACAAATCAGAAATTTTCAGAAAACTCTCACTTTAAAGCAAAGCTGTTACATGAAATTCTTCCTCTTAAGCCAGGGCCATGTTCGAGGGTTTCTTATTGATTACAAACATTCCAAAGCAAATAATGCCCTGTATTAATGTATCTAAAACACCTCACAAAGTTTCCGTCTACTCAAAACCTTTCAGAAGTACAAGATGAGGCTAGTGAACTACAGCAAGCACAAAGGATCTCATCCCATACCACAATGAGAAAAATAGACATCCAAATTCGTGTGTGTGTGTGTGTGTGTGTGTGTGTGTGTGTGTGTAAATGGATGTTTTATTCATCATATGTTCTGAAATGCACACATCTTCAATTGACTGGTTTTTGTCAGATTTTTGTTTGGAAGTTTATGAGATGAACAGAAATTCTTTGCAGTTGATTCTGTTTGGTGATTAAATGAGTAAAATAACCAGATGTGATCCGTGTGATCAAATAGGACCATCTGTGCGCTGACCCAATGGATTGTTTGTTACTATGTATCGGAAACACAAAACCAATAAAGCGGGCAGGAGCAAGCCTGTTTGACTGTGTGTAGTCTGAGCTGAATGGGATGCAGACGTTTAAAGGGGGTCACTGCAGAACCCCAGGCCTCCTTCTCTGTTCGTATTACTCAGGACTCTGAAGCCTCATACACTGCACACAGTCAAGGTAGACCTTCCCTTATTCGGAGCTCTGTCATCCTCAGCAAGGAAACTGCCAAGTTAGAGCCCTACATCAGGAGATTCCTGTGGAATCCTGGTGAATGCCTGGGGCACAGGCTGCTCTGTTCCCAGCACTGCTGCCTTGCTCCCATACAAGGATCTGCTTACGTTTAAAGTTGCTGTGGGAAGACTTCTTCAAGGACTAGGAAGGCAAGAAAGGGATTCAGGTCTAGGTGTCTGTCACCAGGGTGTGTTTGACAAAAGAAGCCCAAACACTGGTAAAGAGGCCGGGTGCTCAAGCTACATTGTAGCAGTTTGCTGAGGACCTGGAGGGAGAATATGCTGAACATATTGAGAGCTCCTAAGAAAATAGTAGCAGTCCTCTCTCAGACTTGTTCGAAAGAACAGGCTGATTTCGAGTGGGACTGAGTTCTTTAACCTATGCTTGCTTATTATTGCTTCCTTCTTCGTTGACTAACAGTAGAAATGTAAACAAACAAACAAACGCCCCTTTGCCTCCGGGCCTTGTGCTCTGCGCTGTGTGACTTCTTGCCCCTCCATTCAAACCCTCTGGGTGCTCTGCTTGCTTTGCTTTTCTAGCCTTTAGTGTGTTCTTTGCTTTTTGCACGGGCAGACACACCATCCCATCCACACCCCTCTATCCGTCTCTGTCCTGTTTCTCTATTCAGATTCGTTAATCATTTAATTTCCTACCCAAAGATTACGTTGGCGTTTGACTCATTTTATCTACTGCTTTTAACCATTGTATATCTTTCCCTGAAAGTATCATCACGATACTCAGTAGGTTTGCAGAGAGGTTTACATGAGTGATTGCCCACACACTTAACAGTTGAAGACAAGAGAACCGCTCTGCTTTCCCAAGGACTCTGCCCCAGACAGAAACACATCCCTCTCAGCAAGAACAGCACCTGCCTCCTTAGCTCCTGGAGTGGGTGACAAGGAGGAGGGCTATGGCTGCAGCCTCCTTCTGACTTACTCAGGGCAGTAGCTACAGTACAATTGCAGAGTTTTGTCAAGGGATAGGCTTTCAACCAACTAGCCGAGGAAAATTCAGCAATGCCCAAAGGGAAGCAAATACTTCGCAAGCACGCGCCCACCCAGCCCCCAACCCTTGATTTCTCTCTGTCTCCGTAGCTAAAATATTATAGCATCTCTCCTCGTTATGCCCGCAAGAGAGCTCTGGTTTGGCCCATGTATCTGCAGCCACAGTGCTAGAAATGAGTCCCAGTAGCGTGGATGCAGGTGGCGGGCTGACCGGAAGTCTTTGATCTTGTGCCATGCGGGCATTCACTCTGATGCTTCTCAGTGAAAATTTTAAAAGTCTTCTAGAATATCAAATTCATATGTCACATGATTTTTTTTTTCTCTTCTTGGTACACTAAAAGGGGGAAGCAAAAAACAGAATTAACTGAAACTCAGAACCAAATCCACTGTGCCTACCTGCATGACTGTTCCTGACCTTCCTGCTGACTAAAGAACAATGGGGAGAGAACTTACTTCTCAAGTCCCAAGTGCCTTGAACACAGCCGTGTATCAGATCCTATGGAAGCAGTTCCCAGGCAGCTTTTGGGAGAGTTTCATTTGTTCAAAGAGGTTCTGGTCTGTGATTCAGTTCTTGATTTACATAGTCAACATTTCCAGCAAACCTCAGTTGCCAAACATGGAAAAGATGCTAGTGGCTTTGAAAGCTGACACAGAGTGTTAGCGGTCATTTAAAAGCCTTATCTCTCTGTCTTGGTCAACACAGAAACTGAGAAAAGGCAAATAGTTGCCATGATGGCGGGGGCACAGACACGGAGAGAGGATATGCAGGGGGCCGGGAAATGGCTGTGAAAAGCATTCCAGTCGGTTCAGGTTCCTCACAAGCCCTAATGAGATAATAGCTCATCCAGTCAAGCGCTTTCCTTACCTCCAGGAAGTACCACATAGGTAAATGAAGAAATTATTTGAAGAGAGATCATGATGGGTGTGGACTGTTTGTGATTCAGCCTGGAAGAAATGGCAGACGTGAGTTTCTTCGGATTGACTGGGATTGATTTCCCCTGATGGGGCTCGCCCAGCTTCTGTGATTATTGGTCCTAGGTTTTCAATAGAGGCAGTGTGAATAGATAGAAAAGAAAAAATATCTGGTACCAGGAGCTAAATGAAACACTGCTTAAGTTAATCTGCGACAGCCATTCTGTCACTTAGAAGCAAACCATTTATTTCTGGACATTGAAACCATCTGAATTTTATTCTTTATTATACCTACACATGTGGGCTTCTTTTAATAGAGAATATATTCACATTTGTCCTTTGAACATAAAGCTTTAATTTTTTTATTTTATATACCCTTGTAATTAATAATGATAGATATGGCTAAGCATGAAGGTTAGGTAGAGCAGTTACCATCATGATTGTACTCAAAGCTACACACCTGACCTCCAGGAACTTCGGCTAGATTTGTAAGTGATGTTTCAAATATGGTATAGTCTGATATATTAAAGAAAGCTGCAGTGGGGTAAAACTTGCTAAACGGATAGGCCGATTCTGAAAGACAGTGTCACCCATGAGGTAATGGAGATTTATTCCATTAAAATAGTCACAATGAGAACAGGCATTGGGTGGTTTCTATACAAATCTCTTTGTTTCTAAAGAAAATACTGCAGTGAATTTCGAGTGATCAGACAGACAGCCACAGCATCCAGAGTCGGACTGAACATAGTGTAGCTAAGAGAACTGTTTTAAGACAGATATCATATCATTAGGCTGGTGGTAGAGGCACAGGCAGACTCCTTTAGTCAAGCCTTGGATTAGTTGAGAGTCTGCCCAAACCTTGCTCAGTATGGCCAGATACACTGACATGAAAAGAGTGAGTAAAAGGAAAATTCAATTGCTGTAGAGATTCTAGAGAACGTTGTGAGGCTCAGGTAAGGGTAGCATTTTAGATGCCAGGTGGGCTTTGGAAGATCTGCAGCAGTCCAGGGCTTTAGAAGTAGCAGTGGTTAGCTATGAAATTTAGGCTAGCTGGAGGGAGACAGTATTTTTATTACGATCTTCTCCATTTAGAGTCTGCTAAGTAGCATGACAGAGACTTTCCACTGTCTGGTTACAGCCCTCGTGAGGAGGACAAGGAGCCACAGGGTGCAAGCAGTGTGTTAGCTCTGGGTTTGTCCCTCTTCTTTTCCCTCCTGAAGGACAGTACCTGGAAAACACAGTAAGTGCTTAATGTTAATGTACCTTGAATAAAAGCTGGAAATAATGACTGACCCCAGACATAAAAATGTTAACATCTGCATATATGTTAAATCTAATTCAAGAGCAACACTGGGGATTTTAGCTACAGTGTTTTATAAGCTAAGAGCAGCATTCTGTCACCTTTTCACTCGGCAAGTTCTGAGGAATTGGAAGTTAAGTGGGAACAGCATAGGAGCTGGGATATTCATTTCAGTCACCAGCTGGTAGCTAGTGAGTTACAGCTTTAATAAAAGGGAAGAGCTAATTCTCAGTAAGAGATGCCATTCTCTTATTATTATTTTTGACCTCCCAAGATAAAAGATACAGTTTAGGTGTAAGGGGAAATTCAATTCAAAGTAACTTAAAACCTTGTACTGTGTGGCTTAGAAAGTTGTGTAACTTGGTAGAACGTGTAGCCTGTGATTTATACCTTCAGTGACAGAGATTAGCCTTGGCCAAGAGATTCACTCATCTTTAAAGAATAATGTGAAGTTCCAGGATCCTAACCCCCCTGTAAAAGGCATCGACCATGCTTCGGATTCAGTCTAGTTTTTACTGAAGCCTTAGAAGATTTCTAAAACTGTAAATTTTATTTGTTGTCCAAATAAACCTAAAGAAGCCATTTATTTTGCTTATGGTTTCAGAAATTTCAGTCCACAGACCTTGTCTTGGTTCTGGGCCTGAGGCAAGGCAGATCATCCAGTAGAAGGCTCTTCCTCTCTTGGTGGTCAGCAGGCAGAGTATAGCAGTGGGACTAAGTGACCTGGGTCAAGTTAGGGCTCCCAGGGACATGCTCTAGGTATCTGTTCCCTCCAACCAGGCCCTGCCCCATTTCAAACAATTCAGGCTTAACTCACTATGGATTATAAAAATATTATTTGAGTATTAAAGAGAGTCTAGTTAAAGGTGCTGGAGGATGGCTCAGTCAGTTTAGTGCTGCTGTGCCAAGCACAAAGATCTGGACTTCAATGTTTAAAAGCACATGCTGGTCTCTCAGAGAACCCCGGCTCTGTTCCCAGAAGCCACGTGGAAGTTCCCTTTAGGTCCAGATCTGATGCTCTTTAATGAATACTTTGTACACATTGTGCCCAGACAGACAGATCCAGAGTCATTTTAAAACTAAGTATGGGCTCAGATATACTGGCACTCTGTAAGCTGAGGCAGGAGGATGACTTTGAGAGACTAACATAGGGCTACAAGTGATATACTGTCTCAATAAATAAGCAGGTGATAATAGATAGATAGATAGATAGATAGATAGATAGATAGATAGATAGATAGATAGACAGAAAGACAAGATTGGCCAACCCAGGTAGGGGTCAAGCTGCCTTTCATCTTGCATTTAATCCAGACTTACAGGCAGAAACCTCGTACACATCATATCTTTCAGTAGGACAGTTTCACTGCCAGTGCTTCTGAGTACATCTCACCAGGGCGTGGCCTTGTTTATTTATCTTACATTCTTTCATCTTGGGACTTGAATTTCCATTAGAATAATTCCAGTAGGCTTTTAGACTTTAATGTGATTTCATATGGCACTACTAAACAATACCTAATATTTATTTAGTGTGTTTTAAAGGATGAAAGCAATGAATATGCTTTTACTTATTTTAGTTCTCATATTAACCTGTGAGGAAACCTAGACGTAGACAGATTATCTCTGTTTTATAGTTAAAGAAACCAGAGTCACAAAGTAGGGCCTTTGCAAATGGTGTGTGCTGCAGGCACACTCATGACAAGTTGTCTTGCCTTTCTCTCTCAGGGGACCTTGTTGCCTTGCTATACACTATAAATACATTATACAGTGTATAGTTTTACTATTCTCAGGTCCATCAAGTTTAATGGGGAAGTCTGGCACGGTTCCTAGAGCTGGATCATGTACATGATAAATATTACTTTATTAGATGATGTGTTTGGGCTTAAATATGGCTTACAGGTTTTAAAAGCAACAATAGGGAGTTGTCTCATTTAATTTTGTTTTACCTTTATGTAATGTAATCCCTGGCACATAGTAGGTACCCGATAAATATTTGTTGAGAAAATGAAAGCGTTACATTGGAAAAATAACGTGACAAAGAACAGAGGACGATTAAGACGAATAAAACGGAAGTACCGCCACACTCAGCAGGAAGTGCCTAAGTAAGACAGTCTACCTCCGCCATAAATCCCTCAGTTCTTGTTGCGTACCAGCCCCTGGCCTGGGAGAATGTGGCTCCCACCAACTGCCCTGACTTATGGAGCCGTTGGTTTTGGGGCTGAAAGGGCCATTTGAAATCATTTAAGCCTTCTCTTTTTAAAAAATATTTTTTTTAGTAGAGGAGGAAATTGAGATTGTATTTCATCTTGCTTTTAGGAAACAGAAATTACCGTGCAGACAAATCTACTTTCGAATCACTTTATTAAATTACCATGAGGCATATCTTTTTTATTTTATTTATTTACATAAAAGAATTTGCAAGACTGAGGTGCAGAAGGTTTAAATGACATTTGGGGGTTCCATATTAAATCCATGGCATAATCCAAATGATTCTATTTCATAGTAAGGACATCCTTTTAAAATATGTTCCCTGTGATAACGTCTCTCACTCAAATATGTTGTGAAATTCTCAGAAATCCTTAAGAATTTATTAAACTCTAATTTGGGGTCATCACCCACCCACATAAAAAGCTAGAGCAAAACTCGAGATGTCTTAGGTAGGCGGCCTTCCTGCTAGTTACAAGCTTTCAATCAGTTACTAAAGCCTGTTGATCCAAATTCTGTATCTTGAGTTTACCTGCATCACTACCCTGGGCTCTTATTTCTATCTCCTGTCTCTCCTTTAATCACTTCTCCACGCTTTAAGTATCCTGACATGTAACCGCAGTGTCTCTCTGCTGTTGACAATCTGTTCATGGGTCCCTGCTGCCCACGGATGCAATGTAGTGTCTTCCTCACAGTATCGACGTCTTCCCATCATGCTCATAGTCTGTCTTTATGCTCTAAAGAAAAACTCACATCTATCTATTTATGCACCGAGAACCAGAGAACCACGTGAGTTTCTCTCTCACCTCTGCAAAGGTTTCTGCTAGCCCAACTTCTAACTCCTCCCACTACCAGGCCCGCTGTCACTCTCCCTCCCAAGGTTCCAACCAGAGTGAGCACCTCAGACAAGATTCTCATTCACCTCTGACTTGAAATATAAAACATCACCGGGAGAAGCAACTCTTCCCACTTACTGTAGGAAGTTTTGTATTCATTATTGTTTGTTGCAAAAATACAAATACTCAGCTTCCAGCAATTCATTTACTCCTTTAAAAGATACTTACTGGGGACCTCATCTTGATGTGTTGGGTGTGGTCCTAGCCTTTTACTTTAAATGGTGGGAGGAAGAAAAACAATTCAAGTGCACTGAGCTCTGGAGAAGAAAAACTTGAGCTCGAGGGAGCCCAGACAAGAAGTCTAAACAGTAGACTGACGTGAAAGACATTTCTGAAAGCCGTGCCTCTAAAGTGAATTTTAAAGAATGAATATGATTTAGTTAAATGTGTGGGCAAGCAATGCGGAGGTACCTACCTCTACAGCAGGCCTTGGGAGTTTATTTGCAGAGAAGCTGATGTAGGTAGATAGACACGTGGGAGACAAGGTATATGAGACACATGAGAGTCTGAAGGACATCAGGCAATGGAGGCCGTCAGTACGAGAATGAGGAATCTGAACTTCATTATAACAGTTATTGAGAATTGTTAAAATTTTTCATATAGGCATGTGAGAAGCTTGAATTTTTGGTAAAAAGAATGGTTGTGGTGTGAAGAGATCGGGCTGAGTTACAGATGATGGAGCAGGAGTGTGGGGAGCTAGAGGTAGATGGGAGAAAGCAATGGATAGTGGCCGTCCAGTGTGAGTACAGTGTTTACGTTTGGTAAAAGGCTGTGACCATGTGAGCGGTAGCTGGAGCCCAGTGGTACTCAGAGGGTCTACGGAGAATGGGGCGATTGACTAGATGAGTGAAAACTGAGAGTTTACTAAGACTCTCAAGTTTATTGATTTTAGCAACTTGTGCAGTGATTAGGCCTTAGTTAAGTTCCTACTGTGTATTATTCTAAAAGTTTACTTGTTTTGAAGGCATCAGCAATACAATAATGCTTTTATGCTGAAAAGATGACAAATGTTGACTTGAGCATTCCTCAACACACAAAACCAGTTTCTTATCGTTTCCTGAGTTGGAGGTTGACAGATGGGCTCCACAAGGAAGTTCTCACCTGGGGTTCCTCCCACCATACAGTTAGGTGAAATGAGACCCAAAGACTCTAATTCACATGCCCAGTGCCCGGCACTGAAGGCTGGGCAGTTCTCTCTTAGGCTGGCCTCTCCACATGTCTGCTTGGGGTTTCTTACATTAAAATTGGCTTCTCACAGAAGTGGATGCTCCCCAGAAGCCTAGTGGAAACAGCAAGCTTTCTCATAACCCCAAGTTGAAATTCATGATACCCTAACCTGTTGACAAGAATAGTCATCAGCTGAGCATGTAAAAGAATCGATTTTGTCACTAAGGGAGAAGGGCTGCGCATACAGAGGAGGAGCAAGTGTGTGGATGTCCAGCCTGTATGCCAGCCTCTTGCCACAACTGTGCTCACATTAGTCAGTGTGGCCTCCACCATCTTCCTTAGCCGTCCTTGTGCAGGATTAGTCAATGGCAGGAAAACTGCAGGAATTTGAAAAGCATTTTAAGTTACCCAACTTCTTAGACTATGTTGTATTTATTTTATCCAACATTACAGCCCCACCCACTCCTTATACACCATATGACCCTGTCACTTGCCTATAATCATACACACAAACTTTCCTTTAAAAAATAGCATTCTCTGATGAAAAACAGACACATTTTAAGAAAAAATAAATAATGATTATGTTTACTTTTTAAAATTCCTTCCTAGTCATGGATAACCTGTAATCTAAAAAAAAAAAAAAAAAAAAAAAAAAAAAAACCCAAAACATTTAAATAGTACTAATCTTATTCATAGATTTGTGTGAAAAGCTCTATTAAAATCTACTTGACATGGAATCTATGCTTCTGAGACTCTTTTAAAAAAAAAAATTAGGACCAATAATCTGTTGGGCTGTGAGTATGATATTCCCTATCCACCTAAAATATTTACAACTTCGCTGTTCCCTGGTGTCATGTGAAGTGAAACCACCTGACCCTTTGTTAGGCATATATGCTTTCTTATTTACAGTTTGTTTATTTCAATTCATTTCCTATGGATACCTTACACCATATGAGTTAAATTACTAGTGCATTGTATTTTCTATAACAAAAAGATATTATATGCTTGTCCATTATATCCAGAAATCATCTGTAATTGGCCCATGGTGACTTGAACAATGCCCCTGAGTATAAGGGTAAATGCAGCATCACTGTGTGCAGGTATTTCCAACCAGCTTGCTATTATGCAGAATGAGAGAGTTCTTTCTCCAGCTACCTCAAAGAGCTGCTGGTAGTTATAGTGCTGGGTTTTTCCCTCCCCGGCAAATCAACTCCTTAGACAACAAAGAGAACTGTTCACATTTCTCCAGAATGACTTTTAGCCAAGAAAATGGGGTGCATTTGGGGAAGAGAATTTTTCTTTGCGGGGATTTTATTCTGATTGAATAACCAGATGGAGAGTCACGGATTTGAAAATGTTTAGCTGAGCAATTCAGCATTCTCGACTGGGGTCCACAGCAGGATGCCAAATAAAAATCACAATCTAGCCTGTTATGAATTAATGAGCGTCTACAATACACATACCCACTTATGCTGACCCAGACTCAAGTGTGCATGCATTGTGATAACACAGCTGAGGAGCACCGTAGATCCATAATGTACAACACTAACCTCCCATTAGTTTGCTGTAGTAAAGTTTGGAAAAGTGCTTCCATTATTTGAAACTAAAAACAACACACTGCTTACAAGCTTAATCCTGCCATAAAAATTGATTGAAATTTGGCACAAAACAAAACAAATAGTAATCAAATTAACCAAATTTTATTTAGAAGCAAAACCTGTTGCATTTAATGCCTCTGACATCATTGTGCAGGATATTAGTCCTCTGACATCATTCCTTGGGATATTAATCCTCTGCGGAGGACCTGTTAATTTCCCACATATGACAATTATAAATTTTTATGCTGTGACCATTTCTAAGACAAGTGAATTATATTTCAGTTGTTTTAAAGATAAATGAATCAACTCAACATCGGCATTATGAGCCAGACAGTACTCGTAATGACAGTACTGGGGACAGGTAGAGAGAACCTTGCCCTGTGAAGGTTAGATTCTCTAAGAAGCAAACACGAGATCTAGGCATCTAAGATGTTCCTAAGACATCATTAGCTGAGAGCCCCAACTGCCATTTCTGCAGGGTCACAAAGTACATCTTATACACTTAATAATAATGAGGCTTTTTTTTTTTTTGGTTTTTCGAGACACGGTTTCTCTGTGTAGTTCTGGCTGTCCTGGAACTCACTCTGTAGACCAGGCTGGTCTCGAACTCAGAAATCCGCCTGCCTCTGCCTCCCAAGTGCTGGGATTAAAGGCGTGTGCCACTACCACCCGGTGAGGCTTTGTTTTTCCAATCAGTTGCACGATCTGTCCCTAACACTACTGGCTTCTACATTCAGACAGAATAGGCCAGGTTTTCAGGATTGACGCTGGAAGAGCTTCTACAAAGCTGGATTTAAATTAGTGGTGATGCCTGTTCCCATGCTCACATTGGGTGAGGGCACTGTAGAAGCACTTCCTGGGATAACATTCGAGAGTGTACAGGAGAGAGAGAGAGAGAGAGAGAGAGAGAGAGAGAGAGAGAGAGAGAG